>CM029597.1:91204755-92404755 GCA_017311375.1 Mytilus coruscus | reverse complement strand
AGTGTAAATTGATTCAGAAAGAAAAAAATTAATACACGAAATTGTTTCACAACTGTAATGAAAGAGTTTAATATACAAATAGAAAGGCACTTCAAATATAAAACATTGCTCTATTACATGTCTATCATCTCACTTATTTTTCATGTGCTTCATGATTCTGTGTTGATTGTTTATTAAAGTCACATTCTGTAAACTTTATGTGTTATGGATTAGATTCTTAATAAATGTAAAAAATTGTGCATAGAAAACTTAGCATTATAATTTTAAGAAACTCGTTTCATATGACTTTAAATGTCACATGAAATCATCTATGGTAGAGATCAATAATTTTGCCATAAACTTACTTAAAAAATTACACATGCAGTCAATGGTTTTTTTTTGTCCATGTGTAGCAATCAGTTTTGGAATTAATTTTCTTGACCAACTTGTCCTTAGTGCAAGTACAAGTAAAACTACACACTGCCCCACCCAGGATTGTTACTTCCCCAAAAATAAATACTGTTTTTTTGTTGTCTTATATGTCCATGTTTATGTTTTATATACTGTAGAGTTTTACTTGCATGACTGGATTTTTAAATTGCCAGGCTAGTTGGTATTTCTAACATTAAGCAATAGGCAAATATATGATACAAATCTGCTACGAACTATTCCGCACAGCTTCCAAAAGTATAGGAAAACTCAACAGCTCAAGTTGCCATTTCAACTTTCTTCCCTTGTGCAGTTTACGTTATAACAATTAAAATTAAATTGAACTTTTGTAAATTTATAGAATACAAAAGTTTAAGTTATTTTTCAAAGGTTTTGTGTGCAAGTTTTATGATGAAAGAAAAGAAAAAACAATTCCACTCAATGGGGTGAACACTGATCACCATCATGAAGGCCACTCTGTCCCTCTCTAACAAGTGGACGGGAGGTTGAGTGGACATGAACTTTAATGTAAGAATACCTTTAATAATTTTTCAATTCTATCTATTTCTTCACCAAGGGAGTCTATTAACTGTTGTCCATGTTTCAACATGAATTCCTCAGCATCTGTCGACGTCTGCAAATCCTGCATCTCCTGCAACAAACACAGGGCATCATTGTGACTTTTAGATCAAGAACAGCAATAAAAGCACCGTTCCTTTGTTTTGGTTGTTTCAAGTGCAAATAGCTCATGTACTTTTTCTTTGAATTAACTGTTGCACTTTGTCATCTTCAATTTTGACAAATAACAAATTCTTCATTTTTAATGATTGGCGTTTGCTTTATTGCAAAAGGCTATATTAATGTGAGCTTCTTGATTAAATTAAGAAATTCATTATATTTTGAAATAATCGATTTAATTACAAAATGCATATCTCCAATGAAATAGACATGATACATGTACTCAAAATAAAAAAAATGTAAAAGACTGGCTATATTTGAATTAGCCATTTTCACCACATATAAATTTCATTCCACTAACATTTTGGTTTATACATGTATAGTCTAAACACCAAAATAGTACATGTACATGATGTAATTGAAATGTAATTGAAAAGTAATTTAACATTACATGCTTTTTTCAATGTAATTAATTAAATTACCATTCCATGTAATTTAAAAAATGGTCAATTACACATTACATTCAATTACATGGAAAATTGTAATGCATTCATGGCTTCCAAAACAGTCATATATTCCGGACATTTATAAATTTACCAGACATTGTCCGTCTGTGAAAAGCATGAAACGGACATCTACTTTTAGTTTTCAAGGCTTTCTTAAGAGACGGGCATTTTAACATAATTCCAATAAAAATTGGAAGTTTATGCGATCTTTTTGACCCGACCTTTTGCCTTAAACAGCCACACATTTCCGGTCATAAAAGTGACATGATGAATAATTACTATCAAAACAAACCCTTCTTTAATACCTTCTCATTTTAATCAAGGTTAATTAGTTGTCGGACAGCTGAAATTTACCTGTTCAGACGACAGGTAAACTATTTTGTACCGGACATTGATCGGTCTATTCAAAGTTATTTTCTTACATTTCAGCGGTTTGCATCTAATTAATTTAGTCAAAAAGGATTGAAAATATCAGAAATGATTTATAAATATGATTTGATGAAAAATTTAAAAAGGTTTAAAACGAAAAATCGTCAGAACCACGTTGTTTGAACTAGTACATGTGTGCGCATATGCGCAATTTATTTATGCATCCTAATTCTTCAAAAATGCTAAAACTATCATTAATACCTTAACCTTACGTTCATTTTGAGTACTTTCTTGAAGAAATAACGTGGAAAGAGCTATTTAAACTCAATCGTGCTTTGTAAACGTACACGGATTTTACGTATCCATCTCTGGTCCATGTTTTACCATTGTCAAGTCAACATCCAGTATTAGATAAATGTGCTTTTTAAAAACGAAAGTAAAGTTTTTGACAACGTTATTTTGCACAAATAAATAGTCTTAGGCAGATTTTAGTACGCTGATGTTGCACACTTCGAATGATGCACTGTCAATTTAACAGTTTACGTCAGAACATCGAATTTATATCAAAGTAAAGTTTAATATCGTTTTTTTAATGTCAATCATTGGTTATATGCATATGATGGCCAACTGATTACCATAATGCCTTTTGTTACTAAGTCTTAAGGGATTAAAATCGGGATGAGACATAAAATGTCCGGCTGGCTCAAATATTTTTTGGAAGCCCTGAATGCATTACACTTAATTACCATTACATTTTCAACTACCCCATCCCTGACATGTAGTTGAGTGAAATTTATGACAAAAGCTTCTGTCTCCCTGAATAAATGTGGTATGTTCTCACAAAGCATACATGTATATATCATACTTTTCAAATAAACCAGATTCCAAAAGCTGATTTTACATTGTTCTTACTTTCAACAATTGTTCCATATCCAATTTATACAGGTATGCTCTGGCTATTTCCCTGCCATCAAAATCAACTTCAGCCTTGAACTTCCACTGACCACCCATCTCTGTGGCTTTCACATCATGTAAAGATCTAAAATAACAAAACTGCATGTTTCATTTAATTTCTAAAGAAAGTTTTCACTTTCAATACTTAAGATCAGTAATTTTCTGAACTTTATAGAACTGTATATGTTTTTTTATCTGCAAGCTTTAGATCTTTTTGTTCATATGTAATACTGAATTATATAGAATTACATATTCAATTATGGAATTATAAAAAAGAAATTCATCTTTGACCTCTGCTGGCAGCCATTTTGGATTTCTTATCATCACAACAGTTACTGCTCTTGTTAAAGACCTTCACAGAAACATATCTGTCATGTTTGATTTCAATTGATTAAGCAGTTGTTGAGAATAAGTTTTTCCTAAATTAAACCAATCCGTAAAGGTCATGCCTTCCATGTTTTCAAAAAATCTTCACCACAGTATCAACACTTTGAGAAAAGGTCCTTGTAACATTAACAGACAGACAACAGAAGATATAAGCCAATTAATGACAAAATTGACATGGACTAAAAAAGAGTTAAAAATATTGAGATTTTGGGACTGTATCAAAGTGGACCCCTTAGAGATGTATCTTAGGATCAGCACAATAGGAATTAAATCAGGAATATAGAAACAAATAAATATGATACATTGTACATTCTTCAAAACTGGTGAAAATGATTTTGAACCAGATTTGCTCTTACTCTTAAACTAGATTGGATCATGATCCCCAAACATTAAAACCAGTTTTGTTTCATGCTAAGAAATTTTAAAAATGTTGATCTAAATGCTACCTTATCATTCTGTCCTGTTCAAGATCTTTACTAATCTCATCTTTCTTTTCCAGTGGTATAGATCTAAGAAATAAAATAAAAACATATACTGTATTAAAAAGAAGAAGAATTGTATTATGTTTCTTAGTGTCAGTTCTGTAAGAGTTACCACCCTTCTAGGCAGGTATTTTCCTGAAGTTTGTGCAGCAATTGTCTATATAAATATAATGGAATTTATCTAAACATTAGTTCCATAAACGATTTGAAGTTTTATTTGTTGTTTAATGCCGAGTAATATTTCCCTCTTTGCATATAGTGGTTCCATTGCTTAAAATTAATATTATTAATTGATTTACAATAGTTAAGAATTCCATGTATCACCCGTAAAGACAGTATAACAAAAATACAAAATTTCAAGGTAAATTCCAAAAAGACGAAGTTCATAAAAATTGACAAAATCAAATATTATCAGCCAACGGAACGACTGAAAAACAACTGTCTATCCCTGACTTGATACAGGCATTTTTCCAAAAGAAAATGGTAGGTTAAACCTAGTTTTATAGCTAGCTAAACCTTCCACTTGTACGACAGTTGTTTATAGTTTCATCATATTGACAAAATTGATTGAGCAACACAAACAACATGTAAAACAACGTGAATGTTTACTTATATATAATGCTAGCAACATCCAATAACTAAATGTTTGGGGAAAAAATCTATCTTGATTGTTCACAAGGTACCAGTCCACAGGAAGACATGTCATCTTACTCTGTGAGACACATTATTCTGACTATGAGCCATTCTTTTTAATTTTACCCTTTAATGGTGTGTGCTTAGCAAAGAAGCAGCAAATACCACTTTTTAAAGTCTTTAGCTTGACCTGGCTAGGGTTCTAACTCAGGACCTCCAGAACTTGAGGTGAGCACACTACAACAAGACGGTTTGGTTAAAAAAACAACAATAACACCAGTTCTCACCTTATCAATAATGCTGCTGAGTTTGTTTTGATAATAACACCTGCTACCCCTGCCAATAATCCTCCTATTACTATTGATCCTACAGAATCATAGAGTGGGTTACCAGTATACCATGTTAAACCAATACACCCTGATGCTATTACGACACCTGAAACTGCTGCTAAGTCTTCTAACAACACTACTGTTGTATTAGGATCGTATCCACGCCAAACTGAAATTCATAACGAAAAGTTTAAGCAATGTTTGTATATACTGGTATATGAAAGCCTCAAATCTATGTCCAGCCACAAATCTTTTGTTTCTTGTTTATTATTTTTAGCATAAACCAGGCCAAAGATTTCCCAAGATCGGTGTCCGATTTGATATTGCGTCACAAATCTTTCTCCCTTTGGTCTCCAATCTGTGTCCTTTTCAACAAGTTATGCACTGTCCCATGTGTTGATGTCGAAATCAACTTTTTCTCTCTCTCATTATAGACACATTTATAATATAATAGTCACAACACCCCCCTTTTTTTGTGTGTGTGGGGAGGAAAGGGGGGAGGGGTTCGTGAAATAAGTAAAGAAGTTGTTGAAGGCCAAACAAACAATGAAATAGATTTGTAGCCCATACCCTAAAGTAATCTATACAAGGCCAATACATGACAAAATGTAAACAATTCAAATGAGAAAACCAATGGCCTGGTTTATGCCAGAAATAATAAACAAGAAACAAATATGGCACACAGCAACCAACAACAACCACTGGATCCTAATTGATTTGGATAGTTAGGAATCCTTTACTAGATTGTTTATAAGCTCTTCTACAAATAAGTGCTTCGTTGAGTGCCAATTTATTAATAAACTGCTTCGCTGAGCTCAGCTAGATATGCCCGCAGAGGTCCAACCCTGAACAGTTGGGGCAAAAATGGACACAATATTCAAGCTTGATTCAGGTCTGAATTTGGATTGTAATTAAATATTTTACATATTAAAGGTTTCTGAATAAATGTAGTCAAAGAACTTGAAATTGGTTATATGAATTGAATTTATATTCAATTAAAGATTTCTTGCTGTTGTGCAATACTTAGTAAATCTGTTGTCAGACTATAAATAAATAAAGTTCAATTAATTCTCAATGTCATATTAGAAATTTATGAAAAGAAAAGGGAGCTTACATCAATAGATATAAACAATTCACCAAAGTTTCATGAGAATTGGTGACAGCATTTTTGAGTTATTGTCCGAAAACTGGAAAATCACCCCTTTTTTAATGAATAAAACCCCATAACTCAGAAATGTAAAATGTAAAATTTATAAAATTCTAAAGGGAGCTTACATCAATACATACAAACAATTCACCAAAGTTTCATAAGAATTGCTGAAAGCATTTTTGAGTTTTTGTCCGAAAACTGGAAAATCCCCCCTTTTTTGTTATGAATAAAACCCCATAACTCGGAAACGTAAAATCTAAATTTTATAAAAAACGAAAGGGAGCTCACATCAATAGATATTATCAATTCACCAAAGTTTTATACAAATTGGTTAAAGCATTTTTGAGTTAATGTCCGACATGTTGACGACGCACGGACAGACAGACGGACAACGATATACCATAATACGTCCCATAAACGGGCGTATAAAAACTTTACATAGATATTTGTTGTGAGTGAACAGGTGAACTAGTCAAATTTTCAGATCAATAAATTCTGTGAAAATATGTTTTTAATTCCATAATTACCATACTTCCAAAACTTTATTCCTTCTTTTTTAGCACTTTTCCGTGTTTGAGAAACAGCTAAATACAGAGTAGCTGAAAATAAATTATAAAACTCATTATCAGATAAGCATTGTGTGATAGTATTAAAACAAGTGAATCTGTGAGCTACTGCTTACTAATGATACCTCCGCCCCGCTAAAAGTATAAGGTAAACAGGAAGTTGTTGAGTGATGAATCTGAAAACACATCACATGGTATAGCTGACTCATTTAAACGCTGAAACCAAATTTCAGAAAGCCTTGTAATGTAGTTCCTGAGAAAGATGCGTGAAAATATTCATTGGACGGACGGACGGACTGACGGATGGATGGATGGACGGACGGACAGACAGACAGAGGTAAAACAGTATACCCCCACTTTTTTAAAGCGGGGGTATGAATATTTGCTTCTACTATTTTCCAATTTTCCCATTATGTCTGTTCCAGAATTAAATGCATGATGGGGGATAGGAGGCACTTTTTGAAGACCCCAACCAACCATGCAATAAAAGTTTTCATTCTTACAAAATTCTAAGAACAAGAATGTGTCCATAGTACTATCATTTTCTATGTTCAGTGGACCGTGAAATTGGGGTCAAAACTCTTATTTGGCATTAAAATTAGAAAAATTATATCATAGGGAACATGTGTACTAAGTTTCAAGTTGATTGGACTTCAATTTCATCAAAAACTACCTTGACCAAAAACTTTTACCTGAAGCAGGACAAACGGACAAACTAACGGACGCAGACCGAAAAACATAATGCCCTAAGTGGGGCATAAAAATGCAACCACTCATATCTAATAAATCTAAGTGCCTTCCACCCCCCTCCCCCTTCATTTGAGTGCCTTCCATCCCACAAATAATTTGAGTGCCGAGGAAAACAAAGCTAAATTCAAAACATGCTTCTAATCTTTTTTGCTTACAATGCAGCCATAAATTAGGAGACAAAAGCATGATAACAACGAAACCAATTATGATTGGCTAATTATTCGTTGTTCATGACCGTTCCTTTGGAAAAGTTAAATATCAGGAACCAACAAATTTCCTCATGTAAATTTTCAATAATTCAGATTAGGTTTTTTGTGCTATTTTTACGATCACAATAGCGCAATCAGGACTTAAAATCATGTACATTATGTAGTTCCATGTTTCTGGCAAAACCACGAAATATAATATCCAGAAAAATTCATATTTTCCTCAATACCACAAATATTAGTATCTACGAAAATAACTAAATCCACAATATAGTGATTAACCTACCTCCTTCTGATACCAAACTACCAACTAGAGTACCTAGTGCCTGAAAATAAATATATAATGTTAAGGTGGTACCAAACACTTTGACTAAAATTAATTTGCATAAAATTTTGACAAAATATTTACTTTGACCCTTTGACAAAAAATATAAAAATTTCAAAACTTTATCGGAAAAATTTCATAGGACATATAGCAGTTTGACAAACACTAATTTTGATCATTGAGAAGCTTAATATTTCCTTAACAATACAACATGATTAAAACATTCAGCTGATTTTTACAGAGTTATCTCCCTGTAGTGTTGTACCAGTACCACCTTAAATATTTCGTTTATATATTGATGCTTTTGGAGGGGGAATCATTTAAATTACAGTACATGGAGGTTATATCTTATTTTTTTTAAATTTTTGTCCCCTGATTTGAAGTTTCCTATTTAACAATTAATAGATTGCTGGCAAATTTTTAAATAAAGATAGGTTTTAATCAAGAAAGGAGAAATTACAAGTCGGACCAAATTGGCTCTAAAATAAAATTTATTGTAAAGTGTCTCTTATATGCAGAATAAAATTTTTAATTTATGTACTTAATCAAAACATAACAGTTTTAGTTTAAAGTAATACCTTACATGGGTTATGCAGCCATAAAATGACAGTGAATTCATTAAAATGGTAAAGTTGTTTCAAAAACGTCCAAGGTATGAGAAGTAAAAGTGAGAAAAAAGTTCTAGAAAGTCCCATGTGTCCACCTTAGGGAGCAGATTCTACTTTTCCTTTCTTTATCCATGAGAATTAAACATACAATACCTAAAAAGAATGACCTAAGTATACGAATTAATTATTTTTACAAAATCTTAGGTTAAAGGAGTAGGGGCATTAAAGGGCATTAGCTACGAGATATACAAAAAAATAAATATAATTTTTTTTTCAATCATTAAAGAAAGTGAAAAATGAATTAATAATTCACTTTTAGCAGCCAATTTGGTTCAATTTTGTCAAAATAAGCTAAGAAACATCTATGATGAATTATTCACTTTCAAGTGAATAATTCTACCTCATTGAATCCGTATTCATGTGACCTTCAATTAACCCCTTAGCTGGAGGTGGGTTACACATGCATTCAGCTATTAAAAGGAAAAAATGTAAACATTGAAAGTGAAACAAGGACATACCTGCCAACCCTCCCGTTTTGAGTGGGAGTGTCCTGCGCAAACGATGAAATTCCGGAAATCTCCGCTTGCTGTTCCGCTCCGCTTTTGGAGATTTTGACCTGGAATAACCCACGTTCGTAATTCTCTGGCTTTTTCATTATTTTCAATAGAAATAAATAAACAATCGGCGATCATTTGAAAACTTTGGTCAGTAGTTTGTATGTTCGATATACAAATGTATAACTAATCGAAATTCAGTTCTGCTATGTCAACTATAACAAGATAGAGGTCTTTGTCTGGACCAAGTGGCAGTGTAAAAAAGAAGAAATAGATAACTGCCAATCGAAATGTCAAGCAGATTTGAATGAAAGATTTTCAATTTTTATGATCAAGTTCACTTGGCAATGAATCTTTTTGCACATCATGTTCAATCAACTTTTCGATTTCTTCTGGTGGTCTGTACAATGTTTGAAAGCATGCTTAGTGTGAGACTCACAACAAAATCAAAATATGGAATGTTATGAGTTATGAGACTTGGGGGTATTGAAAAAGGCTAAAAAAAAGGAGAATGTGTCCCCATGGACACAGATGATGCCCCCGCTTACATACAACATTATAAAGGGACATAACTCAAGAACGATAAAAGTGACACTACCCAAATTTGTACTTGATCTGAGTTTTGTGGTAATAAGTATTGTGTATAGGTCTCATAATGTTTGGTTGGGACAAACTTAAGTTACAGAGGGGGCATAACTTGATAATGATTAAAGTGACGCCACCAAAATTCAACTTGATCTGTATTTTGTGGTAAAAAGCATTGTGTATAAGTTTCATAACATTTGGTTAAGGCAACTTAAGTTAGAGAATGGAAACTAAAAATTTTGCATTGTTTTCCATTTATAAAGAAGCATAACTCGTGAATGGTAAAAGTGACACCACCAAAATTCAAACTTGATCTGTATTTTGTGGTAATAAGCATTGTGTATAAGTTTCATAACATTTGGTTGAGGCAAACTTAAGTTAGAGAACAGAAACTAAAAATTTTGCAATTTTTCCATTTATAAAGGGCATAACTCTAGAACGGTTAAAGTGACGCCACCAAAATTCAAACTTGATCTGTGTTTTTTGGTAATAAGCATTGTGTATAAGTTTCATAATATTTGGTTGAGGCAAACTCAAGTTAGAGAACGGAAACCAATTTTGGGATGTACAGACGTACGTACGCACAGACGGACAAGGGTAAAACTTAATGCCCCCTCCACTACGGCAGGGGCATAAAACCACCTTGTATAGATTATTACCATGAATTGAAGAAATACCGTATATTTATTAACTCTTATTGGTGTTTTGTAGATGAATACGTAAACAGGTCATATATTTAACTTGAAAATGTCGTTCGCGCAAAATATCCCCCTCAGCTGTCATAGCTGAGGGGGAGATCTCCCTCTTTGAAGGTTTCAGAGGTTGGCAGGTATGAACAAGGATGAACCATTTGGTTGACTGATTTGCATTCTTATACAGGTAAAAACAATGATAAAAATACTTTTTAACCAACAGTATGAAATCAAACAGACCTAGAAAAATCCAATTGCACGTGGTTGTTATCTATTTATATTTATGTTTATATCGAGCCTTGGAGTAAGCAGGAGTGGTAACCCATGGTGAGCAAGTAAAAATTACAAAATCCACCTATAAATCTGTAGTATAAACAGTATCTATTACTGTAAATTCAGAAATTATTGCGAATAATGCGACTCCTTGAGTATCACAATAATAAGAACTCGCATTCTGATATCTTGTACATATAGCTTTGTGTAGCTTTTCCTAAAATCGCAATAATTAAAATCGAATCTTTTTCATTCTTCAAAAATCGCAATAATGAATGCACACAATAATTTCTGAATTTACAGTAGTTCAGATCGATGACTTCTTGGGGCATTTTCCCTTCTGAAAAAGGCAGACAGGGTCACAGCAATGGGTAAAGCTATAATACAGGATTTGGGAAACACATTTATACAACAGATTTTGAGAAAAATTTTTGTCATTCTATACTAACCCATATATTCAATCCCATTTCTTCTGGGTGGAGAAGTCCTTGGATACCATGATAAACAGAAAATCCAGTACCTATACAGAAAATTCCTACTCCACTGATTAGAGAGGACACATGTCGGAGGTTAGAATACCCATATCTACAAAAGAACATGTGTTCATACTCATGAAATATTTTTGAAAGACCATATCCTTTGAAATAAAGCTATAAAACTCAGTGAGTATCATCAAAAGTTTGAGTTTTTTTAAATACATATATATAGGTGGTGGAAATAAAAATATTTTGATGGAACTGAAATTAATTATCCTGAAGATAGCTTTTTCATATTAGAATTATTGGTTACACTCTCTTAAATTGAATGCAGACTGTAATTAAGAAAATATAATTGCCAGTGAAACAACTCTTCACAAGAGACCAAATGACACAGAAATTAAATTCCCCATTTTATAAAGAAAAATTGAACCCATGGAACTTAATTGGTAAATTTATAACTTACGGATGATCAGAATCCGGCTTTTTAAATGACTGGTACAGTCCTATACCAAGAATTATCTGTGTGAATACATTAAACATTAAATGACTGGTACAGTCCTATACCAAGAATTATCTATGTGAATACATTAAACATTAAATGACTGGTACAGTCCTATACCAAGAATTATCTGTATAAATACATTAAACATTAAATGACTGGTACAGTCCTATACCAAGAATTATCTGTATGAATACATTAAACATTAATTCACAAGTTTAAGGGTATCATGAAAATATGAAGATCAGTTACACTTATAAAACTTATTACTAAAATGTTTTATTTTCAATGTCGAGAAAAGTTCTGTCCCTTACTATTTCTACTTGCTTGCCCACATTGTGGTAACATGCCATGGTCGAGTGGTTGAGGTTGAATGTTTTGATTCTGTACCAAGTGATCAAATATTGTATTTTAATACAGGAAGCAATGATAGATATAGAAAAATGGCATTTTGTTTTGATACTGACTTTATCAGCAAGAATATCAAGCGAGCCCGCTAGGCGAGCTGATATTCGAGCTGATGAACTCAGTATCAAAAATTAAATGCCATTATTCTTTTATTGGCAATCTGTCTTAACTCTATGTTTTTGTAAAGAATAAGAAGTAAAATGAAATAATAAGTAAAACTACTTTTAGGCGTACAAAACGTTGGGTTCGTTGTTCGGTTGTTTGAATGAAGTCGCGTGCATTTCATTGATAAATTGAAGTGGATGGACAAGAACATGTGACATTACTGCACTGATACATGACGTCATTGCCTAATATTTTCGAGTATTAAGTCCTGTCCATGATATCGAAAATATTAGGCAGCAAGATCAAAGGGGAAATGTTCTAATTGCCGATAAAATCTCTTTATTTTCTTCTTAACCAATATTGAAGCAGGAACTGCCTACTATTCAAGAGCTCCCAATTTTTAGTTTTCTATGTTTTAATTTGAGCTGCCCCAGATAGAAATCGACCTTATGCAAGTGCACGTATACAGGTATAAATAAGATGTGGTATGAGTGCCAATGAGACAACTCTCCATCCAATTCACAATGTACATGTATACGACTCTGACTGCTTACGTAATGTTCAAATACGATATAAAAGATGAATTTTGGTCTGTTTTTTGGGGTGATCTTATAAAGTCAACTCAATATTTAAACAGTTACAGACTTTGAATAGGGATTTTTTCAACCCAAAGATGACAGATGTATACATATTAATATTCATTTGCATGAGGTCGATTTCTATCCCATGCAGCTCATTTGTAGACTGTTGTTTACTTGACTTTTTTCTTTTTTCTTTTAGACATTGTTTTGTCTGTATTTTTCCTATTCATGGACATCTTCTTCTCCCTTTTTTACAACACATGCTCCCATGAACAAGATTCTCTGTGGAAAAGAATCTCCCATTACAACCACAAAGTGTCTTAATCAAACTTACCTGATTTAGAGTGTCTGCAGCTGAATGAATCATTTCCGAAAACATACTGTATGACCCTGTGAAAGCCCATGCAAAGCCTTTAATTATCACATTGAAAAAATTTCTGAAATAGAAAGGTACAACTTTCATTCACACAAAATGGAAGACTCTTAGAATATGATATTCAATTCTTTTTTTATGTATAGGTATTATGTCATAAATCGGTAGTTAGTATCTTTTGTCTTTATGTTCGTTGTTTTCTGTGCTTCATGCGAAAGGTGTGTCAAGCCATTTCCAACTGATTTTTACAATTTTTCCTATGTTGTACCAGTACACCATTGCCTCAGGTTAAGGATATGGTTGAGTGATTAACCCTACCGCATTCATTAAGTGCCTGTCCTAAGTCAGGAACCTATAATTCAAATGTTGTCTATGGTTATCAAAGGTCTTAAAAACTGAAAGTAGAAGGAAGAATTGCCAGATCCTTGTAAGCAAACCACGGAAACAGGATCTGTATTTTAATCAGTTTATCAAAGGGGAGACATAATAATTTAATTTCAAAGTAAACAAGATTTCAGTTCACACATGTCATACTATTTAAATAGACCTTATCCCTATTTGAGAATCTGTGACACTTGAACTATTGATGTCATGCATACAACAATCACTTTTCGTTTATGGTGACAGAAGTTTTTTATTGCAACGTCAAAATTTTATGGGAACCTTTGTGAAGTCCAGTAATGGCAGCCAAACAGCAATTAGGTGTATAAACTTACACACATATAGAGGAAACAACAACTTGACCAGTGCCTGTCCACGTCCACTTATTGTGTCCTTCTTTTTGATCTTCTGCTGGCTGGAAAAAAAAACCATAGCAATATTCTTTTCTTTGGTTCCAAAAAGTTAAGGACAAATCACATATTGGTGAATTAAATGGATCTTTTGATTCTTACAAATTATAAAAGTGGTAATTATATATCATTAGAAATTTTATACCATAATTGTGATCATTTGGAATAATAAATAATATAATTTAAAAACCTTTAGTGAGCAAGCGTTCATACCCCACACCCCTCATATCAAGGGACAAAGCTTTCTGTTTCTTTTCTCAGTTTTGATTTCAGAGAGTTATATTGTGGTCACAAATCTATTTTAGCAAGTATGACTTTGACCTTAGATAACCTAGTGACTTAAACATCAACACAAATCTTTCTTTAATTATATACATTTGTTTTTTTTTTGTACCAGATGTCCATGTAAAAGTTGCAATCTACAATGTATTATTTGAATAAGCACCTAGAAAGACTTTTCTGCACTAATTTAGGTGTATTTTCATTTTGACCTTGGACATAGTAACCTTAAGCTTAAAGGAAAATGAAATTATAAAAATGTTTAACCCCCATATTTATCCGTTTGGGCTAAGTCAGGAACCTGTAATTCAAATGTTGTCTATGAGGCCACAATTAAAAATATTTCAGTTTGCCCAAACCAAACCATGATGAAAATATCGAAAAAGTATTGGTTACCAAATTTTATTTTTCTGAGAATTTGCATGAAAATATTAATTTTACGAGTCGAACCATTTAACGTTTACAGCTTATGCATAATTCGGTCACATTGCATAATTTATGTTAAATTATATGCTTATATGCATGGCCATAACAATGGCCTTTAATTAATTGCATAGAAAAGAATTCAGGTAGTGCTTAGTTCAAATTAGAATTTTGATCATAATCAGCAATTTGGCAAGTATTATTTTCATGCATCATTATTTAATTAATAATATATTCACTGTTAATGTCATTAAAATAAAGTTTTAAAACAGTTCATTCGTTTTTTTAATCAGATGTGTTTCTTCATGTAACCCTCGATTGTACACAGGTGAAGTTTCCCATGTTCTATTTTAAGCCTCGAGGTCATAAAATGTCAAACAGGTAATTGTTGTAAAAACATGACCATTCTATCCCAAAAGGTGTTAATTATTGATTGGATTTTAAGCATTGTCCATAGATAACATTTGGGGTGAATTTTAAAAACAATAACGCCTGCTAATTTACTTTGAAAGACCATCCAATGTGTACTCTCGCAATTCGGCTTGGGGTGATTTGCATTTATGTTAAACATTACAGGGCATTTATATATGGTTGAAGAATTTTATTCGTCAATCTTTTATTTTTATTATTTTTGGAAAAGAGCATTCACTTCTAATTATTAAATTTTCACACGTTCAACACTGGTGTCCAGCAAATAACCCGTACAGGGCCCCTTTACTGCTTTGCATATACGAAACTAATGAGGTTAAAGAAACAGTGTTACATCACTGTGCAAGCGGTAAATACTGCATATCAAAGGCAGTTCATTACACATTTATTGGTAAAAATGATAATAAACTGTGTAGTATAGTTGAACAGTTTATTTTAATCAAAGCGTAATGATGTACATTGTACATAAGGGTCATAGAAACAAATCTATTTTTAGAACAATTTGTTCTAATTTTGTATCCCAGGTAAAGGAAACGTCGGTACGCAAATAAACTAAAACAAAATGTGTTTATAAACTTTATTAAAAGAATACAAAATACAATAACATGAATAACACCAGACTTATAACTTTTATCAGTCAGATATATAACTCTATAGGGTTATTACAGAAAATAACTTATGTGTTATTACAAATACTTTCATGAGTTGTCTATTCTTTATTCCTTAAATTTTCTAAATCTGTAATAACATATGTTTGTTATTTGTAAAATTATTTCATTTATAGTGGGCTCTAGGAACTCTTGAGACTTTGCGCAGAAACTAAATGCATAGCCTTGATAACTAATTTTTAATTAAATTAATTCATTTTGATTAACCATGGTAAATCAATGAGACGAGGATATTAAGGGATAAACTTAGCTGTGATAACAAGGCTAGGTTATTAAAGGAATGTAACTTATTATATAAGACACTTGGGAATTACTGAGAAACTTGCAGAACCTCATTACATGCTCTTGTCATTATTTCTTACAATAAATTAAAATACATTGTAATTAAGCATGATGTATGTCTGAGCAAATGCTTTGAAGTGATATAGAAGCTGTGATAACACCCTTTAGTTATTACAGGCATATTTTTCTGTAATAACATATAGGTGTACTATGCAAAATTGGCAAACTATGAACTGTTATATCTTTCAATAGTTAAGTATACATATAGACAAAAGTAATATCAATAGAACTTTTATACATTTTAACTAAACTAATGATGTATATTGTCCTTTGAAACATGTAACATACATATGTTATCACAGTTCTTTGATTTTTAGTCCACAATAACAAATGTATGTTATTTTTCTGTAATAACCCTATAGAGTTATATCCCTGACTGTTTATTAGAATAAATCAACATTCAACATGCTGTAAGATGATTATGGCCGTTCATCTTTCTTCAGGGATTTCCTTTACTGTCGATGTTATTTGACTCCGTAATTTGGCATTTCGGATATAAGCATACTCCGCTTAATTGCATAATTTTGTCTGACAAATAGGCTATGCAAATAACCGGAATCGACTTAAATCGTTAAATCAGAAGATAAAAACCGAGAACATCGAATATCGATTAACTGCGTCTCTTACACGCTTTCTTTTAATCTTATTCACAGTTACTTTCAAACGCAAAGACAACGAACATTAAGTTTTATACGATGACGGAGCGGACACGAAAAAAATCCGAAAAAAAAATGGCAAAAAAAGAATTGAGTCGGTGGTTTTTTTTTGGGTCGGTCGCGTTTGGGCAAACATACAATATTTTTATTTTGGCCTGATTTTCAAAGGTCTTAAAAACAGAAAGTAGAAAGGAGCATTGTCAGATCTTTGTAAGCAAAGAGTGGAAACAGCATCTGTATTTTAATCAGCTTGTCAAAGGGAAGACATACAAAATCAATTTCAGAATAAACAAGATTTAAGTTCACACAAGTTATACTGTTTAAATAAACTTACACACATATAGAGGAAACAACAACTTGACCGGTGCCTGTCCACGTCCACTTATTGTGTCCTTCTTTTTGATCTTCTGCTTGCTGAAAAAAACATAGCAATATTCTTTCCTTGATTCCAATAAGTGTAAAGGACAAATCAAATCATATATTTAAGAAATGAAGGCTTCTTTTTGTAATTTTATTGGGGTGTAAAAGTGTTGACCGAAGAACATTTTGTATGAACCTCGGAAGCGCTTCATTAAAAAAATATGTGCACGATCAACACTTTTACACCCCAATAAAATTACAAAAAGAAGCATTCATTTCTTATAATTACGTTTTTATGCTAATAAGACCATAAAAACAAGTTTTATCAAGTTTTTCTTTTATTTACCTGTGCACTTTTTTGTAGAAGCACGTGTCATCACGAATGTATCATTTCATTTTGATATGAAGGTTAATTTTTGAATAACATGCAATTGTCGTTAGCCAATCAAACTAACGAATTCTTGTGAAATATACATGTAATGTAATTATTGGTGAATTGAATGGATCTTTTGATTCTTACAAATTATAAAAGTGGTAATTACATCTTATTGAAATTTTTGTATACCATAATTGCTTGAACGTTCTTTTGGGGGATATTTTAACTAAACCAAATAATACAGAGCAAACTTAAGAAAATACCCAGAATGCATTAGATTTGGATTTCAGAGAGTTATATTGTGGGCACAAATCTATTTTAGCAAGTATGACTTTGACCTTAGATAACCTAGTGACTTAAACATCAACACAAATCTTTCTTTAATTATATACCAGATGTCCATGTAAAAGTTGCAATCTACAATGTATTATTTGAATTAGCATCCAGAAAGACTTTCCTGCACTAATTTAGGTGTATTTTTATTTTTGACCTTAGACATAGTAACCTTAAATCAACAGGGTTCCTCCACTCATTATATGTGACAGTATATTGCTATAGAAGTAGAGATGCAATCCAATATGCTGTAGTGGTATAAGCATTTAAAAACATCAGCACAAATTTCATTCCATTTTTTGTAACTTTGACCTTGACTTTGAATATAGTGACCTCAAAATCAATAAGGATCTTCTCCTCATTTTATGTGACAATATGTCCCAACATCTGACAGGTGCATTTAACACCAATCTTCATTGACAAGGAATGCTAGTTTTCCTGCTGAAAGTTGGTGGTTCAATCTGGGGACTCTGGCTTCCTCCCTTAATAAAACGAACCGCCATGAGTCCAAAAAGTGGAATTAAACACCAACAAAAAATTAATCAATCTATTATTCTTCCGAAAATGTTTGAAATCACAGACCTCGAGTGATTTTGTTTGCAATATAATAAGTTCAATAAGCACAAAAGGGTAAATTGTAGTGAAATCACATAGAAGTTTGGTATATACTGGTTTTACTGTATATCAGAATATGCAACACTACATACCTGCTCAGGTTTTTTATCATAGTAGATGTAATGTCTGTCAATATAATCTTTGTAGTAAGCTTCAGAAAATGGAACTAAAAATGGAAAAATAATTAAAAGTTATCACAGACCTGCCAACTATCCAGATTTTGGGCAGTATCATCCTGATTTTCATGCCTCAACCCAAATCCCGATATTGGGATCGTAAAACAAGTCAAAATCCTGATTTTCTCAAAATATACCTGAAAAAATTATTGGTTACCAATTTTGAAGTTTTTCTGATCAATTTCTATAAATCTATAATTTTACCTGGCAACATATTTATGACAAGTTTACGTGCCTATGCTTATCAACGGTCACATCAGGTGACATAATTTGTTGTTACATGTAATATGCTTATCTGATGGGTCATAACAATCCTCAAAATTAATTAATTTGTAAACAGAATCACGGTCAGTCGTCATTTCAATTTTAATCAATTTATCATACGATCACAATTTGCAACGTTTAACATAGTTTCATAACAAAATCGTAATTAACTGAAAGATGAAAACTGTAATGAACTCATTAGAAAACAGCGTTCATCTTGAAATCCGTTAATTTTTTTTAAATCAGATGTGTTTCTGTCCAGTGCTGATTTAAAATCGACGCCATTTTCACTTCTACTGTGTATAAGCTTCGGCCGGTAAGAGCACCTCTGAACAGAAAGAAAGATAACTCAAATTTTATCCATTTTCTCATTAATACTAATAGACTAACTCAAAATCTGTCTTCATCCTTCTCACTTTAGGACATTTAGGTTTAGGTCTTTTTAGTCATGGTGCAAAGATAAGAAGGTCTTTGGAGGGGGAAAAGGAGGGGGGGGGGGGGTCTTCACTTTGTATCCTTTATTTTTTTAGGCCATTTTTCTCTATTTAGTTATTTTGCCAATTAATAAATATAAGAATCATGCAAATAAAAGAAATCAAGGCTTATTAGCTCATCATCAGTATACCAAAAGGAAAAAGAAGAGATATGAGACTATTTCAAGAGTAAAAAACAGTGCACACAGAAACGCCGCAAAAATTGAAACCCTTAAAAATCTGGTCGTGCACTAAATCCCCCATGGAGATTTTCAAAAGTTGGCAGGTCTGTTATCAGGCTATTCTGAATTAATCAATTAAGCAAAATTCACAAATGAAAAGTCTCTGTTAAAAGAAAGAGTTACATAGGTTCAAAATAGGCACTGAGACTTTGATGTTTTTTTTCATATTGGCCAAAACACTAGAATTTTTGACATAGAAATAGTTATGACAATACTAGTAATAAAACATAAATTTACTTTAACATATCACATTATAAATTACAAAGTTATGACACCCAAATTATTCATCATTTATGTTGAAATGTAAATTGGGTTTAAAGTTTACATGATTCATAACAAGTTTTTGCAGAGACAACTTTGACGCAATCCCTGATCCAGAAAATAGTTGTGTCTAGGGATTCAATATAAACCTTGGCACCTTCTGGTAACAGAATATTTTATATCATAGGTGGCCAAGGTTTTTGTAAAGCTTTCAAATCCAAAAAAAATGCACAAAATCATCCAAAACGAACTGACTTTGGACTCACAAGATATTTTTTTACTTAGCATTGAGGCATTTGAAATAGACCCATTTAAAAACCAAGGTATGGCCTTTTTTTTTTATATTTTATGATACAAAATAAAATTCAAATTATATCAAATTTTAGCAATAGGAAATAAACATTATGGCATACCATGCAATTTCTACCATACATATAAACAGATGAATATTGTCATCTCCCCACCTGTAATACATAAGATACTTATGGTAATTATACATCCGGTCATTGTGTTGTTGTGCTATGGTACATTTTTGTATTCTTGTCTTTCATTTTTACTGGTGTGCTTTTGCTTTGTCTATGTGCCTTTTTGTGTTTCTTTGTTGATGTATTTGTTGTTTTTATAGTGATTAAGATGATTACACAATGTTGACTGCGATACCCCTATTTTTGACATTTTTACCTATTGTGTCTGTTTGTTTTGTTCACACGTTGTTGTCGATATGTTTAGGTTTTGTGCTACTGTCATACGGGTGAGAGGTTTGGCTGGCTGTGAGGTCAGGTTTGGTCCACCATTTTCTACATGGGAGGGTGCCTGTGACTGGTCGGGAGTGTGGCAGTTGTTGTCCATTTGTTTGATGTGTTTGAGCTTTTGGTTTTGCCATTTAATTGGGAACTTTCTGTTCCGGGTTTTCCTCGCATTCTGTATTTTTGTTGTTTTACTTTCCTCTACAGATCTTGAAATAAGAGATGTTATTCAACCTTTAAAAATCAGCTGAAATTAACTTACATTTTCTGTATCTCATTTGAAGTTGTTTCATCCTTAATAATTTTTCTGCTGACAATTTCTCCAGACTTCCATATTTCTTTATTGCACTGATAAGGAGAAAGCATAAATCTATTTTTAATTTTATTTCAAACTTTCACAAAACTTTTAGATGGTCAATAAACACAAGTACTGTGGATTCACTATTAAGGATGTTTGCTCCTCTTGGTTTTGATTTTTTGTCAGATATTTGGAATCCTCTGGTTTTATCCATATTTTTCCATTAAAAAATTTTGTCCACTAACCCCTACTTTTCTTTTCATGATTTTATTACATATAGTTTATAAAGCCATATTTAAAAATCTTATAAAATCCTTGTTATTTTTTCAATGTTTCTGAAAGAAAAATGGTGCCAATGTTAAATGTATGAAAAATCTAGAGAGAATCATTTCCAGCCAAATTTTCAATGCCTTATATCTCAAAAACAAGCACACGGACCCTTCATTTTTTTCTGCTTTTTTAGTTCCTTCATTTATATACTATCAATTTATGACAGTCTTTCAAAAAGCTTGTTATTTTGAAACTGAGTAGCTAACATTCTTAATCTTGGGAAGACATTTTGAATAGATTTCTTGGGGAACAGGTGAAGCACAAATTTAAATATCCAAAGAATTAAAAAAAAATTAATAGCACATAATCAGACTTTTGCAAAACCACGAAATGAAATATCCACGAAGAAGCAAGTTTTTCTCAATCCATAAAAATTGATACCCATCAAAATAAATGAATTCACAGTAGTTGTCAACAACCTCTTATCTTTTTTCTATGGTAAATACAATGTCATGTCATCATGCCCATGTTAGTGTTTTAGTGTTCCTACGGCTACCATATGGATATTCAGAAAACGGTCAAACCTCATGAAAAAAAATAGCACTATATAGTGAATAATTGTTCTGAGTTTATCAGTTAGAATATATTCTCAGTTATCTTGCATACAAGTGTGTCAACACCAGATTTGATTTGATTTTTGGTGTTTTTACGCCACTTTTAAGCACCGCTTTTGGGCTATTTTGTGGCGGTCAATATTTATTGGTGGAGGAAGCCGGAGTGCCCGGAGAAAACCACCAACCTTCGATAGGAAAACTGACAATCCTAGTCAATTAAGATTGGAGTCGAGTGCACCCGCACGAGCGGGGTTTGAACTCACAACCTCAGTGTTGACTGGCTAGTGATCACAGTAGTAACTACTTAGACCACTCGGCCACCGAGGCCCCCTGTCAACACCAGATTGTTTACAGGTTGTGACTTGACATTAACATTTACAAATTTACACAACTGTTTGTCATTTTCTCCTGGTCACTCTGTAAAAGTCATATATAACAACAGATTTTATGAGAGAAAAAAAGTTAAAATATGAAAGCATAATTTATTCTTTTGATTTACTGCATGTTCAATCCTTATCATGCTTATGGTAAAAGCATATCCACTACTGTAACATTAAATGTTTTTGTTTTTAGAAGTTGTGCTGACTCTGTGACAAATTGACCAATGGAAATGACGAAATCAATCTCAGCTGCAGAGAAATTTGTAACTTACAGTTCTTCTATGTCTTTCCTTTTATATACTGTCAAACTTTTACCGCTACCATAAGGACTACGTCGTGTGTACTTTGGTATCTCGTTCAGCTCTCTGAATTAAAAAAAAGGAATATTTGAAAATAAAGCCATACAGTATAAACAAGTAAACTAGTGATTCAGTCAAAAATGATTTTCCACTCATAAGAACAACTGGCACTTGACAGTAATTGTCCAGACTTGGTAAAAGCGTGTTTGCATAAAAGAGATGGATTTATTGCAGTTTTTTACTGTATTCCAAGCCTTCCAATTGTAGGAAAAATAATTCTGGTTAAAAAATGTATTCGCACATATTATATTGCAGATATAACTGCATTTATACATTCAACACAACAAAACATACACCTTTCAATACAAGATTTTTATGTGTCAAGAGAGCCTGGCATACAAGGTCACACTTAAATAAAGCAATCTTATTTCCCTTTGAATTTTGTTTTTGTTTTTGTAATTTGGTGTTCCACTGTTCATGGTTTGGAGAAAGATCGAGCAATAGCACATCCACATCACATCACCACAGGGTGTAGACTGTCATTTGCAATGTATGATTGTGGACAATTGAAAACTACAAAGATTGATTGAATGTTGGCGTTTAATGCCATTTACAGCACTATGGCTATATTATGGTGTCCAGTTGTTATTGGAGGAACCAAAAGTACCTGCAGAGAACTTTGACCTTCTGCAGGAAAACTGGCAATCAGACATTACAAAGACTTATAAGTGATTCCCTTTAAACAGACCTAAACACAAACATTAACTTGTAAACTATGTAAAAGTTTCAAAGTCAAATGAACCATGATCAGGGGTGGGGCTATATAATCTCCATGGAAACGATACTTGCAAATGCCAATAAATTTGCATACCAAATATCATTGACTTAACATTAGCAGTTCATCTTAAACTGATCTAATCACAAACTTATACATGTAAACTAAGCAAAAGTTTCAAAGTAAATAGACAATGACTGAGAGGGCGGAGCCAAATATTCTCCATGGAAATAAGATGTGCTAATGCTTATACTACTGAACACCAATTAACATTGGCCTACCACTAATGGTTCCCCTTGAACTGACCTAATCACAAACTAATACATGTTAACTTGGCAAAATTTTCAAAGTCTATAGACCATGCCAATGCTTATACAACTGCATACCAAATATCATTGACCTACCACTAGTGGTTCCCCATAAATTGACCTAATCACAAACTAATACATGTAAACTATGAAAAGTTTCAAAGTCAATAGACCTTGACTGAGGGGGCGGGACCAAATAATCTTCATGGTAATGACATGTGCCAATGCCAATACAACTGCATACCAAATATCATTGACCTACCACTAGTGAAGGGCCTAATCTAGGATTTTGGAGAGGGAGAAGTGACTTCTCCTTCCATGAGAGAGAAGGAGAAGTGGTCAATTTCTTGGAGAAGTGAGATTCCATTACCGTTCGGTTGCATAGTGTTCTCTGCTTATCACTAAGGAAATTGTTTTATATGCAATAAAAATATAGTTCCCCATAAATTGACCTATTGAAAGCTTGATTTTAATTCTTTATGTTGCTCTTACTTGACCAAGTACCAGGATGTCCTACCAAAGATTAGGTTACCTGTCGAAAAAAATATAAACTCCAGAGTCAAAAGTCGGTAATATGAAAATAGTCTATTGGCACAAAAAAGTTAAATTGTAGTAAAATCACACAGAAGATTGGTGTATACTGGTTTTACTGTATATCAGACTTAGTGAGCGTGCTCACATACCCCACGTCCCCACATTGTCATTGGAGAAATAAAATAAGTGTAAGAAAAAAAAATTGTATCAGAAAAAAAAATTGAATCATAATTTCCTGTCAATATGCACATCTACATAGTATGTCCTTATTATCTACACAGTTTCATGAAATTCTGTTGTGTGGTTTCAGAGGAGTTGCGATGACAAACTGTTGCAGAAGTACATTGAAGCAAATAAGTTCAAAAGGGCGTAACTCCTGGAAAAAAATTGAATCGTAATTTCCTGTCGATATGCACATCTATGTAGTATGTCCTTATTATCTGAAAAGGTTTCATGAAATTCTGTAGTGTGGTTTGAGAGGAGTTGCGATGACAAAGGTTGCAGTAGTATATTGGGCAAATAAGTTCAAAGGCGTAACTCCTGGAAAAAAATTGAATCGTAATTTCCTGTCGATATGCACATCTACGTAGTATGTCCTTATTATCTGAAAAGGTTTCATGAAATTCTGTTGTGTGGTTTGAGAGGAGTTGCGATGACAAAAGGTTGCAGTAGTATATTGGGCAAATAAGTTCAAAGGCGTAACTCCTGGAAAAAACTGAATCGTAATTTCCTGTCGATATGCACATCTACGTAGTATGTCCTTATTATCTGAAAAGGTTTCATGAAATTCTGTTGTGTGGTTTGAGAGGAGTTGCGATCACAAACTAATACATGTAAACTATGAAAAGTTTCAAAGTCAATAGACCTTGACTGAGGGGCGGACGGACGGTCAAAACATTATACCCTCCGCAACCTGCGTGGGGTATAAATATGAAACAATACATACCTGCTCAGGTTTTTATCAAAGTAGATGTAATGTTTGTCAATGTAATCTTTGTAGTAAGCTTCAGAAAATGGCTTGCAGTTTTTCATGTTATTGTACAAAATGTATATATAGAAAGTTCTTAATAAAAGGTTTAGACAATATATTTGTTAATTATTCATTGATACCATTTGTACTGTCAACTTGAATTTAAGTTTAAATAAAATTTGTTGCTTGGGACATGAAGGAATAGCCTAGTAATATTATGATGCATTAAATTCATGTGCATGAGACTGCCTCAATTTATTTTTAAATGTCCAGAAAAATATGACTCCCAGTTTACCTGATGAATTTCACATGTAGTTGTAAATTGAGATTCTCGTTAAAGATTGTAAGCCTATAAATGAAAATATCTGTCAATCACATATTAATTAACCGATACAGAGCTAATTTCTATCATTTTTTAAAGATATCTTCCCTATCAACGAAATGGTTGTGAAAAAAAATCCACTGCTGATCACAGCTGGTCGAGTGTCGTACGTTTGCAATCACATTACCCATCAGCTGTCTTACTACCTTTTATATTTCAATTTTTGTTCAATGAATATAATAAATCTACCGTTAATTCCCACCCTTGACCCACCGAATAGTACAATTTGATCAACTCGTAATAAATAAAAATAAAACAAATCAGCTGAATGATTACGCAACATCCTCAGATAAAAATCATCGTAAAATGATAACTTTAACAGACGGTCAGTTTTCCATTTGAATAGTTTTGAATGTTATATCCAAGGATGTTCAAAGTCGCCGTTGTATTTATTTAATTTGATCGTCGACAGTATTAGTCCTGGGTCGTTTCGAAAATCTCGATTTTCCTTGTCAGTCGCCTTTTTAGCTCACCTGGCCCAAAAGGGCTAAGTGAGCTTTTCTCATCACTTGGCGTCCGTCGTCGTCTGTTAACTTTTACAAAAATCTTCTCCTCTGAAACTAATGGGCCAAATTTAACCATACTTGGCCACAATCATTATTAGAGTATCTAGTTTAAAATATGTGTCCGATGACCCCGCCAACCAACCAAGATGGCCACCATGGCTAAAAATAGAACATAGGGGTAAAATGTAGATTTTGGCTTATAACTCTGAAACCAAAGCATTTAGAGCAAATCTGACATGGGGTAAAATTGATTAACAAGTCAAGATCTATCTGCCCTGAAATTTTCAGATGAATCGGACAACCGGTTGTTGGGTTGCCACCCCTGAATTGGTAATTTTAAGGAAATTTTGCCGTTTTTGGTTATTATCTTGAATATTATTATAGATAGAGACAAACTGTAAACAGCAATAATGTTCAGCAAAGTAAGATCTACAAATAAGTCAACACGACCAAAATGGTCAGTTGACCCCTTAAGGAGTTATTGCCCTTTATAGTCAATTTTACCAATTTTTCTTAAATTTTTGTAATCTTTTACAAAAATCTTCTCCTCTGAAACAACTGGACCAAATTTAACCAAACTTGGCCACAGCCATCATTTGGGTATCTAGTTTAAAAAATGTGTCCGGTGACCCGGCCAGCGAACCAAGATGGCCACCATGGCTAAAAATAGAACATAGGGGTAAAATGTAGATTTTGGCTTATAACTCTGAAACCAAAGCAATTAGAGCAAATCTGTCATCGGTTAAAATTGTTTATCAAGTCAAGATCTATCTGGCTTGAAATTTTCAGATGAATTGGACTACCGGTTGTTGGGTTGCTACCCTTTAATTGGTAATTTTAAGGAAATTTTGCCGTTTTTGGTTATTATCTTGAATATTATTATAGATAGAGATAAACTGTAAACAGCAATAATGTTCAGCAAAGTAAGATCTACAAATAAGTCAACATGACCAAAATGGTCAGTTGACCCTTAAGGAGTTATTGCCCTTTATAGTCAATTTTACCAATTTTTCTTAAATTTTTGTAATCTTTACAAAACCTTCTCCTCTGAAACTACTAAGACAAATGTAACCAAACTTGTCCACAATCATCATAAGAGTACCTAGTTTAAAAATGTTTTGATGACCCTGCCCGTGAACCATGATGGTAGACATGGCTAAAAATAGTACATAGGGTAAAATGCAGTTTTTGGTTTATATCTCTGAAACTGAAGCATTTAGACCAAATCTGACTGTGGCAGAAATGTTCATCAGATTTAGATATATCTGCCCTGAAATTTTCAGACAATTCCGACAACTAGTTGTTAGGTTGCTGCCCCTGAGTTAGTAATTTTATGGAAATTTTGCTGTTTTTTGCTATTATCTTAGATATAATACTATAAATTATGATTTTAACCTTATTTTACATGATTTCCAAAGCATCAGAAAATACAGGTGAGCAACACAGGCTCTTTAGAGCCTCTAGTTTTTTTTTACCTGGGAGACTTGTAATTCACAAGTTGTCTCCCTTTTACCGATTTTCATAGCGATTTGACTTCGCCATGAAGTCAGTCGGCTGGCGAGATTTAGCGATTTTCAAAATTCTTTGGCGACTTAAATCGTCATTTCGCTGGCAAGATTATGGCCTGCTAGTGGTTCACCATGAACTAGACCAAATCACAAACTAATACATTGTTGACACCGCCGCCGGAAACAGCATACCTATGTCTCGCTTTTTGACTCCATCAAGGCGAGACAAAAAGGAATCCGAGCAATGCATGAGGAAGATACATTCCTTAACCTTGTCTAAAACAAACCTTAATACTAAGAGATACTCCACCATGGCCCGACCAGGTTCTATATAAATATTCTCAACATACTTATGGTCAAATGGCTTCTTTGTCCTGACTAAAATGAAGAGAAATGACAGATTGCTTGTGTAAATTCATTATTGTCATGTACAGTGTACGTATAGTAAATCAGTTAAACATAAATATACAATCACAATTTTCAAACAATAGAATTTTAATCTTCAGTAAAATATAAAATTTAGCATTAATGCTAACAATAATAAAATAGTATAATTCAAAAATGAATACAGCTTTAAATTTCTCTTGTATTTGTGATTTTTATATTTAAATGTCATTTCAAAATCTACATGAGGGTGTCCATAAATGAAAATTTCAACAAGTTTGGTACATTACATTTTTGGTTTCAATTGTTTGAATTTTTTTTACATTTTTCATGTCGGTGCCTTTTATAGCTGACTAAATGGTATGGGTTTTTCTCATTGTTGAAGTAGTATGGTTGCATATAATTTCTTACATCCAATTTATTTTAATTTCGGTGGATAGTTGTCACATTGGCAATCATACCACATCCAGTTTTTACGTTTTGGTAACTTTATTTTTTCCCAAATAAAGGTTATAACTTATTGTTTTGATTTTTCATCAAAATCTTGAGTATTAGTTCGATTATGGATACATTCTAGTTAGCAATTACATCCTTCTATACGTATACACTATTAAGGTTGCACATAACACTACAGGGAGATAACTCTGTAAAAATCAGCTGAATGTTTTAGTCACATTCAATGGTTAAGGAAATATTAACTTCTCAATGATCAAACTTAATGTATGTTAAACTACTATA
Organism: Mytilus coruscus; assembly: GCA_017311375.1. Lineage (NCBI taxonomy): Eukaryota > Metazoa > Mollusca > Bivalvia > Mytilida > Mytilidae > Mytilus > Mytilus coruscus. Next base: position 92,376,455 of record CM029597.1, on the reverse strand, counting down.
TATCCAATGAAACTTTTCTGATAAAGTGTGTGGTTCATCAAGTTTTTTGAATTTTTTAGTCAAAGGATCAAAGTAAATATTTTGTCAAAATTTAATGAAAATTTAACGAGCCAAATTAATTTTAGTCAAGGTGTTTGGTACCACCATAATACCTCTCGTATCATGTGTATAACTATAAAAATCACATACTTTTGACTATTTTCTGTTCTTTCAACAATTTAGGATCTTCTGCTTCACTTGGACTAGAAGTAGGAGGACTGGGTGTGGCTGTTTGTTCTGTTATAACACCTGATCCCGAAGATTGTTTTTCTATAATTTGATCAGGTGGTACCTGACTAGAACTGTATCTTATAATACCTAAGAATTTTAGGTGCTTTGGTTGGCTCCATTTTCTAGAAAAGCCAATAGAATTCTTCAGGCATTCTACAAAAAAAATAGATAAAAATTTTAGGAAATAAAACATGGATGTTGTAAGATAATTCACTGGTTCAATTAAGAGTTTATTCATGAATTAAAACAAATGAAGGGCCAATGAAAATTGTTGTTACATAGTCATGATAGCAGAAATAGGTTTCCAAAAATGGAGTAATCCCTCTGAGCTCATGTCACTGCATCTCAAGTTTAATTCATAAAAGTGCCATTGATTATAGTCTCCTGTTGTACAGTCCACTACATTGTCCTGAACATGCTAAAAATATTTTCGACTGGATATGAAGCAAACAAGAATCAATCGATCAATACAGTCCCCTACATTGTCCTGAACATTCATGAAATATTGCCATTGGACATAATGCAAACAACATTCAATAGATTAATACAGTCCACTACATTGTCCTGAACATGCATGAAATATTTGTCACTGGACATAATGCAAACAACATTTAATAGATCAGCACAGTCCACTAAACATTGCTAAACACAAGATGATTAACTAAAAAATCACTTCTGCTTAGGAGATAACTGTATTGTATTTTAAGCTCTGATGGCATCAATTGGTGATTTGATGGTCGCAAATTAAGCTCCAACAGCATCAATTGGTGATTTGATGGTCACAAATTAAGTTTACTGGCGACACATAAGCGGAGCCAGTAAATGGGTATTTGCCACCATCAAATCTCCAATTGATGCTTTCGGAGCTTAAAATACAATATCATTATCTCAATTCTAATGAATCTTGACAGAAAACAACGTCAAATCATACATTTAAAATCTGTCATACGTCGTGTATGCTTGCGCGTACTTTTTCATAGCATCAATTGTGAATTGATGCCATGATAACAGGATTGTTTTTTCCTAACAATCATATCAAAAGTGAGAGCTAGTCTGGATGAGGGATCTTTATTCCTATGAAGGTATTCTTTAAATTTAATTTATAGGCCATTTTTTGGCCAAAAATTCTCAATTCTTTATATTTAAGCACCCCATTCGTCTTCTTATATTCATGTGTTATATATATATATATACTGGTACCTTTACATATAATTGGAGCAGCAATGTGTATTGGTCTGGTGCCAGATTGTCTCAAAACTGTTTGAGCAACAACAGCTGTACTCTTGAACATCATACCAATTCTAGCAATAAAAATATTAAACCATTATTAAATTTTCTCAATAAATATATGGTGTTAATCCAATATAGTAAATACTGCATCATTTTAAACAAGATAAATAAGAAAACCAAACAGCCTAAATGAATATGATGAATGAGACATGTTTTAAAGGGTAGGAGTCTTGGTGTCAAGAGTGGTTTAAGTAGTTCATCTACTGTATTACTATCCATGTATTTGATACAGTCAACACTGAGGTTGTGAGTGCAAACCCTTCACTTGGCAGGTGCATTTTACTAGGATTAGGAATGTCAGTTTTCCCGCTGAAGGTAGTGGTTTTCATACAGCAGGTGCTCTGGTTTCTTGCACACTAAAAACTGGCCACCATGGTATAGCAAAAAAACTGCTTCACTGAGCGCAGCTGGATACGCCTGCAGAGGTCCAACCCTGAACAGTTGGGGCAAAAATGGACACAACATTCAAGCTTGGTCTGAATTTGGATTGTAATTAAACATTTGACATATTATAGGTTTTTGAATAAATGTAGTCAAAGAACTTGAAATTGGTTACTGTAAATTCAGAAATTATTGCATGCATTTATTATTGCGATTTCTGAAGAATTGACTAAAATGCGAGGTTAATTATTGCGATTTCAGGAAAATCTACATACAGATTTAAGTATCAGATATCAAAATGCGAGTTCTTATTATTGCGATCTTCATCCACTCGCATTATTCGCATTAATAAAAACCCTGCAATAATTTCTGAATTTACAGTATATGAATTGAATTTATATTCAATTAAAGATTTCTTGCTGTTGTGCAATACACTGTGCTGTTGCGCAATACTTAGTAAATCTGTTGTCAGACTATAAACAAATAAAGTTCAATTTCTTCTCAATGTCATATTTGAAATTTATGAAAATCAATAGGGAGATTACATCAATAGCTATAAATAATTCACCAAAGTTTCATGAGAACTGCTGAAAGCATTTTTGAGTTATTGTCCAAAAACTGGAAAATCACCCCTTTTTTAATGAATAAAACCCCATAACTCAGAAATGTAAAATGTAAAATTTATAAAATTCTAAAGGGACCAAACAAATAAAGGGCCAATGCAAATCGTTGTTACATAGTCATGATAGCAGAAATAAGGTTCCAAAAATGGAGTAATCCCTCTCAGCTCATGTCACTGCATCTCAAGTTTAATTCATAAAAGTGCCATTGATTATAGTCTCCTGTTGTACAGTCCACTACATCGTCCTGAACATGCTAATAAAATTTTCTACTGGATATGAAGCAAACAAGAATCAATTGATCTATACAGTCCCCTACATTGTCCTGAACATGCATGAAATAATTGCCATTGGACATAATGCAAACAACATTCAATAAATCAACACAGTCCACTACATCATCCTGAACATGCATGAAATATTTGCCATTGAACATAATGCAAACAACATTCAATAAATCAACACAGTCCACTACATCATCCTGAACATGCATGAAATATTTGCCACTGGACATAATGCAAACAACATTCAATAAATCAACACAGTCCACTACATTGTCCTGAAAATGCATGAAATATTTGCCACTGGACATAATGCAAACAACATTCAATAAATCAACACAGTCCACTACATCATCCTGAACATGCATGAATTATTTGCCACTGGACATAATGCAAACAACATTCAATAAATCAACACAGTCCACTACATCATCCTGAACATGAATGAAATATTTGCCACTGGAAATAATGCAAACATGCAATAGATCAACACAGTCCACTACATCATCCTGAACATGCATGAAATATTTGCCACTGGACATAATGCAAACAATATTCAATAAATCAATACAGTCCACTACATCATCCTGAACATGCATGAAATATTTGCCACTGGACATAATGCAAACAACATTCAATAGATCAACACAGTCCACTAAACACAAGATGATTAACTTAAAAATCACTTCTGCTTAGGAGGTAAATGTATTGTTTTTTAAGCTCTGATGGATTCAATTGGTGATTTGATGGTCGCAAATTAAGCTCCGACGGCATCAATTGGTGATTTGATGGTCACAAGTTAAGTTTACTGGTGATGCATTAGCGGAGCCAGTAAATGGGTATTTGCCACCATCAAATCACCAATTGATGCCTTCGGAGCTTAAAATACAATATCATTATCTCCATTCTAATGAAACTTGACAGAAAACAACGTCAAATCATACATTTAAAATCTGTCATACGTTGTGTGTGCTTGCATGTACGTTTTCATAGCATCAATTGTGAATTGATGCCATGATAACAGGATTGTTTTTCCTAACAATCCTATCAAAAGTGAGAGCTAGTCTGGATGAGGGATCTTTATTCCTATGAAGGTATTCTTTAAATTTAATTTATATATAGGCCCTTTTTTGGCCAAAAATTCTCTATTCTTTATATTTAAGCACCCCATTCGTCTTCTTATATTCATGTGTTATATATATACGGGTACCTTTACATATAATTGGAGCAGCAATGTGTATTGGTCTGGTGCCAGATTGTCTAAAAACTGTTTGAGCAACAACAGCTGTACTCTTGAACATCATACCAATTCTAGCAATAAAAATATTAAACCATTATTACATTTTCTCAATAAATATATGGTGTTAATCCAATATAGTAAATACTGCATCATTTTAAACAAGATAAATAAGAAAACTAAACAGCCTAAATGAATATGATGAATGAGACATGTTTTAAAGGGTAGGAGTCTTGGTGTCAAGAGTGGTTTAAGTAGTTCATCTACTGTATTACTATCCATGTATATTATACAGTCAACACTGAGGTTGTGAGTGCAAACCCTTCACTTGGCAGGTGCATTTTACTAGGATTAGGAATGTCAGTTTTCCCGCCGAAGGTAGTGATTTTCATACAGCACTCTGGTTTCTTGCACCACTAAAAACTGGCCACCATGGTATAGCAAAAAAATGATGAAAGTGGCATTAAAAACCAACAATCAATCAATCTTAAAGTGGGGTATACTATGAAGTGTTTCATTTTTGTGGTGTTTAAGGTAGATTCATGGTATACCGCCATCTTGGATTGTACAATCACAGTACACAATCGGTCTAGATCTTTGCCCAAATCTGCAAATTTGGAGACAGATAGGCAATTTATAAGTTAGACTGTTTATTTGATGAAAGAAAACTTGGTGATTTATTGCATTATTCAAAACGTTTAAATAAATACCAAATATTTGTGTTTTTAGAATCGTTTTTTCAACTTGGCTATTTAAGGGGAGATAACTCTTTAGTAAAAACTTTATACCGGACTGATAGGGAAATTTAAATTTTTTACTTGTAGCAAGAAAACAAGTTCGGTGGCACAATTTTTTCTTTTTATTTTCCTAAAGCATATTATAAAACCTATCTTCTCATATTTTATTTCAAAATTCTATCTCATAGATTTCTTTTATGCACAAAAGTGTTTTTCATGAACAATCTAAGCAAATTTGGGCAATTTAAAGACGACCCGTAGCTTGAAAAATAGCACGGTGACCCATACTTTTATTATATTTTTGGAAGCATAGAAAATCTTTATTTTGGCAAAGTATAAAAAAATTCTATCTGAGGAAATATATACCTATGATCTACCTTAAATTTGGCAATCTCTCACATCTTACTTTTCACATTTATTGGGTGCTGTTGTTTTAGTAGTTGTTCTTGCTAGTGTGTTAGACAGGTATAATTTATGTTAGGTTTTATTGGTGTGCCCTTATTTGCCTTCTACTTCTATCAGATAATGGCCACAATCAATGAACTGTTTATTCTGCTTTGACTTTATAGCATATTCTATAAATGTTAAAAGTTAAAAAGTATTAAATCAAGATAGAATTTGTACTAAGGAGAAATGGGAATTTATCTGAAATGATAAACAAACATGATATATATATATACATTGTACATGATATATTTATAATAATTGCGTGGGTTTTTTTTTATTACAAATATACAAATTGACTGTTTAAAAGTGAAATTTAAACTTGTGTCTAAAGGGCTTTTTCTGAATTAATGTTCATCAAGAGCACACATGATAAAAGTTGGTATAATATGGGGAGGAAGTCCCCAATAACAAGAAAATCAATATACTAATGAACTAGCTGTCAGGACATATGTAACTGCAAGTTCTCTCAATATATGTACATGATGTACTTAGTGTCTTTTTATTGTGGGGATGTACATGTATAAATTTATACCCTGCCACATCTGGTCTGTGTTTTCGTTAGATGTTTTCTGCTTTGAATCGATATGCTGAGTGAAGCCTTTTTCAACTGAATTTTATAAAATTGAGAATGGAAACGGGGAATGTGTCAAAGAGACCACAACCCGACCAGAGAGCAGAAAACAGCCAAAGGCCACCAATGGGTCTTCAACACAGCCAGAAAATCCTGCAACCGGAGGCGGGCTTCAGCTGGCACCTTAACAAAAATGTATACTACATTGTAGTTTAGAGAGTGTTCTTAGTTTGTACTGTCAAAGGTTAGGGGAGAGTTTTACGCCAGCAAACTAGTTTTAACCCTGCCACGTTCTATATGTGCCTGTCCCAAGTCAGGAGCCAGTAATTGAGTGGTTGTCGTTTATTGCTGTTTCTCATATTTGTTTATTCCTTTATTGTTTTGTAGTTTGTTCTTGGGTAATGCCGTTACACCACTGTCCCAGGTTAGGGGAGGGTTGGAGCCTTTAAACATGTTTAACCCCACCACATTCTTTATGAGCCTGTCCCAAGTCAGGAGCCTGTAATTCAGAGGTTGTCATTGGTTCATGTCTGTCATATTTGTTTTTCATTAATTATTTTGTTATAACTTAGGCCGTTTGTTTTCTCAATTGAATTGTTTCTAGTGTTGGATAATCGGTTGAAATTACCAACCGATTATCTATTACTATCGGTTGACAGCAACCAACCGACTATCGGTTATAATCGCATCATTATACCTTGCCCTTTTTTGAAATGAAATCATGCATTCGGTCACATTGTACATGTCTAATACGTATATTCCATATCATTGCAGAGTTTTATTTGTTCATATTTGATCTTTTGTTTCCTTTACATATTTTATTTAGCCATTAAAACAGTGAATCAATTAGAATCCAGATTCAGATTGAACTTATTTTGTTTTATAATTACACCATTTATTACCGACAATAACACTAAAATTTCTTAATTTCAATGGTGTCATTCACATCATAATTTTAAATACATAGCTGTAACAAAATTTGAATGCTTCTCATTAAAAAAAATGTATAAAGTATTTAACTTTAAGCAATTTAAAATTAATCAATAAGTAAAACAATGCATTGAAATATATACATTTAACTAGGGGGATCCAACCATTGTCTGTTAATTCGTGTGGTATGCGTATTTTTCACTTTTGTGATCATTATTCTTCTGTCAGCTGTGTCATTCGTGCGTCTGTACTTATAATCGTATTTAAAGAATGCAGAATTCTTTCATAGTTGGTCCGTATCCGATCTGTGATTCGAATATATTTCAATGGCGGACAAACCGGAAAAATTTACAAAAATAAACGATGTTTGACAATTAATTTGGAAAGAATTATGACGTTTTTAACGCAACAAATTGATGAAACATTAAGAAAAGGCAAATGCATCACGTTCTAATGTAGCAACAAATTTATTTTGTTGAAAATCAGAATGATTTGTTGTACGCATTCGAGTGACAAGAGTACCGGAATTGAAAGAAAGTATTTCATAAAAAAATATTTATTTTAAATAAAATACGATCAATCTGTAAATTCAATGCTTTTACCACGTTTATAAAGAAAGAAATTGCTAAAGTCTTTGATTATAGGATGTTTGACATTGTTATTGTCATCTACTGGTATTTTTCTTTACAATTTGTTTGACTGCGCATGTAAAATGCAAACCGGAAACGGACCGGAAGTTGATATGCTAAAGGTCCGGAAACTATAACGACAATCGATTGAACAAAATCCCAATCGATTATCGACATCGCCAAGCCCAACCAACTGATTTCGACTTATTCCGATCATCGAACAACACTACTGTATGGTTACCTATAATTGCTTACATCCACTTTATTTGAACTTTGGTGGATAGTTGTTTCATTGGCAGTCATACTACATCTCCTTATCATATCAAAATCATTAACTTTTTTTTTCTCTAACAGGTGTTCTTGTGCATTACCCTGTTCCTATTCTTGGAAGCTGCCATGTTGTAAGTCATACGATTTCCCGCAACATTTTATGTCTGATTACCAAAAGAATAATGGCAATATCATTACGACTAATATTTGAAATATACGCCAATCTTGAGTTGTTTTTATCAATGAATCAAATTACACCAGTTGACCCTATGTCAATTGGCATAAACAACATCATCAAACAATCAGGTTTTACTGTGACATAATGGCATAAGCATTGTGACATAGAAAATTAATCAGAATACGCACAAACTTAAGTCATCTTTATCTGATGCATGAAGAATAATGATTATCCGATGTGGTATTTTCGTAGTACCTAGTTTATCAATTAAATAATACTTTATAGGAAAAACGTTACCTGAAGCAGATAGAGTTTCTTTGTTTACATTGCAAATGACCTAATAAATAAAATTCCTAACATCAGGACCAACATTGAACATGTTTCTGTATGTCAGTTACTTTTTCAACAGAAATTACGCTGGGAATAAATTGTTTTGCAATTTGGTAAAGAGGGTGAAGCCAATGATGAAGGGTATATCAAAAGTAGTCCGAGATTACTCTGGCGTCCAACGGCTGTTTTGCCAGACAAGCTGGGGCCGTGGGGCGTCAGAGCTCGTCCCATATCAAAAGTTGATATTTGCCCGTCCAAAATAGATCGCTGCCGTTGCTTCTGGTGCCAACAGACTGCCTTGGAATTATATAAATCGGGTATCAATTTGTTCATTTTTCATTTATCTCTTCATTTATGTAAGTTTCACCTACCTGCCACCCTTTATTTTCTCATATTTAGACAGTTTTCACAGTGACCCATCGATTCAGACATTTTTACTTTTGTTTTCAAAGTTACGAGAGATTTGCGACCTTGAGACTCAAATATGCAAATATTTATACTTTTACACCTCCTTTATAGGAGATCGATATATAACATTTAGTAGCCAACCACGATTTTTCACCTCCTTTACAGGAGATCGATATTAAGCATTTAGTGCCAACCACGATAACATTCGAAGCTCTCGGATATTTACATTGCTTGCATTGTAAATGAGCGAGTGTTAGATTATATATTCATATTGACCTAGGGTCATATGCAAACATCGTTCCATAGTCCATTGTGCCTTACTTTTTCTCGTGATCACATGACAATCTTTCAAAATGAAAGTTAAAATGCCAGAATCGGTGGGTCACTGTGAAAACTGTTTAAATATGAGAAAATAAAGGGTGGCAGGTAGGTGAAACTTACATAAATGAAGAGATAAATGAAAATGAACAAATTGATACCCGATTTATATAATTCCAAGGCCGTCCGTTGGCACCAGAAGCGACGAAGCAGCGCATCTATTTTGGACGGGCAAATATCCACTTTTGATATGGGACGAGCTCTGACGCCCCACGGCCCCAGCTTGTCTGGCAAAACAGCCGTTGGGCGTCAGAGTAATCTCGGACTAATCAAAAGTTAATGATGGTTTTTAAATTAAAGCGATTTTTTAAATATTTTTCAATGTCATAAATTATTTGTTAAGAGAAAAAAAATTAATTGATGACTGTACATTTTTCTGTAGAACTATGAAGTGTAGTGTAATTTTGCAAAATTATGTAAGTATGAAAAGAATTATTTTTACGGACTACGTCCCCTTCGCAGGTAACAGCTGCCTCATAAATTATTACCAATGATACTCTTTTTAAAAACTATATTTCATTTTTACAGCCAGTTTATCTGTTTATCATTTTTTCGGTTAACATTACTGGTCCTAGTCCTTCATCGGCAGTAACGGTAAACAGTAATTGTAGAAGAAAAGAATCCAGTCTAAGACGGTGGGGAGTAACTTCCCATGGTAGAACTAATTACCGGAATAGAAAGGTTGTCGTGTCAGGATACACAACTTGATTATTGGAAACTGTTGTATGTTTTAGTTTTAAGACATATGTCATTGCATGAAATAGATTCCAAAGACGAATATCTTCAATTGCAAAGTATTTTACTGTATTTAAACTTTAGGACATAATTGTAAAAAAGGAGAGAAGATACCAAGGGGAAAACATAAAATAAGACAAGTCCAAAATGCCATGGCCAAAAATAAAAACAACGAAAAACACACTACAATAACATAGTATTACAAAGGAAAAACAAAGACTGAGCAATATAAACCAACTTAAAAAAAGCCATGGAAATCAGGTGCTCTAAACGATAAATCAGGGTTGTTTCTCCCGGTGACATGCTGCTAGTGTTAGTTTTTCCGACATCCCATTATTCCGACAGCACATAATTCGGACATCCAGTTATTCAGACAGCCTATTATTGGGACAGCTCATTATTCCGACAATGAATCTGTCATAAATATATGGGCAATTTTTCTCCAAAAGACCAACTCTGTTTTCCGTTCTATTTGTGTTTGTCTTTCTAGATTCTGATTATTCTGCTTATGCGAATAGTTGTCTCAGTGCCTTGGTGTGATACACATGCTTATTGTAACTGCTGAGCCCTATCCTGGTCCCACCTTTTTGTTTTGTGGGTCCACATAGTCCAGGTATTTCATTTATCTGAACAAAGTTCCCTAGAACATATAGAGTATAATGTTTTACCCGTCCGTCTGTCTCTTTGTCCGTCATTCTGTCCATCTGTCAGTCCGTCTGTCAGTCCTGTTCTTGTCATAGCAACTCCTCTGAAACCACACAACAGAATTTCATGAAACACTTGTAGATAATAAGAACATACTATGTAGATGTGCATATCGACAGGAAATTATGATTCAGTTTTTTTTAGGAGTTATGCCATTTTAACTTAGCATTTTGGTCTAAATATATAGTATTGCAACAGTTTGTCATCGTAACTTCTCTGAAACTTCACTACAGAATTTCATGAAACATTGTAGTAGTTATTGAATTAGGATATACTATGTAGATGTGCATATCATCAGGAAATCATGATTAAATTTTTTTTCTAGGAGTTATACCCCTGTGAACTTCGAATGTTGGCCTAAATATACTGCTGCAACAGTTTGTCATTGCAACTCCTCTGACACCTCTCAACAGATTTTCATGAAACACTTGTAGATAATAAGAACATACTATGTACATGATGTAGATGTGCATATCATTAGGAAATCAAGATTCAATTTTTTTTCTAAGAGTTATGCCCTTTTAACTTAGAATGTTGGCCTAAATATACTACTGCAACAGTTTGTCACCGCAACTCCTCTGAACCTCACAACAGAATTTCATTAGATGTGCATATCCACAGAAAACTATGATTCATTTTTTTTTCTAGGAGTTTAGTCATTTTGAACTTAGAATTTTGGCCTAAATATACTACTGCAACAGTTTGTGATCGCAGAAAATTATGAAACTTTATAGATAAAAAGGACATAGTATGTAGATGTGCATATCCACAAGAAATTTTTTTCAGTTAACTTTATGTAAGAGTTGTTAGTCTTTGAACTTAGGAATCTGGTGAGATTTTGTTTGCCCTGTGACAAATGTGGGGGCGTGGGGTATGTGAGCATGCTCACAAAGGTTCTTTAATTTCTTGAGTTACCATTTTTTATGGCCCTGCAACAAAGTTGTCAGGGCCATATAGTTTTATCCTTTTCCGTCATTCCGTCATTCTGTCATTCTGCAACGAACAGTTATACAGACTTTTTTCTAAACGCCTTCACATATTGAGCTAATTTTTAGTATGTGAGTCTACTATGATGAGTTATAGATCAAGTTTACGTTTGGTTCTGTTCTGCTGTTTTTGCTGAAATATGAGGCTTTGGACTTTCAACTCCTAAAAATGGCTTCAAGCTTTTTTTTTTCCGAGGAGGGCCATTCATGTCATTCCAACACATCTAGTTTTTAAGTAGAAATTCCGTTTCCCCCTTCTGGTAGCAAGGGAGGTTTACAACTATCAAATATTATAGTTTAAAAATAATTGTTGTGCAAGCTTCATTATGTCCTCACAAACCCACACACATGTTATACATCCTGACATGTACAGATGCAAAAAAGGGGGGGGGGGTCCCTGAGTTCAAACCCACCTTTTTTTGCTTTTTATTTATCATGTTTATAATGAAAAAAATTGACTCTAGGAAAAAAAAAGGGTCATTATTCTTTGACTTTATGCATGGCTTTATTTATCACAATGGGGTTCTTTTTCAACTTTAAATTTTGGTGATATAACAATCATTACAAAACAACATCCAATGCAGGTCAATATAAATACGTTTATTTAAAAGTTTTAAGTGTCTATTGTTTGTTCTTGTGTGTGATTCTTGTCCCACGTGTGTCAAATGGTTTCCCTTCATCTTGTTGATTAGGGTGCCTTGGTGGCCGATTGGTTTAAGTAGTTAAACTACTGTATCACTAGCTATTATATAGCCTGTCAACACTGAGGTTGTAAGTTCAAATCCCCTACTTGACGCAAATCGTAATTGACTAGGATTGTCAGTTTTCCTACTGAAAGTCGGTGGTTCTCTCTGGGCACTCTGGCTACCTCCACCAATAAAAACTGACCGCCACGAAATAGCACAATGATGTTGAAAGTGGCATTAAACTCCAATAAATCAAATAATCAATTTTTGTTGATTAACTGCCATTCATTTGTTTAGTCAAGAACACTGTTGAGGCAAACTGACTGTTCATAACACTGTAATAAATAGATTTTTTTTTAATTATGGAGTAATTTGGCGTTAATGTCACTTAAAAAAGCTTGTGATGCTGAAGGTCAATGTCAAGATGCGTATATTGACGAGAACAGATATTACATTATTGACAATATCTTGGTAATTGTACATTGTATCTTAATGCATCACGAAACGGGGGTCAGGTAAAGTTCCCCTTTTGGTTTTGTTAAAAAATTGCATCAGACATGTTAGGTTGTCTGGTAAATTTAAAGCAAATTTAATTAAAAAAAAATCATAATAAAATCGTTAAACATGTTAAAGTGGCCAATCTTATCCTTAAGGTGTCATGTCAGTTTGATCATATTTGAGCCATACAATATCAAATCGACAGAATAGACTATTAATAAAACCAATCAAGGGGCCTCGGTGGCGAGTGGTCTAAGTAGTTACTACTGTGATCACTAGCCAGTCAACACTGAGGTTGTGAGTTCGAACCCGCTTGCGGGTGCACTCGAATCAATCTTAATTGACTAGGATTGTCAGTTTTCCTATCGAAGGTCGGTGGTTTTCTCCGGGCACTCCGGCTTCCTCCACCAATAAAAACTGGCGCCACGAAATAGCCCAAAGGCGGTGCTTAAAAGTGGCGTTAAAACACCAAAATTAAAAAAATAAAAAATAAAATAAAACCAATCATAAAATTATTCTGACCCAACCTAATTTATTGAAAATAGTTTGATGTGAATCTATATAAAGAATTCTGTGTATAGCGTAATTGGAATTTTGCATATTATGTATTTGCGTATGTACAGAATTGTTCAGTTATAATTTCATATATATAAATGTATATACAGAATTCAAAGTCTATACTACGGAAATAGTTCTTTATATACTTTTTGAATTCTGTAAATACATAATCAATATCTGTATGTATCTGAAAAGGCGTGAAAATACATAAATGAATAATATACCTCTATAAAATTGAGAATGGAAATGGGAAATATGTCAAAGAGACAACAACCCGACCAAAGAGCAGACAACAGCGAAGGCCACCAATGGGTTTTCAATGCAGCGAGAAAATCCGCACCGGAGGTGGTCCTCAGCTGGCCCCTAACTAAAATGTGTACTAGTTCAGTGAAAATGGACGTCACACTAAACTCAAAACATATAAATGAACTAAAATTAAAAACATACTAGACTAATAAAGGCCAGAGGCTCCTGACTTGGGACAGGCGCTTAAATGCGGCGGGGTTAAACATGTTTTGTGAGACCTCAACCCTCTATAGCATATATACAGAAATTTTAATGAATCATAGATACAGAATTCGAATTAAGGTATATAAACAGAATACATTTTATTTTACAGAATTATTTCTGTACATATATAATAACATATACATTATGATACAGACAGACATATTTTTTTTTTTAACCTGATATTGTGCAATAATTATTTCTAAGTGGCGGAGTAATTGGTTGTCAATTTATTCGGCTGTTGGATTATTCTGTTGTCGTACTGTTGTCATTGATCATCAATACAATGTCATTGTCATGACTGTTTCCTAATAAGTATTCCTCCAATCAGTGAAATTTACACAACTTTTCATGTGCAAATTGCCACTTCCCCTGAATCAAATACTTATTCCATATTTTATTATGGGGCTGGATCAACTTGGGGCCAGAACGACTTGGACTGGACTTGGGCGAAATCTACTTGTGGCCAGAATGACCTGATAGCGTCATCTTCCCCTGACTCTTATTCTGCAATGAAATATAAGATTTGAACCGTATCAGTGCAATTTGATGACCAACTTTTTGCGTAATAGGTCTCTTTGCTTTGTTCTAGAGATAAAAGGTTGAACTTTAAATAAAAATTATTAAGCAGACCAGAAAAATTCTGTTAAGGCAATTGTTTTGATTTTCCAAAACTTAAGAATTTAAAGGGTTGTAAAAAAAAAAATTACTTGTAATTATAAGTAAATTTTTGGAGAAGATTAAAGGGAGATAATCTAAACCTTTATAAAAATTAAAAATCTTACAAAATTACTTATACAAGTAATTATTACTTACATCTTCAAGTAAATAAAAATGACTTGTATAAATATTACCCCTGACTGATTAATGGTAAAGTAAACACAAAATATACCAATAGTTCAACATACATGCAGTCTTCAGAGTTTTAACTCATTTTAACATTTTAAGTAATGATTACATTTAATGGAGTGTCTGGTTCATGAATCAAACTTTTTAAGGGTAAAATAGTGAGATGTTATGTATTTATTTTTGCCTAGAGGATGTAGAGTATATTGTGTATCAAGAATGCTAGAGTTGTTTTATGATTAGAAATATTAAATTGTTGACTAAAAGATTAACTATTTACAAAACATTGAAACTTTCTAAAGCTTTGGATATTCTATCCCAGGAATAGATTACCTTAGCTGTATTTGGCAAAACCTTACAGAATTTTTGTTCCTCAATGCTCTTCAACTTTAATTGACCTTTATAACGTTTTTGATCTCAGAATCACTGATGAGTCTTTTGTAGACTAAACACACATCTGGCATACACAATTTTAATCCTGGTATCTATGATGATGAGTTTAAGAAATTATTCATAGTCAAGTGACAAAACAAACGTAAATAAACTACCATAAATAATACTGTGGATTCATTATTATTCGTTGGATACAAATTTTTCGTGGGTTTCCTGGGTACAGGTGAACCACAAATTCAAATGTTTAACCAATAACACATTTTCAATAGGCTTTGTATGCAGAGATTGGCAAAACCACCAAATCAAATATCCACGAACATGACGAAAATGCAAGTTTTCATCAATCCACGAAAATAAATGAATCAACAGAACACAATGATTTTTCTTGCAGTTATTGGTGGCAATGAACGATGAAAACCTTTCAACGTGTGAATAAGGTGGAGATAACTTGGTCTAAAATTAGATATTTGTCATCGCTAATTATAAAACAGTTGTCTGAGAATGACTTAGAAAATACCAAAAAGGTAATTATAAATAAGAAGATGTGGAATGAGTGCCAATAAGATAAATCTCCATCCAAGTCACAATGTGTAAAAAGTAAACCATTATAGGTGAAAGTACGTCCTTCTACACGGATCCTTGGCTCACACCAAACAGCAAGCTATAATGTTTATTGTATGTATTTATACATCATACAAGTTGAGCAAACATTTTACAACCAAAATCTGGTACTCTGCATGTGAACAGTTTTATTTCAATTCTAGAACTGTTTTAACGAATATGTGGTGTAAAATTGCAAACCATTCAGGTGGAATTTAGAGAAGAATTTATTAGCAGCCTACTTTTTTATTTATAGCATTATTTATCATAAAACATTGCTTTGATTACAATTATGTAAAAATAAATTGTAAAGAGAAAACCAACAGTCTGATTTATGTTGAAAGCAGCAAGCCAAAAGAAAAGTGATATACATGTACAGCAACAAACAACAACACTACATTAAAGCCTCCTTTCTTCATTGTTCTTGGAACAGAATCATGTTAAAAAGAGAAGTTACAAGTTTTAAAATTATCTGGTTGTCAAGAAAAGATATGAACATGATGAACACTATTCAATTTTTCAAACTCCAGTACGTTTTTTTTTCAGGTCAAAAGACTAGAATCTAAAGGACTTCCAATTGTCCATCACCATGGATATGTCTGTGATCTACCAATCAAACACAGGTTTGCCATGAAAAAATTCCATGGTGTTATTCGCCATCTAAGAAAAGATAATGTTGTTTCTTCCAAACAGATTGTAGAACCAGATTTATTGGATCCAGAAGTGTTTAAAGTTGTTCATAGTAGTCATTATATAGATAGATTTATATGTGGTCAGACAACCGCCACAGAACAACGGAAAACTGGATTTCAATGGAGTGAAGGAATAGTTAGCAGAGTTCGATATGAGACAGGTAGATATAATTTAGAGATTCTAGCAATTTATACAAATTTTTTTGTCCCTTGCGCATTAGGCAGTGGTGGATATGGTAATTGTCTCTGTCCTTCTGTTATCAGACTTTGACTCTGTTTTGTATTATTTCAAAGTGTCACTTTGTGAACGCAACTCCTATTTGACAGACAGCTCTCATACTTGGTTGGTTTAGTGCCTTCATATGTAGTTGACCATAATAACATGAATAAATAGTCATTTTGATTTGATCATTTTTACAGAAGTTAGTGGTGTTTGACTATTTTTTGCAGTATTGACTATTTTGAAGTATTTTGATTTGACCATTTTTATGGGAGTAATTGCACTTTTATCACATGTTGACTATATTGTACCACTATGACACATTGTGACACAAAATTTAAATCCTTATTTGTACATGTACAATAGGGATGACGTATTGCTATGGGGCAGCAGTCTTGTTACAGTATATGAACTTAAGAAGATCTGTGGTATATATGTCAACGAGACACCAACCAAACATCACAAACGACAAAGACAGTGTTTAGACTTTTTTAGATCGAAAATGGAAAAGTGATCCTTTTTAGCCTTCTCACAGTGAGACTTTTTCTGTATAAATACCTTTGTTTTTACTTTGTTGCAAATCAATTTTACCAGCTGTCACTATTAAATAGCAGAAATACTTAAACTCCAGTGAAAATTTTTCAATTTTGCAGTTTCAATATTTTTAAATTTTCAATACCACACTTGTTTTCTTTAAAAGTAGAAGTTGGATAAAGGAAATTCTTGTCCCTAAATTATAAAACAGAGAACAATTTTATTTCAGCTATAAATGTATTATTTTTGGTTTTGCCAACTCCTGTATACAAGCCAAATGACATTTTGTCCTACGTTGAACTTATAATTCATGCTTCATCTAATTGGTTGCTGCATGTACATAGGAGAAAATAACCCTTGTATTACATAAGTTTTTTTTCCAGCTCTCAACAGCATATCTTGATAGTTTATTAGATACTGTTCAAAGGGAAATAATTCTTACAATATTAATTAATTGTCTCCCCTACTAATATCCCTCTCTCATGTGCATGCATTGACTATCTGTTGTTCTATAATGTTATTTTTTTATTATTTTATTGTTATGAAAAAATCATTGTAATCATTGTATGAAATTTAAAACATACAAGGGTCCATGATTGGTTGAATAAAGAAATTCTATTTCTATTTCTATACCCACGAAATCCATGAAAATTGGTATTCTCCAAATAATAATGAAGCCACAGTATATATACATGTATGTTTTGATAATGAAACATCTTTCATCAACCTAGAAAAAAAACCTCATCAAAGATACCAAGCTTATAATATTATATGCCAGACACACATTTTTGTCTACAAAAGACTCATCAGTGATGCTTGAATAAAAAAGTTAAACATGCTCAAGGCAAGATGTCCAACTAAAACTAAGAGAAATTTTTCTATGATTGAAGTTGTATAATGCTCATTACTTTGTATTTTTTTTTAGCTGGAACACTACTTGCTGCAAAGCTTGCCTTAGATAGAGGAATAGCCTGCAGCACTGGGGGAGGAACACATCATGCCTTTCCTGACCATGGTTCTGGATATTGTCTAGTCAACGATCTTGCCGTTACAGCCATGTCACTGGTCCAGACAGGTTCTGTACACCGAGTTGTTGTTGTTGATCTGGATGTACACCAGGCATGGTTGTCGTAATATTTAACAAAATGTATTTTGAGAAAATATCATTAAGTTAAAACAAACAAAAACTTTTGAGTCAAGACATATTGATAAAAGCAAACAAAACCTTGCAGCAAAGGCTAATTGAAATTGAACAAACAAATTCTTACAGCCAAGACATATCAAAATTGAATAAACTAATTCTTACAGCCAAGACATATCAAAATTGAACAAACAAATTCTTATATGAACAAATAGTAATTTTAAATTATTTCTTAGTCACAGTTGATTCAAGCGTCCTCAATGATTGCTTTCTGTTTAGAATATATTTCACTGTGATAACTATGCATGAATTTGAAAAGGCAAGCCAAACTTAATATTTATGGGAAATTTGATTTTTTTTTGCTGAATGTGTTCAATGCATATGAAAGGACATTTACTAATAATGCTGACAAGTAGATTCATAGAAAGGGCAATATATTAAATGCACATTTCCATTCTTTGTGTGGACTTAAATTTTGATATAAGCTAAGCAAAAGGTAGCCTATTAAATTTTGATGTAAGCTAAGCAAAAGGTAGCCTATTAAATTTTGATATAAGCTAAGCAAAAGGTAGCCTTTGGTTTACTAATGCATTTTTGCCATTTGCCTGACAAACTTGATATTTAAGATTTCACAAGTTCAAGCATAGTGTTGCATTTCATTTTAGGCCTACCAAATATAACTAGCTACTCAAAGCCTAGTTTATGTTGGAAATAAGCTAGATTTATATTACCAGGAGGCAAACTGAAAATAGGCTCTAGTCAAATTTCTATCTAAAGTTTAAAAAAAATGCATTGAAAATAGTTAGTATATTTTCAGCTTTATGCTAAATTTTCTTCATGTACACTGTAATTTAAGCAGTTTTGATGTTGATGCAGTACCAGTTACTGATATTGTAAACTAAAACCTGATTAAGTGAACATTACATAATTTGTAGCATTGAGGTTATGTTGTATGATTGCCGCTGAGACAACTACCCACCAGACTTATGGAGAGGAAATAAGCAATTGTAGGCAAATCACACGGGCCTTCAACAATGAAAAAACCCATACCATGATGTCGACTATAAAAGACCCCGTTATGAAAAATGTGAAACAATTCAAACCAGAAAACTAAAGGTCTATGAACAAATTAAAGCAAAAACGGCAACCATAGATTTACAAGCTCCTGATATAAAAAATATGTCCAGCTGTAAACTACTTAAAGTTTTAGAAAAATTGTGATCTATGTATTCCTTCCCTATTTCTTTTTCTCATTCTAAAAGCCTAATTTATAACAAAAAAAATTACAAAAAATAAATATGATAGACATGAACCAACGACAACCACTGTACTACAGAATCCTGCCTTGGGACAGGCACATAAAGAATGTGGCCGAGTTAAACATGTTTATGAGTGCTCAACCCTCTCCCTAACCTGGAACAGTGGTGTAACAGTACAACATAAGAACAAGCTGTAAAAATCAGTTACAATTGGCTTAACTCAAAAGATCAGTACGAGCACAAAAACAACTAACGTAAAAACAATAAGACACAAAGCTCTGAAATAAGAGTACTGTAAATTCAGAAATTGTTGCGTGCATTTATTATTGCGATTTTGTCATTTTAGACCAAAATGTGATTATAATTTTTGTGATACTGAGAAAAAATCCCGCTTCATTCATATAAAACTCAAAATGGGAGTTTTAATTATTGCGATTACAACCCTATCGCATTTTCGCAATAATAAAAACATTGCAATAATTTCCGAATTTACAGTACTCAAGTTATACTTAGCAAGATGTGTGAATGAGTGCATGAGAAATATATCATTCATGTATATTTAAAAACTTTAAAATAGTTAACAGTTATAACCAGAATTATATTTCTCATTTAACTTTTGACTTCATACTTTGTTTGGCTTTTTTTATTTTTTTGATTTTAATGTCACTGATGAGTCTTTTGTAGAAGAAACGTGTGTCTGATGTATAAAATTTAAATCCTGGTATCTGTAATGAGTTTATCTATCCCTATAAAATTGCGTTATATAAATATATATAGATGTTTATTGTTTTTCAGGGTGATGGTACAGCCTATATTTTCAGCGATAACAGTAATATATATACCTTCTCTATGCATAATGAGAATAATTTTCCCTTTCAAAAACAAGAAAGTGATATTGATATTGGATTGAAAGATAGGATGGAGGTTAGTAAAAAACAAAGAATTATAAAGGACAACAAGATTAACCAAAATATTGTACAGTTCAAAATACAAATGACATCCCACACATTTGGGGAAAAATAAGATGACATGAGATAAACAATAAAGAGGGTAGTAAAGGGTTATTTTCGTGCAATGTTTTCAACCTTTTTATTTCATGTGTTTTCGTGTTTTGACGTTTATTTCTTGTTTTCTCGTGTTTGGCTCAATGTGCGTGCTTCGTGTTTCCCTTTTTTTTCTGTGTTTCGTGTTGGTACTCTTAATTTCTCGTGCTTGGTCCGCATTTGCGCATTTGATTAAAAAGTAAACCGGTCAACTTTTTTGGTAGAAAACATTTTTCTTAATATAAAGTTTTATTGTCATATAAAATATTTATTAATCTCTCAGATTTCCTAGTTTCATGCAAAATATTGTAAAGCAAAAATATATTGTTGGTCAGTGCAATATATTTAAAGCGTACATCGGCGAATGTGAAATCTGTCTGGTCATCTTTTTTTGCTCAAAAATATATTTTATAGCTTTTTTTTTTAGATTTTCATAAAATATACTTTAGTATCTCAAAGGTCTCCAAATATAAAAAAAATCTGCCAAATAACAAAAAAAGTTCTGACCATTCATATCTCATCCGGTCATTATCCTGTCACAATCCGGTCAATCGTCCTGTAATAGTGCAACCCGACCGCAGGGTCATCATGTCCATTAATAATGACTGAATGATCTCCAAATATGGCTGAGTAATAACTTCTAGTACTTTTTCCTTAATATTTACGATTTTATTTCTCGTGCTTCGTTTTTCCTATTTTTATTTTCCGTTACAACGTTTTGCGATTTTTATTTCACGTGTTTCCGTGTTCAGACCCCCTTTACCAACCTCAATAAAGAAAACACATGGTTCAGATTGCCTGAAGATGGAACCTATGTTCTGAACCTTCATGTAGCCTGAATAGTTTTTTTTTCATTTGAAATAACTTTAAGTGATTTTAAAGCAAATAAGAAAAAAAAACATTGTGTGAACATTTACTGTTGAGCCATACACAAGTTTACTCACAGTATATAGTGCCCTCAGGCAAGTTGACCTTAGATGGAATTGGCAATTTTTGGTAATTTTTGGTCATATAGCTCTTCATCTGTTTCAGTCTTTATATATCCTTTGCTTTCAAATATTCGGCTGTGCGCTCTTCATGAAGGTAAATCCAGAAAAGCGCTTTTGACGCATGAGATTTATAACGTGCTGTTTTCTTTTTTTTCTTTTCTAAATTTTTTTCAACAGGATGAGGAATACATGAAAATTTTAAAAGACATTTTACCGTGGATATTAGACCATGTTAAACCTGACCTTGTATTGTATGATGCAGGTGTTGATCCACATGAGAAAGATGAGCTTGGCAGGCTTAAGCTCACTGATCAAGGTAGATAACTCTCACAGTGTACAAGTTGGTAGCAAGTGTTAAGAGCTAAAAGTTGCTGAGCTATTCTATAGTTAACTGATAGTTTCACAGGGTGTTAGTATTTGTCATTTTAGTGGATGAAAATGAATACCCTCCCAAAAATCCACCAGTTTTTATATAGAAAAAGAATATGGGGTATCCATATGGTCAGAGAAGGCATGAACATATTGGGTACTTTTCAATACCTTAAGTGTTTATGGAAAGTTTCTTGACTATACTTTTGGAAGTTCTATAAATATATAAAGTGTTTTCTTACGGGACTTTAAAAGATTTATTATTGTCTGGCTTGCAGAATTATGTCTTGGAAGCTTGACATAGAGATCCAACATTCCATTGTTGTCTGCTTAGGCATAGTTGATAATTCTGGGGTTAAGTTTTTTAAACATCAATAACTTTGTCAAACCTTCATAGAATTGTATGAAACTTGAACAAAATTTTTATGATAAAAGAAAAAACAGTTTACAGAGCAAAAACTTTGAAAATATTTGTCTTTCATTTTAGCTCGCCTGGCCCACAGGGCCAAGTGAGCTTTCTCATCACTTGGCATCCGTCGTCTGTTGTCTGTCGTCATCGTCCGTCATCTGTTAACTTTACAAAATCTTCTTCTCTGAAACTACTGGGCCAAATTTAACCAAACTTGGCCACAATCATCTTTGGGGTATCTATTTTTAAAAATGTGTCTGATGGCCCTGCCTGCCAACCAAGATGGCCGACATGGCTTAAAATAGAACATAGGGTAAAATGCAAGTTTTGTCTATTATTTTGAAAACCGTTATGAATAGAGAAAATCTGACATGGGCAAAAATTTTCAGAATGTTGAGGACTTCAAATTGTCCATATTTGTCAAAACTGTCTGACGACTTCTTATAGGAGTTATTGCCCTTAAATGACAAATTTTACCATTTTTTCATTTTGCCTATTATCTTGAAAACTAAATAGATCGAGAGAAACTTTGAATTGCAAAATGATCAGCAAGACAAGTTCTACAAATAAGTCTACATGGTCAGTCGACTCCTTATTAGAGTTATTGCCCTTTGATGATGATTTTACCAATTTTTGCATTTTTTGGTATGACGTTGGCGTCGTCGCCGTCGGCGGCGTCGTCGTCCAAGACACATTGGTTTTCGCACTCTAACTTTAGTTTAAGTGAATGGATCTCTATGAAATTTTACCATAAGGTTCAATTACACAAAAGGAAGGTTGGGATTGATTTTGGGGTTATGGTACCAACAGTTAAGGAATTAGGGGCCAAAAGGGGCCAAAATAAGCATTTTGTAACTTCCAGACATAACTTGTGTGTTAGTGTATGGATCTCTCTGACATTGTACCACAAGGTTCCATATCTCAAAGGGAATGCTGGGATTGATTTTGGGGTAATTGCCTCAAAATTTTAGGAATTAGGGGCCAAAAGGGGCAAAAACAAGCATTTTCTAGTTTCATGACAATAACTTGTGTAAGTATATGGAACTTTATGAAATTGTACCACAAGGTTCCATGTCACAAAGGAAAGCTGGGTTTGATTTTGGGGTAATTGCCTAAACGTTTAGGAATTTGGGGCCAAAAGGGCCAAAATAAGCATTTTCTAGTTTCAGACAATAACTTGTATTCAAGTGTATGGATCTCTCTGAAATTGTACTGCAAGGTACCATACCTCAAAGGAAGGCTGGGATTGAGTTTGGGGTGATGAATCATAAAATTTAGGGGATTATTTTTTTTTCCTTTTTTCCCTTTTTTCCTTTTTTTTCTTTAAAATTTTCCATTTTAAGTTGGTTATTTCTGATTTATATTTAAAAGCAAATAATAATGATATGGCAGGAGATACACACCAAACAGGATGTGTAAATTATTATATAATAAGTATTGTGCAATAGCAAGAAATTTTCAATTGCACAGTATTGCGCAATTTAGCAAGAAATCTTCAATTGCACAGTATCGCACAATAGCAAGAAATATCCAATAGCACAATATTGCGCAATAGCAAGAAATTGTCAATTGTACAGTATTGCACAATAGCAAGAAATATTCAATTGCACAGTATTGCGCAATTGCAAGAAATATTCAATTGCACAGTATTGTGCAAAAGAAGATACTTTGTATAAATTGCTTATTTCTTGACCAATTTCAATGGGGTTTTATTCTTGAATTCTTGGGGTTCTTTAATATGCTAAATCTAACCGTGTATTAAGTATTATTAAATTGGTCCACATTGAGGTCCAAAGGGTCCAAAATTAAACTTTGTTTGATTTCATCAAAATTGAATTATTGGGGTTCTTTGATATGCGAATCTAACCGTGTATTTAGATTCTTAATTTTTAGTCCCGTTTTCAAATTGGTCTACATTAAGGTCCAAAGGGTCCAAAATTAAACTTAGTTTGATTTTAACAAAATTGAATTCTTAGAGTTCTTTGATATGCTGAATCTAAACGTGTATTTAGAATTTTGATTATGGGCCCAGTTTTCAAGTTGGTCCAAATCGGGTCCAAAATTAAACTTTGTTTGATTTCAACAAAATTGAATATATGGGGTTCTTTGATATGCTGAATCTAACCATGTATTTAGATTTTTGATTTTGGGCCCTGTTATCAACTTTGTCCACATTGAGGTCAAAAGGGTCCAAAATTAAACTTTGTTTGATTTCATCAAAATTGAACTCTTGGGGTTCTTTGATATGCTGAATCTAACCATATATTTAGATTTTGGATATTGGACCATAAAAGGTGAATGTCCATTTTAAAATTTTTAAGTTCTTAGACCACATTCATTCTGTGTCAGAAACCTATGCTGTGTCAAATATTTAATCACAATCCAAATTCAGAGCTGTATCAAGCTTGAATGTTGTGTCCATACTTGCCCCACCTGTTCAGGGTTTGACCTCTGCGGTCATATCAAGCTGGGCCCTCATGGAGCATTTTATTGCCTTTATCTTAAAAATCGTAATAGATAGACAGAAACTTAAATAAGCAAAATGATCAGCAAGACAAGATCTACAATGAAGAAAATATGGAGGAAATCGTCGACGACTCCTTATTGGAGTTATTGCCCTTTAATGACAATTTTACAATTTTATTTGCATTTTGCCTTATATGATAAAAATATAATAGATAAATAGACACTTTAAATCACAAAATGATCAGCTAGGCAAGATCTACTAACACGTCAAATTTTGCCGATATAATTAGTAGACTGTCACTCTTTATAGGAGTGATTGGCCTTAAACAGTCAGGGCATTACTTAAACAAGTAACTTCTAAAATTACCTACACAAGTTATGTTGAAAACGAGGCTATTTTGAATATTATTTGTAAATATTACTTTTACAGGTGTCCATTCATACAGATTTTACAAGCTTTAACAATTTTCACAGACTTCTGGTTATTTTCCCATGAAATATAAAACTAATCCTCCTGAAACACTAAATGCCTTTCTGACGCACTTACATTTCATATCAACGCTTCTGGGTCAAAGATTGGTCTCTTGGGACTATTAAAATATCATTTTCCTTGAAAATCTTAAAGATAGAGATATGAATAGATGGAAACTTGTGATTTAATTAAGACTTGAAGTTATTTATGATTTGTAACCCATATAACAATTACATATGTTCCTCAAATAATTGTTATTACTAATTTTTCAAAGATGTATAAAATAACTTATACAAGTAATATTTTGTCTCTATTTTTAAAGTATTCATTTATCTCCATATCCTCTCAAATTTAATGAATTCTTAATTTTATGTAATAAATGATGTACAAATTCATAAAACTACATTAAGTCCATGCTTTATTGAAATTTAAAATAACTCTATTAAGTAATTTAAAAATTTTAAAACAAAATTGACCTATATAAGTAACTAAAAAATAACTTGTTTAAGTAACGCCCTGACTGTTAAATAAGGATTTTTTTTAACCCTCTTTGTGTTTTGAGCAAAACTAAAGAAGATAGAGAGAAACTAAACAGACCAAATGATCAGAAATACAAGATCAGTAAAACAGATTTTGTCATGAATTCTATTCTTGTCTACAATGTTGGAAAGTGTCCTTTGTTGAATATGCACATAGACCAAGGTGAGCGACACAGGCTCTTTAGAGCCTCTTGTTCCATATAGTACTGATTGACTTTGTATCTGTTTTGCTGATTACATTTAAAAAGTCTAAGGTTAAAATTTTACAAGACATCAATAACTTGTTATACAGAAAAATAAAAAGATATTTTCCAAATTTTTGCTCTAAGTCAAATTTTGAAAATATCTTTTTTTTTTTTATGAACATTCTTTATGTGCCTGTCCCAAGTCATGAGCCTGTAGTTCAGTGGTTGTTGTTGGTTCATGTCTATCATATTTGTTTTTCAGTAAATTACGAGGGTTCCATGCAATCCTTTACGAATTTTAATAATTTCTTAACCAATATTAGTAAGTGTCAAAGATAAGTATTTTAATTGCCAAAAAATACTTGTCTTAATAAAAACAAACTTAGTTACACTCATTCATATACATCAAGGGTCATATTTCCTGATTAATGAATCCTTACAAATTTACAGATTGAAAAAATATTTATTAATTTCAGGTTTATTTGATAGAGATTTCTATGTGATTGACTTGTGTCATCGTCAAGGGATACCTGTTGCCACGGTGATAGGGGTGGTTACCAAAGAGACCTGAATGCTCTTACATTAAGACATACGATAGTGCACAGAGCTGCATCTAAGGTTATTCTTTACATTAATTTGAGTCATTATATGTTGTGCACCCACATTTGTTAAAATCTTTTCTTTTATATAAAGTGTTAGTGCAATTTTATAACATTAAAAGCAGAATATTAAAGAATATTGCTCAAAACAATGATAAAGTGTTAATCTTGGTAACTTTCCAATTAAGACCAAATGACATGAAGTTAGAAACTATAGGTCACGGTACAGCCTTCAACAATGAGCAAAATTCATCCCACATATATAGCAAGCTGTAAACAGGCTTCAACCGGACAAATGTAAATCAACTCAAACAAGAAAAACTAACAGCCTGATTCATGTTCAATTCAATAAACAAAACACAAATATGATATACAGCAACAAAAGACAACTACTGAATTACAGGCTCCTGACTTTGGACATACAAAATATATCAAGCTGTAAATTCCTCAAAGTTTTAGAAAAGTTGTGATACAAATATACATATATTATTTATTTGGTTTTTATCTCATCGATGTTAACATTACATCTTATTTTATGCATAATAATTTAAATTTTCAATGCAGAGAATCTTTCTATAATAAATTCCTTATAGTTGAACATTTTGTCTGGATTAGGAAGATGTTTGGTTTGTACACGTTAAATTACTGAAGAATATTCACTATATGTTCTACACAAAAGTTAAGTTTTCACAGGTTTCTGCCCAACACAAGTTGTAATGACAGATTTTACTGTGAATATTATAACTTTGTAAGTGCCATCATATATCCATTTCTCATATTCTGACACATTATTTAAATTTGTTGTTTACAATCCTTCAAAATTTGAAATCACATGTAAAACTACTCTCTCATTGACTAAATATTTTTTTTCCAGATTTGGAACGGATCTTTAATTTACAAATCCTGAGAATGGGATGATGACCGTGAATGGTGTGTTCATTTACAAATGCAGAATTTTAACTTATTATATAAAAGAAAAAAAACACTTACCAGAAGATTTATATATCAACTTTTATGTACAGAATATGTCTCTTTGGAAGAGTCATAAAATCTTGTTATTTCTTTTATCTGCTATTCCGGTACTGGAGTCTTTTTGTTTAAGCTTAATCAGTGTACTGATAAGTAATTTTGGTTTAGATATGAATATTTCTTCTACATTTATTGAGAATACATATTAAGTTACTGCTTTTTAACAAGAGTCTTATTTATAAAAAATGACTTTTAGTTTAACATCATATGTCAAATGTATTTCGGTTGCTTTTAATAAAATGCTAAACACAAAATTACAAAATTTGTGTAAGGCTCGGTTATACAGATATATCATAGGATCTTGTCAACTTAGTTTGTTTTTTATTTGGCCTTTTATCTTTTTTAGCTCACCTGGGCCAAAGGGCCAAGTGAGCTTTTCTCATCGTCGTCCGTTAACTTTTACAAAATCTTCTCCTCTGAAACTACACGCCAAATTTAACCAACCTTGGCCACAGTCATCAATGGGGTATCTTGTTTTAAAAATGTGTCCAATGATCCCGCCTGCCAAACAATATGACCGACATGGCTAGAGATAGAACAGGGTAAGATGTAAGGTATGTTTATAATTTTGAAAATTGTTATAAATAGAGAAAATCTGTCATGGGCAAACACGTTCAGAATGTTGAGCTCTACCAATTGTTTATTAATGTCAAAACTGTCAGGCAACTTCTTATAGGAGTTATTGCCCTTAAATGACAAATTCTACCTTTTTTTTCATTTTATACGACCGCAGTAGTATTATGTTGTGGTGTTGTCTGCGTCTGCGTCTGAAGACATTTTGGTTCTGACAATAACTTTAGTATAAGTTCATGGATCTCTATGAAATTTTAGCACAAGGTTCTATACCACTAAAGGATGGTTGGGATTGTTTTTGGGGCTATTGTCCTTGCAGTTTTGTAATTAGGAGCCAAAAAGGTCAGTTTTACTGGTTCATGGAAAATAAATTGGTTCATGAGACAATAACTTTAGTGTAGGTGTATGGATGTGTAAAATTTTAGTACAAGGTTCCATTCCACAATAGGAGGGTTATGATTGATTTTGGGGTTATTGTCTTAGCAGTTTTGTAATTAGGGGCCAAAACAATTATTTGTCTTGTTTTAAGACAATAACTTGAGTATAAGAGATATTTATTTGGTCAATATTTTAGCACAAGGTTCCACACCACAATAGAAAGGTTGGGATTTATTTTGGGGTTATTGTCATAGCTGTTAAGGAATTAGGGCCAAAACAAGCATTTTCATGTTTCAGGACAATAATTGGTGTATTAGAGTATAGATTTCTATGAAATTATACCACAAGGTTCCATACTTCAAAAGGAAAGTTTGGAATGATTTTGGAGGGTCATGGCCCATATCGTTTAATAATTAGGGGTCAAAAGGGACAGAAAACTATTTTTCTGGTTTGCAGGCAATAACTTGAGTATAAGTGTATGGATCTCTATTAAATTTTAGCACAAGGTTCCATACCACAATAGGAAGGTTAGGGTTTATTCTGGGGGTTATTATAGTAGCTGTTTTGTAATTAGAGGCCAGAAAGGGCCAAAACAATTTTTGTCTGGTTTTAAGACTAACTTGAGTATCAGAGATATTTATTTGGTCAATATTTTAGCGCAAGGTTCCACACCACAATAGGAAGGTTGGGATTAATTTTGGGGTTATTGTCATAGCTGTTAAGGAAATAGGGGTCAAAAGGGCCAAGAACTAGCACTTTTCATGTTTCAGGACAATAATTGGTGTATTAGAGTATAGATTTCTATGAAATTATACCACAAGGTTCCATACTTCAAAAGGAAAGTTTGGAATGATTTTGGAGGGTCATGGCCCATATTGTTTAATAATTAGGGGTTGAAAAGGGCAGAAAACTATTTTTCTGGTTTGCAGGCAATAACTTGAGTATAAGTGTATGGATCTCTATTCAATTTTAGCACAAGGTTCCGTACCACAATTGGAAGGTTAGGTTTATTTTTGGGGTTATTATAGTAGCTGTTTTAGGAATTAGGGGCCAAAAGGGCCTAACAAAACCATTATTTGTTTGATTCACAGACAATAACTTGAGTATAACTGTATAGATCTCTATTAAATGTAAGCACAAGGTTCCATACCACAATAGGAAGGTTGAGATTTATTTTGGGTTTTTTTGTTGTAGCTGTTTAGTAATTAAGGGCCAAAAAGGGGTCAAAACAAGCATTTTTCATGTTTCAGGACACTAATTTGTGTATTAGAGTATGGATTTATATGAAATTTTACTACAAGGATCCATACTTCAAAAGGAAAGTTGGGATTGATTTTAGGGTCATGGTCCAAACGGTTTAATAATAAGGGGCTGAAAAGGGCCAAAACTAGGATTTTCTGATTTGTGGACAATAACTTGAGTATAAGTCTATTTATTGCTATCTAATTGTGCCACAAGGTGTTATACCATAAAATAAAGTTTGGGATTGATTTTAGGGGTTATGACCCTATTGGTTTAGTTAAAGGGGCCAAAACCAATACTTTGTATAAATTGCTTATTTCTTTAGCAATTTCAATGGGGTTTAATTCAAAGGTCTTGAATTCTTGGGAGTCTTTAATATGCTGAATCTAATAAGGTATTTAGAATTTTGATTTTAGGGTCTGTTTTGAAAT
The DNA here is from genome assembly GCA_017311375.1 of Mytilus coruscus. NCBI lineage: Eukaryota > Metazoa > Mollusca > Bivalvia > Mytilida > Mytilidae > Mytilus > Mytilus coruscus. The sequence goes on along the minus strand of CM029597.1, from coordinate 92,346,414 downwards.
GATCCATATTAAGGTCCAAAGGGTCCAAAATTAAACTTTGTTTCATTTAAAAAAAATAGAATGGTTGGGGTTCTTTGATATGCTGAATCTAAGCGTGTATTTAGATTTTGATTTTGGGCATAGTTTCAAGATGGTCCAAATTGAACATTGTTTGATTTGATCAAAAATTAAATTATTGGTGTTCCTTGATATGCTGAATCTAATTGTGTATTTAGATTTTTAATTTTGAAGCCTGTCTTCAAATTGGTCCACATTAAGGTCCAAAAATTGAATTCTTGGGGTTCTTTGATATGCTGAACCTAAGCGTGTATTTAGATTTTGATTTGGGTCATGGTCGGTCCACATTAAGGTCCAAGGTCCAAAATCAAACTTTGTTTGATTTAAAAAAAAGAATGGTTGGGTTCTTTGATATGCTGAATCTAATGGTGTATTTAGATTTTTGATTTTGGGCATAGTATTCAAGATGGTCCAAATTGGGGTCCAAATTGAACATTGTTTGATTTCATCAAAAATTAAATTGTTTTGTGTCATTTGATATGGGCAATCCAACAGTGTTTTAATTTTTTTGATTTTGTGCTTGGTTTTCAAAGTTGGTCCAAATTTGGGTCCAAAATTAAACTTTGTTTGATTTCTTTAAAAATTAAATCATTGGTGTTCTTTCATGTGTTCAATCTAACAGTTTTTTAATATTTTTATTTTGGGTCCGTTTTTTCAAACTGGACCCCATAAAGGTCCAAAGTATCCAAAATAAAACTTAGTTTGATTTTAACAAAACATGAAACAATGTGGTTATTTGATATTCTGAATCCAACCATGTATTTATAATTTGAATATTGGACCATAATTGGTAAATTTCTAATTTTAAAAATATTAAAGAACTTATACCACATTCATTCTGTGTCAGAAACTATACTATTATTACATATTTGCTCAGAATCTAAATTCAGAGATGTTATCGCACAATTAACAGAAATATTAAGTTGAGTCATAGTTGATGATAGATATAACATCATATCTAATTTTAAAGAACTGTTTTTGTGGTTTACATCACTGGTTCATGGAAAATGAATTGGTTCACAGACATTAACTCTAGTATAAGTGTATGGATGTGTAAGAAATTTTAGCACAAGGTTCCATAGAACAATAGGTGGGTTGGGATATTAAATTGAGTCATAGTTTAAAATAGATTTGCTGATTCAGATATATTAATTGTGGTGATAATTGTGTATGCTTTGTGTTCTATTTAGAGATTGTTAACATGTTTGAATATTTTCTTATGGTTGAAAATTCGTTCGAAATTAAAATAGACCTTTGTCCATCTGTTGAAGTGAAAGGTAAGTGAAGTTTTAAATACAATTGTGCCATACATTATATTATGTTAAATCTTAATAAAAAAAAATTATTTTTAGATAATCTATTTTATTAGCTCATCTGGCCCAAAGGGCCAAGTGAGCTTTCTCATCACTTGGCGTCCGTCGTCCGGTGTCTGGCGTCCGTTATCTTTACAAAATCTTCTCCTCTGAAACTACTTGGCCAAATTTAACCAAACTTGGCCACAATCATCATTGGGGTATCTAGTTTAAAAATGTGTCCGGTGACCCATCCAACCAACCAAGATGGCCGCCATGGCTAAAAATAGAACATGGGGTAAAATGTAGATTTTGGCTAATATCTCTGAAACCAAAGCATTTAGAGCAAATCTGACAGGGTAAAATTGTTTATCAGGTCAAGATCTATCTGCCATGAAATTTTCAGATGAATCGGACAACCCGTTGTTGGGTTGCTGCCCTGAATTAGTAATTTTAAGGAAATTTTGCCGTTTTGGTTATTATCTTGAATATTATTATAGATAGAGATAAACTGTAAACAGCAATAATGTTCAGCAAAGTAAGATCTACAAATAACTCAACTTGACCAAAATGGTCAGTTGACGCCTTAAGGAGTTATTGCCCTTTATAGTCAATTTTAACCATTTTTCAGTAAATTTTGTAATCTTTACAAGAATCTTCTCCTCTGAAACTACTAAGACAAATTTAACCAAACTTGTCCACAATCATCATTAGGGTATCTAGTTTAAAAAATGTGTCTGATGACCCCGCCCGCGAACCAAGATGGCCGACATGGCTAAAAAATAGTACATAGGGTAAAATGCAGTTTTGGCTCATATCTCTGAAACCAAAGCATTTAGAGCAAATCTGACGAGGATAAAATTGTTCATTAGGTCAAGATCTATCTGCCCTGAAATTTTCAGACCAATCAGGCAACAAAAATTGTCAATTGACCCCTTAAGGAGTTATTGCCCTTTATAGTCAATTTTTACAATTTTCATAAATTTTGTAAAATTTTATAAATTTTACAAAATATTTTCCCCTGTAACTACTGGGACAAGTTCATTATAGATAGAGATAATTGTAAGCAGCAAGAATGTTCAGTAAAGTAAGATCTACAAACACATCACCATCACCAAAACACAATTTTGTCATGAATCCATCTGTGTCCTTTGTTTAATATGCACATAGACCAAGGTGAGCGACACAGGCTCTTTAGAGCCTCTAGTTAAAAGATATATTTCATTACAATTCATTGTGTAGATAAATTTGTTGACATTGATTGATAAGTTGCAGATATTAGTTTGTGACAAATGAAAGAAAAATAGTGGGAATTATTAATTATATATATAAAGTTTGATTACACTAAGTGTTTTAGATAATTTCCACCTTTTATTAAGATAACACACCATCTGGTTATTGTCAATAACACAATTATAATTGGAGTGACAGATTTATTTGAAAATTTTGTGTTTCCTAAGTGTTGTTGATGATAAGCTCTGTAGGACCGTATAAATATACTTTGAAATTTACTGTTCATTATTAGATATTTTGAAGATAATTACAGATAAGTTTTATAGATTTTTAAAGACATTGTATTAATGATAAATGATATTTTGGAAATTAATTTTTCTTTTCTTTGTTAAATTGTTTAAAGAATTTTGTGGTAGGTTTGTTTGTTATTCTGTATAAACTAATTTTCTGAATGCTATATATATATTTTTAGTCCCTAATGATGAAGTCGAAGGGATTTTAGGTTTGCATTCTGTCCATCTGTCAGTAAGGCAAATAAGTTTTCCACACTTTTTCTTCATGCTTGAAGATATGGATTTGATATTTGGTGTATTTTTATCATGACAAGTTATAGATCAAGTTCGAATTTTGTTCTGGTCTGACGATTTTGTGCAGAGTTATGGTCCTTGAACTTAGAAAATTCACTCAAATAATCAGTTTTCACTTTTTTGGTCATGCTTGAAGATATTGATTTGATAATTGGTATATAGTTTTATCATGATAAGTTACAGATAAGGTTGAATTTTGTTCCGGTCTGATGATTTTGTGCAGTCATAGTCCTTGGACTTAGAAAATTCACTCAAATATTCAATTTTTCACATTTTCGTCATGCTTGATGATATTGATTTGATATTTGTTATATAGTTAACACCATAACAAGTTATAGATCAAGTTAGCATTTTGTTTCAGTACAATGAATTCTTAACACGTAAGGGACTATGTATTGCCAGGCAATATTCACAAAATGCTCGTTTTGATGAAGCGAACTCCTTAAAAACTAAGCTTATATTGTCTATTAATAAACACGTATTTAGCTTTTTGATTTTGGGCCCAGTTTTCAAGTAGGTCCAAATCGGCGTCTAAAATTAAACTGTGTTTGATTTCCACATAAATTGTATATATATAGGGTTCTTTGAATGAAGACAATTTTGCTGATTATCCTGATCCTTTTTTAGTTTTCACCTTAACCAGTACGACAATAGTTCTGTATATATAGGTATCACTCGAGACGGTTAAATTCTAGGATTTAAAACACTTGGCTTACCTGTCGTTTAAAAAAAACTGTCGAGAGTGGAGAAATGTATTGTTTTGCTTTTAAAGTTTCTCTATTTGTCACAAATTTGCATATATTATGATTCAAGGGCAATAACTTCTATAATATGTTGATTAACGAATTTCGTTAACTGACTAAAAAGTAGATTTTATCGTTTTTTTTTTAAATCCTCACTATCTACTATAGTTTACACAACATCTCCACTGCCCTCGAAAAGTAAAAAAAAAATAAAATGGGTATAAATCTTACTTTAAGGAGTCGACTTACGACTTGTGCTATGGTCAATTTTGTATTCTTGTCTTTCACTTTCGCTTATGTACTTTGTTGAAATAGTCATTTGTTATAGTGGTTAAGATTATATTATAATGTTGACGGTTGTATCCAAATATTTGACATTTTACCTATTATGCCTGTTTGTTTTGCTTACGCCTTGTTGTCAATATAAAGGAATTCTATGCGACTGACTTACAAGTGAGAGGTTTAGCTAGTTATAAAACCAGGATTAATCCATCGTTTACTACATTTTAGGAAATGCCTGTACCAAGTCGGGAATATGAAAGTTGTTCCAAAATATCTTAAATATATATCGTGTAAAAGATTATGAAAACTCGTTCAAATGATTTTAAAACTTGTATAAAACATGTAAAGATTTTTAAAATCGTATTTTAAACGATTTTGAAATGAAAGTAACACGTACTTGATATATTTCGTGCGTATGAATCTATTTTCTGGATTAACCTACATCAGAAAACATTTGAAAGCCAAGAATGTTGAAATGTTCAATCGATTTAAGCAAGTTTTGATACGATAACATGAATTCGACGTACGACTTTAACAATTGTTTAATCGATTTAGAATATTATAAAAACGAGTAAAAAATCGTTCAAAATATTTAAGAAAAAATTCTTTTTAAAATATACTGTTCAGTCGATTTAAGAAATCGTTCAAACGATAACATAATTTCGACCAACGACTTCAACAATTGTTCAATTGATTTTAAATATTATACAAACAAGTAGAAAAATCGTTCAAAAGAATTAAGAAAAAAGCTTCGTTTTAAAATATATTTTGTCATACTCAAGAGATCAACCCTTAATCTTAGTTTTACAGATTTCGATTCGATATTTCAAAATATCAACATTTAATAACTTAAATCTTAGTGTACTACTAGTACCAGATAAAATTAAACATACGGTTGGCCTGAAAAAAAAAAATAATGGAAAACACTATAACGTTATATCTTCATATTATTTGAATTAAACAGTTACTAAGTAAGAATTTTCAATCGCACTAGTTTTCGTCGTCCTAAACATGCATGCAATATTTGGCACTGGAAGATTATCAAACAACATTCTATCAGTCCATTTTATCATTTTCAAACTATCGGTACTTTTGCAAAATAGTTTTTATTTATTACATGTTTATATTTTGTACAAAACGGGTTTATAGCTTTTCTGACAATACAGCTATATCAACATGATCAATAACACGAATACAATTGATAACAATGAATATTAAAAAAAAAAAAATGAAAGTGTTAGAGAACGATTAATTTGTCGGCTGACTGTTGCATTCAAATCCTCTCTGAAAAGAGCCTCTTTAAAAGGATATGATTTCATCTCTAGAAAATCATTCGATAAACATATCTGGGTAATCTTAAGACGTAGTTTCAATTCATTTTCAGACGATTAAAATCAGTAAAAATGCGGGTCCCTTAACTCAACGTATGGTGATCGGCGGAAGTATTATTACTGCTGTGTCGTTGATTCTTCATATAAGTTTTTCAACCACACATTGGTCATACGGATTTTCAGAAGAGAATGAAACAATTCATTTTGGGTTATGGAAATCATGTCTTGTAAATGGATCGGGCATATGCTCTGATATTACAGGTAATTTCTTTATTGTCCATCAACAATTCTGCTCTTTTGTTTGTAACATATAACATATAACATTCCTTTCTTAACATGACAGGATCTGCTTACCCTCTCGGAGCACCTTAAATCTTCCCAAGTTTTTGATTGGGTTCGTTTTGCAAAATCTTTAGTTTCTATGTCGTGTTTTGTGTACTGTTGTTTGTCTGTTGGTCTTTTCGTTTTGGTGGAAGAAGACTTCAAGTCTTCTGAAAGCCTTTACTGCTGGCTGTAAAATCATTGAACCGTTACCAGGACGTATGCCGTATCCCTTTCTGTGCTTTACAATTTCATAATAACTTCCGTGCCATATCTTGACACCAATGTTTACATGATCATCTGCATCATTTAATTTATTAGTTAGGCTTGAAAACGATCACTATCGTTGGTGTTATAATTTCTCATGTTTAAATGTATTAATATCAACCCTTTTATTTATGTAAATTATTAGATTTCATCTCATCTTACATGAACGTTATTTGTTTACTTGTAACCGGATGTTTTAAAGTAGATTTTGTAGTACGCATGCGTGAATTTGGTATTGGGTCGGTTCGCCCTGATTACATGTTCGCCCTTGGTCCGTTCGCCCTGAGTTCGTCCCCATAGAGTACGTTCACCCTGGGTTCCTTCTCCCTACTTTTATCGTGGAAGTATTATATTGACGGCTTTTATCAAGGACGTTTTATACGTCCTTGCAATTATTAAAAATAATAATATTATAGGTATTAAAGTTTAATAAACTTATTCAGATATTTATATGGTATAAATTCTCGAAATTCATGAACACATATGAAAAAATTAATTAAAAGTTGATGGCTTGTTTTGGAGCATTAATAGGTCATGATAATAATTCTCGACACTGAACTGTTGTAATAATTGTCTTTGATAGATTAATAATTGGAATTATCGGAATAAAACAACTGGATTATTCGGGTTAATTTAAACCACGTTGGTTACGTATCTGCGCATGTGCACAAACGGGAAATTTAATTGTGCATCTGAAAGTTTAAAAATAATGATAAACAGAATCGTCATATATTCATACAATCCATCTTGAGTTAAAGTCAAGTATATACGTGGAGAGTACGACTTCAAATCAATGATGCTTGAAAAATACACGGATTTAGTTGTTCCGTCTGCGTTCAGATCTTTAATGCAATCAATTAAGTCATATTCCAGTTTTAGACAACATGTGTTTTTTAAAACGAAAGTTAGAATATTTAAGTATGATATTGCGATAATATTAAAGAGTCAAGCGCACACGTGAATCTGCTGGTGTTTTACACATCAAACGATGCACCGTCTGCTGACAGAAATATCAATAAAAAACTAATGTCTGTTGACGGATTCCATTTCGAAAAGTACGTAGTTTTTATGTCGGTCATTTTCGGAATGTCCCCAATGATTGCCTTTATTGCCTTAATACGTTTCAAAGTTTAGAAGTGATAAAAACGGATTAACAACTGAATAGTCCAGCTCTTTACCGTTATTCGTCATTAAGGTACACACTTTATCGAGGCTCGAGTACGGATTCGGGAACCAGTAATTCGTTGCTGTCAATAGTTTTATTTTCATGAAAAATATCAGAAAAGGGCTGTGTGACTCCTGACGAAAATGCCATTCCTATCCTCATACTTTTGTTTAAAATATTAGATGAAAAACAAATATGATATATGGGTCAAGCACTTTAAATGAACGGGTTTGAAATGCTAAAAGAGTCAAGCGCACACGTGATTCTGTCAACTGACGGTGCATCGTTTGATGTGTAAAACACCAGCAGATTCACGTGTGCGCTTGACTCTAAATTATCGCAATCACACAGCAAGGTCATCACCTGACATGACCGGTCAATCCTCTAAATTATCGCAATAACATAGCAAGGTCATCACCTGACATAACCGGTCAATCCTTGGCCTGACACATCTGCATTGGATATATTTAGAATTTTTCAATATATGTTTATAATGAAAAACCTAGTTTAAGCAAACTTGACTAAAATCTTGGTGGCCAGTTTTTTTAAAGTTAACTATCTGCCTTTGACAGAAAACTTTCAAGTGAAACCAAATAAATCAATTACTGTTATAATTGCTTGGCGAAATTGCATTGCATCAAGTTGACCATGCTGAGACGAATGTATGGAATTTAGTTATAGAATATTTAATTTGAATCAACAGTATTTGCAGATTTTTATGTTAAGTATAGTGAGTTTTGGTTGAGTTATGAGTATTATTATTTTGGAAGAAAAAATACGTCGAAAGCAATAATGGGACAAAGCAGGCTGGGTTTGTGGGGCTGCTTTTATGGTAATTCAAGTTACCTTTATGCATCTTCTTCCACCTCAAAGCAATCAGCTCTTTGATTAGTCATGGCGTTGTCAGTTTATTTTCGACTTTGGAGTTTGAATGTCCCTTTGGTATCTTTCGAGTCTGGCTTAAATCATGTAAATTGTTTGTGTATAAAATGGGAAATGATAGAGAAACTACGATTTTGACTGCCTATGGAAATGTTTATAGTCCGTTGTTTATAGATTGAAATAGTCTATAATTGTTAACTTTTATACATTGTGACTTGGATGGAGAGTTGTCTCATTGGCACTCATACCACATCTTCTTATCTATATAAATTCTAGTATTACAATGTTTAACTTAGATGATCATTTCCTGTGCCATTTAATTTTTTTATAACAAAAGCGAATCAAATCCAGGCAACTGTTCACCTTTGAATAGTTGTATGTTCGTTTTGATTCTTTAATCAACTCATTTTGTATATTTATGATTTATGTTAGAACAGTTTTGGTTGTTGGATCCCAATTATTGTCATATTAACCAATTATGTCTGTTTGGGTTGCTAACCCTATTTTGTGAATGTTACTTAACTATATACAACTGTCATACAAGTTCAGGACATTGACAGTTGTTTTCCAGTCGTTCTGTTGGTTGCTATCGTCAAGTGTTTGAATTTGTCAGGTTTTATAGACTTCCTACTATTTTAAATATACATCGGAGCCGGTATTTTTGTTAATGGTATTTTGAAAAATACGAATGTCTTGTTTTTAACCTCAGGTCTTCTACGACATTATTAATACACTCGCACACAAAATGTGATAAGCATCACCCTGATCAGTTCCACAAATCGGAATAAAATCCTATTTCTCGGTATATTTTCCAATCTTCCTATTTCGATTGGGGATTTATTTCCACAACGCCAATTTACATATAGTTTCCTTAAACCTGCTTTAATTTCAAAATATATGGATTCGACATTTTCAAGCATATTTAAAAAAATTCAAATACCCTCCTTCTAAAGTGTTGTATATGTCAGAAAACCATGTTGAAATGAAATGGAAACACTACATTAAAATTAGCATATCTATTATTCATAATTCAAATCTCAATTCACGAGTGAGCGTTACGAGAAGAAAATAGTTTAAAATGTATAAACTCGTTTCGTTGACACACCCGGTCTACTCCTTTAGTAGTTCCTGCAATTCCATCATCTTCTATTACATGTATTAGTTATCTTGATTTGTCTCTTTCTAATCAATTTACGAAATTTAACATCGGTAAACTACTGTCTCCTAATTTTTGACGTCATAAGTATGAACTCATTCCTCCTTCACAGACAAGTATTGTGTACGTGTGCATGTTATGTTAGATCTAGCCATCATTTTAAGATTATATCATTAGAATTATAAGGTTTAAGTTATAAAATATGTGATAATGGAGTTTACTGAAGTGTAAACTCGGCCTTTAATTCACAAACTGAACATAAAGTCCGTCGGAAGCTGCAATAGAATAAATTTTGAAACATATTCAAAGCGTTTTGCCCATGAGTGTGTCAATGTAAAAGCTATTTCGATAGGTTCGTGGATTTTACCCATTTTGTTTTATTATTAAGATGTAAATGAAAGATTATTGAAAACTGTCCTTAGGCTTGTGTGAAAAGGGTCGGTTATATGGTTGTGAAAAAAATTAATACCTTCTTTTTTTAAAATAATTTGTTCTTCAACAAGCATTTGTGGGTACACGTCATTCATGTTATTTCGAATCTACATACCGAGTGCATGGTAAATCTGTCATCAAAACTTGCTAATGTTTTTAATAAGATCATTGAAAAGAAATTTTATTATACAAAATTGGATTACAGAAGTAACTGATGACTTACTGTTGTTATAATCTGAGTATAAACACATGTGCAGCTATGCATGTCTAAAAATAACACTTCCTTGTACATACAATTGTATCTCTGTATTATAATATATCTTTAGGGGTTAACATTCAACTGTAAAACATACATTTTTATCTTAAAAAAACATGACTGAAATTCTTTTCTTGTACGTTTATGTCGACTGAACGTTATGTTGGAATCATGAATAAACAGCTATATGATTAATGAGACAGCAATACTACCTGTACGGCACAACCATGTTCAACTTTTATTTTCTTCAGGCATAATTTGTTTTCGGCAAAATACTGTTTAACTTTTTCCTCAGGCATACTTTGTTTAACGAAGCAAGGTCGAAGTAAGATGTCTCCCAGGTTGTTGTTTTATGTTAGCATCGTCGAAGAAGTATAACGACGTGTTATATAGTGACGATGTATAGATGTTTAATGTAGAAAGTACCTCGTGTCTTAGGAAATTAATACATTTGTGTTTAATGTTAAATGTCGTTGGAGTAAGTGATAACTTAACATGTTCATACAAAGATGCTTAAAGTAAGTATAACAGATAAAGACATGCATTTCAAAGTTCGCAAGTGTCGTTGAAGTACAACGAGCCTTACACTGGCCATACATTATTGTTAATTCTAATATGACGACCTATTATCGTCAACCAGTATAATCACAGTATATCTACCTTTAGCGCAAACGCATTAATGCACAAAATTGGCTGTTCCGCGTTACGCCCCCTTTAAACGACCTACTTTCTATTCGATTAAAAAAATGAAATTAATTTGTAAAAAAATATTGTTAAATAATAAATTGATGGGGACTTCATTATTATTTTGTTATTTTTGGTATGCATGTACAAATCGTCTTTTGCACGTGAAAGCAACAACATAGTCAGCTTTGAATGAGTAAAAACAATGATTTATACTGCAACTAGTTGTGTTTATTTCCTAAATATAGTAACACCTATATTTTGTGCAATGTCAATTTCATCATGGAACACTTTTTCCACAATCAGAGGTTCACTAAGAGATAAAAATAAGTTTGAAATTTGTGTTACAATTTAAATAGCTATCAATGCATTAATTTAAGTTGAAGTATAAAACAATATTAAGTCAATATCATAAAAATATATACTTTTTGTATTCGGAACAAAACTGGGAAGGGCTCAGTAAAACCTCCCAGTTTTCCAGCCTAATACAAAAAAACTATATTTTCTGACATTGACCTAATATTGTATATGTACAATTGTGAAACATGAAAAGGATTTATATAAGTTCATTTATTATTATACTGCATAAATTGACTGACTAGAATTATTAAAATTGTTAACAAATATCAATAAAGATAAATACATTATATTCCAGTATTCTACTATGCAAATCAAAGGAAAATAATTATTTGGTTGCAGCAATACAAATATTCGGCGAATTTTTCAACAAAGTTTGACATACTCTGTTCAAGTAATAAACATTATGAGACTAGTCAACAATTGAATAAAATAAAAATCAGGGCGAATGGACCCTGGGCGAACAGGTATTAGGGCGAACAGCTACTAGGGCGAACGGACCCGGATTCCTGACTACACAATTGATTTTATGTTTGAATTAGGTCACAAGCGTTTATTTCTTATTAGTATTAATGGGTGTTCTTTCAAACATTGTTGTGTTGTTGAAGCCTAAATATCTATTCCCTTTCTATTTCAGATGAATGTGCACACTCAATACAATATTCAAGCACAAAATAATGAAAATTCTGTTTTTAAATACGAGGGGTAATACGGAACAGCTAAACAGTATCATGTGTATTGGGCTTTCACGGTTGATAAAATTACCGTAATTGTCCAATTATAATCGAAATAATTCATGGCAGCCGTAGATTTGTTTCATTTAACCATGGGTTGGGCACTTATATTCGTATTTCACCCTCGCTAACACTCGAGGTAAAATAATCGAATATAAATGCCCAACCCATGGTTAAATGAAACAAATCTACGGCTGCCATGAATTATTTCTTAAACATATGTCATATAAGGAGGATATGCCTGCAAACGGCAATGCACTCTTATTTAAAGTAAGTGTCATTGAAGTAAGACGCGAGAAAAATACATTGCTGTTTTATGAAAATGCTCTATAAGTAAGATGTACCAAAGGGAGGACATACTTTGCTGTTTAATGTAGGTGTCATTAAATATACTATAGCTGTTAAAATATCTAATGTCAATAAACATATTTCAAAATAAACTGGTTAATACGTTTAAGTGATCATATCAAATATTTCCGTCTCTACATCTCCATTACCTGTTTTATGATGGCGTCACTTTATCTTTCATATGAAGCTGTCATCGTTGTATAACTGCGCCATGATTGAAAGATACAGTGGTAATGTATTTTCGTTTCACAAGCCACGCTACGTTTATTAATATAATAATCAATAGCTGCAATTTCATAATCCTTAGGTTTTATAATCCAACTGGTCTGCCTGATTGATTTTCTAATGATTTATTATATTTTTCTATTTGAGTACTTTAAATATAAAAAGTGAATGAGAACTAAACAAACGACTAAATATTTTCATTATGATACATCATTGTAGAACACAGAGTAAACAACCCAACATAGAAATTTTACCTATCCTTCCATAACACGACATAAGAATGCGGACCTTGATAGCGACAAGTCCAACCCTTGTGACAACGTTTACAATTGCCCTTAATTTGCTGTGACAGGCAGTTTCATTGGTTGCATGACTTTCAGATTGGTTGATTGATCGGAATGTTGCATTGGTTCAATCTACTTTTCAACGATTTTGGCACGAATTATTAGTAAAGAAGGCTTAGAAAAAACCGAAAAATAAATACACTACCTATGCAGTCCATGTTTTCAAAACGAAAAATCGGAGAATTTCTAGGGCAACTTAAATTGAAACAAGGCAAAACTAAAGCATGATCATGACTACCATCCATAATGGCGCCCGTATAAGGTCTCTTCTTTAAGACTGGCGACTTGGCATCACGTATGTTTATTTCACCTACTCGGTTTCGCATATCTAGATAACTTTCCCTATCTTTGTTTTGAGGTTGATGATAATACGAATCCACCAAAGAATTCACCACTAATGTGACTTGTGTCCTAGTCCCTGATTGTTTTAAGAGTTTACTATACAAACTACTACTAGTTCATTCAGGACAACTTGATGTTCAGTAGATGCTCACTTGAGGGTTGACGGAAAATTCAAAGATGTAAATCAATAGATCAATAGACTAAATGATTTTGAAACTTAGAGCCCATCAAATATGTATGTTGGTGTTAACGACTCATTGGGTCGATACTTCTGCTGGTGGACTGTTTGTCCCCGAGGGTATCACCAGCCTAGTAACCAGTACAAGCATGAAAGTACGGATAGTGTTCGAATAAAATTTGCTGTTATAACAATTTTGAAATCATTTTAAATTAAGGAATATATCTTTTTCATGCAAAGCTCTGATTCCTTGTCCGGATTTGGTTATCTTTTATGTCCTTTTGGTTTGATCCGCTCTTTGTAGCAATATTGGAACACAATGACTACAAAATTTTGTCCGCATAAATTTAGAGTGCCAGCATGTCCTCCTGTTGTTCAATATATTGATATGTAACAAAATTTCAGTACTTTTGATAAATTGATACCTCAGACTGACTGGTATAGCAAAATTATTTGACCGTATCAACTAAAACTGACCATATTTGCACTTTAGTATGTAAATCTATATGGGTGCATTGTAAATGAGAAGTTTTTTATGTCAGGATGTATTGTATTATAATACAAATGAAAGCAATATTGGAAAACAATGAATGCAAAATCTTTTCCGCATCAATTTAGATTGTCAGTATTTCATCTCTGTATTCATAATATTAGACCGTCACTAAAGTGAGAAGTTCAGGATGGTGTGTATAGGTTGCATTTCTGTAAATATTGACAATGCAATTTCCCATAGGAACGCCTTTACAGCTAAAACTGTACCACTTTTACTATGAAGTTTTGAAAAAATCATATCCTAGAATGGAAAGTTCATATGCACTACAATTTTTTCAAAGGTCAAAATATAGGGCTGTGCGGCATATTTTCAACGTTTATATGCCCCGAACTTCTAAGAGTTTAAACTAACACTAAATTTCTTAACTATCCCTACCTTGACTGTAGGATTACCACAGATTTCTATATAGACAATATGCATATGTATATTTACTGGTAACATTCCCAAGTTATGTCTCTATGAGATGAAACCTAGAGATCATAACTGGGAACCAGTATGTAAACAAAATTAACTATCTATGAATATTCTATATCTCCCAAAAGAGGCGTGGTTTGAGAAACAGCTGTATTTACAAAGTGCAACCTATAACAGAACTATTTGACCACATCATCCAACACTGACATATCTGATTTCATTTTACTTTATAATGAAAAGTATAAGAAGTTCTCTTCTGGGAATAGTATACTGTTAGTACATTATGTCGGTTGATTGATTTTGTTTGTAGCTAAACCTCAAGTGGCAACTATTTCATTCATCTGCATAACGAGTATATTTTTGGAAGTCCCATATATCATTTTTAATCGGTAAAGACAAATCTGACGAAATTGACGAGATTGTTCATAATTATTCAACACCTCATGCATCCGGACACTGTACAATTTTTGTTAGAATATTTTGTCGAAAACAGAATCGTAAATCCAAGGCAAACAAGGTGAATTACGATGAAATATCCATGTAATGTATAAAGTTAAATTTAGAAAGAGACTGTAAAAATGGGGAACGAAGCAACGTCGACAATGATGTTGATATCCCATGATATAAAAATATTGTTCCGATGCGTTGGATAACCTTTCTATCCGCCTTCTAATTAAATAAAAACTTTCCTTTCTTTAATGATAGCTGTATGTGATCACAAGTGTGTAATTTTATAGCCATTGTTTAATGTATATAAGATCTAGAATATGAAATGAAAAATTTTTTTTTTAATGTGTATAATATCGATAGAGTCTAACGAGTAAAGAATTTGCTATCCTGGGAAAAAGAACAATGCGATTATTATTTACATATTAAAAGCTCAGGTCTGATATCAAAAGTCTTAAACACGGTAATCTGTCATAAGCAGACCTGTTCCCAGGTCTGGTCAATAGCAGACTTGTCTGCAGGTCTGGTCAGGAACAGACCTGTGCACAGGTCTGGTCTGGGGCAGACCTGTCCTCAAGACTGGTCAAAAGCAGACTTGTCTACAGGTCTGGTCTGGAGCAGACCTGTCAATAGGTCTGCAGCAGTCCTAAAAAGAAGACCGTAGGTCTGGTCTACCAACGACGAAGTTGACTTGCTTGTATGCTTAAAATTTCTCAAGTTAACTTGAAAAGCAGTCAACAAGTCTGCTCCAAGTTAACTTTTGTACAGGTTAGGACCGCATCCATCTGTAGCTATCTATTGATTTCAGGTCCCTTTTAGTCATATAAGTCTTCACCTGTTTCGGTTCTTCGATAAACTTGAGCGTTCACGATGAAGGTAAATTCAGAAAACACTTCGGACAATTTATAAAATGTTATTTTCTTAATTTTGTATGTACAGGTATTTACGAAAGGGGATATTATGTATGTTATTGTATAGTTTTTGGGATAATGTCTGCCAAGAAGACCGTGAGATTATTAAAAATAACTAAACCAAACGTTGAGAGAAACTTAAAACAAAAACGCCACGGCAAAATAAAAACGACAAAAACAAACTAGTTCACCAAGAAAAGTTCACATAGAAAACTAAAGACTGCCAACTATAGGTAGCAAATAACAAGACATATATATTACAATGTTTAACTTAGATAATCATTTCCTGTGCCTTTTAATAAAATCTGTTAACCAAGAAAACATTTTTTATAACGAAAGCGAATGAAATCCAGGCACCTGTTCCCTTTGAAAAGTTGTATGTTCGTTTGGATTATTTGACTAACTCATTTTATATATTTATGAATTATGTTAATACAGCTTTGGCTGCTGGATCCAAATTATTGTCATATTAACCAATTATGTCTGTTTGGGTTGCTCACCCTATTTTATGAATGTAACTTACTATATACAACTGTCATACAAGTTGGGGTTTAGGCTAGCTAATAACAAAACACGTTTACCCACTATTTTTTTCTCGGAAATTCATGCACGAATTCAGGAATTGAGTTGTTTTCTAGTAGTTCTGTTGGTTGCTATAGTCAAGTATTTGAATTTGTCAGGTTTTATAGACTTCCTACTATTTTAGATATACATCGGAGTCGGTATTTTTGTTAATACATTTTGATAAAATACGAATGTATTGTTTCTTTTTAACCTCAGGTCTTCTACGACACTATTAATACACTCGCATATAAAATATAAAAGATAAGCATCACCCTGATCAGTTCCACAAATCGGAAAAAATCTATTTCTCGGTATATTTTTCAATCTCGATCCCTGTTTCGATTGGGGCATTTATTTTCGCTACGCCGATTTACCTATATTTTCCTAAAACCTGCTTTAATTTCAAAAGATATGGATTCGATATGTTCAAGCATTATTTGTTGTAAAATTCAAATACCCCTTTTTCTAAAGAGTTGTATATGTCAGATAGCCATGTTTAAATGAAATGGAAACACTGCATTAAATATTAGCATATTTATTATATATAATTCAAATCTCAATTCAAAAGTGAGCATTACGAAAAGAAAATAGTTTAAACATGTATGAACTCGTTTCGTTGACACACCCGGTCTACTCCTTTTGCAGTTCCTGCAATTCCATCAGCTTCTACTAGTTATCTTGATTTGTCTCTTTCTAATCAATTTACGAAATTTGAACATCCGTAAACTACTATCTCCTTAAGTTTTGACGTCATAAGTATGAACTCATTCCTCCTTCACAGATAATTATTTTGTACGTGCGCATGTTATGTTAGACCTAGCCATCATGTTTAGATTATATCATTATAATTATAAGATTTAAGTTATAAAAGATGTAATGATGGAGTTTACTGAAGTGTAAACGCGGCCTTTAATTCACAAATTAAACATAAAGACGTCGGAAGCTGCAATAGAAGAAATTTTGAAATATATTCAAATCGTTGTGTCCGCGAGTGCGCCTATCTTAATGCTATTTCGACAGGTTCGTGAATTTTAACCCATTTCTTTTGTTACTAAGAGGTAAATGAAAGATTATTGAAAATTGTCCTTAAGCTTGTGTGAAAAGGTCGGTTATATCAATGAGAAAAAATTAATACCTTCTTTTTTAAATAATTTGTTCTTCAACAAGCATTTTAAGATACACGTCATTCATGTTATTTCGAATCTACATACCGTGTGTATGGTTAATCTGTCATCAAAACTTGCTAATGTTTTTGATAAAGATCATTTAAAAGAAATTTTACAATACAATATTGGATTACAGAAGTAACTGGTGACTGACTGTTATAATTGGGAGTATAAACACATGTGCAGCTATGCATGTCTAAATATAACACTTCCTTAAACACAATTGTATCTCTGTATTATAATTAATATATCTTTAGGGGTTAACATTCAACTGTAAAACATACACTTTTATCTTTAAAAACATGACTGAAATTCTTTTCTTGTACACTGCTAATACTGCTGTAGGAATAACAATCGAAAGTATTTTAGTTGCTATGTTTTATGGTAAAATATGCGATTGCCTCTTCAATTTCATATTTGATTTGGCCTTCCAGCCGTTTTGATTGGATCATCACTGTGAGTCGAAACATGCGTCTGGCGTACACAATTATAAGCCTGGTATCTTTGATGAGTTTTATGTCTACTGAACGTTAAGTTGGAATCATTATGAATAAACAGATATATAATTAATGAGACAGCAATACTACCTGTACGGCACAACCATGTTTTTATCTTATTTTCTTCATGCATCATTTATTGTATTGGACAACACTGTTTTACTTTTACCCTCGGCTCATGAACTTTCCTCGAGTTCGGCATTTTGTTATTTTACTTTTACTTTGTATAACGGAGCTAGGTTGAAGTAAGATGTATGACAGGTTGTTGTTTTATGTTGGCGCCGTCGTAAAAGTATAAAACGTGATAGATAGTGATGATGTATTGATGTTAACTGTTGACGGTTTCTCGTGTCTTAGGAAATTAATACATTTATGTTTAATGTAAAATGTCGTAATGGAGTAAGTGATAACTTAACATGTTCATACAAAGTTGCTTAAAGTAAGTATAACAGAACAAGACATGCATTTCAAAGTTTGCAAGTGTCGTTGCAGTACAACAAGCCTTAGAATGGCCATACATTATTGTTAAAGATGTCATATGAGGTGGATATGCTTGCAAATGGCAATGTACTGTTGTTAAATGTTAGTGTCGTAGATGTAAGACGTGAGAAAAATACATTGCTGTTTTATGTGAATGCTCTGCAAGTAAGATGTGCTAAGGGAAGGACATACCTTGCTGTTTAATGTAGTGTCGTTATCATATACTATAGCTGTTAAAATGTGTCTATATCCAACTTTCAAGATAAACTGTGTAATAAGTTTTAGTGATCATATCAACTATTTTTGTCTGTGGATCTCCATTAACTGTTTGATGATGGTGCAGTGCTATCATGAACTTATGTTACGCCATCGTCACTTTATCTTTTAATGAACCTGTAATCGTTATATAACTGCGCCATGTTTGAAAGATGCAGTGATAATGTATTTTCGTTTCGCAAGCCGCGACACGTTTGTTAAAACTTAAAATCAATAGCTGCAATTTCACAACCCTTAGGTATTATAATCCAACAGGTCTTCCTTATTGTTGTTCTAATAATTTATATATATTTTTTCTATTTGAGTATTTTAAATGTAAAGGTGAATAAAACTACCTTGTATAGCCGACTAACCGGTATGGGTTTTCTCATTGTTGAAGACCGTACTTTTATAACAAAGGACTAAATATTTTATTAGGATACATCATTGCAAGCACAAGATAAATAACAGGGACATCACTACAAGACGACTTCTGGAATGTTTTGCCCTGGTAGCCTTTGTAGCAGCTTTGATGAGTGCAGGTAAATGATAAATAAAAGGATTTTGTGTCTATAAATATTAAGTTTGATATAGTTGTACCCCATGGTACCTAGCATCAAGAGCGGTAGTTACTGTTTAACCAGTCTATCTTTCCGGCCAGTTGTTCATTGTCATTTCCGGTTTAATATAAAGGTAGAAACTGGAGAAGCAAACATTCATCTCGAAAGAAATAAGTTCATGAAAAAAAAAGACTTTACCAAAGACCTAACGTAGATCACCATAATCCGGTATTGTAACGTTTCTGTTGTTCGGTAACGCGAGAAAAGAGAATTCAGACCAGTAAGCAAAGTTATTTGAAATATGAACTAATCTGTTTCCCAACAGGTCACGAGAACGCGGACCGCAGAGTAAGCAATTCAACATAGAATTTTTACCTATCCTTTTATAACAATACACAAGAATGCTGACCTTGATAGCGATAAGTCCAACCCTTATGACAACGTTTACAATTGCCTATAACTTTATACTACATACAGTTCACTGGTTGGTTTTCAAAAGGTGGATTGTTCGGAAAGTTGCATTGATTCAAATTGCTTTTATCGGTTTTGACACGAATTTTGGAATAAAAGCTTAGAAAAAAACCCGATAAACAAATACATTACCTACATGACCTATGCAGTCGAGGTTTTCAACACAAAATGGGATTTTCTAGAACAATTTAAATTGAAACAAGGCGAAACTAAAAGTGAGTTCATATGATTCATGACCATGACTACCATTCAGAATGGCACCCGTGTAAGTCTCTTTTTAAGACTGGTGACTTGTCATCACGTATGTCTATTTCACCTACCAGGTTTCGCATGTGTAGATCACGTTCCCTATCTTTGTGTTGATTACAGTTCGAATCCACCACTAACGTGACTTGTGTCCTAGTCCCTTGATTGTTTGATGAGTTTACTATAAAACTACTAGTAAATCATTCAGAACAATAAGTAACTTGATGTTCAGTTGATGCTCACTTGAGGGTTGATGAAAAAATCAAAGATGTGCATCAATAGATCAATAGACTAAATGATTTAGAAAATTAGCGCCCATCAAATATTTATGTTGGTGTTAACGACTCACTGGGTCGATACTTCTGCTGGTGGACTTGTTTGTCCCTGATGATATTACCAGCCAAGTACCCAGTACTGGTATGAAAATACGGATATTGTTCGAATAAAATTTGCTGTTATAACAATTTTGAAATAATTTTAGATTAAGGAATGTATCTCCTTAACACAAAGCTCTGACTACTTGTCCGGATTTGGTTATATTTTATATCTTTTTGGTTGTTCCGCTCTTTTAACTTACATTAGATTTTGGATATTCAAATATTTTGGCCTCGAGCATCACCGAAGAAATACGAATTGTCGTAATGCCCATCCGCTGCATTAACATTGGTACCATCCATGTTATTAATATGTACATAATATTGAAAATCAACACTGAAACGCTGAATTTTAATGCAATCGATATAAAGGTTTTCATCAACGGTTATCAGACATTTTGTCACATTGAAATGTTGTTAAAGAAAAAAAAAAAAAAAAAAGAAAAAGATAACCGTGCAAAATTCCTCTCGGCTACATTTGTCATTGAAGATCATTGCGTTTATGTCAAAGGGTACATCATCTGTATGACAGACGAGCTTGAATGTCAGCGTGGTTAGATATTTTTAGTAGAACGCTTTTGGTCATTAAAATGATATGAAAATTAACCGTTTAAGTATATAAAGGACTATGGGTAGTTTTAATGTTCGTAACCCAAAATGAAAATAACGTAACGTCATTGGTTACATTTCCATTGTTTATGACATTTTAACCAATCACGGCGTTTTGGTGTACACTTTTAAAAATATTATCCAGAACGCATTAGATTCCCAAACGGTGAATTTTAGTATAACGACGGAAGACATTGACTACTCAGTAGCAACATTGATGATTTAAATACAATGTTTTTGTTTTCAGGAGGAGTTGCCTTGATCGGAATCATAGTATTCACAGATCCATTTACGTTGGAATATTCCGACCTTCAGTACCTGTTTTGGATATGCACTGTTGGTGGAATCGGAGGAGTAATGTCTGGTATCGTATTCATCCTAGTAAAACAGTCAGCAAACAACAACGGCGGGAAGAACGAGCTAATTTAAACGTTTTTGAAATCAGCAAAAAAAAAAATCAACATTATACTTGATTTGTTTGTTTTGTCTTTTGTTTGTTTGTATAGTTTCTGTTTCTATTTATTGTTTGATACTTTTATCATGTTTATAACATACTTTGGTTTATATTAAATCAGTCTTATACATGTTATATGTTTTGCTTGCATTTTAACAAAACAGACGAGACATTTAGTATTATTGCGTTCGGGATTGGAAATTTCAAATCTAATTCCAGATGGCTAAATTAACAATGATGCGGGCAGGTATTCTGGACAAAATGTATAAGGAATGGCCAAAAACATGAACTTTTTTTCAACCAAATGAAGATCCTTTTCAAGACTGTTAAAAGCTTTCAAAATTGACAATCTGTTTTGGAACAATCTTGAGATTACAATTAAAATAATCAGTTTGTCATTTTTAAAATTTTCTTTATTTTTAAATATATATTTAAAAAGAAGAGAATGCTTAATGGGTTCTTGTGTTTCAGTCATGATTAAAGTTGACCAAGCAAATGTCGACTCGCATATTATATAGCACGATCTCAAACTAATGCATTATTGTTTGTCATCATGTTTGACACAACATAGGTATATTCAAGTAAACAATTATCTTATTCTTGTTTAAAACTCACAAATTTCGAAATATAACCTCTTTAAAAATACTAGTTTGATTCAACAATACTCAAGGCATTGTTTGATGGAAATGGACTAAATAAACTCACCTTAGATACCAGGATTAATATTTTATACGCCAAGCGCGCATTTCGTCTTAAAAGACTCATCACTGACGCTCGAATAAAAAAGTTTTAAAAGGCCAATTAAAGTACAAAATATAAGATTGATTCATTGATTCATTGGATTTCAACTTCATTTTCAACACTATTGTGCTATTTCGTGGCGGTCAGTTTTATTGGTGAAGGAAGCCGGAGTGCCTGGGAGAACCACCGACCTTAGCTATAAAACTGCCAATCCTAGTCAATTAAGATTGGAATCGAGTGCACCCTCCTCGTGCGGGATTCGAACTCACAACAACAAGTGATACAATGATGCAGTAATTCGACTACTTAGACCACTCAGTCACCGAGGCCCCTGAAATTTAAAAGAGCATTGAGGACACATATATTTATATATTTATATATTCTTTATAGCATTGCCACCATTATTCCCATTAGCATCCGGGTCTGTTTGTATCTGTTCTGATATGTGTTGACTCAACTGTTATTAATAGCCTATACTACATCTGTTTTACTCAATGTAATTGGTGGCTTCATTCATACATACTCTATTTATATGTATTCCATTGCTATGGTAGCTAAATTTCATACTCGATTTATTTTACTCCATTGTTTTAACGGTTGAACAACTTGATCCTTTGATACAATTTGTTACTATTATTCTCAATATTATCGGAATTCGCGGTTCTTGAAAACATCGGATTCCGTCATGAGCTTGGCTTGAGTCTTTAACTAGCGATTAAGTTATAGAAAACATATTAATTTTGGGAAAGGCACAAAACAAGAATATCTTTTCCAAATTAGGCTTCTACACAGGAAAAATGCCATGCATGTTTTACGTACGTAAACATGCGCTTGAAACGCATGGAAATGCCTTTCCTACCCCGCACGTAAAACGCATGTTTTAAACATGTGTTATTCATGCGTTTTACGCATGAAAAATACATGTGATGTAAAACGCATGTTAAAACATGCGTTATTCGTGCGTTTTACACGTGAAAAATATATGTGATGTAAAACGCATGTTTCAAAACCATACGTTAAACATGTGATTTAGGAAACATGCGTATAATATGTGTTTTAAATGATGCGTATAACATGTGTGTAACAAACATGCGTATAATACATGTTTCAAACAAGATTAAGATATTATTCCAAATAATCAATAAAACCTGTGTCAAGTTAACTAGTTCACATTCCATATGTTCCACACAACCAAGACGACTTCTGTTTACTTTTGAAGGCTGTACATGGACAATAACTACTTTAATCAGTTTTATTTAGACTCTGTTGGAAAGTTGTCCAATTGGCAATCATACAACATCTCTTTATGTTATATTGACCGCAAATCTCCTTTTGACAAGCAACATCAGTATCATATTGCAGACCAGACTTTGCTTTTCATCAGTCTTTAAAATGTTCCTGTTGACACCAATATACAAAAATATCTGTAACATGATTTTTATGTTTCTAAAACCTTCATCAGGTACATTTGACACTAAGATGTTTGAAAAGACAATGATATGAAATATTTGATGGAATAAAACCAACAACCTTTGGTCTCTGGAGATTCATTGGCAGTAATACCACAACTCTTTTATTCAGAGGTCAAAATTGTCTTAAATGGATTTTGTGGAATGTTGTACATGTATTTGACAATTTTGTTAAAATGTTACTTATGGTTAAACTTTGACAAACACATTTGTTGACTTATGCATGTAATACGAAAAGGAAAACTGGCAAAGAGTATTAGATGTTTCCTTTAGCTTTAATCTAAATACAATTTTGATTCTATAAAAGTTGTGTCCCTTGCAAGTTTAATAATATCCAATGTCTTGTGAAATCTGACATCATATTATCTTTTAAACACTTTAAATGAAAAATTCAATAAATCTGCTTAAGAATCTCATTCATATTTTTTCTCTGTTGTCTATTTGTTGCAGAATCTAAATTAAAAAAAACTTCCAAAATTTGAATTCACTCTATTTCTATTTACAACAATCTCAAAACGTTACAATTAACTTTATATATTGTTGACATAATAACAATATCAATTGATTGTTCTATCTTCTAAATGTCCCTTTTCTTGAAGTTGTCTTCATCTGAAAAGAAAACAATTACATTCATAATCATACATTTAAACTTAATTTGATTTATTCCCATATACTGTAAGTTGTTATTTTTAAACATAATAAAATAACCTCAGTGACTTTAAACATGCTTTGTCTCCTTTGATTTAACATATTTGATTAAAACTGGAAAGTATTTAATCATATAAGTATTGATTTTGCTATCAGTAAATTAAAACCAAACTAAACATTATTGTTATACACATATGTACGTTTACCAGTTTTACAAACTGTTTATATCTATATTTTGGCATTGCACAAGGTCATGTTCTTTACTATTAATGGCGTCTTTTCACTTAATCCATTAAATGTGTACTGATTGATATTTAAGTCTTAGATACATGATTTTAGAGATAACTGCAATGTATTTGAAGTTTAGGGCGTCCATCGGTAGTTTACTGTCGCAAATTTACTTTACCTGGCGACGCGTAGCGGAGACAGGTAAAAGGATATTTGCGAGAGTAAACTATCGATGGACGTCCGAAAGCTTCAAATACAATACAGTTAGCTCTATTCTAATGCAAAACAAGTACATAATCCAATTTCAATCATTATTTCAGTGTAAAATTTTCATTAAAGAAAATTCCCAAAAGATATTATCTTATTTGGCCCCTAAACTCGTTGAAATTTGGCATGGGTTTTGCTTATTGTTAAATTCTACTTCAATGGTCTCTGGTGGAAATTAATGACTCATTACCAATCATACCACATCTTCTTATTCTTATATCAAACTTTTTAATATATGTAGCTAATAAACAGCTGCGCAATGAGCGCATGATACGCCCTTCACGTTTTTAAAGTTAAATAACTTCTCAACGTCATATCAGAAATTTATGAAAAGGGAGCTTATGTCAACAGTTTTATCAGCACTGCTAAAAGCATTTTGAGTTATTGTCCGAAAATTGGAAAACCCCACAACTCGGAAATGTAAAATCTAAAATTTATCAAAATCAAAGAGAAGCTTACGTCAATGGATATAAACAATTCAACAAAGTTTCATGAGAACTGCTGAAAGCATTTTTGAGTTATTGTCAGAAAACGGGAAAATCCCCTTTTTAATGAATAAAACCCCATAACTCGGAAACATTAAATCTAAAATTTATGAAAATCGAAAAGGAGCTCATGTCAATAGATATAAACAATTCCCAATATTTCTTGCAAATTGGTGGTAGCATTTTGAGTTATTGTCCAAAATTGAAAATCCCCTTTTTAATGAATAAAACCCCATAACTCGAAAATGTAAATGGAAAATTTATAAAAGACGAGGATGAAAACATTTTTTAAATCTTTCTCCAAATATCGCATATATATATACGTGTATGTAGACCAAAAATTAGTTCAGGAAATATTATATATATTTTATACACATACCTACTATTTTTGCTTACAAACATGACTGAAGTCCATTATATGAAAATATCCTTTGGTTTTGCTTGGCTTTCCAGAAACTCCTGTAACATAAATGAAATAAAGTTTTGAATAAATTCTTTATTAGAAGTCATTTTGTATTATAAAGGTACAAATAGTTTTAGTTCACTCTCAATGACAGTGTTTTTCCATTAAGGGTTAATACATGCCGAATCGTGTCCCATCCTTTTAAACATCTCTAAATAAAATACTAGATTCACTAATATTTGGCTTATCAAAATGTCGGATTTGTCCTTTTCATACTTCTGTTTTTAAATTAAATTTGCTTAATTTCACAAGATTGTATAGAAAAAATAGTGAATGTCTCCATGGGATACAGATGATGCCCCGCTTGCATATAATGTTATTAAGGGAAGAACTCAAGAAGAGTAAAAGTGACGCTACCCAAATTTGTACTTGATCTGAATTTAGTGGTAATAATCATGGTGTCTAAGTTTCATAACATTTGATTAAGGATCATTAGTAATAAAACAAACGAAATATTTTGCAATTTTTTCCACTTGAAATGGGCATAACTCTTGAATGGTAGAAGTGACGCCACCAAAATTCAAATTTAATATGTGTTTGTATTAAGAAGCATTGTGCATAAGTTTCATTACATTTGGTTGAGGCTACCTGAGGTAAGAGAACAGACACGAAAATTCAACAATTTTATTTTTCATTTGGAAAGGGTACAACTCTAGAACAGTATAAAAGTGACACCACACAAACTCAAACTTGATCTATGATTTGTGGTTATAAGCGTTATGTATAAGTTTCATAATATTTGTTTATGGCAAACTAATTATGTAATTTTAGTAATAGAGAGCGGAAACCAATTTTGGAACGTTAGGACAGACGGAAAAGGGTAAAACTTAATGCCCCTCCACTACAGCTGGGGCATAAAATTGTTATTTTGTTCAGGGCTATCTCTAGATTAAACATGAACTTCTATCCAAATATTGTAAAATGACATGAAGATAAAACAATTTTTTTCAAGCTTTAAAATCTTTCTCATATAATGACAGATGTTGACTGCAAAAGAACTACTTTTAATTACACGCATGTTCCATAATGATTCATTAGCAAATTACAGAAAAATAGATCAAATACTCAAATACTCAAATGGACAGGTTGTACAGAATGTTTTAATACTGTAATAAATATATTGTATGTATAAAATATGTGATTTGAATTTATATTCATTTTCTGCTTTTGTGCAATACACTATGCTGTTGCTAATTGACCCCCCGCCCAAAAAAAAAAAAAAACTTTTATTTTGCAAAACAAAACCAACTTTTGAAAACATTTTCTTTTAATTTCTGAATTTTGAGAACAAATTGTCCCCCAATTTTTTAACTCTCCCCTTTTCCAAAAAATATTCTTTCCCGCAAGGTATGGTCATAACATCAATAATGCTTCAATAAGTACTTTGAATGTAATGACGTGGTAAAGACTTAAGGGCACTTATACCAACTCATGGTATTTTTTGGACTACAATTGAAAATTGACTTCCTCATTGATGGATACCCTCATCATTTGTTTCTCTATTGCATTATATCTTTTATTATTAATTCTCCTTACTATTTGTAACAGCAGTGTATCCCAAACTCTGTTTGACCGACAAAATGTCAGACAAAAACATTTGGACAAAAGAACTTTCTAGATTTTTAGTTGAATGTATAGTAGAAAAGTTCAAATTTCTGTTCGGTCAAACAAACCCTAAAACTGTTTGGCACAGACTGTAACAGCAAAGTAACCGTAATATATAGTAATAAAGTTTCAGCATAAATAATGTATTGAAAGCAAGTTGTCTTACAAAGTACATATATATTCAATACAGTAGAAGTTGTAAAATTGAAAATGGAAATGGGAAATTTGTCAAAGAGACAACAACCCGACCAAAGAGCAAAAACAACCGAACGCCACCAATGGTTTTCAACACAGCGTGAAAATCTCGCACCATACAAATAATATACTTACCACTGCTGAATTGCACTTGAAACATTTACCAGGCATCTTCCCTTGCCATTTTCTTCACCATTTGTGGAATTTTCGAACATCCATGTACCTTCCTGACTTAGGGAGGTAAAATTTGCTAACTAACCTATAGGATAAAAAGAAATCCGTTTCATAATTACAGTAACTACTATATACAATTACAGACACAGTCTGTGTTCATGTGAAAGCCAAAATGAAGATCATAGATATAAGAAGATGTGGTATGAGTGCCAATGAGACAACTCTCCATCCAAGTCACAATTTATAAAAGTAAACCATTATAGGTCAAAGTACAGTCTTCAACATAGAGCATTTGCTCACACCGCACATCAAGCTATAAAGGGCCTCAACAATTACTAGTGTAAAACCATTCAAACGGGAAAACCAACGGTCTAATCTATATAAAAACGAGAAACGAGAAACACTTATGAACCACATCAACAAACCAAAACTGCTGAACACCAGATTCATGACTTTGGACAGGTGCAAACAATTGCAGGGGTTTAAACGTTTTAATGGTACCAAACCTTCAACCTTATCTGAAACAATAGTGTAACATCACAACAGATCCAGGATTTAAAGGGGGCCTGGGTAAGCCAACGTTTCGAGTGATACTTGTAAAAATACTAAAAATTATGTCTATGCATTTATCATATATCATATTCTCCATAAGGCATGCACATATAAAGGGGTCTGGTGCCCCTGCAACCCCTAATTAAATCCGTCACTGCATATGATGAGACGTTCTAAAATAAGATTTCTGAGCCCATGATTCATGAATGTGTTCTTACCAGTCACACCAGTAACCAGGCCAGGATATTCATTGTATGCCAGGTCACTTGTTTGATCAGTCCTCTAGTTTCGCCCCCAAAATTGTAGAGTTATAACAGAGACATATATATATATATATGTCTCTGGATGTAAACAGATAAATGGCCATCTGGTTCATACTTTACAGTCTTAAGTTTGTGCATGTCTTTATAATTTACTCAAACTGGATAAATAATGAACATTTTGTCGGGAAGGTCTAAAAACAGGACAGATAAAACCAGGACAGTTATTTATGGAGCATATATTTTATGAACTTTTATTTTGTAAACATAAAAATTTCTGCCAGGACAGTAGCCTTCTATGTTAAATGTTTGTAGAAATGGCGGAAGTCAACGTAATTTTTAATTGTAAATGAAATAGTATCTTTATTACCATTGTCTGGCATACTTTTTGATATAATTAGGACTAAATCATTCAAAAATCTATAAATTTATTTTTAATCATTTCTTAAAGTAAAACAAATCTGTCAGGACAGTACCTTATTACATTGGAACTAGTGAAGAAATTTGTTTTCAAATTTAAAATAATTTTCAAAGAATTTTTGATTTTATTCTATTCAAAGTTTGCAGTTTAAGCTTTATCTTTGATAGAGTAGTGAATATATAATTTAGAAAATAAATAATTAAAACCTAAAAACGAAATATCTTCTCATATGTATTCATTACCACACGCTCGGGTTACGGTTGACATAACAGAATACACAAATACACAGATTCAATGACATGGCGTAAAGTTTGGCAAACCAAATATTTAGCTATAGGCAACTGTTGGGCAGATTTTGAGGTATTAATATATTATCAAATTAATATTATTATCTTTTCACAAAATTTATTGTTCAAACTTTACAACGAATAACAAAATAATACAAAATGTACTTTCTATTTCGATTTGAAACAAATTTCTACAAGTTAAGACATAATAAGTTACTGTCCTGGCAGATTTTTATTTTCTTTAAAAATGAAAATTGTTCAATTTCTTTATTTCAATTTTATAATTGGGTCTGTTACTTTATGATAGTATCAAAATAGTATTTCAGACAATCGCAATAAAGAAACTATTTAATTTCATTTATAGTTAAAATTGCGTTGTTTATTTCCGCCATTTATACAGAAATTTAACGGAGTAGGCTACTGTCCTGGGAGTTTTTTTATACGTTAATGAAATAAAAGTTAATATAATTTTATATTTTCATAAAGCTTATATTCTAAAATTTCCAATGAATCACAATTTGCTTACCAGACATTTATTTTGGAGTAGATATTTAACTTTATATTTTGATTTTGAACTAATTTCAACAAAATTTCGTACGTAATAGGCTACTGTCCTAGCAGATTTTTTTACCTTTAAAAGACAAAATAAATATTGAATTATAGATTTTGGAATGGTTGTTTGTTAAACTTTATAATCCACAAACAATATTATGCCAGACAGTTGTTTTAGAGACATTATTTCAATTATAAGTAAATTTTTCTCTGCAATTTCAGCCATTTTTTCTTAAAATTTAACTGTCCTAGCAGATTTTTAAAACTTTCTAATTTTTTATTTCAACTTGTTTTACAAATAACGTAACCCTGTTCTTTATTATACAATTTAAATTTTAACAATATGTTGAGTAAAACAAAAGTTACAGATGAAAACGTGTCAAAATAACTGTCCTGGTTTTATCTGTCCTGTTAATAGACCTTCCCATTTTGTCTTCAGAACTTGATCAGTTTTGGAAATGACATTTAAGATACTGAAATTAATCCTTCAGAAATCACAGGGTTTGTTACAACTTGCCGGGTTTACTATCCACATGAACCCCGGCAAATTGTAACAAACCCTGTGGTGAAATATTAATCAAATAAAATATTAAAAGTTGAATTCTTACCCATCTTGTCTTTAGTGTCCTAGATTGAAGATATCTTACATTGTCCTAGTTGCATCTGATTTCTTCCATAAAATTTGCGTTTTGCTTCATGAATCATGATGTCAATATCAGTGTCGTCTGGAACGGTGTGTCCAGGTGAACCGTACGGGATAATATTAAACGAAAGGCGAAGCATTACAATAGACAACTTTCGAGTTCGATGCTTTTCCGTCAAAAACTCTGGTTTTAGTGAACATAATTCGTGCGTTTAGGGGCATCGTCACTTCCGTTCCAATGTTGAGCAAGTGGTTGGAAAACTATAATGTTATATTGCACGAATGATTCGGCAAATTAAATTCTCATAATTGACAATCAGCACTGCTGTCATTAGGGAATTGTGATTAAGTACTTACAAAACAAACATTATTTCTAGTTTATCCTGCACAATGACGATCTAAGACGCTTGATGAACGTTAATAGTGCAGGGATACAGGCGATCCCTCTATCTGGTAAATGACGTCATAAAGGCGCGCATAATTGACGAGTTTTTCCGGTGAAGGATGAACTCGAAAGTGGTCTATTCCCATTTAAACGGCATTAAATGATTGGAATCCATGCGTAGATTTATAAGTAATAAAAACAAGTATACATGATTAATAATTTTATGTAACCGATTGGACTTTAAAAAAAAATATATGAATGTTGATTCCGTAATTTCCTCTGAGTCTCCATCCCAGTGTTATGGTATTTCCCGCGGTTATTTTTGTACAACTTATAAATAAAATACGGTATCACCTGCCACTATGAACCTCACAGAATGAACAATTTTGCAAAGACTCACTCAGTGTAAGTATATCGATACGGTGAATCAATTAACATGAAAAAAACTCTGTAATTTCTAAATAATTTTACTGAACACAAAACACACGGGCACCTGGTCAATTCGTCACCTTAATTAAAAGTCAAATCGGTACCTATTTTCAAGCCATTTCGGCAATTGATTATTCAACTGTCACCTAATATTAATAACGGTTTTCATCTTTAATTTGAGAGTAGTTTTTGGTTCTCTTCTCTAGTGCAGTATATACAGATGAGGATAAAAGTAAAAAAAAAAAAAAACTTAATTTTATTAGGTTTATCATTGAATTTTTTAATCTGCCTTTCCTGATCTTATACCTGTCTACTTGAAAACAATGACTAAGATTGTTTGCTAGTATTGTGCAGTTGTCATGAAATAGAAGTTCTATTATAATATAGGTTCCAGTAGGAACAGATCTATTCTATATTTAATATTATCTGGTTATGGCTCCATTGATTGTTTATATAGAGAGCACACAAGCTGAGCATGTAAATTTGGTTAAATGTCCAATCGTTGAAGGAGAAACAACACTGTATATAAATAGAGCACCTAGATTCTACATGTGAAAATATGGTTCCTTCTACTAAGGAGGTTTAAAGATCAGTTCAATTATATTAGATAGTTTATATAAGAATTTCCTTGAACTTCTGTTAGGCCCAACATGAATATACGCTGACACCTCAAGTGAAAATATTAAAAAAAAAAAAAATGGGAGTCTTCGACAGTTCACTTGCAAAACATAATGTTAATTTTGGGTGTGGACTTAACTACTGTGGGTTACCCGAATTAACAAGGTCCGGATTTAACTACTTATGCCAAATTGACTATCAAAGGAGCCGCTTTGACCAGGTACCAAACATGGCAAAGTGACTAGAATTCGGACACAGTGTTAAACAAATCAAGAAGGTGATATATACGATTTTGTTTGGAATGCGCACTACAGGCAGCTTTATTAACTAAGCTACATTAGATACTTGGGTTATATTCCTAGTGACTAATTATACATGTGTTAAAATTATACAATTTTAATAATGATATTGAAAATAAGGAGATCAATGTGGTATGATTGCCTATGAGAGAACTATCTACTAATGTCCATATGAACTGGATTTAAGCATCTATATATGACACCTAAATGCCGCAAGACAGGATCTCTTTTCATGCCCTGCTGGTTAGAACAGGGTCCCTTTTTATGTCCTGCTGGTTAGAAAGGGTCGCTTTTTCATGCCCTGCTGGTGAGAACAGGGTCTTTTAAACAAAGTATTTGTCTAGAACAGGATCGCTTATTTAACTGTTTAAGATACAGTCTAGAACCCGGGTCTAGAACAGCATCTATTTTATACGGTCTAGAACAGGGTATACATTTTCTGAGCGTGTCTAGAACAGGGTATGTTTTTCAATATTTCTGTTTAGAACAGGGTATGTTTTTCAATGTTTTCTGGTTAGAACAGGGTATGATTTGGCAAGTGCTGTCGGCACAGTTATACCCGAAAGGATAGTCAGTAACCCCGGGCGTCAGCTATAACAGGTCTTGACATGACAAAATGTAAAATAATTGAAAGAAAAAACAAAATAGTCTGATTTTTGAGTGACAGACAAATGAAACAAATCAAATATGGCAGACTGCATCAAACAACAACAACTGAATTACATCCTGTCTTGGAACAGGCGTAAATAGAATGTTGGGACAGTTGTGTAACAGCACAAAGGAAGAACAAAGTGGTGAAATCGGTTAGAAATTGTTTTGATTCATTGAATTGGCACAGCTAAACAAATCTAACATGAAGACAAACAATCAAAACTTAATAGTACTTTCAGTTATTGAAAGCTTATTAAAAGCTAATAAAAACTCAAACATTATAAATAAATCATGTTTTCCCATACTAAAATTGTTTAAATTAATAACACATATATGTATAGATGTAATTATCAGAGAAATTCATAATAATACAAATTTTGTTTAACATTTTTAATTATTGAATAAATACTTATAATTGACACTGGAGAAAAAATTAACTCTTCAGGTAAGAAGTTCTATTCTGCAATGACTTTTGTTTAATAATTTATCTGTTTTTGAATTAAAGAATGTGTAAAGTATATTTTAGTGAGGCAGCATCCCAACAAACATTAAATCAGAGGAGATATCTAGTCGTTAATATTTTGCTTACTGCATTTGACAAAAGTTAATACCAAATATGCCATGCTATAAATTATCCTTCATCTGAACAAGGTATAAATATATGCAACAGGAATAACAGAAAAATCTGTCCTTTATCATGTCTACATTCTAGCAGGAAATCTTTCACTGCATTTGCATATATCTAGTTAGTTGTTGTTTTTATACGACTGCAAAATATTTTGCGGTCGTATATTGGTATGACGTTGGCGTCGTCGTCCGAAGACACATTGGTTTTCGCACAATAACTTTAGTTTAAGTGAATGGATCTCTATGAAATTTTACCATAAGGTTCAATCCCACAAAAGGAAGGTTGGGATTGATTTTGGGGGTTATGGTACCAACAGTTAAGGAATTAGGGGCCAAAAGGGCCAAAATAAGCATTTTGTAACTTCCAGACAATAACTTGTGTTTAAGTGTATGGATCTCTCTGAAATTATACCACAAGTTTCCATACCACAAAGGGATGGTAAGGATTGGCTTTGGGGGTTATGGCTCAAACCGTTTAGGAATCAAGGGTAAAAAGGGGAAAAACAAGGGTTTCCTGGTTAATGGACAATTTAAAGCAGTGTAAGGGAGGTAATCCAAAACAAAATTGTACAATGTTGGACTACCTCCTTACTTTTAAATTATCTATTTAAGACTTTTATGATGTATCTAAATGGGTAATTATGGTTGCAAACCCATTGGTAATTTGAATTGAGATTATGACCATATTTTGAGGGAAAGAATTTTTTTGAAAAGGGGGTGGAGGGGGTAAAAGAAATTGGGAGGGGCAATTTTTCGCATTTCAGATTTCAGAAATGAAACAAAATTTCTTCACATTTTTTCCTAAAAAGGTGGGGGATTTTTTGGGGAGGGGGTCAATACGCAATAGCATAGTGTATTGCACAAAAGCCAAAAAAATGGGTTAATTTTATTGATCTTTTTGAGGGGGTCGATTCGCACAGGCACAGTGTATTGCACAAAAGCAAAAATTGAATATAAATTCAAATCATATAACCAATTCTAAGTTCTTTGACTACAGTTATTCTGTGTCAGAAACCTATTATGTGTCAAATATTTAATTACAATCCAAATTTAGACCTGTATCAAGCGCGAATATTGTGTCCACTTTTCCCCAACTGTTCAGGGTTGGACCTCTGCGGTCGTATCCAGCTGCGCCCGACGAAGCAATTTATTCATCTTTAAAATTTTGCAAAACAACACATTGCAAAGATAAAGTAAATATAACAAGTGTCCATTCTATACATTTTTTTCATGCTTGCACATATTCTTTCCCATACAATGTTTTGGTGAGGTTAAATAATAGTAGTTTGTACACATGTTGCCAAATATAAATCATATGGAAAACAGCATTGTGAGCTCTCTTTAGCCTATGTTTGTTGTAGGATTTTATAACTGTGATGTCTTAGCAGTGGCGGATCCAGAAATTTTCATAAGTGGGGACCACTGACTGCCTAAGAGGGGCCGCTCTTGTCATGCTTCAGTGATTCCCTATATAATCAACCAAATTTTTCCTGGCCCCACTCTAAATCCACCTCTGTTAAAAATCAGCTTTGATCAATTATGCATTGAAATTCTATTAAAACTGCATATCAAACATTTATATCAGTTAGGAAGGTGTCTCACTTTTTCTAGTTTAAAAATTAAGTGCTGAGAAATTATTTTTACAGGAATTGTCACCCTTTAAAATGGAATGTATAATGAAAATTGCATTGTAAACACTCTCAATCCTATTGTTCAACTTCATGTTTGTTTTATAAATTTTTAAAATGTGCTCTTCTTGTGTATAACAAACTTGTTACGCATTGTACAAAGTAATTCTGAAATTATTATCTTTGTAAAACAAAATGAAAATTATCAATAAAAAAAAGTAATACTGATACACAAAAATGCGGATAACCAATTATAAAACATTTGAATTCAGGATATCAACTTGACAAAAAAAGGAAAAGATGAGACCAACCACAATTTTGATATTCATTATACATTTTGTATGCGAATAAAAAACACATAACACGAATTTTACCGGAAAAATATCATATAATTTTACAACAAGACGACACCTGCAGAAACACTAGTCAAAGTTGGTGAATGGGGGTAATTCTTAAATGCATGGTTTCTCAACATTTAACAAAATTATAATACTTTTAAAATTATTGGTGAATGGAGGTAATTATTGGTGAATGGGGTAATTATTGGTGAATGGGGTAATTATTGGTGAATGGGGATAATTATTGACGAATGTGGGTAAATATTGGTGAATGAGGATAATTATTGGTGAATGAGGGTAATTATTAAATGCATGGTTTCTCAACATTTAACAAAAAAATGTTTTTCAGTGTTAACAAAATGTTACACTTACTTACTGTGTTATAAATTTCAATTTGATCATAATCACTTAGAGCAGCGATAAACATCAGGGCTGGAATATTTTCAAAATAATGAATCCATTTACGTCTTTCTGTCCTAGGGCCTCGTATATCAATAATTCTATAAGATTTGAATATATATAACATAAGAACTCAATAATAATATTCAAATATGTATCTCATAATATCATTTCAAAACGATGATTGTGTTATATCTGAATGTAGTGTTGTCGTTGGAAAATAGTATATCGATGGCAGATCACAAATGGTTTATGCTTTATTTATTAATAACTGTTTAAACTCTATTTACAAACCGATATCTGTATATTGTTGGGGATCGTACTTCGACCTCGGGAGACTTCTTTTCTATTTTTCACTATTTTTCTATAGATTTATTCTTTTATTCCTTTCTTTTTTTTTCATTTGTATACTGTTTGGTGGCTGGTCTTTCTTCCAAAATTTTACGCAAGGTTGCACAGATAATATTGTATATTTAAAGCATATATTTGTATGACGAATATCTTTGCAGAAAAAGTAAAACAACAAAAATACCGAACTCCAAGGAAAATTCAAAACGGAAAATCCCTGAACAATTGGCAAAAAGCTCAAACACATCAAACGAATTGACAACAACTGTCATATTCCTGACATAAACCAGGCATCTTAATATTTAGAAAATGGTGGATAAAACCTGGTTTTAAAGCTAGCTAAACCTCTCACTTGTACGACTGTCGCATAAAATTCCATTATATTGACAACAATGTGTGAAAAAACCCAACAGACATGATAGGTAAAAATGTCAAAAATAGGGGTACAGCAGTCATCATTGTGTAATAATCTCAATCAATATAAAAACAAACAAATGAATCTTCTATCAATTTAGATATAACAATATAAACATTTTACTACTTACCTGAGTAAAAGATCACCAATATGATAAAGATACTCTGCTATCCCATGAAAATGAACAGTGCTATGCAAAATATCATGTAACGAGGGTAGATAGTTAGATTCTGTTACTCGGTCGATATGATGCATAAAGCTGAAATCAGATGGTAACTGTCAATTATCTGCACACTTGTTGTAAAACTAACCACAACAACAACAATGTATATTACATCCAGAAAGTTACCGGAATGAAAAGTGTTTTATAAAAATTTAAATGTAATTTTTTTCTAGTATTGCCTTTTTCTGTCAATTTACTGCTTATAAAATTTTGAAATATTGAATAAAAAGACTTCGGTATTTCTTCTCCTAGGATTGAAGCCCGGTATCTTTGATGATTTTTTTTTAATAATGTATAGTATTGTGTCAATCAATGTCGATTTCTGTATACTAATGTTTGTATTTTTGTCATTTATTGTTTTTGTCATGACGTTGTCAGTTTGTCTATGATTTTGAATATCTCTTTGGTATCTTCCGCCTCTCTGTTCAACCAAGTTTACTTCAACAAAAAGAGACACCACCATAAAAAATTATTAAAAAACACACATGTTCAACACATTGTAATAAACGATCATAAGATTGTTTTTGAACTGCAAGCAAAAAAACATTATAACCCACAGCACTGAATAACTTACTACCGCTGGGAATCTGATAACTGGTATTCTCTCCCTTCTTCGCAGCATTGTCTCAACCCCGGTTCTGACCATAATTTCTTTATTGTATGTATATCTTCTTTGGCAAATGTTCTTACGTTCGAATATTCTTTTTGCATTAACTTCCTGGCATTCTCCTACCAACAAAAGAAATCTAGCATGGCAAATCTTAATCATATAAGTAAACAATGATTTAATTTAGGATTAACGTTTGTAATTTATTTATCTCTAAGCCATCGTCTTGGGAATGAGCTATCCAGCATATGAAAGTTGAACAGAAATTAAATTGATTTTCTTAATTTTATTTTGAATTCTTTAAAGTTGCTCTCTCCCCTTTCTTTATCAGAGAAAACACAACGGAACGCTAATGCAAGATAATTGATACTGTTTATCTTGGCTGTAAAATTACATAGAGTCTTATCCACTTTTGTCCAAACATTTTTGCCGATGTTGTTTAGACGAAGTGAGGGCTAAACAATCAAGATATGAAAAAGCAATTACTGATTTATTTTCTATTAAATGTAGTTCAGTTTAATGAAGAATAACATGCATTTAAAGTACATAATCTTACTTTTCTAATATTATATTTTGTATTGCAAATAACCTCAGACTAGGTAAAATATATCCAATGAGCCGTATACTTGTCAACTCAAAAACTGTTGATCAGGGTATTTAAGGATACAATCTTTCTACCTAAGCAAAGGAAATAAAAACCAGACAAATTTGTCAACGTTAATCATAATTGAAACCGAAGTTGATTTTACGGAAACAAATTTCCAATCTGACCAGCAACAAGCCAACAAGATGGAAGATAAACGCTTAACATTATATATTCCTACAAATCTGTTAATATATGGTGATTATTTTACATATAAATGTTATCTTTGGTTTCTCTTTTCACATGAATATAATGGTCTAATGATTTATTTAATTTTCTTTTTATGAAACAGCAAAATTGGTCAATAAACACATTATATAAACCACGATTGTATACGCGTTTAGAAACAGTATGTCCCAAGTCAGGCCCTGTAATTCAGTGGTTGTCGTTTGTTGATATTACACATTTGTTTTTCGTTCATTTTTGTACATAAATTAGGCCGTTTTTTTTCTCGTTTGAATTGTTTTACATTTGTCATTTTGGGGCCTTTTATACATTTTGTAGCTGACTATGCGGTATGGGCTTTGATTATTGTTGAAGGCCGTACGGTAACCTATAGTTGTTAATTTCTGTGTCAATTGGTCTAAATGTTTATATCAATAAAACAATATTCAAAAATTTATTTACAACCTTTTATATCAAGTTTATTTAATGAATTATTACGTTTACCCGGATCTTTTCGAAATTTTGAGGCTCGGTTAAAACATCACTGTAAAATTAAGATTGTGCTATTCCGTTTTAAATAAGTTTTTACAGTTGTCTGTGTATGTTAACTGCATAAATAAAAAGAACGGATATTGGGCAATTGCACGAATACACTATCAAATCACCGTGTTGTAATACATAAAAACTTCATGACATCTTAAGCCTACCACATAATGTGCAACGGAACAGAAATTACCTTCCACCAGGCTGTCAGCTCTTAATAACCAAAACACAACACGAGCAAACAATTTCAAGGGCGCAGCAAAAATCGAATTCAAACTAAAAGGTTTAACACGACACACCAATAACACCTATATAGTTTTACTCTTATATGAATATGATGTAATATTTACAATTTGTCAAATTTGATGAATACCTTCCTGATGATTTTGGTTCTATTTTTCCCAAAAGAGCCTTCAAATACTTGACACATTCTCGTGTAACAATGTGTATAGGAAGTTGATACCTTGGGAAATGTCAAAACATATTTTTATATGTTCCGTCTCCAATTAAAATGCTATGACGATACTGTTTTCACATTTGGTTTGTTATCTCTCTACCCTTTTGACTTCTTTGGATTTCCAACCAATTGTTTTCAAGCATCATAAAATGGTAAGACACGTACGTTTTGTCGAAATTTGCATAGGATAATTAGTATCTCAATCTGTACATCTACTCTAATGATCAATGACTTCTTTTTCTTCATCAGCACACGAAAGGTGACAGCTTCTATTCACAACAATTTATTTAAAGCAAGAATTAAATAGTTTCCCCTCACACAAACAAACTGTTTACCATGCAATAATTCAATTAAACAACTCGTGCGAAATGTTGTTGTTGTTGTTATTGGTTTTGGTAGGCGGCTTACTTATGTAGTAATTGCGCCTTAAATTCATATAACATAAATATTATGTATATATACTTTCAGTCCTTAATTTATTTTTAGTATTACGTTTTGGCGAGTAACTATATGAAACTTTGAGGAACATGGTTGACTGTGTTGCAATAAAGTATTTATATGTAGAGAAAAAAAAAGCAAATGATAGTTCCTAATGAAATGTACATTATTAATTGATAGGTATCATAAAATTGTTTAGAAATTTTATCTGGTTGTTCACCTTTGTGTCGTCTGTGATATACTTATAAAAAAAAAGTATATTTAGAAACATAAAACAAGACATGTGCTAGTTAAATGCTACCAATGTAAGGACGTCTCCCACGATTGATGTAGCAAATAAAGAATCCTTAAGTAAGGATTGATTGTAGTTTTTCCTTTTCCATAACGGCAAGTTGCGTCAATTTTTCCAAATAAA
The DNA here is from genome assembly GCA_017311375.1 of Mytilus coruscus. NCBI lineage: Eukaryota > Metazoa > Mollusca > Bivalvia > Mytilida > Mytilidae > Mytilus > Mytilus coruscus. The sequence goes on along the minus strand of CM029597.1, from coordinate 92,306,579 downwards.
TTTCCAAAGACATACTGGTATTTAGTGATTCCTCCTTCCCTGACGAGAAAAAAAAAACACTTCTGTCATTGAATGAGAAATCACCCCTACCTACACCCTTAATCGCCTATTTAGATATATATATATATATGTAATATATAAATGGAGTAAAAATAGAAAAAATATGAAAAAAATTAATACCAGTATATTATTAAAACAATGCAATTGTTTGAATTTGTTGTAAGTACAGAGAATGTCAGCGAACAGAAGTGCTGGGATGTGCATATATCATACAATAATCTGTGTGTGTTTGTCTGACTGACACCCTCTAGTACAAATTTTAGATTTTATCATTTTATTGTCATAGAAAAGGATTTAGCGCTTGTTTCTATTCTAAAAATAGATGAGCTTAATGATTGTGTTTGTTTGTTTTCTTATTTTCTAATAATATGACTATAATTGTCAGTTTGTGAAAATCTGAAAAGCCATATTGTATTTTCCTTTGTTCCTACTTTTCCTTTAATCTTTTAACATATAACGTTAAATAATTAAGATAAATGTTAGTGGCACTTTCATAAAAAAGCCTGTAGCAAATGTTTCTATTGTTAAATATATGAGCATATTGTGTTGTGTTTGTTGTTTTTAAATTTCTTAATTTCTAATAATTTATGACTGTAATTGTCCATTGTAGAGAATCTAAAAGTGATGTTGTATTTTCCTTAATATATACTGTTAACTTATCTAGTGTACTAATCTTCAATACATCAGAGTGTTTAAATAGAATGTTGATACTTGTTAAAATTAAATGCGTGCATTTCATGGTCAATTAGTACTGGTGTTTGAAAGGTGATTGATTTACTGATGTATGACAAAGGTAGAAAAAGTCTGTTTGAGTACGCTCAATGGACTGACACAAAGGTGAAGTGTGCATTGCACTTGTGACTTGCTTATCATTATTCCATGGATATTAAAAAAGGAAATGATTTCATATTCGGGTGAGTTTTTCTTATATTTTAAATCTTGCTAGTTGTATAACTTGGTGAAATAATTTAACTTGAGGGACCATCTGAGAAATAATTCATATACACTGGTTCCAAATACATAATTATTTATTTTATAATATCTTAACTAAAGCTAAATGACACTTATAGTTGAGTCTTCCTATTTTCTTTTAAGTATATAAGTTTCCGTAGATAGTTATGCACGGACTAAAAGTGTGTGTGTATCTGGATAGAAGGTGTTTCAATGAGAGATCTCTGACTCCATTATTTTTAAGCGTATCAAACATCTGTTTTCGTTGCACATCATATTTTATGCAGACTAATAGAAAGTGTACAACATCGTCTGTGACTTTGCAGTTTTCACAAATTTCACTCGGGCTTTTCCTATTTTGTGAAGATATTTATTGACCCTTATAGAGCCAGATCTTAATCTGAATATTATTCGTTCATTTCTCTATTCATTTGTGGAATAGTAATCTTAAAAGATACATTTTTTGGAAGGAGTGTAGTAATCTTCCCTTTGGGTTGTCTAAACCTTTTGTTTTTGAACCTTAGTTTCAATGTTTTGCCAAATTTGTTTTAAAATGTTTTTGTTAAACATTTGATGTCTTCCTTATATAGGGAATATGACAATCTATTGTACCTTTATTAAGAGCCACTTTGGCAGTCTGGTCTGCAATTTCATTTCCTGAAATTTCGACGTGGCTTGGGATCCACTCAAATATTATGTTGCTACCTAGTTTGACTAACTGGTTGTATAAAATATAATATCGTACAATAAATAAAGTTTTACCTTAAATAAATTACTCTTTAAGGCTTGTAGAGCTGATAAAGAGTCGACAAACACAATAACATTATTTGGTTTGAATTCTTCTAACCATATAAAAGACAGAAATATTGCCATAAGCTCACAAGTGAAAATTGACATATTCTTAGGCAGTTTGAAACCTTTTTATTCCCATTTCAGGTATTGCAAATGCACATGAGGTTTTATTAGAATTTGGATCTTTAGATCCGTCAGTATATATTTTAAAACTGGCGATACTGCGTATCAATCATGAAGTTACTTTCACTTCGAATTAAGTGCGGATTGTCCTTTTGGAGATGAGATTTGAGAGTTGTGTACATACACGGGTTTAGTCAAATGCCAAGGGGTGTTGGGAATTATTTGTATTTATATATTTGGTTAATATCTATATCATGTTGATTAATCATATCTTTTGAAACAATAAAATATGGTTTTTATTCTATTTTATTTCCTGGAGTAGCAAAGAAATGTTGCCTTTTTGCTAAACTTTCCTTAGTTGGATGGTTATCTTCATGACTAGATATATTCAAGAAAGATTTTGTAATAAGACACTTCTTACGTTCTTCGTAGGTGGGTCACCCATTTCTACTTGCAGTCCACTTGTGGCTACATTTTATATGCACCAGTACAAATTGAAGTGCTTGGCTTTGCACCCGGTCCAGTATTTTCTATACGGAATCTGAGGCGGAATTATATACTTCACATCCGTAGTCTATTTTAGATCTTATAAGTGCAATATATATGTTTCTAAGAGAATGGCTGTTTGCTCCCCACTTAGTACCTGTTAGAAGTTTCATGCAATATAAGACTTTACTGCATGTTGCCTCTATGTATTGTATATGTTTTAACCAAGTCAATTTACTATCAATAAATATTCCTAAAAATTCACCTCATTGAATACTTGTAATAAACTGTTACCTAACTTTAATAATAACTTCTCAGACTTTTCTTTCTACTAAACACAATAGCTACAGTTTTAGAGGGGAAATGAGAAATCCCATTTATCACACCATGTTTTGATATTGTCAAGATCTTTCTGTATTCTCCTTTGAATATAACCAATATTTTACCACCCAACCATATTGCACTATCGTCTGCAAATTATTAATACATGAGGGAGATCGTTTACCATAATATTGAATAATGTCGGGCTGATGCAACTTCCTTGAGGGTACCATTTTGGATCGTGAGAGTATCAGAAAGAGTATTATTTATTTTGACCTGTATTGTTCTGTTAGTGAGTAAACAATTAACCCAACCGAGCATGTTACCCTTTATCCCAATTTTAACCATTTTGTTTAGAAGTCCAAACTTCCATTTCATATCAAATGCCGACTGGAAGTCAATAAATACTCAACTAAATATTCTCTTTTAAAATGATTTTTGTATATCGTTATCAAGTCTAATTATTTGTTCCATCGTACTTCTATTTTGACGAAATCCACTCTGATAAGGTGAGTTAATATGATTTTTCTCAAGGTACCACCTCAGTCTGTTATTAATCATCTTTTCCATAATTTTACAAAATTAGATATTAAAGCTATTGGTCTATATGCATGTGGGTCACATGAATCTTTCCCTTTTAAAACTTGGAATTATTATTGAATGTTTCCAAACCAGAGTAAGATCTTGTGAGAACCAAATTCTGTTATATAATAAAAGAAGTACACCAAGTGATTTATCACTAAAGCTTTTAAACATACTATAGGTAACCTTATCTTTACCAGAAGATGTATCTGATGTATCAGCAATAGCATCCTGTAATTCATTAAGGGTAAATGGTTCATTATAACTTTGGGAGTTTTCAGAAAATAATTTTCAAGTTTTCAGCTTCTATAGACTCAATATGTTCTTTATGTGATATAAATGCTTCTGAATAGTTACTTGAACTGCTTACATTGGCAAATGCTTCAGCTAATATATTAGCCTTTTCTTTAGTAGATTCATATATTTTATTTTGTAAATCAAAGTTGGCATAATTAGAGAATTAATTGTTTTACCCATCATTCTCTTAATTATATTCAATACTTGCCCTATATTATTATTATTCTTCAATCCACTGCAGAAGTTTTCCCAATATTGTTGCTGTGTTAATTTAATAGTGTTTCTATATTCCTTTTCTTTTCTTTGTATAATAAATAATCATGTCCACCCCGTATGTCTGGCCTTGTTACGAGCTTTATTGCGTTCTTTACCACCCTTGTACAGTTTTCATTCCACCAGGGTACATCTGGTTTATTATTTTCCTCCTTTTCTTAGAAGGGATGTGCTCACCAGCAATTTTAATGATAGTGTTAGTGAGATGAGTACATGATTCATTAATATTGTCGGTAACCATGCTCTCACTAAGTTGTTTATGATATGAGCTGGCGAACCCATCCCAATTAGCTTTTTATAGTTCCAAATCAACTCTTGTTCGCTGTTTGAACACGATGAGGTTTGATTCAATGATAATTGTATTACAAAATGGTCACTACCATATAAGGATTTATTATCTACTGTCCACGTCATTTGGTGTGCTAGCTGTACACTAGACATTGATATATCAATACATGACAATTGTAGATCAAAGGAGTTTTGTCTAGTACCTGATCCATCATTAAGAACTATTATATACTATTGGTACTAATTGGTACTCATTGTGCAATGAGTTACCTTTAGTGTCAGTTTATTACTACCCCATATATAATGATGAGCATTAAAGTCACCACAGATAATAAATTTACCTTCAATTTGATTCAAGAGATTTATATAATCATCTTCTTTGTGTCTGTTGATGCATCATATAGGCTAATAATGGTGACCATATCACTGTTTATTAATATTTGAGCAACAGAAGTTTCAAATTTTAAGCTATTTCTTTCTTAGAGTATGGGATGTCTACTTTGACATATATAGCTGTGCCACCGCTGAGAAATCTGCAACTGTGTAACCGTTAATTTCAATTAGATCATTTTCATTTTAAAACCACGTTTCTTGTAGGCATATTACATCTGAATAAGTAGATGAATTTGATAAATTCCATATATATATTCTGGACCATTGCTATGAAAGTTATGGCAATTCCACTGATGTATATCAAATGAACTAGTCATTATGGTAAATATTATATTTATAAAATACATGATATTAGTAATGATGTTCTTCAAGTTAATACTTATTTAGTATATATATATATATATATATATATATATATATATGTATTGATTATTTTGAATTTTATATACTGATGGACTGTCATTATTGATACCATTTGGGAAACAATAGTATTTACTTCACCCAATATAGGTTTTTGTGGTTTTGTTTTACTGATTTGTTGCATATTTAATTCTTTCTCAGCAACAAAGGTCTTAGTGTCTTCATCTTTTACAATTTTGGTGGCTTCACCGACTGATATTTATAATTCCTTGCTCTTTTGAGAGCTTTTGTTTTTCTACTCTTTAGGACAATCTTTGGAGTTTGCCTGATGAGGACCTTTGCAGTTTACACACTGCTGTATCAGTATTACACTGGCCTTCATGTCTTAAACTACACTTTACACATGCTTTATCCCTTTTACAATTTGTCGCAACATTGCCAAACTGTTGGCAATTATAGCATTGGATTGGCTTGGGTACAAAAGTTTAACTCTGTAGTTTAGAAACCCAATGCATACAGATGTTGGCATTTGTGGTATGCTAAAGAACAATTTAATAGTTCTAGAGGGTACTCTTTGGCTTGTTGTTTGTCATAATATGTAAGCCTTGTGGCTTTTGTGACCCCATATTCATTTAATGCATATTTAATGTCTTCCTCAGAATATTCCTGAGGTACATTATATATGCATCCTTGTGAGCTCAGAAGACTTTGTGGTTTAGAGCACTTGACTTGCCATTCTCCTAGCTGAGTCGCTTTCATCAGTTGTTTTAGTTGCATACCATCCATACAGTGTACAATAATGTTACCAGACCTTATTGGTCTAATATTTTTAACTATTCCATACTCTTTTGAAATATTTTTTTCTGAATTTTGATGGGATTTTCTTCTGCTAGGCGAAAACCTCTAGCGCTGATAATGCTATGCTGGTTATCGGGGACGGAGGGTCGAGGGGCATTGCGTAATGGTCTACATCGGACTGTAGCTGGGGTTTGGATTGCGTGAGAATAAATTTTATTTGGACTTGGGGTTGCAAATTTGCGTTTCGTGCTCTTTCTTTCTATAGAATTATCAGACATACCTCTTGTGGAGAAGTCAGACTCATAGCCTCTGCCTACTGAAGAGCTTTCTTCAACAGATTCAAAACAGTCGGAGTCCGCCATTTTGTTTGTACTCACGGAATACAAACAAGAAAAAAAAATTGAAGTTTTTACGACTAATGTAATAAAAAAACTTACAAAAAATAGCGATACTATACTGAATAGTTGTCTTTGTAAGACGTGCAATCAATTTTATAAATGAATACCTCAATAGACTATCAAAAAATTGATTTCCAAACAGATTCTTCTCTCAGTGAAAAAAAAAAAAAAAACCGCCGATTGATCCGGGACTCGCCGACCCGAATGAAATGGATTTTCTTGACATCAACTCATGTTGTTTGTATTTGAATATTAATAATAAACTCTTTTGAAACTTGTTCATTATTATATTGAAATGAAATAACTTAACTTGTCAAGCAATAGCTAGACAATACTTGGCTAGACAATACTTGTTATGAAACAAATAAATCTTGTTAAATGTGGCAACTAAGTTTTCTGATGCTTTTATATAAAACAATTATTTTATTTTACTTACAGACGATTTAACACCAAACATATCCATATTACTGTATCGCTATATGTGTCAAAATATAGTAGGATCAAAAGATCATGTTTAACGAATCAGACTGATGAACGCTGTCAGGGACGACATTGAAAGTAACAAGGGACGTATTTTTATAACAAGTGGAAGCTTTGGGGAAGGGCTTGACATGCGAGGCAGTGATTTAGATATAATGTTAGTCGATTCAACTTCCCAGGTTTATGAACATTTAAATCTCAAATTGAATCCAAATATAACATGTTTTCGATTGAAAAAGACGATGTTAAAATTGGTTTTACGCAATTGAGACTAGAATATAGTAAAGATAATAATGTTTATAAATATTGTGATAACCATAACGGTAAACCGTTTCTTTCGAGTGCATTATTTAAACTATTATATCTAATAAATGACAAAAGTACAAAACTTCATGGACCGTGCATAACTGTCGAGAAGGATGATGTAGATTGTGCATTTTGTTTTCATTGTAAGACGTGGGTATCATCTGCTATAGAGTGGATAATACGATCAAGTAACTCATGGCCGAGTGATGACGTCAAACAAAGTATAGTAAAACACGGAGTACTATTTGTACCGGAGTTAAGGAATCACCAAAAGAGGATATAGAATGGCGAATATCTTTTCACTTGGTGAAAAACTTCTCATAAATTCATTTACACATACCCAATTACTGTGCTATGCTCTCTTAAACATTGTTTTGAAGGATTTAATAGCTTCTCACTCCGGATGTGAAGATTTACTCTGTTCTTATTTCATGAAGACGATAATTTTCTGGCTATCTGAAGAACATCCACAATCTATATGGGAGCCCGAAAATATTATACCTTGTTTTATGCGATGTTTCAACAGGCTGGTTTGTTGTGTTGAACACTCAGTTTGTGTACATTACTTCATTCCAGAGAGCAACATGTTCGAGAACAAAATAGAGGCCAAGCTCGGGAAATACTTTTAGAGAAATTATATAGCTTACATAGCTACGGTTGGCGATGCATCCTATTTTCAGATCAAATATCTAGTTTTATGTATCCATGTTGGATGTTCAAACCAAACCACATAGAGTACATATTAATGAAATTGGAAAAATATTGACATCCAAGTCATTCCAGTTTGTACATCATTCATACAATTTTAGAATACGGGAGCTGGAATTTTTAAAACAACGAACAATACAGCAGGTTTGTGTGTGCAATCGTCAATAAAACATATATACAAAATGTTGTGTAAAATACATGCCCAGGATATACCACTGGACAGTAGAACCAGTGATAATAAATACCGATGCAAACAATACAAATCATGTCTTGGTACGCTTTTAAAGAACGTCTATCATGACGCTGTATCAGGATGGTTGATGATAGCTTCACTTTTTATAAGCCAAAACAATACAGAAAGGCCATTGACATCATCCGGTATTCTATATCAAAATGTACCCATGAAAACTGTTCAGCTGTAGGACTTTGTCTGATATCCAGTACAAAACTCTTAAACTGCAATCATTCCAAAAGCAGAGCTTTGAATCTATGCAGAAAGTAATGTTTGTAGATACTGTATTATTTCGAGCAATTCTACGTTACTACCAGATGAACTTCAATGGTAGGATCCAATGATACACATTATTTTCCATCTACAGCGTACGCTTATTTTCTTAATTTTCTCTGTGATTATCATCTGAATAATTTTAGACAATGTCACGATTCACTACAAGGACTACAGCTAGTTATTAAACAACTGTATTTAATAGGTGACAAGTCTGCAATAACAGGAGCCTACACTATGTTCGACTTTACTTTACTGTTATATGGCAACAAGGAATTCGCACGACAAGTATTATTGCATTGTGTTGAAAATTTACCAGCCAAACCGTACAATGATACGGCAAAGACCATTTTGTCAATGTGTTGAATGTGACATATCTGCATCCAGTTGGATTACCAATATCATGCTAGTTTGGTTTTGGTCTCCGAAATAAAGTTTAATTCCACGAAAATGGGTTCATCATACGTCTGACACTTGTAAGAGTTAATATGGGACAGAAGTATCTAAATTAAAACAAAAACTGGAAAATTATACGAGATAAATAAATGACACATTTGTGTTTGCTTTTTGTAATCACAAAGTGTCATTCTCTTACTAAGTATCATTTCTAAAGTAATCAAAATTGAGAATGGAAACGAGGAATGTGTCAAAGAGACAACAACCCGACCAAAGAGTAAAAAGACAGCCGAAGGCCACCAATGGGTCTTCAACACAGCGAGGAAAGCTCGCACCCGGAGTCAAAATAAATTATACTAGTTCACGGAAAATGGACGTCACAATAAACCCGGAACATATCCATGAACCAAAACTTTAAAAAAAATCATACTACACTAACAAAGGTCAGAAGGTTGATGCGCAAAACAACAGCTGGGTTAAAATATTTTGTGAGATTTCAACCCTCACAATTTTTGCCTGATAACGCTGAAGCTGTACAACGACACACACCGATATAATCAGTAATATTGAAGAACTTACCGACTAAAACTGGCAATTCAAAATAATAAAAACTATAAAATCATTCTTTTGTTTACATTCGATTTTATATTTTTGTCTTTTAACTAATCACCTTTCCATGATTCTATATTTTGTTATTTGTAAATGATTGTCTTTCATGTCATCATTTAATAATAGGCTACAGACGTTGTATGTTATGTGTTGATTTCAAATGGCCAACTTCATAATTGTATACTTTCCAAGCAAAGTCCGATAAATAAGAATATGACTAACGACAAATATGATTGATCTATGTGTTAAAGTTATTGTTCAAAGATATTTGTGTCAATAACTGCAAATCGTTTTAGAATTTAATAAAGACAACATATATTTTAAAACATGTTTGTGACATGGCTCAGGATGAAATATTTACCTTTGTCTTTATCTTCATATATATGAAGTAAAATTATAGGATAATTGACTTCTCCTGAGAAAAACTTAGTTAAAAGTTAATCATTAGCATTACTTGAGTGGTGTCAAAACAAATTTTATCATACTTTCATGATTTCAAGTTATGAAACTTGTCGACTTTTAGTTCACAGGCCAAACTACATTTTATTTCACATTTCATTAGGTATCATGCCCTGAAAATCTCAGCTGCATTAAAAATATCACACTTCCACCTTATTTGCCGCTAACACGGAAAAGACTAAAATGTTGACTTCTTAATGTCTATGTCATGTTGACTCTTGTTGTATGTTGTATCATTGGCAATCATTCCACATTTTCCTAACAGGTACATAGTTAGCAGATTAAAATTTTGTTTGTTTTTATCAATACTTTTCAAATCTTTTTCGTAATGTCTATTTGTTTAATGTTATTAACGTTTTAACCTACTGTGTTTTTAGCAATGTGCAGTTTACTATCCATATCCGTATACTGAAAATCATAAAGGATCTAAGTCGCCATGTTGAATAGCCTACCCTTCTTTAAATAAAATAATTTAAATATTTCTCTGTGACTTTGTACCTTACAAAGACACTCATGTTTTCCTAAATGATTCTTCTATCAGATGCATGTATTGGGTTTCCGATCAACGGCACCCTAACTCGACTATCGTCTTATATAGGTCAAACTATTCAAATTTACCGGGAAAGCAACGTAACTGGCACATGTATTGTTTTCAATAACATAGACGAAATGGGAGATAGCTAATTCGGAAACTTATATAAAACAAACACATGTAGAAAATTAAAATTGAAAGGTCTTTCCTTCCATTTTTTCTTATTATATACTGTCATACATTTGTCGAACCAAAATACTGATGTTGTCTCTTGATAGGAGGAATTTAGTGGTATATTTATGACTAACGTTAAAATCATGTTACACTTTCTACAACATGGGTCCCCAGTTTGTTTACATAATTTTCAACGGGAACTTTTCGAAGATGATACTACTACACGTAGTAAGAATAAAAATCTGTGAGGTTTATGATTGGATTGTATATGCTTTTAATTGATTAATTTTATGAAAGATCAACCATTTATGTGCCAAAATAACTATAATTTAGAGTGATACATTTGAAAGTTTCTGTGACATTTTATTTTATTTTGGAATAGGCTGACTGACAATTATACAGTGTCATTTAGTGGGGAATTTGAGAGCGTCCTTAACTACTGCTTGTCGGGGATATTTCCAGTGCTTAAGCCTGCTGATTTTATTCATTGATATAATTCAGTATGTACTTTTAACAGATGATGAGTTTAATTTCAGAATATATTCAGAATTTTATGCCTTTTTAATTGTCATGTTCCAAACAGACAATGTACCCTATTGATAATGCATTGTGAATAATTGAGCAATTGTGACCTATATGACCAATCATGACCTTGACCTTTGAATTTTACATCAATTGTATAGTCATGTATCAAGGACCTCAAATCAAAAGGTCCAATGCCTTAACGACTAACGGTTTATTAGATTAAGCAACATTTCACTTACGTCAAGTATTTAAGCGGAGATAACTCCTATTAATAGTCAACGGAAAACTTCCACTTTTAAAAATGTATCAAAGTCGCGCAATGTCCCAAGGAACAGTTAAAACAATTTAGTCGATATTTATAATGATTGTCGTAAAATCTCGTGGAAAATAAAATAATAGTAAATAACTATACTACTGATACTCTTCTAAGTTCAAAATATATGGTTTCTAAGGACTTTCATGTTCATAACAAGTGATTGTTAAGGAGACAAATCATTGCTGAGGACAAAAGTCATTGTTAAGAACAAACGTATTACTTCCAGTATTAAATATGTCATATCTACTATTCATAGCCTTTAAAGTTAAAAAAAATAAGTGGTTGCTAAGGATTTATATGTGGTTGCTAGGGACAACATGTAGATTCTAGTATTAAAAAAAAAAAACATTTTATAACATTCATAACCGTCTTATATAAAAAGAAGATGTGGTATGATTGCCAATGAGACAACTCTCCACAAGAGACCAAATGACACAGAAATTAACAACTATAGGTCACCGTACGGCCTTCAACAATGAGCAAAGCTCATACCGCATAGTCAGCTATAAAAGGCCTCAAAATGACAATGTTAAACAATTCAAACGAGAAAACTAACGGCCTAATTTATGTACAAAAATTAACGAAAAACAAATATATAACACATAAACAAACGACAACCACTGAATTACAGGCTCCTAAGTTCAAAAATATATGGCTGCTAAGGTTTTTACGTCGTTGTTGGGGACATTGACCTCTGACCTTGATATAATTTTGTATCATATTATGCTGACATTTTGCAATGCAAAACTTCTTTCTATCTATAACCTTGTTTGAGTAATAAGCAAAAATCTTTATTTCGGATCCAGAAAAACAGTTTTGGTGCTCTAGATTCATAATAGTTGGTCCAATAATTTGGACCCAACATAACAAACGTAGATCTCGATAAGACACACTTTTATAGCATGCTTATTTTTGTGTTGTAGTATTCAGATATACATACATTGAACAACTCGATAATTAACTATTTGGAATATATATGTACTCTCCGCTTGGGGTTGAATCACAAAGTTAACCAAGTTCAAAATTATTTAATTTATCACATAAAGCACATATCATATCACATTTATGACTAACTCATGAGATATTTTCCTAAGTTGAATATGCAGTTGTGCCAATATCACCCTAAACCTTTGCGAAGGACGAAGAGTTAGCACTTGGTACATGTATGCGTATGAATATCCTTTATTCAAGCGTCATTAATGAGTCTTGTGTAGACGAAACGTGCGTATGGCGTAGAAAATATTATAAGCCTGGTACCTTTGATAAGTATTTACTTTAGGCCTAACACGGTGCCATATTCTGTGAGATGTCGATAATTTGTCAGGGGCGGATCCAGGTTTTAGGTTATGGGGCTCAAACCTAAAATTTCGCCGAGCGGAGCGAGATGAAAAATTTTTGAGGTAAAATTATCGAAATGTTCTTCTTGGGTGGGTGCAATGTAGATATCTCGCCAAGCGAAAATATTTTGTGGTAAAATTAGCGAGAAATTAAAGTTTCAAGCTAAAATGCCTAAATCCACCCCTGACAAGAATGTACAATCACCATCAATTAATTAACAAGAAATCTGTGAATTTCTATTCTTATTGTGACTAACCCCATATATTTACCAGAAAATGGGACGTAAGACAAGTAGAATAGAGACAGACCTCAATCCGGAGTACACAAGCTGACCCTCCATATAAAAAAAATTAAGTGAATGTTATGTCAATGTTTGATGAGAAAACTGGTGTAACATTCTTATTAGTCAATTGAAAATATTCGGGGGAAAATGAAGTAATGATATAATAGATTTGTATGCGTGCAAAGGCAATACCGGACTCCTAGCGGATCCTTCGGACCAAATATCAAGTGACTGACTGACGGATGAACGGACAGAGGTAAAACTATGTCCGTTTCCGTGAAGAGCCTCTGAGGTAAGATGGCAAGAGTTCCTACAAACTTGGAAAAACCAACAACGATCTCCTAACATCCCTTACTTACGCCCTAAGGGATTCATAATGAGTTTTTAATTTTTTGATTATCGGAGGTCGTGCCAGACTTTATATATACTGTTTTCGCCGCAAACCACTAAAATCAGAATTAGATGCTTTTACGAAGTTATGTTTATTTTCTTGGGATCCCATGTAATACGGTAGTCACTGGTTCTCCGTTAAAGCGCCTATTTTATGACGTTAATTTGTCCCACCGTAAGATATCAAAACTAATGACTTCGAGTTATATACCCGTAGCTGGTTATACCTATATCTGAGATTTTAGATTTCTTTATTATCTATATTTTATTTTTATAAAGTTTAGTACATATTGCATAACAATAGTGATCGTACCGGCTGTCGAAATGTTTTCTTCGTAAACCTGAAATTCCGTTACCGGATAAAAGACCAAGCAGGACAAAATATTTAGCACAACATAGAGTGTGATATGAGTTAAATTTGATTTTAAGGTTACCACAAATAATTTTGTTTATAACAATGGTCATTATTTCAAATCATATCACTCTGAAAAACTAAACAAAGTTGAAAACTGCTGAGATTTTTAAGCATGTAATCTCCGTGGAATGGTCTATTCTAAACAAATACCAATTTGAAAATCAATTTTACATCCAAAGATCGATATCGATGTCAACATTTAATTTTAGTACAACTTCTATCTTCAGATACACATATTATGTCTTATAAATGACGAAATCATCGAAATGTAACCTCTGTGGAATGTAATCTCCGTTGACGTTTTGGTAATGAGTGCTTTCTATCACGTTCGTTTTTTTATCGAGTATGGCATGCCAAATAAACATTTAAGATAATTATTACGGATTGCGAATATATAAATTACAGAACAATAACATACATTGTAATTCAGGCGACATAAGAAGACACCATGTAACAATTCTTATTAATCAATTGTTTAAGTGTAACACAGTTGCTTTTTCTCAGATCTAGAAAAAACCGAACCAGAGGTTTTATTACAATATTAATGCAAGTAAATAATTTTAACCCGTTTTCAATATTCAAGATATGAAACTTTTATTATTTATATAAATTTCATACCGAATTTAATACGATTTAACAATTATAAGTAGCAATAACAATTGCTTTGTATAATGAGTTTTACATCATGTTGCACAGGAGAGAAGCTTTTGATAAAATTATTGCTTTCTTTCATTTAAATGAAATTACGACGTCAGCTGAGAAGGCATAGTATATATTGTCCGTTACATTTATTAAAATAACTTGTTCAAATATGCTTTTGAAAATAAAAACAGTTAGATAGATAAAACAAAACTATCCTCCACAATGATATTGATATGACGGTCTGGATTAGGGAGAGAGTCTACATTTCTGTATTCTGTAATTCTTTTGGCCATTTATCTCTATTCAGTAAGAAATATGATTATTCTGTAAGATTCTTGTGTTCAGTTCCTGCATGTCAGAATTTCCTGTTGCATCACAATTTTACATGAAAAATCTTCTAGTCTGTATCAACGACATGCGTATGACGACACTACCCCGTACCCCTTTTATTTAATCTGTCACTGAACTGCATAAACGATACCATTTATGAATTTTATTAATATTTAATTAAAATCAAACGGGAGAAAACAAACTACTTTAATTTCTTCGTAATAATTTGGATATCTGGGGTAATAAAAGAAGTTTAGATGACATGAGGTATATTTTATCATATTTAATTTGTGATATGAAGTACTAGTACTGAGAAGCTGAACATTCAGTTTTATAGCAGAGACAGAACCGGTAGTTAACCGACATTAAAATCTGAAATCTGATATATTAAAATTCGATCACTAGAACTAGCTTTTCTTCTTGATTTCTCAACTGTCCAACAAAATGTAAAAACATTGCCTATCAATCAATTGTTTTGGAGAATATCAAAAAAAAAAAAAATGTTATACCCCAAAAATCTAAGACAATGTCATCCGTCCTCAAACATCAGTCTTTCAGCCCTAACCAAAAATTGTTATTTTAAATTAAAATGAGTTACGGATCTTACAAATATGAAACTGAAGAAGTGGGAATTATGACAGCATTTTGATTCTGCAATTCCTTTGCATTCCCTTCAATTGTCCATTCATAAATTTTCAAATTATAAAGAAACTAAGGTTTCAACTCCATCGGGCAAAGTTAATCTGCGACTGATTTGGTTATTTCTTTTATGTCCTTTTGGTCATATAGCTCATCAACTCTTTCTGTTCTTTTACATCCTTGGCTTTCAAATATTCGGTGCTGGGCGTAAATGATGAAAATGAAGCCAAAATTGCGCTTCTGACGCATGAAATTTAAAATTTGGTTATTTTGGAGTTTTTTCACTATTGCAGAGCTTTTGTTGTTAATGGTTATCTTGATCTGACCTCTGTCACGAATTGTTTTATCAGTGGTGTAAAATGTAATCATTTTTGACACAATGCAAGAGAAGGATGTAAGGTTAACAATGTTTGCAGTAGGAGACGAAATGATACTTTAACTCGTGCAAGATCGTGATTTTGAGGAAAATACCGATGCTTATGAATGTATAGAATTTGCATTGCTTATTTCAATGAACACGAGTTCCAATTCCGACCAACCAGTTCAACATTTCATTCCAAATGATCAAGTAGTCTATTGTCAATTATCAAGAATAAATTCGATATGTAGAAAAAGAAAAATCACAACAATACTGAACTCCGAGGAAAATTCAAAAGGAAAGTCCCCAATCAAATGGCAAAATCAAAAGTTCAAACATATCAAACGAATGGATAACAACTGTCATATTCCTGACTTAGAAAACGCAGGTGGCATTATTCTGTGAATCATTTATTTCTGAAATCAGTATTTTTTTTAATTTGTCTTAATTGTTTGCAATTATTTTTTTTACATTGAAGCAACCCATTTTTCTAATCTTTATTTGATTGTGTATTTTCTTTAATCTTTAGAAAGGTGGTGGTGGTGGTGGGGGGTGCATTATTTTCTATTCTATAAACCACCTCATATATCATGGGTTATTTCAAATAAATATCTGATATGTATTCAAACGGAATAGGATGCATAATATTACAAAGATAAGGTGACATTAATATGCTACAACCAACCAACAAAGCGGGTTGCCTACTATGAAATCTATGGAAAAGTTTTTATATTTTATTTTGTCGTCTCACTCTCGCCATGGTTTCGTTTATATATATTTTATTGGATTTTTAAAATTCTTTTCAACGTCAACGCATGCAACATTTTATCTATTTTGAAAATTCTTCCCTCGGTCATAAATCGGCATGAAACATTTGTCACTGTGCGTTCAGAAAAACAAGCAATCAATCATGTCTCCTCTAAAATTGCAGCATTATAATAACTTTAAACATTATCAAATAAGTGATTCGGGTAATCATTTGGTCAGATATAAACACGTCTCGTCACTCTCCTATTATTTCAAATTTCCGATACAAAGAAAATAAGTGTTAGTGAATATCAAAGGAAGTAACCCATCAAAGATACAAGGGTAAGTCCGTCGGAAGGGACGATAAATGGCTGAACCGTGTTCAGAGAGAGCAATATCTCTTGCACGTAAAAGACACCCTTGTACATTTCGAAAAAGAGCAGATTAATGACGCTACAAGGCAGCACTCGCAACATCAAAATGGAAAGGGATCAATATAAATTGAATTAACTTGTTTCAATCCACTATAAATAAATATGTTTAAACTAAAAATACAAGGGTTGTGTTTCGTCTCCATAAGAAAATTCTTAGTTATTCAAACTATTCAAAGCAAAGGATGAATGCATTATACGCCATTCTTGTGCATTTTGAAATTGAAACAGTTGATTTGTAAGTATGACCACATCAATGATAATTTATGGTAACACAGATTAGCAAACTAGATGGTGATGAGAAGGAGGAGGAGAAGGATTCAGCGGCGAATTATATGCATATTTGGGTCGAAAGCATGTTAATACGATATTAATATTAATGCTGCTTTGTACAAGACCGACATGCTGAGTCGATTTTTTAGCGTACTAGTTCACAAGGAAACAGTCCACAGGAAGATGTGTCACCTTAATTTGTGTTGAAGAAATTGAAAAGAAAGACTTATATAATATAGCAAACATGGCTTAATATTCCTTAATTTCAACTCACCAGAATAACGCACATTAAAATTTATGTGAATTAATAAAGATAACAAAACACCGTTTTCATCATTTTGGTATTGAGAATCACGACGTCAAAGGAAATAAAATGACGTTAAATGTATTTTTTTACATTTTTCATCTGAACTGTCTCATCATTACAAATTTACGGTATGCTGAAATTTATATGGTGGATAGAAGATAATATGAGGATGTTCCATGTTCTTTATTTACAAGTTTTGCTGAAATTTATATTTCATCATTTTTACTCTAACGTAGGGCGCTTTACCGGAGAACCAGTGTAGTACGGGTCGGGGCTTGACCGTTTATGCATACTTCGGCAAAATTTTAGGTTGCAAGTGAGAAATATATATAGACACAGAGATATTTAATAATGATAAAAATTAATAAACTAACCTTTCCCTTGAAACAGTATTTCTATCTTTCATTAAGAATGAATCTAACCTGGATTGTTTTCTTAGCTGTGTTAGGCAGCCCCAGGAAACCAAAGTTTTGGGTTCCGGGGAAGTATGGTTGCAAAGCTGAAACTTAAAGGAATTGACGGAAGGGCACCACCAGGAGTGGAGCCTGCGGCTTAATTTGACTCAACAGGGAGATTATAAATGCACAAACGCGTTATATATATTCTGAAAATCTCCCCATATTGAATGTTGTAGAGATATCATTTCTGACTTCAGTGTGTCCATTGTCTTTTTAGTTGTACGTTCCAAATTTATGACTGCACTTCTATATAAATATGTACTATAATCTGAAACAGCATACTCAGCCTACATGATCCTACATACAGTTTATTTTAGTTCTTTACTGCTGATTTGTTAAAGACAAGGAACGTTTGCCAAGTAAGATTATCATATCCCCCCCTTTTTTATCTAAAATTTTAATCCGTCATCCATTATCACATTTTTTTTAATTATTGTCAACTATGCTCTGAAATTGTTAATGATTTCTTTTTATTCTTCAATCGAATTTTACAAATTTAAAATATTGCTTGGCGATGATCGATGCTATTCTTATTTTTTGCACAGGTATTAGGGACAGAACAGTAACTTAAGAGTTTGAGGGAAAAAGGATTTAAGGATAGAGGCAAGGATATGTATAGTAATACTATACAAATCCTTGATAGAAATAGTAGCTGTCAAGGTATGTATCTTTTTTTAATTCTTAACATTTTTCATTATCAATAATCAGTATGTATGTTAGATTGCATGTGTTGTTTGTGTGGATACTGTATGCAGTTTGTGATTTGTATTGATTTATAAGCTCTATATGGGCCCTTTAATTAGGAATACTAGTAAAGACATTTTATTTGATTTGATTTGTATTTATATTTTTTTAATGCATATCAGATTTAAAACATAACCTCTGCAATCATTAAGACAGGTGTCATTGTAACAATAGAGCCTGGTGCCGGAAATGGTTGGCATTGTTACAATAGATCCTGGTATTTGAGATGGGTGGCGTTGTTACAATAGATCCTGGTGCTGGAAATAGGTGGCATTTTAAAAATCGATCCTGGTGCTCGAGAAAGGTGGCATTTTAACAATAGATTCTGGTGCTCGAAATAGTCGGCATTTGTACAATAGATCCTGGTGCTCGAGATATGTGGCATTTTAACAATAGATCCTGGTGCTCGATATGGGTGGCATTATTACAATAGATCCTGGTGCTCGAGATGGGTGGCATTGTTACAATAAATTCTGGTGCTCGAGATTGGTGGCATTGTTACAATAGATCCTGGTGCTCGAGATAGGTGGCATTTGTACAATAGATCCTGGTGCTCGAGATAGGTGGCAATTTAACAATAGATCCTGGTGCTCGAGATGGGTGGCATTGTTACAATAGATCCTGGTGCTCGAGATGGGTGGCATTGTTACAATAGATCTTAGTGCTCGAGATGGGTGGCATTGTTACAATAGATCCCAGTGCTCGAGATGGGTGGCATTGTTACAATAGATCCTGGTGCTCGATATAGGTGGCAATTTAACAATAGATCCTGGTACTCGAGATGGGTGGCATTGTTACAATAGATCCTGGTGCTCGAGATGGGTGGCATTGTTACAATAGATCCTAGTGCTCGAGATGGGTGGCATTGTTACAATAGATCCTAGTGCTCGAGATGGGTGGCATTGTTACAATAGATCCTGGTGCTCAAAATAGGTGGCATTTGTACAATAGATCCAGGTGCTCGAGATATGTGGCATTTTAACAATAGATCCTGGTGCTTCAGATGAGTGGCATTAGTACAATAGACCCTGGTGCTCGAGATTGGTGGCATTGTTACAATAGATCCTGGTGCTCGAGATTGGTGGCATTGTTACAATAGATCCTGGTGCTCGAGATAGGTGGCATTTTAACAATGGATCCTGGTGCTCGAGATAGGTGGCATTTTAACAATAGATCCTGGTGCTCGAGATGGGTGGCATTGTTACAATAGATCCTGGTGCACGAGATGGGTGGCATTGTTACAATAAATCCCGGTGCTCGAGATGGGTGGCATTGTAACAATAGATCCTGGTGCTCGAGATAGGTGGCATTGCAACATAGTACATGTACAGGAGCGAAAATGGTAAAAAAGATCGGCTATTATGTAAACCAGTAAATTATTAAAAAAAAACTGGCCGTTATAACATTTTATTTTCTGCCTTTGACGTTCTACGTAATTGTTAACTCATGTTTACAAAATATTATTTGAGTTTGGTTTTTTTTTTCAGGAAGAGTAATGGATGCCTACACTAAAATAACAGAAGCTGAATTAAAGAAGGATTGTGCACCAGAAATGGTTGGAGGAGTTTAGAGACTACAATTCTTTTCACGAAAATATTAAAATGAATTAAGAGATTGTTTGTATTCATTTACCAGATCACCTTTGGCTATATGAGCTTTTGTCATAACTTGACATCTGTTGTACTGTTTTTGTTTTCTTCAAATCTTGCTGTTGTCCTCTGTAGTGTCATGTGGCTTCAATATCTTTTGTTGTTACTAACTATTATAGATATAAGAAGATGTGGTATGATTGCCAATGAGACAAATATCCACCAGAGTCCAATTGACGTGAAGGTCACTAAACGGACTTCAACAATAAGCAAACACCACACCATATACTAGTAATCCGCGATAGAAGACCCGGACATAATAATCCAACAATTCAAACGAGAAAAAACAACCGCCTTATTTTGTAACGACAAACACATATGACAGATGAACCAACAACAAGCAACGAAATGCTTATTTCAACATGAAACAATGTTGTTGCAATATTAGGGTGACGTTGTTTCAATGTTAAGTTTCAACCTATATTCAATCAAAATCAACGTTGATGCAATGTTGAAAATATAACGTTGTTTCAACGTCAGATATTCAACGTTGTGTCAACTTTCAAAACCAACTGTTAATTCAACGTCTTTTCAACGTTACAAATCAACGTTGATTCAACGTTGTTTCAACGTTGAAATGCCGGCTGGGATCAAATTGCATTATATTGACAACGATGCGTGAACGAAACAAACAGACACAATAGGTTAAAATGTCAAAAATAGGGTTACAGCAGTCAACATTGTGTTATCGTCTTAATCACTATAAAACAAACAAATGTAACGAAGAAGCACAAAAGGCATACATCAAATTTAACATCCTCATTATGCTTATATTATACGATTTTATTTATCTATTTAAAATCCACCTATAAAGGATGGAAGGTTTTAAGTACTGGCGTAAAATCGCGCGTTTAAAATTCGCACAGGTAGACATAAAATAATTTTGTCGTTCAAAGTATGAAGAGATACATAAATACAGAGTCACGTAAAATGGATATCACAAAAACAGACTTAGCAGTAAAAGTAATATTAATAAATAAAATAATAGTGTGGTTCAAATTATGACGGGATACATAAGTACAGAGTCACGTCAAATGTATATCACAAAAAACAGACTTAACAGTAAAAGTAATATTAATAAATAAAATAATTTTGTCGTTCAAAGTATGACAGGATACATAAGCACAGAGTCACGTAAAATGGATATCACAAAAAACAGACTTAACAGTAAAAGTAATATTAATAAATAAAATAATAGTGTGGTTCAAATTATGACGGGATACATAAGTACAGAGTCACGTCAAATGTATATCACAAAAAACAGACTTAACAGTAAAAGTAATATTAATAAATAAAATAATTTTGTCGTTCAAAGTATGACGGGATACATAAGCACAGAGTCACGTCAAATGGATATATCAAAAAACCGGACTTAACAGTAAAAGTAATATTAATAAAGACAAATAGAATACTATAACACGTTATTAAGATGATAAACAACGTCAGTACGCAAAATCTATACTTCAAGATCATCGTGTATTATTTGTGAAGTTGATACGGAATATTTATCAACAAGTTCTTGGTACCTTCCGATGAACTTTTTAGGAAAAGGACAAGACGTTCTTTGACATACCCTGGTTCATCAACTTTCTGCTCAGACACTGGTGACGTTTTACAAAGTCTGAGTAGGAGGTGCAAGCTCTTGAATACCGAATAAGTTTGGAAATGTATATTCCTTATGCAGGTGAAGTTGGTATATTGCTACTAAGGTGGGAAATTAATAATTTCAAAATTAAAATCGTCTCGTTTGTCATAGATTCTGGTACTGAGATAACTGTGTATGTCAAATTCGAGGTATAAGTCTAAAAATGAGGCGGAGGAAGCCGTGTCTGTTGTTTCTTTAATTTCTAGTTGTAGTGGATATATTAATGGAACCCAATCAGAAAAGTTCGGATTGTTAATGGAAAGAACATCATCAATATATCTGAAAGTGAAATTAAATAACCTGGCTTCTTTGATCTTCTTGTTTTTGACAAGTGTCTGAAGGAACTCCGATTAATATGAAAATAAGAAGAGGTCGGCAAGGAGAGGCGCACAGTTCGTTCCCATAGGAATGCCGACATTTTGTTGAAAAAGTCTACCTCCAAATTCAACAAATATGTTGTCAATAAGGAACTCTAGCAAACTGATCACTTGTTCCTCTATGTAGCATGTTTTACCCTTTTGTTCGCTCTTAACAAAATATGCCTTATGGTATCCCAAAGTAATAAATTTATAGCGTATGCTACCATTTTATGATGAAAAGCATTGTGGATTATTTCTTTTAGACGGTTTTCAACTTCACATGGGGAATGGTGGTATACAAGGTAGAAAAATCAAAAGTTTTGATAGAACTAATTTCAGAAAAGACCGAGATTTAAAATTATCCAGAAGTTCTTTAGAGTTTTTAAGAACCCACATATGGTTAATACCACTACGCGAGTAAACCGTTTCACAGTATTTTTGAAGACCCTCTTTCACTGCGGACAGAATTTTGGTCAATCTAATGGACAATTCTTTAGTGGAACATGCAGATGAGCCGGCAATGTACCGTTGTTTGTACGGAATATTGTGAAGTTTAGGTATCCAATACAAACAAGGTAAGTCCTCCGATTTGTTGCTCAATGCAATGTTCATTGAAGCCATGAAGGACTTATGATTCGCCAAAATCTCATCCTTGTCAAATGATATGTTTTTGTATGTGGGATTACCTGAGTGCTCATTTATTCCTAATTCATTTACAAGACACTTGTAGTAATAAGATTTACATACAAAGACAATATTATTTGAAGCTTTGTCCGCAGGAACAACAACATACTTATCTTGAAGAGATGATAGACATTTCACAGCCTCTTTGTCTCTGAAAACGGACTTTGGTCGATCATTCACACAGTTTTTAACTTATGAATGCGACGTTTTATCAGAGACTTGATTGTTTTGACCCATTCTGACAAAGTGTCCAGTTGAACTTCTTCTCGTTTAGCCCATGCTCTGGCGTTGTCCTCAATGGAATCCATAATTATTTTGAAGTTATGGTTCCATTTGATGTGTTAGGGTTCTCTAAATTTAGGACCATGAGAAATCACCTTTCGGAGATTTTCATGTTGAATTATGTTTAGATCCCCAGTAATAACATGACCGGAGGGGCTGTAATTGTAAGGCAGTGGCAACAGTCATATGTCAGAGGGTTTTTAGGTATTGTTCTAAATCAAGGTCCTACAATGCTTGTTTATAGTTAAATATTTTGGGTGCAATGGTTTTGGTGTAACTGTAGGATACAATAGGAACATACTGATTTTGAAAATAAATAGGAATTTTAGATGTTACCTCCTTCTGATGTAGAACGTTGCTGATGTTGATTGCACCAATTCCTCTATTAGTAAAGTAAACAGGAAGGAATTTTCTCTTTTCCTCGTGTAAAGGTTCCGATCTTACTGGTTTAAAAAGACGGAAAAGAGCTATATCACAAATTATACTGACAAGTATATTCGAGAAAATGTATTTATGCATCCTTTGTCAAGTGCATAATCTCTCAAACATTTTAGAAAATTAACAGACAGTGAAAAAGAATAGTTCTAATGTAATGTAACCCTAGTGGATGATGAAGATGAGAAAGACGGTCATCAAAGCTCCCAGAGGGCGATCTAGATTTGGAAGACTTTTTACATTAGGCCGATGGTAACGTTTTGCCCATGACTACGTTGGTTTCGTAAGGTAGTATTAAATAAACTCATTACATTAACATCACTGCAGGCTGGACTTGACAAATTTCCTACTCCTTTGACATTATCATTGCAACCATATGGCATTGCAGTACCTAGTTCCCTTATCCAGAAATTTTCTCTATCTTTTCGGAAAAGAGTACTAAGTACGGGCTAGTTCTGTGGTGATAAATTTTCTCGATGATGCGTACTTTCATAGATAAAGAAGGATCATGGTCTTGTTGATTAAAATGGTTATAAAGAACCCTGAATTGCGGATCTTTATTATCAGACCGGTGTTGATTCATCCTTTTACGCAAAGTTTGTCGAGTTTCACCGACATAAAGTAGTCCACACAAAGTACATTCAATTCCGTACACGACATTGTCCGTGGAACAGTCCATAGGCTCAAAGATTTAGTATAATACGTTTTCCTGTTAAATTACTGGTAAAATCAGGAGTCGTGATTACCATATTACATGTCTTACACGTGCTCCTTTTTCCTTTTTGTGTTTACAAGAAGAAATGATAGTGTTGATTCACTTGTAGCAGGTGTATTCAAACAGTCGAAAATATTAACGCAACATGGCTTTAATTTATGAAAAGTATCTGAATTTTTAAAGTAGTAATTACCTTCTGGCTGAACGTACGTCAAATCAGGGTAACCGGAGGATATTCCGTGGAACACACAAATCAAATGCTACAGTGTTCCGTGCAGCAAAGAGGACCTTGGTAACCCGGGCGACGTCCCAGCCGGTTTGTTCTTTGTATTATTTGTTTTCATCATGCATAAAGCTACCAAGTTAATGATGCCCTCGGGGAATAATCCACCAGCAGTAAAGTTTCTTCTAGGAAGAAACTTGACATCGACTTAGTTGTAGTAAAAGTAAAATCACAAAATACTGAACTCCGAGGAAAATTCAAAAAAAAGTCCCCAATCAAATGGCAAAATCAAAAGTTCAAACACATCAAACGAATGGATAACAACTGTCATATTCCTGACTTGGTGCAGGCATTTTCTTATGTAGAAAATGGTGGATTGAACCAGTTTTAAAGCTAGCTAAACCACTCACTTGTATGACAGTCGCATCAAATTCCTTATATTGACAACGATGTGTGAACAAAACATACAAAACAATAGGTAAAATGACACAAATAGGGTAAATAGTCTAATTCGGTAGGGTCACATTCGTGAAAAGGGAACGGATTGTAGTTATGACAAAAGGAACACATCCGATATCACCTGTGAAACGGACATTCCACAACGGTCAACCAACTCGCGATGGCATCCGTAAAATTTACAAAGAGATGATCTCAACCTCACCATTTGAAACTCTTGGTTTAAAATGAAAATCCACAATTGGGAAGCTGAAATCATTTCTTTTGTCGTAAAATTTGTTTTCAACCGACCCTCATAGTCAATTTCTAGATATGAGTCATAATCAAATGGCAAAATCAAAAGCTCAAACACATCAAACGAATGGATAACAACTGTCATATTCCTGACTTGGCACAGGCATTTTCTCACGCAGAAAATGGTGGATTGAACCTGGTTTTATAGCTAGCCAAACCTCTCACTTGTATGACAGTCGCATCAAATTCCATTATATTGAACAACGATGCGTGAACAAAACAAACGGACACAATAGGTTAAAATGTAAAAATAGGGATACAGCAGTCAACATTGTGTTATCGTCTTAATCACTACAAAACAAACAAATGTAACGAAGAAGCACAAAAGGCATACATCAAACTTAACATCCTCATTATGCTTATATTATACGATTTCATTTATCTATGTAAAATCCACCTATAAAGGATGGAAGGTTTTAAGTACTGGCGTAAAATCGCGCGTTTGAAATTCGCACAGGTAGACATAGAATAATTTTATCGTTCAAAGTATGAAGAGATACATAAATACAGAGTTACGTAAAACGATTACTCTGATTGTTGTAAGTAATCGATTGTAATCGATTACTTTATCAAAAGTAATTACATTACTTTTCGATTACTGTCGATTACATGCTAAAATGTAATGAAGCAAGTTTAAACACAACTTATTTAGAGTGGATATTTAGAACTTTACAAAACAGCTTTTAAAGCATTGTCTCCAAAATTGTTTTCTAGATGGAAGCTCTTACAGAGGATTTAAACTATTTAAAAATTCTTGAGTGAATGATGATAAACATGAGAACATTCTTGAAATGACTTCGACCATTGCATCAATCGCTTCTTTATACTGTAGGTTATTTTCCTGCAGTTTGCAAATTTTGCTGTCATACTGACTTAAGTTTGATATTTACTCGTTATTAACAGGTATATTTGAATATGATGCATTACAATGTGAGAGGTTTCCTCTGAAAAATAAAAAAAAAAAAAAAAACATAAAAAGAAGAAGAATTGAGTTCAGCTAGTTTTAAAAGATGGAAATTTATAAATTATATGAATGAATTAATCCTTTTGTTTGGATAATCCCCTAATTACTGGTTATAAAATTGCCAATGGAAAACAATTCATAACTTATGGCATTACAATGAATTAAAACTCTCACTTAATTAGACATAATTGAAATCAAAACAAAGTCTGTGTCTCATTTATTACAAGTCTTTGATCATCTGATTAGTAAAAACAAGAAGGGTGTTGATAATTCTTTGTTCTCTATTCAAAATCATAAACAATATACATTTTAGTGTCAAAATGGGATAATAACAAACAATTCAATGCACTGGTTCATTGTCAAAACAATTTTGTATTCTTTCCTAATTTTGATGCTATACCATTATGACGAATCAACAGTTTATCTATTCTAAGCTAAAATTTTAACTGTTATTGAGAATTAAGCTTTAAGGAATTTTATTACAAATAAGCTCACAACTTCAATGTAGTACAGAACTTTACTTAGGACTACATGTATTTTCCTATTTTGAATCAATTTTCTTATTTTTAACATTTTGTGTTTTATATAACGGGTCTTAATTTATTGACAAGCATTGAAAGTCATTTATTTCAAAAGCTGGAAAATAGTAAAATTTGTTAGGAGATCTGGTTAGTCATAATGCAGCTTGAAACAACAAATCTAATAAGGTATTTGATAAACTTTCAAGTTATATTAATACATTCTATGTTATAAGTACTATAAACTGATGAATACATGCATTTGTCTAGTTTCATTTAAACTAGGTTTTATTTCATCAAACTATTTTACTAAAGTAATCGAAATGTAATCGAAAAGTAATCGATGATTACATCATAATTTTGCTGTAATCGATTAAATTACGATTACATGATTACAGATTACTGTCGATTACTTGAAAAATGTAATCAACTACAATCGATTACGATTACAGATTACGATTACCCCATCCCTGACATAGATATAATAAAGGTACTTACACAGGTAAAATAGCTATGGACGTTTTACGGACGTTATGAAATACGTCCGTAAAACATCCGTATCACGGAAGTTTTACGGAAAAATAGTACCACGTCCGTAAAACGGATCTCCCGTATTACGGACCGTCTAAAACATCCCTTTACGGACGTTTTCTAAAACGTCCGTATTACGGCCGTAAAGCACATGTTTTATTTTCATTAAAAATCCTTGCAAAATATTTGCCTTATACATTTCTCTCACTTTAACATTAAGAAATTGATATATTAACGTGAAAAATGGTTTAAAAGAAAATATCATGCTTTGGTTTATAATAAAAGTTCATGTTTTTGACATCCCGTCATGAATTAAGTGTATACTGCCCTGCAAATATAGCATGTCTTTTTCATGTTTGTGTTACTGGTTTGCTGTCTTGTAGTAAAGGTGCCTGCATGATGTATTTAGGAATGTCAACAAAAGAAAATGTCATATATACATCGAGCAATGTCCGTAAATCGCATGATCTTCACAAGTGTTTTAGAGTATTTGTATATGTGTACCACATATTGTAAATATTGTACAATCAAAAATATGTGTAAAGTGTGCTAAGATACTGATACATATCACATTTATAAGTAAACTGAAAGGCATGTTTTACATACACATGTAACCTGTATATGTAAATATCTACATTACGCACAGAAGGATATACATCGTTGAGACAGTAACACAATGACAAGAAAAAAAACAACAAACAACATATAAAGGGCAGTATATGTTGTATTTGACAATAGACAGGTGTCCAAACAATATGCCAATCTCTTAAATCTCACAAGTCTATACAAGTTTTAATCGATTAAACAGAAACAATCGAGACGAGCTGTCAACAACAAATACTCAAAAAAATATGACAGAATTGTCAAACAACCACTTACTAGGTTTTAGTGAAATGAATATGTGCAATGGTTAACTGGCCTTTTGATTCATGCAAAAGGAGAAAATACAAAAAAAGAAAAGTGTGTGTATTACATTGCCAGCAAAGACTAATTAATGAGAAATTGGAATAAGTTTCCATTGGTGCTGTAGAAATATCTTGTTGGTAGACTTTGTATTATAAGAATTGCTAAGTATATTTCATTGTGTATTCCAAATTTTTATATTGTCTATTTCTTAAATGAATGTGTTGACATTGGCTACTTATATTTAAAAATACTAACATATATGCATATTTTTATCATAACGTTATCTGCAGTTATTAAATCTTTTGATTTCCATTGAAATGCAAAACTGAATGATATTTCTTAAAGTTTATCATCTCTTTATAAGAACTGAGTTTATATCACAATTTTGACATCAGGAAACAATTTAGTATTTGGTTATACCTATATATATTATTTTAATGTAGTTATACCTATATATATATATATATATATATATATATATATATATATATAATTTCAATGTAGTTATACCTATATGTATATATATATCTATATATATATTGTTTTGAAATGCAAACACAAAAGATGTTTCTCAAAAAAAAAAAAAAAATTCTCACGAAAACTAACTTTTACTCTTTGCTTGACATTGAGTAACAATTTAGAATATAATTTTATACCTATATATCAATGTTAAATCCTAACTTAAACAGCAGATTCCCAGAATTAAGGTTTTCAACAAAAGGTAGTTCATACCACTCATATAATTTTTTTTGCGTACCTTCGATCACTTTTAAATAATTTATTACACGTGTATATCACTTTTTTAGCTCAGCTGGCCCACAGGGCCAGGTGAGGTTTTCTCGTGTTGGTGTCCTTCGTCCGTTAACTTTACAAAACTCTTCTCCTCTGAAACCACTGGGCCAAAGTCAACCAAACTTGGCCATAATCATCATATCTAGTTTTAAAAATGTGTCCGACGACCCAGCCCGCCAACCAAGATGGCCTTCATGGCTAAAAATAGAACATAGGGGGTAAAATGTAGATTTTGCCTTATATCTCTGAACCCAAAGCATTAAGAGCAAATCTGTTCATCAGGTCAAGATCTATCTGCCCTGTAATTCTCAGACAAATCAGACAACCCGTTGTAGGGTTGCTGCCCGTGATTTGGTAATTTTAAGGAAATTTTGCAGTTTTTTGAAATTATCTTGAATATTATTATAGATAGAGATAAACTGTAAACAGCAATAATGTTCAGCAAAGTAAGGTCTACAAATAAATTAAAAGACCAAATTTGTCAATTGACCCCTTTAGGAGTTATTGCCCTTTATAGTCAATTTTTAACAATTTTCGTAAATTTTGTAATCTTTTCAAAAATATTCTCCTGTGAAACTTCTGGGCCAAATAGAATCAAACTTGGCCACAAACATCATTAGGGTATTTAGTTTTTAAATGTGTCCGATGACCCGCTTGCCAACAAAGATGGCCGACATGGCAAAAAATAGAACATATGGGGTGAAATGCAAGTTTTGTCTAGTATTCTGATAAGCGTTATAAAATAAAGGAAATCTGAAAAGGGTAAAATTATTCTGAATGTTGAGCTCTTCCAATTATCCATATACGTCATTACTGTCAGACGACTTCTTGAAGGAGGTATTGCCCTTAAAGACAAATTTAACCACGTTTTTCGTTTTTTTTTACCTATTATCTTGAAAACTATAATAGATAGAGAGCAGGGGCGGATCCAGGACTTTAGGTTATGGGGCTAAAACTTTATATTTTTATGGTTGCTGGGAAAACTGGTGTTACATTCATATCGTCAATGTGTCTAAGTCAGCTGTACATGGTTTCAATAATGTGAAATGAAACTGGTTAACTTAAGAATTACTTTAACACTCCATAACACCAGCCCTGTCAAACTTGGTTAAGACGATGGAAATGTGATGAGTTACCAGGTAGACGAGCGGGCCGACGGATGCAAAGTGAGACGAGGCAGATGACAATAGCTCACCTGACCAATATTAGATTTTGCAAACGAAAATTTCTACTTTACCAGCGATTTTAATTGTCTGTTCATAATATCTGTTTTATTTTTTAGACCGTGCCAGACATAATATATATACTGTTTGCACCGCAAACCACAAAATCAGAATGAGATGTTTTACGAAATTATGTTTATTTTCTTGGGATCACATGTAATACGGTAGTCAAATCAGGGACCTTGACCGTTTATCCATACTTCGGCAAAATTTTTAGGTTGAAAGTGAGAAATATATAGAGACACAGATATATTAAATAATGATACAAATTAATAAATTAAGCTTTCGCTTGAACCAGTATTTCGATCTTACTTGGACTGTTTTATGGCAGTGCAATGATAAAATAAACAACCCAACAGCGGGTTGGGCACATTCAACTACTTCGTGGCCGGGAAAGTGAGTAAGGGTGTTTTGGAACTTCGATTATCAAAGAAATTGTTTATAAAACCGAAACTACAATGTAACAATTGCTTTTACTTTAAATTTTTACAGTTAGGGTTTTTTTGCTTGTGAGAGAGCTGTCTACATATTCCATTATCAGGTCTCTTGTGGAGAGTTGTCTCATTGGCAATCATACCACATCTTCTTTTTATAATTTGTATACTTTGAATGTTAAAACGGATGGAATGCGACGACATTAATTTTCGTTGTCTCTTCATATACTTTATTAAGCTGAGGACAACCCATGCTTTACAAATTTTAGGGGGCACGCCCGCCACGCCCCGCCCAAATCCGCCCCTGGAGAGATAGTTTAAATTGCAAAAATTATCAGGAGGGCAAGTTATACAAATTAGTCTTATGGTTGAAATCATCAGTTGACTCCTTATTAGAGTTATTGCCCTTTGATGCCGATTTGTACATTTTTTTGCGTTTTGTCTTATATCTTAAAACTTATAATAGATAGAAAGAAACTTAAATATAAAAAATGATCAGCAAGACAAGATTTACAATTAAGACAAATGGCGGAAATTGTCTGACGATTCCTTATTGGAGTTATTGTCCTTTTTAATTTTTTTTGGGTTTTGCCTTATATGATAAAAATTATAATAGATAGATAGAAACTTAAATAAGCATAAATGATAAGCAAGACAAGACCTACTAACAAGTAAAATGTTGCTGATATAATTAGTGCACTGTTACTCTCTATAGGAGTTTTTTTATCCTCTTTTGTGTTTGGAGCAAAAGCTAAATAAGATCATGAAGATAGAGAGAAACTAAACAGACTTCAATGATCAGCACTATAAAAACACAGATTTTTGTCATTAATTCTATTCTCTTCTACAATGTTGGAGAGTATACTGTTGAATATTATGCATTAAGACCGAGGTGAGCGACACATGCTCTTGGGAGCCTCTAGTTTAAATCCTAGCATAAGAAGACATTGTACAAAGTTAGTGATTTTGACAATAAATAAGTTTGCCAACATTAAACATGTTAAATTTAATCCCTTCTTTAAATAAAACAAAACCAAAACAAGTTTGGGGACCTGGAAACTTTCTTGAATAGCATATAATACATATACTCATCAATTTTTCTTAAAATCCAACCACCATAAGATATATCAAGTTTTCTTTAGTTTTAACAGAAATTAAGTTTTATGGTACTTTTACCTGCCACTTAACAAAAACAGTTTTTTTCCGTTGTAAATTTGGAATAAATATTGTAACTAATATCTTATTTTATAATTCCTCCTTCTTTTATTAAAAAACTAATTTTAACATATTAATACTGGTTCTCTGTAACTATTTAAACTTTTATATAGGAGTGTGGCACGCATGGTCATGGATTTTCTTCAAACTTCACACACTTACTAGTCTTGATGAAACAAACAAAAATGGCAAAATTTTAGTTGCAAGCATATCGGTTGCCATAGCAACCGATGACCAGTTTTACCTCTTCTGGATATCTATGATTTTAAGCTGAAAATGGCTATTTTCAACATAATTTTTCATAATAAATGATTAAAAGAAAGAATATTTTTTTATGATTTTATTAAATATATGCATTTTATTAATGTAATTTAATAACTGATATTTTCATATTCATTTTCAATCATAATCACATATACCCCCTTTTATGTGGTTTTCAATTAGGTAAAAATACCCTTTGAGGTAATTTTGAATGCTCACCATAATTTTTGCGGACACCTGAGTTAAAGTCAGCCATCAATTCATAAATACCATAGTCTTATCTTATCAATGATGCGAAAAGTAATGGGAAGTATGTCTCATTTTTGTTACCATGGATACAAAATGCTTAGTTTTCATTTTTCAGGAAAAAAATTTTTGAAAAGTTTTGAAAAAATGTTTTAAACCTAATTCTGCAGTCAGAAAAAATAAATGAATATACAATTTGTATAAATGATTGTAATCATCAAAATTTTAAACATATTCATACATAACGGTATTATAGTTTTAACTGTTTTGCTATGGAAATAATTTCATGATGATACACAAGTTTAAAACAATTTTGAAAAAGTTTCAGTTAGTTTCTTAAATGTGCACAAAAGTAGGAAAACGAAAACACTTATTAAGTTTCACTGTATACACACATGTGTATATATAAATAATTTTGCTGATATAGTATATCGATAATGGTGTTACCACTTGAATGAAACAAATGCAATTTCTCTAATCTGGATAAAAGTGCTGATTATGAAGAAATTTCAGTCTGTTTTCATGATCATGAAAAATGTACAAGAAAAACAATGACTAAATCTAGAACAAAACAAATAAAATCATTTAAAAAATTATATATTCAATTATGCAATATTGCCATTGAATGTGTTGCCATGGAAACAAGCAGTCCATTTGCAAAATACTGATAAGTGCTAATTTTACAAATTCGTTTAATGAACTTCGATACATATAGCAAAGAGTGTATACAATTTTATAAAAGGAAATGATCGATTAGTTGTGGTTTGCTTTATGTCTAGTTTCAAACATCTCATGCATATTTCAGAAGAGAACAAAACCAATAAATTTAATAGGAACATTGTAGGTCCTGTGCTAGTCTACTGACCAAAAATTAATTAAAGTCAATAATTTGAAACAATTCAACACAATAAAAAATAGAACCAGAAGAGTCAGACGTTGATCCTCTAAATAAATGATAATTGACCATCTAACCTTTCTATAAAGGAAAAAATACCTTTATTATGAGCTGTTTATTTTCTTATTCATTCTTAAACTCAATGTTGAAATGGCAAAGCATGTATACATGTAGCTATACATTTTGAATAATATTGTATTATTGGATGATGAGTATCTACATGAAGATCATTTCTATAAAAGTTATAAAAATCAAAAAATCGAAAAGATCCTTCAATAGGTGTAAGCTGGGAAGAAGGCAGACAATTTGAAATATCACTAGAAATCGGGATCAATTGGACAAGGACAAAATTTCAATAGATCAACTAGGAGCCCCTAAAGAAGGGCGTAACAAGCAAGGGCGGGTACGGTCGGCCGTCGACCCGATGGTCCCTGCTATTCATCCGACACATTTCTTGTTTGACATTCTGGCCGGGGAGGAATTTTCGAGATTTTCCAAAAGTTCTATTTCCTAAGAGGACCCACAGAAAATCGGTCAGCAGGTGACTGCTGGTCTTACAACGAGCAGCAGGGGAAATATACCATCTAGACAATTGTCATATCAGGGTACCACTGACTGCCTTAAGAGATGCCCGCTACATTCATGCTTCAGTGATTCCATATGTAATCAACCAAATGTTTCCAACGAAAGGAGGGGCGGGCCCTCATGGCCCCTGGATCAGCCTTTGGTAGCACTATATTTACATTACTAAAAGTCATTGGATTATTGAAATTTGAGAAAATAACAGTAATCTTAATAGATTTTTAGCAGCAAATTAAAAAATATTGACAATATGATAACTCTTTACACAGGGTAACTTTAAAAAATTATATGCATGTACATATACTTTGATTTCCACTGAAAGCCAATTACAGAAAGATGTTTCTCAAAATTAGTATATAATTGTCTTTCTTTAAACAAAAAGACAATTTAGATTTTACTTTGAAGCAGAAGTCTATGTTTATAACATATTATACATGTGACTTTTTGTCCGCGACTTTTTGTCTGTGACTTTTTGTCTGTGACTTTCTGTCCTACATTCTGACCGTTATCATGACCAGAAAAAATGACTTTATACCTATTTAAATGTAATAGGCTTTGCATCAAACTTATATAAACACTTAGATTGAACCATTAATTTTATCAAATAAGAAAATATAAAATGCTTTACAAACTTTCGGGAACATTTAAAACTAAGACAAGACTCTGGTAACCCTCAAGTTAAGTCCGCGAATATGTTTACTTATATTTTATGAAAATATTTTAAACTACAAAGATATCGTGCATGCAGGGCTCTGGCATACCTCAAGTAGTCTGCGAAATGTGTATTTGTTTTATGAAAATATTAAAACTGCCAAGATATCCTGCACAAGGCTCGCGCATGCCTTAAGTAGTACGTGGAAATAACTATTTACTGTTAGAAAATATTAAAAAACAAACTATATTGGATTTATTAACTTACATGTATGTATGGCCTACTTCAAACACACCTTTTGAGTTACTTTATATTTGTGATCAAACGTGTCAAATTATAACCGGTAATATACAACATAATTTACAACACAGTTAAATACAATATACTACTCAATACCATAAAAAGTTTAAATAATTCGGTGCTCGTCATAGTACCCTAAACTGTTTTTCCCAGTTTTTTACCATTCAATCTTAATTCTATTTTTTTTTATAAATTTAAAGAAAATCCAATAAGACATAAATAAGTATTAGGTAGTACAAAGACCAGGACACGTCAACGTTGGTCAGTTCAAGTCTTTTTACCAAAAACATATATTTTTCCTGTTTTTTCTTTTAATAATATAAAATAACACAGAAGTTTTCAGTGGTCAGGTCATTGCTATTGTTGGTCAGGTTATTGTCAACGTTAGAAAGGTCACGTTATCTGAATATTTTATATTTTTTTCTATATTTTTTATTGATTTATATATTAAATGATTAAACTTTATTATATTTCAAATTTAACATAAACCTTTTAGGAAATAAAACAAGTTATAAGCATTTTCATTTGGTCCTGGCATTGTCAGCGTTGGTCAGGTTACGTTTAATGAAGATTTAAAACGTTTTCTATATTATTTTCCTATATTTATGTATTGAATGGTCTAGTTTTATAACAGTTCAAATTTGACATAAATCCTTTGAGAAATAAAAAAAAGTTATTAGCGTTTTCGTTTTGGTCCAGTCATTAGTGTAACCCATCAAAGGGAGATAATTCGTATTGTGAGGAAAATTGCACAATGATCATTTTTTAGAAATTAATTTCGCATGTTTTTAGGTAGATTCCCATAACTTTTTTGAATTTTGACTAAAACAAGAAAGAAATTAATTGTTTTCGTGTTTCTTTTTAATAGATGTAGCCGCATAATTTCGCAACACTACACCAAATATTGTATTTTCTCAAAATCTCAACTTTCTCGGCTGTTACCATGGTAACCAAACAATATATATATCGGTTGACATTATTTTTCTGACTAGTCTAATAGGATCTACATATCAGCCAATTTTCAGAAAGATCGGTGACTATGTGTGCCGAAAAAGTTTAAGTGGTTACAGAGAATGAGTATTAATATTTTAAATAATTTAAATACTATGTGTATACTCATATTTGTGTTTCGTACAGTGGTTATACTGAGCTATGTCACTATTATTCAGTAGTCCGTGAAATAGACGTAATTTAAAAATCTGTATGATGGACGTGTTACGGGTGAATACGGACGTTATACGGATGGGAAAAACGGACGTTTTACGTCTGTGGTACTAAACGTCCGTACAACGTCCGTTTAATACGGACTTTTTACGTCCGTAGCTATTTTACCTGTGTACCATACGTGATTGGCCTCCGTTTTCCTATTTCCAACGTTGTCTGCTCACTCAGTTAGCAGTCCGTCCAAAAATAGTCGGTAAAAGTCATTTTGTTACAAGTTTTAAATTTCATGTCAGGCAAAATGGCGGATTCGTCATTTCCGGAAGTCAAGTACAGAAAACTATTTTCGTAGATTTTTGTGAGTAGCCTTTGCCCTTTTCATACTAATATCCAATCGATTTTGCAAGCTGCTTTTGTTTTCCATGTAAAACGATGGATACGGGTGAAAGGAGAAAATTCTGGAATTTATGAATCCGAGTGTCAGTGGTGTTAACAAAGTCGTAAACGATTTTTTTTTCATACCTTTTCGAAGATTTATCATATTTATACTGAAAATCGATCATGATTCTGAAGTATGAAACTGTTATATTCTAGATCAATAGCACCTCATCTGCAAAGTATTTAATTTGTTTCATTCAAGTAATATACAGATGAAATTATGTAAGGTTAAATAGTACACAACATATCAAAGTCTTAAAATAGTTCTCATGGAAATTCCAAAACATACTGTGTGACGCATGCAAAATAATTCTCAATTTATTTTAAGTTATAAAGCATTGTAATGAAAAAATGCTTTGTAATTGAAGTTTAAATGGACAAAGAATAATTACCATGCGTGTTAAGCTTTAAAAATATAAAGATGTTCACTAACCGCAACAATATCTTATTCAAATGAATGTTCCGTTTAATGATCTGTGCACCTTATCCATTTCATATACTACCTTTATTTTCTTCTGTAGGATAGCATGTGGTTCACACGGTAGAAAGAAATGTATACCGTGTTTATCGCTATAAAAGCAATTAATCAGAAATTTGAAACTGCGTTTAGTCGTATTTATCTTATCACATTGCACATTAATAAACACAACTGTGTCAATTTAACGATTTTATCGACATTAGTTCTTGCAGAACGTGAGCAGTGGTGTTTATTTTAAGTCAGTATTCTGCGAACTGCATTGTATATTCAACGAAGTTAATTTTCTCACAAGTTAAGTATACATTCGAAAATGGCACAAGTTGCATCGAAAGTGTGCGACATTTGCGAAGGAGGACATGGAAAATATAATTGCCAGGAATGTAATCAGCTATTCTGTGAAAATTGTAAAGGTCTCATACACGCGCATCGATAAGTAAAATCATACATTTCGTACGGTATCAAACACCAACACGGAGGACAAAATGTTTTCTAAGGATCGTATATCTGTGACGAAAGTTTATCGCCAATCAACGACAGACCCGAGCGAATCAACTAAGAACAAAATGGAAAACTGCAAACAGAATCATTGATAAATATTGAAGAAAAGGTAACAACAGCGAAATCATATATTAGTCAGATGGACAATATCAGAAAAAGCTACCGTGAGAACATAAAAAGGTTATCAACACCATTACAGAAGAAGGAGATGACTTGAAGAAACTGGTTGACCAGAAGGTAGACGAATTCAAAAGTTAATACGTGATGAGGAACAGAAGGAAATAGAAAAATGGTGACATATAACAAAGGTTGTAGGGTAATTTTACAGAAGTTTCAATCATTGGAAAAGGACATCAAAGATGTAGTAGCTACAACAGATGTTCATATACAATTGCTGCAAAAATGAAACAACTAAACACCGATCTCGACTCAATAGAATTAAAGGAAGTTCCCGATGAGCCTTATGCGTCATATAGAAACAAGAAGCTGTCGGGCACTGATATACAAAGTCTATTCGAGACCTGCAATTTCAGTAAGTCTCGATTTTATAAAAATTTGAGTAGTAAAGTGAATATTGATTAGGATCCGGATTTTCCTGTTTTCAGATATGATGGGTTATATCAGTTGTTAAAATTCCTTTTTTTCAATGAATATAAAAAAACAACGTTATCAGAAAATTTAAAAAAGGTCACAGTCTAGTCCTTAAAAGATTTATTTAAAAAGTAATATTGTTTGGATTTCGTGATTTATAATGTGATGAGCAAAAATGAAGTTGTTTTGCATTTATATTAATATCATATGTTTATCTTTTTAAGCTTGTTGTCTATTTGATCAATTTTGCCCTTCATAAGCCTTCTTAATTTAAAAATAAAGTTGTGTGACACAAATGATGAATTTTGTTGACATGAAACTTGATATAGTTTCATGTATATTAAAATGTTTACTCACTCTAATAGTCAAATATTGGTTTGTTATAAAAAAAAAAGAAGATTTATTATGTTACAAAAATCCTCCAGAGACCAAATGACCTCGATATTACCTATTATAGGTCACGGTACAGCTTTCAATAGTAAACTAAGGTCCACCTTTAAGTTTGCTGTAAAACCCCGACGTAAAAATAGTATACCAACGGGAAAACTAACTGTCTATATATAAACAAGAAAATGAACAACTTATAGTATAGACAACCATCATTTAACTAAAAACAATATCTGAAAATGAAATGCAAAGTCTGACTAAATATTTGTATTTATGACTAATAGATTATATAAGCGTAATCGGTTTATAGGAATACATTTAACACATAAAATTTAGTACCTATCAAGATACAGTGTAGATGTTCATACCAGTATGATCCGGTTTTGTATTGTTATCGTTATTTGCAACGAATTATTATCACTTATGTTTACCTCTTTTAATATTTACAATGAGGTCTTACAGTTTTGTAGTTTTTACAATACATGATATCTGTAATAAGTAAATGTTTTTTCAAAATATTTTCAGGGATCCATCATCAACACGAGGAGCGGTTAACAATCAAAAGAAACGAGGTAATACAATTATTTAAGATAATATACAATGATATACTTAATAGTACACTTTACTTTTAATATATTCTTTACTTCAAAAAGTGTATTATGAACGAAACAAAGATATCGTTAACAAACTAACACTAAGTCGATACCTCTAGATTGGTATTTAAGTTCTATAGACACTTGTTCAGCCCTGTTTTGTATTCTCACTAAGGTTTCATGAATTCTCTAGTTTATTACTTGTTGATGTTAAAACTCAATTGGCTTTATGATATAACAACAATCCTGCAGAGACCACATGACGTCAATGTTATCTATTATAGGTCACGGTACATTTTCAATAATGAACTGTGGCCCACCTTTAGTTAACTGTAAAACCCGACGTAAAATAGTATGCACACGTAAAACTAACTGTCTATATATAAACAAGGAAATGAACAACTTCATTTAACTTAAAACCAGTGTCTGAAAAATAAAATAAAATGCATAGGTCTGACTAAATATTTGTATTTCTGACTAATAAGTTCTATATGCGTAATATGGTTAAAGGCACCAAAATGTCGGACATATCAAGATACAGCGTGGATGTTCATACTGGTATGATCTGTTTGGTATTGTTATCGTTATTTGCGATGTGTAAATATCCCTTATATTTACCTTTTTAATATTTACACTGAGCTCTTACAGTATTTTTAGATGTAAACAAAACAGTGTTTTGTTTACAGCTATAAACAAGGAAATGAACAACCATCATTTAACTAAAACTGTCTGAAAATGAAATGCAAAAGTCTTTACTAAATATTTGTATTTCTGACTATAAGATTATATATGTGTTATATTTTATATAAATATATATTTAACACTTAAAAGAAATACCTATCAAGATACAGCGTATATGTTCAAACCAGTATGATCCGTTTTGTATAGTTATTGATATTTGCAAAGAACTATTATCACTTATCGCACCGCGGGTAAGTTATCACGTTTTGATTGGTTTAAAGCCGTAACGTGGTGACCCCTATTTATCCGTAGAGGGTTAGTAAATTTCATAGGGGTTCATGACGTCACGTCTACTGTTAATAGTGACGTCATATGTTGATGTTGTTGTGTTTCATTGTTTATTTTCAACAAAACGCAGCAGAAAAAGTCCAACGTGCGATAAATTCGTTATACGGTTAACTACTGACCCCTACGGACCATAGAGGGTGACTAAAATCCATAAGGGATTCGGCCTCCAACCTCACCCCTATGGATTCTACTAACCCTCTATGGATCCGTAGGGGTCAGTAGCGAACCATATAACTTATATTATGTTTACCTCTTTTAATATTTACAATGAGCTCTTACAGTTTTTAAAGCTGTAAACAAAACAGGATGTCTTTAATTAGTTAATGTTTTTAGGGATACATCAACAACACGAAGAGCGATTGACATCCAAAAGAAACGAGGTAAAACAATTCATATTTCACATTATTCAAGATAATATGCATTGATATACTTAGTGCTTATTAACGAAAACAAAGAAATCGTTAACAACAAAACAACTTAATCGATACCTATAGATAGATAGTGTAAGCTCCATCGACACTTGTTTGGCCCTGTTTTGATTTTTAATTAATGTTCATGAATACTTCGTTGATAATTAAAAAATTATTTTAACCATCTAGGTTATCATTTGTTGTGGTGTTAAAACTCAATTTGCGTATGATATTTGAGCGTTCCCGATGAAGGAAAATCAAGTAAGGGTCTGATGTTGTTTAACAGCAGGAACAAACTGACAAAAAATCAGTTGCCATTGTCTTAGCTCCAAAGATCGGTACGAGACACAGACAAGCTATGACATAAAACAATACACATTAAGCACCAAAATTAGAGAACTTGCAAGTACTGACAGACAAAACAACTTAAAGATAAATCGAGTTTTCTTAGACTAAAGAATTTACCATTGCACATCCAACAAAGTGAGTGTCATAATCTATATGTTCTTAGTTTAAGACTGTCCAATCGTTAATATATACCTGTACCAATAATAAGATAGCGAATACTGATCAATTTGTATGTAAGCACATGTACATTCATTTGTCAATCAATAACTTTGTCATTATATTTACACAGTTATTATACATATTTGATTGATAGGTGATAAAAATCTAGAGTACTATGTTTACTGGTTTCGGTATCTTCCTTTACTTTTCTTCTGTTATGTCAAAGTTGCAAATATCTTTCTTTTCACTGACACGCAAAAGTCAATTCTTAACACAAGGAGACAACCAATAGAAATAAACACCTACATGACACAGGAGAAACAACAAAATACTAAGAACAGTCATTTAAAGCAGTGTTATTAATAAGGATCATGGATGTTACAATGCAAATTTAAATAATGTGCAAGTTTAAAAGGATTATATGGGCAATGTTATGGTTCATGCATTAATGAATTATTAAATTATGACACTTTCATAAATAAAAATGTTTCACTTGTAACAATATGTCAAAGATCTGTACGTTGATTTTTTCATAATAAACATAACATCCCAATTTACCATTTTGCAGGTTACAGGACACTCAAAAACTGTACAAGTACATGAACAACTATTGTAGGTAAGTAAACAAATCAGATAATTTTCTCTTTGATGTATTTGCCGCCTTATTAACATGTCCTATACATCTATTTTAGTATTGAGAAAATGAAACAAAACCAATTTGTTTCTATTAACTAAATACACTACGTCATTGATTATATAGATATAGGAAGATGTGGTGTGAGTGCCAATGAGACAACTCTCCATCCAAATAACAATTTATAAAAGTAAACCATTATAGGTCAATGTACGGCCTTCAACACGGAGCCTTGGCTCACACCGAACAACAAGCTATAAAGGGCCCCAAAATTACTAGTGTAAAACCATTCAAACGGGAAAACCAACGGTCTAGTCTATATAAAAACGAGAAACGAGAAACACGTATAAATTACATAAACAAACGACAACTACTGTACATCAGATTCCTGACTTAGGACAGGTGCAAACATTTGCAGCAGGATTAAACGTTTTGATGGTACCAAACCTTCTCCCTTTTCGGAAACAATAGTATAACATCACAACATAGAAAACACACGATAAAATATCAATTGGAAGGCTTAACTCAATCAAAAGCGTAAATTAACACACTATGAACGAATAAATTCGATCTGTGATACCTGAAAGTAAATACATAGTTAATAAAATATTAGGGACAAACATTCAAGGCCAAAAAGCAAACAAACAAGTCCAAACAAAGCCATGGCAAGACACCACCATGAAATATTTAACTCTTAGAAAATAATCACTTTTGAAAAAACAGTTTTCATAATATATACAGGTAAATGAAAAATAACTTTGTCGTTTTAGGTATACTACTTCTGTCTATATAAAATCTTCCAATAATTAGGAATACCAAGAAAGGTCTGTCATAAAAATACCTAATTTAACACTAGATACATAAGGGTGAATATCAACAATAAAACTTCCCTGTACAGATTTAAGGAGAATAATCTTGATGTTCATACAAATGTAGTATGAAGAAGTGAAAATTAGTAGATATTCCAAATAATCAAAGCTGGTATACAGACAAGAT
This sequence comes from Mytilus coruscus, assembly GCA_017311375.1. Classification (NCBI taxonomy): domain Eukaryota; kingdom Metazoa; phylum Mollusca; class Bivalvia; order Mytilida; family Mytilidae; genus Mytilus; species Mytilus coruscus. The sequence continues at coordinate 92,264,109 of CM029597.1, read as the reverse complement.
CCATATTAATATAAAATAACAAAAAGTATTAAAAATAGTAATATAACGAAATTAACTGAAACAGGAAATTGCCCAATGTCATTATGTATACAAAATGATAAAATAATACATGTTCAACATGAAAGAGTTAACGAAAATAAAATGCCAATTGATCCTTATTTTACATTGAACCTAAATAAGCTATTGCGTAAATTTATCTCATCCTTACACAAATTCATTGGTTATCACTTTTTTAAAAATTATTGCATTATAATTCTTGATAAAACTTTTCTGATGTGTGCTACATAATTCTCTAAATTTAAGGCCAGTTGTTTTGTAATTTGTATTTACTGAAACGCACATCACCTATTATTGGCTTGCATTGCTTTCTTAGTTAAATATTTCACTATTAAACATTGATTGATACCAATTAGTCTAAACATCAGACCAGGTAACCGGAATTGTGGATACACAACACCGGGCAATGCATGCCTTCAATTTAGATTTTATTTATACATGTTTGTGTTATTCTAAATTAACTATCAAAATGTGTCCTACAAGGATCACCAGTCCTTCACCTTTCATTAGATACATAAAAACCATATTGTTCATGTTTTGTCATTTACACCTGTGCATAGGAATTGTTATGGTTTACATACAAACTACTTATCGGTATGTCCTTTTAAACAGTGCCCAGCTTGGTTGTGTCTCATCTCACATAATCTACCAGAAATATTCGCGCTATTCATACATTATGTTCTGCAAAGTTAACTAACAATTATCTTGATATACCCGTTGTTGTCAATATGTTTGTATTTTTATCACAGTTCGGACTGAATTATGACAGAAGTTATTATAAAATGAATAGAAATAGTACATCGATACATGTATTTGATACATACTGTCAAAATGAAGATCTAAAAGAAAGTAGATTGAAATGAAACGTTCGTTTTAGGAGTTGTTAGAAAATCTTCAATTAGAAATTCAATTTATTTGTTTAGACAGTAAGATCTACGTTATGCATGTTGTGCGCATCATCAAAGCTACTATTTTTATTATTATGTATTCAAGGCGTCTATTTCGTCTACATAAGACTTATCAAGCGATGTAGTCAAATAATTTTGAAAGCCTAATGCATTTCAGTTCAAGCGCATTGATAATAAAAGAATCGATGAATGTATGCCAAATCTGTCTTAGTTTATTGGGGTGTAGATAATCGCACTATTACATAATCCTCCCATGACAAATCCGCCCATATACGGACAAATCATCATCTTCAATACTTATAACGTCGCCCTGTCAATATCAGTCATTATATGATATTGCTTTTGGACTGGTCCGATGCTGTAAAAGCCGTATTTTAATTCTCTTTGATAAAATTTCAAATTTCCCTTCTCTCAAACAAAGTTGACCTACGATGGAATTAGTTAATATTTGTATGTCAAATAGCTCTTCAAATTGGTTAGGTACTATAACTTTCTGTTATTTCTGTAATATTTGCTTCAAGCTTTCTTGCTAAAAGTAAGCGTTTGACACAGATACAATTCAGAAAGTCGTAGTTATATTTTCATTGATATTTTATTACAGGACAGAACAGATTTTGACGTGAGTATTATTATGTAATAGAAATCAACTATAAAAGAAATTCGACATTACAGTCTATATCGAAAATTCCAATACATTTAAGAACAGTATAGACATGGCTTATGAATTCATATAATTGCTGAACTAGATGCGCATTTCGATAACCAATGTCTCTTCGATGATGATCAAGTCCAAAATACATATAAGTCCTAGACCTTTTAAAAGTTATGACAACCTAGAAATTGACAAAAATTAACTAAACTCGGACACTGCATCAGAGTTGTTTTGAGGAGATATTTGTAATGTACCAATCTTTCAGCAAGTGCACACATTTTTAAATCTCATGATTAAAAGCGATTTCAAATTAGTGTTATTGCATGTCACAATTCTCATTTTTGTGTGCATATATTCACATTCTTTTAATTTAAACTACGTTTACATACCACCAACTTTAGCAGCATCCTACATTTTGCCCTATGATCAATAACAATAATTTAAGAAGTGTTGTAACAGTTGTATTTGTCTGAGTAAATATAATAAGATACTGATTAAGACACTTTGTTGGTATTTATCAAGTTAGCAAAAGTATTTATAAATAAAGAAAAATATATTGCACATGCTGTAATAACCTGTTAAAACCTTTATAGGGATTGAAGGTGTTGAATACATTGTATATAAACACATAATTAAAGGAAGGGTAACGGAGGTAATATATGTTTATACTTTGTATCTATGAATTTGTGTTACATTTGTTTGAATTTGTGTTACATTTGTTTGAATTTGATGACCATTAAAAGTTTTATAATAGTTTTGCTGCAAGACGTACATGTTTTGGTGTAAAAAAACTATGTTATATGCACCTATATATATATATATATATATATATATATATATATATAGGTGCATATATATATATATACATTTCTCCAAATCTATGGCAAATAAACCTTTTCCGAGCCCATTGTATTAAAAAAAATGATCAACGTTTGGTTCCCGGTGATCTCAAAAGATGATTGGATGAGTTTAAGGGTCATAAATATTATCAGCTCACTGGATGAATCAAAATATGCTAACAGGTGTTTTGTGAAATCGAATTTGTGGAAAGTGGAAGGCACTCAATGGAAATGTTGTTTAACAGAAGATGAACATTTATGTTTTAACCATTAAAAACAGATTCTTACATAGTTACTCGTGGATTATCGAATTTCGATCGTTGAGCACCTGAGATCACCCCAGTTTTGGTGGGGTTTGAGTTGCTTAGTCTTTAATTTTCTATGTTGTGTCTTATGTAATTTTGTTTGTCTGTTTGTCCTTGTCTTTAGTGGCCACGGTGTTGTCAGTTTATTTTCGATCTATGAGTTTGACTGTCCCTCTGGTATTTTTCGACCTTCTGTGACAGTACACACTATGTAATGCAATTTAATTATTATTTATCCTAAAATTTCAGTTATCTACATAACAAACAATATCATATTTTGTTTTGCAGTGAGGAACCTGTTTCGTAAGTGTTGAAATTTAGACCAGTCAAACCTTTGCGTTTTTGTTTGCAAATATATGTTAATACAGCGAGATGTAAAGTAATGTGATTTTTGATACATCCTTTCATTTTGTTGTTGTAGCCTTGCATGAACACTTATTGAACAATAATCAGGACACATTGGTTGCTCACTTCCTACTCGCAAACGTAGCAAGGGTATTTTTATTGACAATTGTTCTACCGTTAGATATCCTTCGGTAGACCGTGACAAAGTTATTTTTAAAACTGCAAATATTGTTCATTTGCTCTGTCTATCAAACATACTTAGGTAGTGAAAAGGAGGACAGATATTATTCCCGAAAACAGTTTAAATTAAATTTTGACTTGGATGGAGAGTTGTCTCATTGGCACTCATACAAATCTTCTTATATCTACATCTATAAACATATTTTAGTTGGTGGAGTTCAGTATAATTGTTATTTCCAACAGAATTTTTTTAGACCGTTGTGTCTTTTGGATTTCAAATTCCAACTTCAACATTTACGCACACATTAATGTATCTACTTGCTTCAAACATCATATACTTTTTATCATATTCTGTCATTTTTTCTGGTGAATTTGTATATTAATACTGGCTTCTTCCACTTTACTACATAAAATATCTTTGTTTTGTTTATGTTTTGTTCCTCATATATAATCACTATGTTGCATCTGATAGAAATATATAACTTGGGAATGTTTCCAATTTTATCACACATTGATGGCGGCTAAATTGTTGAGGAAGACACAAAGTCAAAGGTAATGCAGTACAGAAGTTTAGTATACGTGTACACTCTTAAAAATTGGAGGCATATAAATGTTGAAAATATGCCGCACAATCCTATGTTTAACCATTAAAAAGTAATAGTGTAATTAATTGTCCGTTCTAGGTTATAATTTTTACAAAACTTCATTGTCAAAGCAGAACATGTTTTAGCCATACGAGTTGGTCCTATACATGCTATAGGAAATGCGTTTTCTAAATTTACAAAATTGCAACCTATATTTGATATATAAAAAAGAACATGTAGAATTATACCAAATCTACTTTATCTTCAAAGCTTTTAAAAAGTTACTCCAAATAAAAATGTTTTATAAATATTTCATTCAAATTGAGAAAAAACTCTGCCTTTTTCACAGTATACAATATGCATAGTTTACCTCAAGGTTTGAATGCAAAGTAAATTGATAATGTATGGATATTTAAAATTCAAATTGTTAAGATGTACTTATGTTTAGTCTTCGAAGTTATTGTAACTCATAGATCCTTCGTGAATATTGCTGTGGGGTAATTTTGTCCTGTCGAAAACCCAGAAAGCCGTAACACCTGAATGGGCTTTCTTGGAACCGTGACGTAAAAACATCAGAGATACAAAAACACCTCAATAAAACTGACAATAGAATGTTCTATTTTACAAATGTACTAAATATTCCTCATTCAAAAATAACAGAATTATTAAGCAAATTACAATCTCCATAGGTAAACAACCTAGCCTTTTGATTACAACACAGATTATCCAACCTATAAAGATTATAATGTCATTATCATAAAGGTTTGTGTTAAAATAACTGTGCTATGAATGCATGCAAAACAGATTTTACCAGTCATTTCTATAAACATTAACATGATTATGTAACTTAATATATCAGGCTAGATACTTAATACATTCAACGTTTTCAAATAAGATTTTGTTAAAACACTTCAATATTAGCCAAAAGTATGTCAGTTTTAAGGTAAGAGATGATATTATTGTGACAGAATTCCTAAACCGTTCTTTTGATTCAGATTTCATTAACTTTTATTGATATATGGGCAAACAGTAGGATGCAGAGGTGGGATGGATAAATTATATGTTCGTGTTGCTTAGTCTATAATTTTCTATGGTGTGTCTTGTGTACTGTTATTTGTCTGTTTGTCTCTTTCTTTTTAGCCATGGCGTTGTCAGTTTATTTTCGATTTATGAGTTTGACTGTCCCTCTGGTATCTTTCGCCCTCTTTGTATAATCTCAAATGTTAGGATGATTGAATACTATACTTTATATTTATAATATTTTGAAATGCTTTCAATTTGTTATCAGAAAATATTCATAAAGATGTTTTGTATAGCATGTCAGAAAACATTCACATATAAAGTTACTTAAAAGAAATTAACTTATTTTCAAATCCTTTCAAACAGGGATGGGTGGTACGAGATGTTCAGTACATTTTTTAGAGAATTTGCAGTGATTTTGATTTATCCATGATTCCAATATTTTTTTTTATTTGAATGATGTTTATATATGTTGTCCTTTGTAAATACAACTGATTCACAAACCTCGCCTCTTTTGGGGATATATATTATATGCATAGATATTATGCTTTGTTAATGTACTTGTACGTGTATCAACTGTTATTGAATATGTAACAATATTTATTTTCTTGTACTTTTTAGGAAAAGTGCGAATAAGTAAGTTAATTATTATAATTTATAATATATCATATTGATATTATTTTCGAAAAAAAAAAAAAAGTTTAAAAATAGAAGCAGAAAAGAAAATGCATTTAACATTAATCAGTTGATACCATTAACATTTGGATTCATGTCTGGTTCCTTAAATCCAGTAAACTATACTGAAATTTAGGATCTGTCATATTCCTTAAAAAATCAAAACGTTCAAACATGTCAAAGTCAATCATGCCAAAAGAGTGAACAAGTCATGTAATTCGTCCGTTTTCTCAATATTGTCAATTACGTCATAGTTTTTCCATATTTGATTTTCGATTGTCCCTTTGATATTGCTTTCTTTTAAGAACATATAGAACCCTACTTACTTTTTTCATGACGCATTACACGACATTGATTAAGAAAATAACTTACAAACATGTTTTATATTCTTCAAGGTTTGTATGTAGGCACCTAATCCGTCAACTTGTTTATCACTGATAGGCATGCATCAATATATCTACAGAAAATGAATATAAATATAAAGAACAATACATTCAATTAATGAACTACATATCGTTACATTAAAGTGCTAATAAACTTTGCATATATGTGCATACCTTATAATGATGATTAATGTTATATGTATAAGACGACGTTCAATATTAAGAGGGCCATTTATGTTTGACAGACTGTTATTTTTTTTATCGTATGCTGGAAGTTTTTTTCTATATTGTTACCTTCGAGTATGTGTTGTCTATTTTCAGGTTTGGCGATATGTAAGTAATGCATGTTAATTTTCAATATTTTAAACATACAAATTATCGGAAATACATTTTTGAAATACAAATCAATGAAGAGTAAATCTAAAATTAAAACATCCATATAATTGAAATAAATAACTCAATGCTGATAGTTTTCTGGTACTGTTTCATCAAATGTGCTTCAATATTTCCATTACAATACTCATCAGATTGTCAAAACTTCGAGGCAGATCATAACAGGTTAAAATGAAAATATATAGATGTTAGTATTGGCATAAGTGGTGGCATGGGGTGGATATAATTGTTCAGTGCCAAACAACATTGTGTTTATTCTTTTGGTGTTTTCTTTTTCTTTTGCGTTTGGAGTTTGGTATGCATGCTCATTTGTAAATTTACGAATCAATGCTTTACCTTTCCATGAAGCAGACGAGTTATTGAACGACTCAACTATTGACCTTGCAACCCAATTAACTAAACATTAACCACACTCAATGAAGACAAAAGCAATTTCATAATAGACACACACAAAGGAGTTTTACCGAAATGAATGGATTTAACATGTGTTTGTTCCTGGCCTCCACCATAAATAATTTCAAATACTTCTCTCTTTTTCATTTAGATTGAGTACCTACAACGGCTTTCAGTTGCATTATGTTCCTTTATGAAATAAAGCCAATGTGATTTGAAATGAATTTTGTGTGGTAACTCAAATACATACAATTGATTTAAACAAAATGAATTCTGCCTGTATTTGTATGGAAAAACATAAAAGCAATGTTGATATCTTATATAATGTGTTTACTCTGACCAGTACGTTAATAACAAATTACCTGTTTGTGTTGTTGTAATGTTTTTTTTGTTCCACAGGAAAGGTTTGCTCATGTAAGTAAAACAGTTTATATATACCAAATGCCAGTAATGCATTCTTCCAAAATGTGATGTTCACAACAACAACTCTCATTTCATATGACTGATCATTGATTCACATAACAGATGACGCATACGTAGCAAGTGAAGTTTACTCTGAGATTTGAACATTGTTTAGCTATTATAGCTTTAATTAAATTCGTTAAGATTACTGTTTGATTGTTAAGCACCCGATATCATCACTTATTTCTTGACACTTCATTACAAAGGCAGCGAGAAAAACACGGAAGAACTGATGATTAAAAAAACCCGTATATTACTTAATTACAAGAAAATGAATGGTAATGTTGCAAATGAGACAACTACCAAACTGCGATTAAGTGATTTTAATGTACGCTACCATATGCATTAAAGTCCTTACTGTATAAATAAAAAGAAGATGTGGTATGTTTGCAAAAGACAACTCTCTACGGGAGACTAAAGAACACAGAACTTTACGATACTAGGGAACCGTACGGACTTCAACAAGGAGCAAAACCTATTGTATAGTTCGCTTAAAAGTAATTCAAACAATAAAATAAAGTGAAAACGAGAAAACCAATTGTGTGATTGATGTACCAAACAATGAACGATAAATAAAAAATATATGATAGACAGGAGCGAACGACGACCTCTGAACTACTTGCTCTTACTTTGGGACAAGTCAATATAGAAATAAGCTGAATAGAGATATTTGAAAGCGCAAACTCATACTATCACCTGTATCATTTATCTACGTGAATGTCACGGCAAAGTTAATTACAACTGATTTAACAAAAATCATATTTCCTAAACTTTATTAAATCAGTAAGAATCTTACGGATTTAGTATCAATACATTTTATTACCGAATCGTACATATATGTTGTGTAACTTTCAACAGCACGTAAAATGTATAAAGTAAAATCACAAAAATACTGAACTCCGAGGAAAATTCAAAAGGAAAGTCCTCAATCAAATGGCAAAATGTATGTGATCTGAAAAATCCAAACCATTTTTTCCTTTCAAACAATAATTAATTGCAATCTTGTCATATCTTTTATTTTAAAAGTATATGATTGGTTAGTCATTTGATTATAGTCAGGAAGTAAAGGCACTTAACATGTTCTTAAAGCCGAGATGAAACTATATATACATTGTTGAGTAGTATATGTATTCAATAAAAGTAAGATGGGAATTAGACTGACATGTGATCAAACTGTGATTGTTTACTATTTGACTTCTATTGTGAGCACACCGTAGACTGAAGTAGCATTAGGCACATTAATACTTAATACGATTATACAATCTAAAGAGGCTGTCATGTTTTATCTCTATTCCAGAAAATGCGATTGCAGTAAATGTAAAGGGTAAGTCCATCTACAAGTTGTATCGTAACGAAACAATAATTGAAACAAAGAAAATGAAACATTTCTTAGCCATTACTTCTTAAAGAAAGCTAGAAAATTCCTAAGCCATTAATCATTAAAGAAGAATTAACACAACATAAGACATAAAACATAAAATAATTTAAAAAATAGTTTCTATCTTTAAGAAAATAAGGACATGTCTGCTTGAAAAGAAGGGCGAAAGATACCAGAGGTACAATGAAACTCAAAGATCGAAAATACACTGACAACGCCATGGCTAAAAAGAAAAAGACAAACAGACAAATAATAGAACACAAGACAAAACATGAAAAACTTAAGACTAAGCAACTTGAACCCCACTAAAACATTTAGGTGATATCAGGTGCTCCGGAAGGTTAAGCAGATCCTGCTCCCCATGTAGCACCCGTAGTGTTGCTCATGTTATTACAAATCCGGTAAATAATCTAATTTGGTAGGTCACATTCGTGAAAAGGGAACGGATTGTAGTTACGACATAAATAACCTATCCGATAACATCTGTGAAACGGTTATTCCCGAACAGTCAACCAACTCGTGATGGCGTCTGTACAATTTACGAAGGGATGGTTTCAACTTCACCATTTGGAACTCTTGGTTTAATAGGTCTTTGTAGGCAGTAACCCTGTATCAAGGAAATCTGATGGAAAATACAAGCCCGGGATTATCGTATCAATTCGGAGATATATACTTTGTACTTTGTATGCAGGCGCTGCTGGAGTGTTGCTACATAGAAACGGAAAGTTTACAATTGGGAAGATGAAAACATTTCTTCTGTCGTTAAATTTTGTATTGAACCGACTCTCATGTCAATCATCTAGATGTAAGTCAAGATATGAAGCAGACGTTACTGTATCTGTTTTATTCTTTATCCGTTGTTCGATAGGATAGATGCGTTCAACAGTGAGAGAACACCATCTATATAGCGGAAAGTAAAGTAAAAGGATACTGCTATCTTCTTGTCTCTCTTCTGAAGAAGTTCCTGTATGAAAGCAGCCTCATAAAATAAAGGAACATATCGGCACAGTTCGTTCTCATGGGTATGCCGATAGTTTGTTGAAAAACACGTCCTCCAAACGTAAAAATATGTTGTCAACCAAGAAATCAAACATCTTGATAATGTCAGTTTTAGAGAATTTTGTGTTAGAATCAGAGTGGTTTTGACAAAGTAGGATGTTTCCTCCCTAAGACAAGATACTTGTATCTACGTTGACCATACTTTTTTATGAAACAACGCAATACAAAGTCTTTTAATTTTATGCCCCATTTATGGGCATTTTGTTTTCTAGTCTGTGCGTCCGTCCGTCCGTTTGTCCGTCTGTCCCGCTTCAGGTTAAATTTTTGGTCGAGGTAGTTTTGGTGAAGTTGAAGTCCAATATGCTTGAACTAAGTACACATGTTCCCTATGATATGATCTTTCTAATTTTAATGCCTCTTTTAATTAGAGTTTTTATCAAATTTTACGGTCCATTGAAGATAGAAAATGATAGTGCGGATGGGGCATACGTGAACTATGGATACAATCTTGTTCTTTAGTTTTGAATGAGGAATACTTGTGTAAAGTGCAGAAAATATTTTAATACTATTGCACGATAGATTCTTAAGTTGTATGTACTCTAAAATATCTTTGGAATTTTCCTGTATCCACATCTAATTCAGTCCACCTCTAGAATATGTAGTTTCTTAATAACTTTAAACCTCAGATTTGATTGCTCATAAAATTGATGATAATAATTAAGAAAGAGGTTTCGTGGAAGACCCTGCAATACACAATTGTTTGTAGGGACACTTGTGTAGTTTAGGTATCAAATACAGTGATGGAAGTTTCTCATAATACCGAATATATCTTGAGTTTGATATGCTAACATATATATTTTATTTTTCTGTATAATTTGTAAAATTTCAATTGCATCTGTTATTTTATCAACAGGATTGTAAATTGGCACAAATATCAAGGTGAAGCAGATCATCAACCTGCAACGGAAAGCCGACACGAAGATGTCTAGACTATTTACCTACATCATCAATGAATATGAACAAAACATATACACAGTAACCGTCTAACTTGTCTATATATTTTGTTTTCTTTCTAATGAAATAAAGAAAATAAATGTAAGATGTTATTTTGATGTGTTACATTCATTTAAGCAATGGCCGTGAATTCACCCTTTTCATTTACCTTGGATTCATTTTCTAGTATCAACACTTCCTAAAATCTGTCGAAATTCAATTGTTTCCGCGTTGAGTCTTATTGCATCAAGCTTGAATTGGTTAGTTTACTGTTTGTGTTCACTAATGGAAAAAGTAAAATTCAAAACAGAAAGTACCTTATCAAATGGCAAAATCAAAAGCTCAAACAAATCAAACGAATGGACAACAATGGAATTATTATAAAACTTACATTTAACTTTCTTAATTTGCATATGCCTTTATTAGGACCCTCCTTGAACTCTGTTGTATGTAACTGACATCCTCTCGGATATCAATGCATTGCAATTTAGATGTCTATTCTATATTTGTAAGACTGCCTAAGTGTAGTGACATCTACAAAGTATATCTTGTCCATTGGATTTCTTATGATTAAGAAATACCAGGTGTTAATATATTTGTGCCTAGAAAATCAGTCTAACCCATGCTAGATTAGATCTGATTCTTAACTTCATCCTTGAGCAGAGCTGGAACCCGTTCTTTTCAGGTCTCACCTCTACAACCGCACATAAGAGCATTGTGAAATCGCCTTGTTCTGTCCTTCAAAAATAGCTGATTTCGTTTCGGGAGGTGAATCAGACAGCTGCACTCGTTTCCTTTGATTAGAGGATGTTTTATATCTTCATTGGGTCAGAATAATAAAGGCGAAATTTAAATATTAGTTGTGCCTTAAAGGTTTCGGAAAGGCAAGTATTATTTAATGTTTTAATTTGACGAAACCCAGGTAAACCTTTTGATATTTTGTATCGTAATACACTAGTGCGTCTTTCATTGTAAAGTGTACTATCTAAATTTTGTTCGGACTGCACATTCTAGATTTGTTTACCTAGATTAATTTAATTCTGAAATTTGACAGCAATACACCAAACTAAATAACGACCTGGGATTCAGTAAGATCAATATATTTCCAAGGTAGCTGTATAGTTTGATGAAAATCCAAGTTAATTTGAAAAGTTATAAAAAAATTAAAGTGTACTATCTAAATTTTGTCCGAACTGCAAATTCTAGCTTTTTGACCTAGATTAATTTAATTCTGATATTTGACAGCAATACACCAAACTACATAACGAGCTGTGATTGAGTAAGATCAACATATTACTAAGATAGCTGTATAGTTTGATAAAAATCCAAGTTGATTTGAAAAAGTTATAAAAAGAATTAAAGTGTACTATCTGAATACAGTCAGAAATGCAAATTCTAGCTTTTTGACCTAGATTAACTTAATCCTTAAATTTGACAGCAATACAACAAGGCCCCTTTTATTTTTTCAAGCCCCATGGGTAGATAATGACCAGTGCCTAGTCACTTGTTGTAATTGATTGATTTTAATATCTAACTGTATATGAGAATTGTTAACAATTAAACTTGTACAGGAATGATATGTGGATAACTTATTTGAATGGATCAATATATGTACGTGATTTAATATAAAATCACATTCACATAACCTTAAAGAAAGCTGTTGATACGTATATTTAATATAGACTCTTCAGATTAAATATTGAAAAGTCATAGTCTAACCTGGTTTGTGTAAAAGAATAGGTAAGGATCAACAATTGCCCTTAGACACGAAAAACAGAAAGGAACTAAATAAATATATCTTCATGAGATTGAGGAAGTCATGACGCAATACGCAAGGTAGGCACATGTTTATCATAAGCTGCTCTTCCCTTATTTATATATTTTTTCCAGGTATAAACTGAACTTTTATACAGATAATATCTTATTTTTAAAAACCTTAAATGGAAGAAAAACATACATTATTTTGTTATTTTTGTTGTTTGTCTATTTTGTATCTAATTGTATATAGCCACCGGATTATGTTTCCAGATACTGCTGGGAAAGATAAGTGAACTAGCCACATTTAACTAAGTACTACAGAAAACACACAAAATGGCACAAGCTGCTGCATCGACCTGTGATATCTGCATTAGCGGACCGGGTAAACATTTTTGTCAGCAGTGTGGTCAGTTATTTTGCGGAAATTGTAAGTTATCTCATTTACGCACAAAGATAAGTAAAAACACACCTTTTAAGTGGATCAAACATCAACAAGGAAAACAACTTCTGTGTAGAAAACACGAAGAAAGTTTCCTATTTTACTGTCAAGACTGTGATACTCCTGTGTTTAAAATTTGTTCTGTAAAGGAACACAGTCGTCATTTTATGTCAGAACTGACTGAAACAACTGAAACACTAAAATCTGATCTTGTCAAGAACATTGAATCGAAGGTAACAACATCTTATCAAAATATAAGCAAAATTGAGATAGAAACAAACACCTATCGTGAGGAAGTCAAAGCAGTCATTAAGACCATTACAGAAGAAGGCAATTACTGGAAGCAATTGATCGACAAGAAAGTAGAAGCTTTGATCAAGGAAGTACAGGATGAGGAACAGAAAGAAATACAAAATATGTCTGCATGCAGTAAAGTATATGAGGAGTTGTCAAAACTGTCAAAATGGCAAAGTACCATCAAGAAAATGGAAACAACAGCAGATGGGATAATGTTACAAAAGCTGAAACAGCTTAAAACTGATGTTGACCAAATAGTATTAAAGAAAATTCGATGTGCCTTCTATGTCATACAAAACAAAAAGCCTTTAGACACAGAAATAGACAACTTTTCGGAGAGGTACAATTTCGGTAAGTTAGCCTTTAATAAAAGATGAAACGTATAGTATAGCAAGTAAAGTGCATAATGATAATAGTATGAGCTGGTGTTTTTTTATATTATGATTTTATTTTTTTTTTTCTTGTTGGAATAATATTACTATAACGCATTAGTATTATTAGAAACTCAAACAAAACGAAATAAGAAATTCCTGTCAATATTACATGTTCATGTTAAGTAGGATAACGGACAAAGTATACATATATTATACCAATGTTAATGAACACAATTTTCAACAAGAAAAATAATATTAAATAATATCATAATATAAAAAAAAAAAAACACCAGCTCATACTATTAATGTATATTATGATATTATTTAATATTATTTTTCTTGTTGGAATAATATTACTCTAACGCATTGAATAATGGAAGTAAATGAGTATTACTCAGAAAAGCTAACAAACAAAACGAAATAAGAAATTACTGTCAATATTACATGTTCATGATAAGTAGGATAAAGGATAAAGTATACATATATTATACCAATGTTGATGAACACAATTTTATCTTGCAATGGATGAAAAGTTGCTAACAGAACATTGCATCACTTAACGGAGACTTAACGACATATAGAGGTAGACTGATACACCGACGGTTGGGTAATATATAGACAAAGAATAAAGTTAAACATCAAAGGAAATATTTCTATGAATTGTATCTATTACATCCGTGGACTTGTTTGTTTTATTCGGATTGAGGTATTACAAAAACCAATTTGGTAGAAACTGTCATTTTCTTATTCAAACACCGAGTCGGTAATTATTTACTGAGTAGTCTTGCTTTGCCACACCACTGATTATCAAGTACCTTTCTTAAATATTTTGCAGATACATTCATACATAATTAGGAAATTCCTATTCCAACTCCCTAAAGCAAAATGAAACTTATATGAATTTGAATATATCGTCGCAACATGTTCCGCGTTGGTCATATAAGTCTAGAAGAACAAAGCCATCAGTTGATTTAAAATGTCTAGGTTGGACTTTCTGGTGACGTCTGACTCATCGAATATAAAATAAATGAAATTGAGAATGGAAATGGGAGTATGTCAAAGAGACTACAACCCGACCAAAGAGCAGACAATAGCCGGAGGCCACCAATGGGTCTTCAACGCAGCGAGAAATCCCGCACCCGGAGGTGGTCCTCAGTTGGCCCCTAAATAAAATTTTGTACTAGTTCAGTGAAAATGGACGTCACACTAAACTCCAAAACAAATAAAGCAACTAAAATTATAAAAACATATAAGACTAACAAGGCCAGAGGCTCCTGACTTGGGACAGGCGCAAAATGCGTCGGGGTTAAACATTTTTGTGAGATCTCAACCTCCCCATACATCTAGCCAATGTAGAATAAAGAAACACATAGCAATACGCAGAGTAAAACTAAGTTTAAAGAAGTCCGAGTCCGATGTCAGAATAGGTAACAAAAGAAACTAAGCAAAATAACAATAATACATAAATTAACAAAGGACTACTAGCAATTACTGACATGCCAGCTCCAGACCTCAATTATAAAATTGAGAATGGAAATGGGAATGTGTCAAAGAGACAACAACCCGACCACAGAACAGACAACAACAGAAGGTCACCAATAGGTCTTCAATGCAGCGAGAAATTCCGCACCCGGAGGCGTCCTTAAGCTGGCCCCTAAACAAATATATATACTGGTTCAGTGATAATGGACGTCATACTAAACTCCAAATTAAACACAAGAAACTAAAAGTAAAAATAATACAAGACTAACAAAGGCCAGAGGCTCCTGACTTGGGACAGGCGCAAAATGCGGCGGGGTTAAACATGTTTATGAGATCTCAACCCTCCCTCATACCTCTAGCCAATGTAGAAAAGTAAACGCATAACAATACGCACATTAAAAGTCAGTTAAAGAGAAGTCCGAGTCCGATGTCAGAAGATGTAACAAAAGAAAATAAACAAATGACAATAATACATAAATAACAACAGACTACTAGCAGTTAACTGACATGCCAGCTCCAGACCTCAATTAAACTGATTGAAAGATTATGTCTTCATCATATGAATATCAGGCACAATCCCTCCCGTTAGGGTTTAGTATCATACCATCATAAAATATATGAGAAGAGCATAACCCGTGTCATGCCAACAACTGGTTTTAAATAAATGTGTTTAGTTCCGATGTAAAGACCCTATAAGTGAATCAATATTAAAGCCAAAATATGCAATCTTTAATGACCTGACAACAATATCGTAACTATATCCTTCTTAATAAGTCTATTTAAAGGTTTTGTTAGCTTCTGAGGTGAATACTGACATTTTAGTGCTTTATAAAGAATATTACCATAAAAGATTGGATGTGAAATACCTGAACGTATAAGAAGTCTGCATGTTGAGCTATATTTACGAATGATGTCCTTGTACCGATGATAAAATTTAGTAAATGTTTTGACTAGTTTGTGATATCGAAAACCCTGGTGTAATAATTTTCTGTAATACATAAATTTCTTTCGTTAAAATCTGAAACGTCGTTACATACACGAGCGAATCGTACAAGTTGAGATATATAAACACCGTAAGATGGTGACAAGGAACGTCACCATCTAAAAATGGATAATTAACGATAGGAAATGAAAAATCATCTCTTTTATCATAAATTTTTGTGTTAAGCTTTCCGTTAATGATATAGATATCAATTAAACTGAATGAAAGATCATTTCTTCATCATATGAAAATCAAGTACAATCCCTCCTGTTAGGGGTTTAGTATCATACCATCATAAAATATATGAGAAGAACATAACCCGTATCATGCCAACAACTGGTTTTAGAAAAATGTTAATTTCACACGCTTATGTTTATACTCGAATGTTAGTATTCAAATCTAATTAATCAGTAAATTTTCATAAACAAGCAAACTTGTCACTTTTAAATCAAAGTATTATTTTTTCCTTGATCTTCATAACATCCTACAAAGTTTAGTGTATATATAGTTAAAGTTTGGAAACTGTCAAAGTATGACGGGATAGTTTTAGTCATAATTCATTGAAATATATTAGTACCTATACATTTCCAAAACAGTTTTAATGAATATTTGCATAATACATGTAATACTTTGTTGTCAATAATTACGCAATGAATCCTGAATATTCTGTGTTTAAGAACTGTTTTGTAATTTTGCAGGGCCAGTAGAGCAATCATTGAACAGACTGACAACCAACAAAGTTCTAGGTAATGAGTTTGTTATTGGTCGGTTTGAAATGTTAATGAAAGGTGCAATCATCTAACATAAAAAATGAGGCAACGATGAAACACAATATAAATACGGTCACTATTTCGTTATCGATAATAAAATAATTATTGTAATAGGTTATTGAACGAATTAATGACAGGGTTTTGATAACGGATTTTACAAAACAGGTATATAATTGTAAACATTGGAACGATATATCTAACGTCATATCATGGTGTATTTATATGTTACAGTATTTCTTTAGAACATGTACATCGATTTTGTTTCGATTTTGGTACCACTTATTGCGTCTTAGTAAAACATCACATACTTTACATATTTCACTGACCATGCTATAAAGAGTTCATGCACATGTTTTCATTTTAGTAAGAATATTAATGTAAAGTTGGTATCTTATTAAAACAAAATGTTTCATTGTTTACAAACAAAATAGCAAGGAGGAAATGTTTTACTTGATACATACATATGGATAGCAACCATGCGAAAGATCATTATTATATATATGTAACTCATTTGAGTCTGAAAAGGTTCTACGAGTTTACCTATATCAGTAACCTACAAAACCAAAAACTTTGAAGTCATGGGATTTATAAATTTTAGAGGAGCAGTTGAGCCAATTAAGACCCACAAATAGTGAAAATAATCTAAAGTCAGATTCGTTTGAGAGACCTGGAACTGTGTTTTAATCAACTTAAAAATTAAATGAATAAAGATTATAAAGTATGCGGTGAGAAAGAACGAATTTCAAGGCTGATGTTAACATAAGATCTACCTACAATAAGGGCATATATATTCTGCATGTGGCCCGTACGAAGGCCTTTATATTAAACAAATCTTCAGTAGGAACATTAAAATTCGATTTGAGCAACAGGGTTTATCAGACCATCATGGGAAGGTTTTATAACATGTTTGTGTATGTCTTTTTTCTAATCGCAATGCACTCATAAAACGTAGGATTACACGATCTTATGCCAGGCCACACAATGCAAGAAAGGTAGAGAGAGGCCAGCTGAATATGTGGGTAAGTACAAATAATTAACACATTGGACATTGTTTAAATTGTCTCTGGAAAATGAGTACTGACTCATTTTCATTGGCATCATTCAATAGACAATAATTCTAAAATAATCAGGGTATATTGTGGGAGAATAAACATTTATTCTAGCGTTCTAGAAGTTAACGTAGAAATGATATTTTCTTTAATCCTACATAACATATATACATAATGGCTCATAGTGAATCAAAGAATGTGTGGTAATACCAGGGTGACGTGGTTGGTTTTTTCAATTATAGAGAGACCATTAAATTTGTTATTGCTAAAAACCACAAATGTTCATCTCATTACGTATTATGTGTGTGTTTGCATACACACAGTTGATAATGTCTCCCAAAGTAGAATATATTGAAGTCAATTTAGATAAATTCAACAGACAGAAAATCACTACAGACTGAATTGTCTGAATCGCTACTTCTTTATAATTCAGCAATCCATCAACATATTGATTATAACGTTCCAGAACATTGATTATTGACTCCAAGCCAAGTGACTAAGGGAATTATCTAAGAAATAGTAGAAATGGTACCGTGAATACATATGTTTTGGTTAATATATTTAAGATGATGTTACTATCAACATGTTTATTGCAGGTTGAAAAATAGTTATAGCATTTACAAAATAGGCAACACATTAAGATGCAGAAATGTGTAAATTTAAAGTCTATTAAAGGCAACTTGCTATGAAATACTAACAATTGATTGTGGCTTGAATGTTGCCAACAACTAATTAACACACTCTGTTAATCTTTTGTATTGTGTACTGTATTGTAATTTGATATTTTAATTGGCACAGGACAGAACAGATTTCATCGTAAGTATATGTTACTAAAATGAACGATAATTGAAGACAAAATTAAAAAAGTAGTCTAGATTAACTTAATCTGACAATGTAATCGTATATTTACATGAAAGCTTTATCTATACATTCTATAAAAAAGTAAAATCACAAAATACTGAACTCCGAGAAAAATTCTAAAAGGAAAGTCCGTAATCAATTTATTGGATTGTGTGGGCTAGGTAAAGTTAACTAATATTGAAAAATCTTACTTTATATGTTATTTACAGTATAAGAATAAGACAAAAAGCACTTGCACTGTTTTGTCGATTTTTTTTAATGTTCATATTGCATTTGAAGCAGCGATGAAAGTATGGTTATTGTTTAAATTTGAGTCTGATAAAATACAAGATTCTTGTACAATGAGTTAATGCAATGTTGGCCATGATTATTTTTTCTGTTAATGTTTCCTCTTTTGTAAACAATTTCTAACGTTTATACGTTTTATTCATCACCTGGCATTCAAATGGTTTATTTTGAGCGTTACAGATGATAATTACTTCATGAAAGAGCTCAAGGCACAATATTTATAAACTGTTATTTTCATTTGTATAAGTTCATTGCATTAAGTTGGTGTTAACACTTAAAAGACTTCTTTTAATGCACATTTTCATGCTGTTGTTGTTTAGAAGAAGATTCCTATTACATTGCAAGTAATGTTGTCAACAATGTTCTTACATGAGAGGAGAATGAGAGGTGGATAAGCTTTAACGTTTGATTTTGCAAGTTAATATGAACATCACTATTTTTAAAACTATCATTGAATTCTGTTATTTGTCTGTGAAAATTTTATCTGATAACGCTAGTTAACTTGAAATAGATAATTGTTTCAAAGAGGTTCAGTGTAAAGTTTTCGCTTCATACTATTTGCAATATATCGATGACTTTTAAATTTGCGTGAAACATAAGTTCTTATAATTTTGAAAAAACATTTATCGAATCTGTCTTTCTTATATAAACTTCACATATGATTGGTGGTACAAATAGAAGGAAAAGGACTATGCTATACAATCTATGTGATTTTGATGACTTTACCCTTATCCACATTTTTGAGTTAAAATATATTGAAAATCGAGAATATTTGAAATATAACGCTGTCTAAAACATATAAACGAAAAGAGAGAAGTATGCTGTCTAAAATATCAAAATTATAAGAAAAAAAAAAAAAAACACAGCACCATAGTCAAAATTAAAGCGAAGATAGGAAAAAAATATGTATATAATATATAATAGAAAACAAATTTGCCCATCCTGAAATGATGGCATTATCCAGACTTTGTACACCATTCTTATCTATACCTTTATTGTGTTACCATCAAATCATTTCGTAAGAAAAGGAAGAGGATCAGATTCAGAATGAACAGAAGTCTCGATGTGACATTTCTTTAAACATTACATGGAAGCGGTATCCGGGAATAGTTTTGAAAACTCACAAAAAGTAAAAACATGCGGATGTTGATCTATAGTCTTAGTAATGTGATTCCTAGAAGAGAACCTTAATAACAAAATAGTACATGTATGTGACTATCTTTTGCAGTGTGTAGCCTCATGCATGTGACAGGTATGTATTTAAACCATACTTTTCTTAATTGCTTCTAAATTGGAAATGTGGTTTTAACTATACAGAAAACTAGTTGAAGTGTTATTTTTTGTGATTAGGGGATACTTAAGTCTATGTATATGTTAAACAAATCTTAATGAATTAACTAAAGATAGTAAATACGTATTTTACATATACCGTCAACTTGTTTTTTCTATCAAAATATTCTGTTTTTTTTTTCGCGCTCACATCTGTATATCTCCTTTTACCGAAATAAGGATAATTTATTCTAAACTGAATTGTATTATTATAAATTCTGAAAAGTTTTCCATGTTTTATTTTTGCGTATTTTGCGACTGATTAAGATTCTTAAAATAAATTCGCTCTTTAAATTGTGACAGCATTACTTGTATGCAGCATTTGTTAAAGACCAAATGTAAAAATAAAAAAAAAATTAACATCAGTCAGTTGTCCATGAGACCAAAAACGCAACGGTCATGTTAACGGTATATGTCTTCTTCCATTATGACCTACATATTTTTAAATACACTTTAGTGTACAACGTGAGTTATCCAGTTGTATATACCTACATGGAGTTATTGTCTTTCAGAACGACAGGTCATTCTTTCGAAAAATCAACCCGGACGATACCAAGTTTCTATGAAATTTGCTTCAAGGCATAACATAATGACCTGTATAAGTTCATTATTTTCTTGATTAAAATTCAAACTTTAATTTACTTAAACATTTAATCGTTTGATAGCTACCGTGTGTTGTTGCCAATTGGGGGTTCACTTTTTATTTTCCATGTTTAGCAGGTTTAAGGCAGAAACAATCCTTTCCTCCGTTTATTCGACTGAAATACCAAAAATTGCCGTTGACGCACATTTTAGCTTTCAAAACAGATAATGTGAAGTTTAGTTAATTTATCGCTACAATAAAGGGATACTATGTGAGATGAATTTAGTAATGCAAATCTTTTCATAAAAAGCCGAATTTAACATATTCGTGTGTAGGATTGTGGAAATTTTATTTATTCACATTTAATTAGAAAATATACTTTGAACTATGGATATTCGTTTTCGTGTTACATGTACATGCATCATGATTTTATGATCTCTTCATGTCAGTTCTTTTTATAACTTTATATACCGTTTACTCTATCTAATGATTAAATGGACAAATATTCTTTTATTCTATAGAATCACACCCACGTATTTTAAAAGGGGAGGGATATGTTATGTAATCCTGATTCTTGGATAGTATTACCAGACACAACAGATAATTGTTCGTTTCAAAATTGTCGAAAAACAATCTGCTTTTCGCGATGAAAATGTCATGAAAATAAACAAAAATAAAAACCCATAGCAACCCTTTTAATGAACAACGTTGATACAATAAATCACTTACAAAGGGATTTGTATTTTCATACACCGTAACAATTCATTTGTGTCTTGCTTCATGCAGTTACAGCAACATTTCTATTGAATCTGGACAATGGTTTCTTAAGTTTGTATATCTAGATTAATTAGTGAGTGTAAAATTGTGTACATACATAAGCAGATTATATTATATATTTATAAAGCAAACAGTTTGAAGACTTTTGTTTTGAATTGCCAATCATGTTACATACATGCTTAATTGAATCCAACGTTGGTGTATGTATTTCATTAAATGTTTTATTTGATTTTGGAATTGATTTATCTGAATATTTTGCATATTTGTTTCAGTAATATTGAAGCACAGTTAGATTTTATTAGGTTTAGTTGGAGACGTTGCTTTAAACAGTACGACATCGAAATTGCATCAGCGACCACATCAGGCTTAACAATTTTACCAAGATTGAATTTAAAATTAATTTACATGCCTGTTATATTATGATATATTATAGATCATTCACAACTGTTCATTCATACAAGAGCCCTTTATAACAAATTTCGATATGGGCCAAAGGTTTTGCGTTTACAAAAATAAACAGTTCTGTCAGATATCAGATATTAACCTGAAGTATCTTAAAAATGTTGTTGAAATGATCAAATCTTAAAAATATGTCATCTATCGATAAGGTTAACCTACAGATATGTGTTATTCCGTGCTATGTATGTTAATGTCTTAATTTGTTATCATACTATACTAGGTACAATAAGCCAAGCTGGTATTTGTTTAAAGGATAGAGCCAGCCTGTAAATCAAGGAATATATGAAGATTCCATTGCTATTTGTATACTGAGTGACAATGTTTTGAGCCAGACATCACAAAATGTTATCAAATGAACAGTGCGTTATTTTTCTAAAGTGTAAAATTATTTGTTGTTAAAGTGCTTCTCGTTTCTCGTTTTTATATAGATTAGACCGTTGTTTTCCTGTTTGCAAATTATAATCAATTCAAAACTTGCGAATATAAAGGGCAGGTCTTACAACAGTGTTTAGGACTGTGAAGGTCTCTTAAGTTTATAAAAAATAAAAATAAATTAATGTAATTATTTATATTATTTTCGAAAATATTTTTCCAGATAGAGAGAAATATAAATACTATTTAAGATTCTCCATGAACATTTAAGAGAAAGCAGTGAATTTTAATTTTAGGAAAATTATTTAACCCATCATTATAACGTTATCTATTTGTTAAAGAGCTTGCAGGAAATATAGCTTTTATTATTATAACTTAATGTCCAGTTAAATATGTTCTACCGAAAGTTATTCTCTCAAATGTTTGGTTTCAAAAGTTTGCCGCAAGTAAACCACAGATGCCTAAAATAGGCGAACTACTTCAGATATAGATTAATCTTAGTAGGTAGTAATTTGATATATTTAGATTTTTATATAGTTTTATTCATGCATTATGTAAACATAATTCTAGGAATTGTTGATCGATTTTATATGACTGGTAAAGTGTGTTTATAAAATTGCGTTAAAGAATAGTATTTTATATTTTAAGATATAATTATTAAAAATTGGGTAAATAATATTGTGTTAATCATGGTGACAAAGTCAGAATTATCCTAAAATGTAACACCTCTTTTATATTTATAGAATCAATCTAAATTATAGATACATCTTGTTTACATTATTCTGCAAACATTGACGTACGCTCAAAAACATACACGCGTTCGTCGCCTTAGTATGTCATTGTTTTTATATGTATTATATTTTTAAACATATTTAGTCAAAACAAAATTAGATATCGATTTAGGGAAGGTTGAGATCTAATTAAACATGTTTAACCCAGCCGAATGTTTGCCCTGTCCTAAGTCAGAAGCCTCTGTTAGTCTTGTATGTTTTTTTAAATTTTAAGTCATTATATGTTTCGGATTTTAGTGTGACGTCCTGTTTCAAAGAACTAGTACACATCTTTTTGGGGTCAGCTGAAGCCCGCCTCCGGGTGCGGGATTTTCTCGCGGTGTTGAAGACCCATTGGTGGCCCTGGTCTGTTTTTCCCTCTTTGGTCTGCAAATTGTCTAGTTGTTGTCTCTTTTATAAATTCTCCATTTCCATTCTCAATTTTACATCCACAGAAACGAAAGCTTAACATGCTTCATTGATTCAAAATTCAAGTACATGTATGTTTATAGTACTTGAACGTTTTTTATCTAACACATATCCTACTGTTGCATTGTTATTTATTGATTGAGCGATATGTTTTCTGAAAAATATTATGTTACTTTTGCGCTACAATTTTATATTCGGGGTCAAGACTTGTGTAATATATCTGTAATTCATTGTTTGTACTCTTTTTATTTAAATGTATAAAAGAGTGCAGTAATTTATCACAATAAAAAGGAAGCAAAGTAAGTAGATATAAGAAGATAACTGCTTTTTGATCAGTTTAAATCTATAACAAATAGTCAGCATATATACAACTTATAAACGATGATTTCTTTGTATCGTATTGTCACGAAGGAGAAAACTTTCTTCCTAAAACACATTAAAGGGACTCATAATGCGTTAAATATCCCATAATTTCACTTTCGTCTTGGACATGATGTACTTTTAACTAGTATTAAAGTTTTGTGATTATGTTGCTTGCATACATATCCTTAAACTTACAAACAAAACACAGCAGATACGATTACGTTTAGTATAAGTGATGTTTAAGAATTATACTTCAAGATAATCGATTACTGAGCTCATTCCTATATTTTGTTGGCTTTTAGGTTTTTACTACTTATTCGTTTGTTATTTTGTTTGGGTGTCATCTACATATGGTTTTCAATTACCAACGTCGCGTTTCCTATTTGTTGTAACTCATCTAGTTTAAATCAAGTTTTTGGTAATGCATGGCGATAGTGTTTAACTATATTTTTCTCCTCTTGTTTAATTGGCAAATACGGAGCATAAAGTAATCTTCGATGAAGTATGCTCCTTTCCTAAAACAATATTTTTCAGTTTTAATAATTTCACTAACGATATGGATGATTATATTGACAACAATGTGTGAACAAACTTAATCATTTTAATATGTAAAATGTAAAAAAGATAAAGAGATTTATCGCACCTCAGGTAAATTATGACGTTGTGATTGGTTTCCCCTTATGGATCTGTAGGGGTTAGTAGGGGTTCATGACGTCAAGTCTACTGTTAATATTGACGTCCACTAAAGATGTTGTTGTATTTCATTGTTTATTGTTCTAAAAATGTGGTATGATCCCAAATGAGACAACTATTAACCAAAGTTCAAATGAAGTGGATGTAAACAATTTTAAGAAATTGTGTGGCCTTCAAAATGAGAAAACCTCATATTGTATTGTCGGCTTTAAAAAGCTAAGACATGAAAATATGAAATAATTCAATTGAGACAAATAACAGCCTAATTCATGACAAAACAATTTACGAAAAACAAATATGAGAGACACGAACCAACGACAACCACTCAACTTCAAGCTCCGGCCTTTGGACATACACATAACGAATGTGGTGGGGTTTGATATGTTTGTGAGCGCCCAATCCTCCCTTAACCTGAAATAGTGGCTTGACTTCGCAACATAGGAATAAACTATATAAACAAGAAGAAAGTTTAACTCATTAGATCAACACAAAGCAGAAAAAAATTAAAAATACAGACCGGACGTGGCAGGGTATTTATCCACTTCTCAGTTGAAAGCCAATGACAACTTTATTTGTTATCAAATAAATTTTTAACGACATCACCTTGATCAAATCCATGAATATGAACAAAAGAGGAGTTACTCTTAGGGATACATACAGCTTTTACTGCAAATACACGTTCTAGTTTTCTGATCAAAATAAAAATGTATTTATTTACAAGTCAGTTCGAATTGGTCAGAGTAAGGCCTTGGCATGCTGTAGGGACTCCTGTATAAACAGTGTGCTGACCTACAATGTATATCTAAATTTTGATTTTACAGGTTCAACCAATTCATGCAAGACGCCGATTTTGCTTTCTCATTATAAGCTGAAAGAAGGAAGTTCATCAGTGCAAAGCACATACATTGTTTATTGCAAATCTTAATAAACATGTACTCTGATGATTGTACATGGACATGTATTCCTATTTAGATCACTTTAAGTAATACCCTTTTGACAGATCCATGTAATACTAAGACAAATTATCAAAGCAACAACATGAAGATGTACTGCAATCTGTTACAATATGGTGCATCACCATATCTTTAGTAGCTAATCCTATGAATCTTACATTCTCGGAATCTGTAATAAAAAGTAAATTATCTTTAATATTACCAACAAAGACAATAATGACAATCCAATATCATAATTGGCAAAATATAAATAATGCAAATATCTGTTAAAAGGATATTTGGTAAGTTGTTTTGTTGTTTGTCTTATCGTCTTTTGTGTTTGTTCACGGCATTCTCAGTTTTTTCCGACTTATAAAGGTTGAATGTCTCCTTGGTAACTTTCGGCTCTGTTTAGTATTGTATTGTATAAATGGTTGATGTAGATTTAAAAAAAAAACGTCAGCGATGTTTCGTGTTACACATGAACAAATCAAGTCGACAATTTAATTGCGTGATTTAATGAAATGGTTTGATAATTAAACTGTAAATGTATAGACTAAAATCTTCTGTAGAACCGTTGTTTCTTATTTAGATCAAAACAAACAATCACCTAATAAACAAACGCTGTATGAACAGAGGATCCAATCAGTGTCAATATCTATTTCTACAAACATCTTCATAATAGATTCTGTTGCTTCTTGTGAATTCTTCTTCGGTCTTACAAAAAGAATATTTTGATGCGTACAAATAAAATTGACAATGGAAATGGGGAATTTGTCAAAGAGACAACAATCCGACCAAAAAGCAGATAACAGCCGAAGGCAAACAATGGGTCTTCAACGCAGCGAGAAAATCCATCACCCGGAGATGGGCCTCAGCTGGTTCATAAATAAAATGTGTACTAGTTCAGTGAACATTGACGTCATACTAAGCTCTAAAACATATAAATGAACTAAAATTAAAAATCATACAAGACTAACAAAGGCCAGAGGCTCCTGACTTGAGACAGACGCAAAATGCGGCTGGGTTAAACATGTTTTGTGAGATCACAACCCTTCCCTTTACCTCTAGCCAATGTAGAATGAAGAAACACACAGCGATACGCACAGTTTAAAGAAGTCCGAGTCCGATGTCAGAACAGGTAACAAAAGAAACTAAGCAAAATGACAATGATACATACATTAACAAAGGACTACTAGCAGTTACTGGCATGCCAGCTCCAGACCTCAATTAAACTGATTGAAAGATTATGTCTTCAGCATATGAAAATCAAGCACAATCCCTCTTGTTAGGGTTTAGTATCATACCATCATAAAATATATGAGAAGAACATAACCCGTACAACAACAACTGGTTTTAGAATAAATGTCTTTATTTTCGATGCAAAGACCCTATGAGTGAATCAATATTAATATCAAATTATGCAATCCTTAATGACTTGACAACAGTATCGTAACTATATCCCTTCTGAATAAGTCAGTTTAAAGGTTTGGTTAGCTTTTGAGGTGAATGCCGACAATTTTGTGCTTTGTAAAGAATATTACCATTAAATATTGGATTTGAAATATCTGAACGTATAAGATGTCTGCATGTTGATACCCTGGTGTAATAATTTTCAGTAATACAGAGATTTCTTTCGTTGAAATCAAATACGATGTAACACACACGAACGAATCGAACAAGTTGAGACATATAAACACCATGAGATGGTGACAAAGGAACGTCACCATCTAAAAATTAGATTATTAACAATAGGAAATGAAAAATCATCTCTTTTATCATAAATTTTGGTATTAAGTTTCTCGTTACAGATATAGAGATCAGGAATGGACAATGTTCATTGTTAGTATTAACGTTATTTAAAGTCAGTTCGACAGGATAAATCGATTTAGTGTGCATACTGAAGTCGTCATTATTGAGAGCCAATATATCATCCAAATATCTGAAAGTGTTATTAAATTTTGTATCAGATGTTGTTTTATGAGTCTTTGCTGATTTTGGTCATAAATTGTAACTCATAACAATACAGAAACAGGTCCGCAATAAGTGGTGCGCAGTTAGTCCCCATGGGAATTCCGATATACGAAATATCGATAGCAAACACAAATGTTATCTAGTAAAAATTCAAGGGCAGCTAAAGTATCAAAGCAGGTTCAATTGACATAGTTCTTTTGTTTATTGTTACTAAAAATTCTAATGCAATTATTTTTAAACGAGTGTTTTTATTGGCTGTTGTTGGTAGTCAATTCCACAGTTGACCTGCCTCGGGAATGTGTATATTACTACGCAGTCTTGCGCACTTGTTTATTTTGTAAACAATGGATGACCCAGATATTGCCGATCCGTTCCAGTACGATGATGACGACGATGAGTTCCTATTAATCCCTTTGATATTGCCGCAATTTGACCTGGAAGTAACATATCCAGACACAGCATCAGAAGAGGAAGAAAATGGGACAAACCCACAAACTGGGACTGCAGACATCAGTCGTGAACAAGATGAAGCAGACGATGACCGTCTTGACCAAGTTATGCTTGCTGAAGTTGAACGTACGTTGAATGATACATTCAATAAACAAATTAAAGTGCATACAGCACACAGCTATACCCCTGTCCATCACTTTATCAATCTATCTGTACAAATTTATTACTCAAACACAGTAAAGTACCAATCATTCATTTCTTTTTTGACAGAAAAAAAGAGGGTAGGGTCAAAAAACACATTTCAACTTATAAATTATCTGTTTATGACAGATAAGTAGGGCTCAGGATTTTTTTCATTGGACCAAAACCCCCCAAAAAAATGCTTTTCGGATTTTTCTTCACAAAATTTGTACGCATTTCATTGAAAAAAATCATGCATCCCCCCCTACATTTCTGTAAGGATTTGTAATTGTAAGATCCTTCATTTCATGAACATAACAGACATATTACATGTATCAGTTCAGTTGCTATCATTAAAATTCCATATATAATTAGATTTCATTAAAAAAAGAAGCATTTTTCCGAATCCTATCAATAAAAGAGAGTAAAAAGAAGAAAAATATGTCACATCTTAACAAGAATTCTTCAAAAATAAACTGCAGACTAGACCCTTATTTAATATATTACAAAACAAAATAAAATGTGAAAAGTTTTTTTGCAACCCTGAATCATGTCAATTGCTGATTGGATAGTTGCAAAGATCTGTTTTATGGCATTTGTGATTGTAAATCCAACTGAAAATGACAACTCTTTCACAAAAAGAACTATTCTTGCATGTATTCTAAAGAATTTCTACACACGGACAATCTATGATGACATTAATAAATGTACAAATTGTGTCAATGACTTTAAATGTATTCAGTAAATTTCTAAAATGGTCCAAAAGACAATTAAATTGTTATAATAAAACAAGTACACAAAATCAACCATAAGGCACTATCATGTATAACTAACACACACATTTGTGCTCTAAAACGGTTTAGCATCTCCCGTCTCATATCTGTGTTCAATACACTCAATATGAAGTCCTTTTTAATTGTCAAACGAAAAAAATATGAAACAATTAACAAAGTGCAAAATAGCACAGTGATTCACAATACTCTATTTCCTGTTAAAATCAATTATAATACATTAAATTTATCTTGTGGTTGGGTTGCTGTTTCATTGACATATAAATGTATCCCAAATAATATCCATTAAATTTAATCATAATCATATTTCTTTCTTTATATACAGCAAATGAAGATGAGGATTTATTGCAAGCACTAGAGCTAGTAGAATCACAAAATGAGACAAACCAAGAACCTGAATTCGAAGATGTTAATTTTATGACAAATGGAAGGTTTCCTATTATCAACAAAGAAGAGAAGGAGAATATTGTAGATGACGCGAACAGCAAGTCCACAAAGAAACAGACAAAATATGGAGTTAATATTTTTCGACGTATGTTTTCAAAAATATATAGAATAAATATATAAGCAGTATTAAACAATCCTTTACTGTCCTCAGTACCTTGAGCTTCTTCCTTTTTTTAAACCTGAACAAACAATTGACATACAAGTACATGTGTGAATTTACTTTGTTATTGTACATATCAACCAGTCCAGTAACATTGTACATGCATGTAGATCTTGAATCAGCTAGCATTACACAAGGGATGAAACTGTTCTTTATTATCATTGCACTTTGCTTGTATTTATCCACTAAAGAAACAAATCAGCTCCTTTCCTTCCATTTAAATAATCATATTTACAGCATTGTAATTTAATGTTGCACAAATGACATATCTTCAGGAAAGATAAACAATCTGTTAACAAAGGAAATAACTCCAAGATTTAAAATCATGTTGTAAAAATTGTCCACCTTGACTGTGATTTCATCAGCGAATCTTTCACTTCATTGTTCATATATATATATATCATCATCAATTAAATCTTGTCATTTCAATACATGTATTTTAAACATGGAGATTGGGTCTATTCCACGCTTGACGAGACTTTAATCACTTGTACGGAATTTTTAACATTAACAGACACACAAAAACTAGCTCGTCCTCTGAATTTCATCTTTGAAATTGTTTTCATGCATACATGTACATGTATAATACATTTGAGATCGACGAATATGTATCAGCAAAATTCCGGTATCCTGTCAGACATACACATGCCTAAATTTATGTCCCTAGGGCATAGTGGCCATACCTGAAAAATACAATGTTAAAAAGTCATAATTTTTTGTTAGGAAAAATCTTAATCATTTTTCACATTTACTTAAGTATTGAAAAAAAATAACAGTTTGTTGTGCAATAGAATCGGAATAACAGTACTGTAGTTGAAGAGTTGCCACCGTCAATTGGCGATTTGACTGTCGCAAATGCAGTTTTACTGGCGACGCGTTGCGGTGACAGTAAAACAGAGATTTGCGACTGTCAAATCAAACTGTTATTCCGATTCTAATGCATAATAAAAAGAAATAATACGTTAGAGCTTGACAAAATGTATAAATTTGAAATAAAATAAAATTCTGCAAAACTTCATGAGTGATTTTGGCGCAAAGATGTCACGGCTAACTCTTTAACTTAACTTTTAAATAATGTAGCATAAGTCAAATTCGTTTAAAAACAAAAATAAAACTGTTAAATTTATTCCTTCAAAATTCTGTTTTGTAGAGTGGTTATTGGAAGAGAAAAAATGTAGATTTTGAGGATCTTGACATCACTAGTTTAGATGCAACATTGAGGAATTTTACGCCGAGGTCAGAAGTACTGATGGCAATTTTATTCCAAGAGTACATTCGTTGGAATTAGAGCATCCATCAACAGGCATTTGAGAGCTCCCCGTTTAATAAAACCTATGCATTGATGGACAAATCAAGTTTCAGCAAATCAAATCAAATGTTTGCCGCAATGTTAAAGAAGCTTCAACGTGAGGGTTTAGACAAAGCTAAACATCACCCTTCTATAACTGAAGGAGATTTGCAAAGTTGAGGGAATCAGAGGTCTTGTCAATGAAAACTCCCAAAGGTTTACAGAGAAAAGTTTGGTTTGATATGATGATAAGTTTTGGTCGTCGTGGTAGAGAGAATCAAAGGCAATTTACTAAAGATACATTAGAAATCAAAACTGATGACCGCAGCCATGAATTTGCACAATTTGCACATAGTGAAACTACAAAAATCACCGTGGAGATATTTCAGATGATAATTTTGAAAAAATCCTACAATGTATAGTACGTACAAACCCGACTGTCCTGTTCAAGCACTTAAATTATATTTGTCAAAAGAAATCCTACTACCAATGACTTCTTTCAACTGTCACGTCCAAAAGTAGATGCAAATGATGAAATATGGTATACTTCAAGGCCTTTGGGGAAAAATGTTAGATAACATGATGAAGGAAATGTCAAAAGTTGCTAATTTGTCACAAATATATACCAATCATTGTGTACGGGCCACTACTATTAATATTTTGGCCCATGCTGGTATTGCAGACAGAGAGATTATGAAAATTACAGGTCACAAATGTGAGACAAGTCTTTCTTCATACCATGCAGATTCTTCTGACAAACAGAAAAGAAAGTATTCTGCTCTATTACAAGGTCTTGATGAAACAGCTACTGCTTCAACAGATAATGTAAAGATATCGCAATCAGTTGCTGGATCATCAAATATATATCCTTCAACAAACATAGGGGTTCGATCAACATCAACAGTCGCCTGTACGGAACAACCATGTGCACCTTCCACAGTTCCCCTGTCGGCCTCTCAGTCACATT
Source organism: Mytilus coruscus (assembly GCA_017311375.1). Lineage (NCBI taxonomy): Eukaryota > Metazoa > Mollusca > Bivalvia > Mytilida > Mytilidae > Mytilus > Mytilus coruscus. The sequence goes on along the minus strand of CM029597.1, from coordinate 92,232,279 downwards.
CGTACCAATTGAATATGCTTCAAAACAATGTTAACAACTTACCTCCGTTATACAGCAAACAGTTTGAGATCAATAACTCCACAGTTCAGATTTACAACTACCAATTGCCACATTCTGCACCTCAGTAAATCTGTCATTAAATGTATGATCATTATGCCGCTTCGAACTTCAACTGACAGCGACATTTTTTGTGTGTAGATCGATTTCATAGCTGACTGCACAGACTAGTTATTTGTTGATTAAATTTTCTAAAACCATTGTAAAGCGATGTAAAATACCTATTTTGAACAATTCATTAACCTAATAAATTTATTTCACTCAGATTCTTTCATTTTTTAAACTTTCTTACCTCGCACTATTTTTTAGCGGAAGGTATTTATGTGTACACATAATATAGGTCATTGAAACAATTTAATGGTTAATTTTGGCAATATAGTGTGTCGGTTGGGAGAATTTCATTAGAATAGGAATAACTGTACTGTATTTGAAGAGTTGCCACCGTCAATTGTGGATTTGACGGTCGCAAATATCCGTTTTACTGTCTCCGCTACGCGTCGCCAGTAAAACAGGAACATGCAAGTAATTTTTAGTCATGACACTCATAGATAGAAGGGTATTATCCCTGCAGGCACACTTTGTTGAATCAACGTTGAATCTTTGTTGATTTTAGGTTATACATAGATCAACAAATATTCAACATTGATTCAACGTTGACAAGTCAACGTTGAAATTAGAACATTGTTGGCTAAACAATATATAAAACCTAGTAGTTGTGGATACCAGAATTGTCAAAAGAAGTATTAAGCACATCACATTTTTTTTAAATTGACAACGATATTCACATAAAATAGAATATTCAGGAGATTTATCACTAATTGTCGTTGTGATTATTGAATTATATATAAAACAATCGCAGTGTATATCAGCATAAAATAATCATGAACTTTGCACTCCAAATAATAGAAATTCCCAAATTTCACCCCACCCCAAAACATAATAAATTAATAGAACCAGCTTGCATACAGAATCATACAGTAAATATAAATATTTGTGAATAACCCTTCCCTAAAAATATGCCCCTTTACGTGGCTGCTGATGTCAAATATCTTGTTTTCATTCCTTTTTTCTTTCCTATTCTTTTAACAATCTAAAGAGAAAGACGTATACATCGGTACATAAACACAGTGTAGATACTATTCTGTACGCTATCCGGAAGTCGCGATTTTCGAAGCGATGACTTCCAACTGGCTAACAGGACGGTTTTGCCTACGGTGACTTTTCTCATCATTTGTTTACTCCTATATCTATAAAGTGCTTTGAACATCTTCAAGGTATGTATAGCATCATAAATATGAGTAACTGTAACAAAAACATGCATTAGAATATAAAATATACGTGTGCATCACACCAACTTGATAGAAAAAGTGAAATCGATGGACAATTTTGCTCTCGTAGTACAAAGCAAATAATCTTTTATTGCAAATATTTGTATCAGTTTACAGTTAAATATATACTGTTTCAATATTCTTTTCGTATTTAAGTAGAATATTCGTATTTCCCATAAAAATATGTTTTCCTTGAGGATCCCAAAATAAATTACTGTACGATCAGTCTAGAACTGACTGTATTCTAGAAGCGATTTCAGATTTTTGACTGTATGACCAGTCGTGATTTTGAAAAAAAACAACGGCACCCACTTCTAAAGTCCATGTTTTGGAAAAAATAAACCCCAAAAACTAAAATATTGGTGCACAGTGGCATCATTTAATAAAGAATCTGAGAAAGTTTTATATATATACGGTAAGTTTAGGAAAGTTGCGTATAGTAAATGGGTACCACCAATAAGGTAGTGGAAAAGCCCTTATCACGGAAAGAGAAAACAGTGATTTTCGAAATCAAAATAAGAGGTGCACAATTGAATTAAATGATGAAGAATCTGAAAAACATTCATTAAGTTATGACAAGTGTCTGAAGGAAGTTGTGGATATAAAATAGGTACGCCCAATATAAGGCTATGACAAAGTCCGTATTTTAGATATAGAAACATCAGAAATATTTTTACCAAAATTCGAAATAGAAGGTCCATAATGCATTAATTGATTAAAAATGGAGCAATTTCAGAAACTTTAATAATTGGTTTAGGAGGTGTTGGAAATACCTGATGGGTGCCCCATATAATGCAATGTTAAAGTCCGTATCTTATATAAAAAAACCCATAAAAGATTTTACTAAAATTCGAAATAGACGGTGCACAATACAGTCATTATCATTTATGATAAGGAATCATAGAAAGATTAATTAATAGTTATATCAGTGACGGATCCAAAAAAAGGGGATCCGGCGGTTTGAAACCCTTTTTTAACTATCAATGCATTTGTATGGGAACATATATTTGGAATCCCTTTTCTCCTGGATTGGACCCTCTCCATTTAAAATGGCTGGAACACCAATGTGTATTAAGTGGTTTATGAGGAGATGCGCTTACAAAACCGGAGAAACATATTGTACCGAAAGACGGACTTCATTATCACTATAAACCCCGCTTTACAAAGTGGTGTACAATTGAGTGTCAAAGAGACAGCTCTACATCCAAAACAAAGTGAAGGAACTGTGATCAATTATAGGCTACAGTACGGCATCGAATGTATGTAAATATGCATTTTATATAACAATTAAATCTGTGTGTTTGTACAATTTTAAGTATAACGGAGGACATTTCTGAAACTTATATATACAACAAACCTTCCTCTTATTTTAGCAACATTTAAACATCCTTATACTATATATATATATATCAAGCTAAAACATGTTTCATAAGTTTTCAGGATGTATTTGTGTTATTTAGAAAAATGCCACCTTCTAATGTATCGTAAATAACTTTGAAATCACCACTAGAATACAGTGAAATAAAGACTGATCATACATTTTCAAAATATACAAGCGAGACTGATCGTACAGTGAGAAATTCAAACAAGTGTAATTTTCTTATTTGTGGCTTCAAAGATCTGGTTGAAACTTTACCACCACTTGAAATATACTTCATTTAGTTAATAAAGTCTGGTTTTACGTTAATTTGTACACTAAGAGGGTAAAAGATTTTTTAGATTCACCGACTGATTTTCCTTAATGATGCACTTGAAAATTCCTTGATTAAGGCAAAGATACGAATAGTGAATGAGCTGAATTTAATTCTAAACCATTTGAGAATATCGATGTCAGCTGAATTAATCATTAAGCAATGTACAGATGATCAACTTACCGTTTAATTCAGTATATCCATCAAATTTAAAATGTGATCCAAAAGTTCTCGCTTCGAAAATCGCGACTTCCGGATAGCATACAGAATAGTATCTACACTGTGATGAACAATGGTTGATAACTTGTAATATAAACAACCGATAGATCTATTGGAATAGTGATTTAAATTTTCGCGGCATTTGTAACATTTCTATTTTAAGACAAATTCAGATATGCGCAGGCGCAGTTGTTTTGTTGCCAAAGTTTGAATATCCGCTTTCGAGACCACAAGGTGATTCTACAGAGTTTTTATCAATATTTTCCTGTATACAGCTTTTATATTTTATCGTAAGTATATAAATTGTTGTGATTACAGTAAATACAGTATCGTATTTTAGAAATGTGAGCATATCATGTTGTTATGATCTGTACTGAAAAGTTGAAATTTTACACGAGGAAAAGGGGATGTTTAGCATGTTACCATTCCGATTTACCTTGCATCGTCTCATGAATTTTTATCGTTGACTATTTGAATTCATCATATAATTGAATCAAAAGTAAAAGAAATTTTATCTTTATTTACCTGTTCAAATCAGTTACACGAAATCTCATAAAAAGGGGGGCCTGAGTTGTTTACAAAATTGGGATGGAAAGGTCAGACGCTATATGGCTCACCAAGTTAGACCTTTAATATTTTACTGTCAAAGTTGAAGTAGTGTTTTGACAAGGTAATCAAAGATGAAGGGTATATCATATATGAGGGTGGTAAAGAGTTATTTGCTTGCAACGTTTTTGGCCTTTTTATTTCTCGTTTTCTTGTCTTTGCTTCGACATGCGTTATTTGTGTTTCCCCTTATTTATTTTCCGTGTTTCGTGTTGGTACTCTTAATTTCTCGTGCTTGTCCCACATTTGATAAAAAAAGTAAACTGGGACTAAATTCCAAGTCAGTCTGGATTTTTAAAGTATGTGTTCCCAGGATATTAATTGCTATCAAGTTATGAATATTTTTTTTTCTAATCGGATGCAACAAGCGGACGCAAAAAGGTGACCGCAGGGTCTTCGTGTCCATTATCATGACTGTGATCTCCAAGAACGACTGAGTAATAACTTCTAGTACTTTTTCTTTAATATTTATGATTTTATTTTTCGTGCTTCGTAACAAGTTCGTTTATCCCAATTTTTGTTTTCCATGCAGCGTTTTGAACCCCCTTTACAACCCTCGTATATGTCAATCAGACAGATATCCGTGCAGCAGCACAAGTAATACAGAAAAGACATAAGTGGATAAACCTTCAATTTGTTCAAGTTAAAATGTAGTATTTAGGATTTTCTTGCAGATTATACCTTCTGGTCTATATAAAAGGAAATGTAGTTGAGATTTTGAAGTATAACTTTCATTTAGTTTTCACGAGTTCTTATGCTTTTGATTTATACTTTAAATATCATCGTTATGAAGTTATTAATAGTTAAATGTGTTGAACAGTATTAATTTGACAATGTTATAACTTTTGATTTTGTAGATGTCATCATGAAGACCTATGGAATCCCGGAACAACAGTTGTCTGACCAAACAACCTTTCTAAAATGGTCTACAAAAGACAGGGTGGGAGAAGAAAGAAGTTGAAGTTTTCACTTTTAATAAATAAATTTATTTTAATTTTATCGTATTGAATATTTCTCTATAATCAGTAGTTGGACATTAGAATACATGGAGTAGGAACGGCAAACTTTGTTTTATATTTTGATCACTCAGATATTTAAAATAGACATTTGGCAAAAATATGTGTATTAAGGGTGTGTGCTTTCAAAATTAGGATAGTTCAATATTGGAAATATTTTTTATTTTTTTTTTTGCTGATTTTTCAATATTTATCTGAGATGATAATTTGTGTTTTATATGCATATCGTTAAATGTTAAAAAATCTTGGGGTTAAATTATGGTTTGTAGGAAAGCCCTTAGCACACATATTTGTTATTCAGTTGATTGGTTGTTGACATCATCATGGTCAAGCCATGCTCTTATCACAAGAATGTGGTCTCTCAGTTTTATTGTTGAAAATTCTTCTACGAGTAATTGACAGTCAGTGGCATATATTCAAAGTTTTTATTGTTACCTATTGTTAACAAGACAATCATCAACCAAAGAACATTATTTATATATCTTTGGGTCACCATACAGTCTTCAACAATGAGCAAAAGCCACACCATGTCAAATATGACCAGGCAATGGTATTATTTTTAAAGTTCATCAATTTTTTCTGAAGTTAATTTTTATACTTGGGTCTGATGGAGCAGCTATTGGATAAAGTTTCCTGTGGCAGAATGTTGCTATGACATTTAGCGTGTAGAGGGCCTTGAGAAGACACTAGCTTGAATATTGATACAGTATAAAATTATGGAATGCAACACACAGAAAATGCAGGATGAATGACACTTAAGTTTTAGGTGGAAACACAGTTAAACACAACCACTAACCAATTTTGATTCCGTGTTGAATATGGTATTCACCTGAATTCAATCTGAATTCAAGGTAAGTTATTGGTTTAAACAATGCTGAAGCAACCATTATTCAATATTGATTCAAAGTTGAATATCAATGTTGATTGAACATAGGATTTCAACGTTGATACAAATTTGCAAAATCTAATAAGAATTCAACATTGATTCAACATAGAAAATAAACATTGGTTCAATGTTAAATCAATGTTGTGTGCCTGCTGGGATTATTAAAAATGTTAGCGATTGTAGTATTTTTAGATAAGCGATTTTGAAGATTGAGACGTGTAGACACCCTTTGAACGAGTTTAGTATTTAGTATCTTTCCATTTCGAAGCTTCATTATTATTTTTGTTTTTTGTTATCCGTATTTCCAATTGAAAGGAGAAAAGAATGGCGTCCAAAATATGAACCAGCACACAGGAAAAGAATAAAGTAAAAAGATAAAACTGTTCGGCTAAAGACGTCAAATGCTATCCGTCAGCAAGTACCGGACAAAATATGTTAACAGCAAAACATGAGGACAAAAAAACAAAAGACAGGATATATCAGGGTAGCGCCTGACGTCTGACTAAATAGTAGAATGGGGCTGAATAGTGAAATTATCCATGGATAGTTATTGTATAGTTATGTACTGATGTTTTATTTCAGAACGGTGTATCTAATGCTGATATTTAAAAATGGAATAGTTAAAGGTACAATGTGTATTAAGATGCCTCGATGATCAAGTAGGCTAAGTAGTTCATCACAGTATGCTTGTATCAAATCTTTTCGAGAACCTAAATCTGCTTTATGATGGCGTTCCATGTACATTGTTCAAAGAGTTTTACCGAGAAAGGTCCAGAAAATTACGATTTTTTTACAAAGAGGGGTCGCCAGATAGCTTATTATTCCAATGCGTTATATTTAAAGAAGTACGGATATCAAAATGCCAGATTATTCACTCAATTCTATCTAAGAGTTTAAACCCACTGATTAATGAGTTTACTATGTTAACTCGCAGCAATGATTTTGTAAAGAAGATTTTAAACAAGAAATATTGCTACATGTATGATAGAAAATAAGAAATACAAATACAGTGATCCGTACCATGTACCGTACCGTAAAGGCAAGGTGTGGTTGATTCAAACCTTAATTGACTGGGATTTCTACTTTTCCTACCAAATCACGACCGTTCTCTCTAATCACTCAAGTTTCCTCCGAAACAAAATGTGATTGCCATGACACAGGAAAAAGTGCTGACATTAGCATTAATATTAGACATCAATCACCAATAAGCTTGGATCTCGTGCAATTCATTGGTTCCGATTATGTTATCACAGCAAGGGACAAAATAAATATCTTAAATAAACCAAAAGCTTGCATATATTAGTGGTTGGAGAAATAAACATATTTAAACATGTTAAAGTTCTCGATAAAGGTTGCTTCATAGTAATCATTCGGAATATACAGTTTTAGTAAAAAGTGGTTTGAAGTTTTAAGAATGGTTTAAAGGAGATGCGAAAGATACCAGATAGACATTCAAACTCATATGTCGAAAATAAAAGACAAGGCCATGGCTAGTACAAATGTAAAAAAAGCCAACACACAAACAATAGTACACAAAGCACAACATAGAAAAACTTAAGACTGAGCAACATGAACTCCACAAAAATTGGGAGTGATCTCAGACGGCTCGGAAGTGTAAGCAGATCCTGCTCCATATGTGGCACCCGCTGAGTTGCTCATGTTAGTACAAACCCGGTAATGAGTTTAATTCGGTATGTAACATTCAGGAAAGTGGACGGGATTGCAGTTACGACATTAGGAACACCACAACAAGGATGTGTTTTAACTTAAAAATGTTTATTAAATTTTACCAAAATCCCTAATTTTGTCACTGAAATAGATTGTTAATATCATTTGCATACAACACTGCAGTAGTAACAGTCATTTCTTTGTCTATTGCAGGATGACATCATCAACATCTTTGTCATATGAAATATTCGTATAGAACAATGGGATTTTTTAATACTGACTTTAACATCAAGAATACCAAGCGAGCCCTTACGGGCGAGCTAATATACGAGCTGGTGTAGTCAGCATCAAACAATGAAATGCAATTTGTCTTTTTATCGTCAATTTGTCCTGTATGTTTTAGTTGAGAATATGAAGTAAAATAAAATAGTTAGTGAAACTTCTTTCACGCGTACACATTTTTGAATAGTTATTCAGTTGTATGAACGATGTAGCATGCATTTCATTGATACTTAACGCGGATCGACTTGAGCACGTGACGCTGCTCCACTCATACATCGTGGTTCATTGCCTAATATTTTCCAGTATCAAGTCCTGTTCATGATCTTAAAAAATATTACGCAGATAAAATTGCCGATAATAGCAGATAATGTTCCTTATGTCCGCTATCATCTGTGAAACGGATATTCCAAAATTTATAACCAACTCAGTGATGCCGTCCGTAAAACAAACAAAAGGATGATTGCAACATCACCACTTGTAACTCTTGGTTTAGGAGCTTTCTTGTGAGAAGCAACCCTCTGTCAAGGAAATCATGACAGGAAATACAAGCCTGGAATATCGTATTAACATGTTATAATATTGTGTTACTTATCCTAATGTCGTTCTCATTCAAATGGTTTTAGGAGACAACCATTTGATTTTAAGGAGGGTTTGCAGCAAGAGGATTTAAACAATGAAAAGCTTATAAAAAGAAGATGTGGTATGATTGCCAATGAGACAACTCTCCACAAGAGACCAAATGACACAGAAATTAACAACTATAGGTCACAGTACGGCCTTCAACAATGAGCAAAGCCCATACCGCACAGTCAGCTATAAAAGTCCGCCTGAGAACAAACTGATAATAATAACAGAGTGAACACGAATAATCGGCAAGACAAAATGCAGGAAATAATTGTGTGAAAAATTATTTCACGTCAAAATAGTTATAATGAGTAGCCTCAGCTGAAAATTGATAACCTGTCTGCACAAAATCCTCCTGAACTCCAAATATATCAGTGGTAGTCAGATTTCTAGTTATGTGTTTATGAGACTAAATTATTTTAATTCGAACACAGTTATGACTGTCAGTAACTGCAAGTACTCTCAGAATTGTACTTAGTGTATTTTGGTTGTTGGGATGTACCCGGCCACGTCCACTCTGTTTTTGTTTGATGCATTTCTATTTGTATCCACCTAAAGGGTTAAGCCTTTATCAACTGAGTTTAAAGTGTGTTCTTTTGTTGTACTGTAACTCCAATGTTGCAGGTTAGGGAGGTTGGGCGCCCGCTGACATGTTTCACTTCACCAAATTCTAAATCTGCCTGTCCCAAATCAGGAGGTTTTTTGTTACATAAACTAGGACGTTAGTATTCGCGTTGAATTGTTTTCATTTGTAATTTCGTGGCTTTTATAGCTGACTATGCGGTATTGGCTTTGATCATTGTTGAAGACCGTACGGTGACCTAAAGTTGTACATTTCTGTGTTTCTGTTGAAGAGTTGTCCCAATGGCAATCATACCACATTTTCTTTTGTATAAACACCGCCATTTTCATTTCATTATTTAAAAGATATATCAAATGCTTCTCAAATTCTTAGTCTTTTCTGTTATTGTTCTAAAAGATCGACTCTGCACACAGTCGTGTGAGAACATTAGGATACACCATATATATCGTATTATTTTCCTATGGCCAGAAAAGTATAAACTATGTACTTTATTATGATAGTCATGAACATTATTTATATCTGTATCATTCACCACCCCATTCCTCCACCAAAAAGCGATCAATAAAAGAAAGAAAATTAAAAAAAAAAAAAAAACCCACCCATACCCCTCAATATAAAGTTATCAAACAAACAAATATAAAAAATAAACGGTGATCTACATAGATATAAGAAGATGTGGTATGAGTGCCAATGAGACAACTCTCCATCCAAGTCAAAATTTATAAATGTAAACCATTATAGGTCAAAGTACGGTCTTCAACACGGAGCCTAGGCTCACACCGAACAGTAAGCTATAAAGGGCCCCAAAATTACTAGTGTAAAACCATTCAAACGGGAAAACCAACGGTCTAATCTATATAAAAACGAGAAACGAGAAACACTTATGAACCACATCAACAAACGACAACTACTGAACATCAGATTCCTGACTTAGGACAGGTGCAAACAAATGCAGCGGGTTTAAACGTTTTAATGGTACCAAACCTTCACCCTTTTTCTGAAACAATAGTGTAACATCACAACATAGAAAGACACACTATAAAATATCAACTGAAATAGCTTAACTCAATCAAAGGACATAGCAACACCATTGAACATACACTGAACAATAAATTTGACCTATGATACAATGTAAATTCAAAATAAATAAACTAAGGGATGAATAATAAAAGTAACATGTTATATCGGTATGAAATGTTAAACAATTTAAGAAAAACAATATGCTTGAACAAAAATATCAGCCATTTGCAATAACTTTAAACACAGGCAAATAAAATAATTTTGTTGTTAGGTATACGTATACAGTTACAATAGAGAAAGGAAATATTTTAACAAAATAAATAATTTTGATGTTCATAGTACGAAGTGGAAATTTATATTAGTACCAAACACTTATCAAAGCTGGTATATAGACCAGATATAACCCTGAATAACATTAAATAAAAAAAAAGCATTACAATTAGTATCAACAGGTCAAATAAACAAGAAAGTACGATTTGAGAGTACTCGCAGTTACTGACAGCTAGTTAAAAGCCAAAACAATTAATAATAAAAAATCATGCATCAGAGACTAAAATCAACTAAAACACATCCCAGGGATTTAGTATTTTAACGTCATGGACAGTCAAAGAAGACATGACTAGTGCAATGCCAAAAATAAATGTATCGACAGACAGTAGGATAGTTAGGAGTTTAACCTCTTTATAGATCAAAATGAACGTGGGTGTGTCTTTAAACATACCGTTTGAAAAGAATACAAATTTAGTTATGTTTTAATTTGCTGATGACAAAATCGATATTAGTGCCAATGTAAACTATTTTCAAAGATCTAATTACAACATTGGACATGTATAGTTGTTAATTTGTGTGTCATTTGGTAACTTGTGGAGAGTTGTCTCATTTGCAAGCAGTTTACATTTCTGTTAAAACACCCTGTTAATGGTTGTTACATTGATATGAAATGTCACATATTGTTTTATCGGAACAAACATTTCTGTTGTAGCATCGAATCCGCTATCAATCTATGAAAACAATGTGTTAGGAATGTAGATTTAAGTTTAACACTCATTTTCCTTGTTGTATACTTTTACAACAACACTATGCAAACGGAATCATAAAATGCGTGTGGTTTTAATTTAGATATAGAATGAAATACACTTTTGAATATACGGACTACATGATTTTAGTTTATTCAACTAAAGTCACCATTTCGATTTCCTTATTTTTAAAGAAATGAGAACTGCTTGTTTGACCCCAATACTGTTACTGTTCTTTATGTTTGACTTTGAATACCGTAGTATCAATACATTGGGGCGGTAGCATGAAATCATATTATGTTACTAATGATAAAAAGACTGAAATATGTAGTATTAACATTGAAAAAAAATATGCACAGGTAATGAACACAACTTTGCATAATTTTCTTCGGAGTTCAGTATTTTGTGACTTTACTTTTTACTAAATCGGCTATTTTAACCAGTTACATTTTGTACTATATGATAACTCTTAAACATGTTAAAGGAACATTGTTATGGTCATCAATATCCGTTATTGGAGTAACATCTAACCTCCTCCAGCTAATAAAGGAGAACGATGTGAAAACAGAAAGCAAATAAAAAAAACAAAACAAAACCAAAACCAAACACAACGCAACAAAAATTCAATACATGGCAATACAAAACAAAAACTAACATACCACACAAAAACCCTAAACAAACTTGAATATAACTTTTATAAATGCCCTCATATAAATGGTTCAATTGATAAGAGATAGTATATGTTGTATAAACAGATAACGTGCCTTTGTAATATCATCACATACAACTATACGTTCATGGAATGAATGTTGGTTTAAGATTTAAAGTACTTTTCTTTTCGTTATAATTGAGACAACAAAATTATTTAAAAGAAATCATGTCATGTTTACGGTTTTCAATTAGAATGATTTTTAATAAATCAAATAATTTGTTATCTGTATGTATAGATATGTTTTAAATTGATGTTATTTTCGTAACAATTTAGACAACTTAACTATGCAAAAGAAATCGATAAATGCGTATGTTTTAACACAGAATGAGATACGTCATCCTTTCAAGTGACTACCAGTAGATAAATATACAATATTAAACGTTACCGAATAGGCCTAATCCAGCATTTTAGGGAGATGTGTTAATCAAATAGCTAAAGCATGTCCTCATTCATGCTTCTAAAATAACCAAGTCCAACTTGATAGCTGCGTAAAATGAACGAATCAAAACTTCAATTTTATATATAACTAATATAGGACAATGGTGTTGATTGAACATTATGCCATTCCCGTTCCTTTTGTATCCCACATATTAAGTATTACAGACAATTTACAAGTTGAGGTTGAATCTCGTACTGATACAAATAGTATATGTCATATGCAGTGTCCAGTTGTAGTAAGAACACCAGGACGGGTTGAAACAGAAAGTTCTTGAAAGCGATGAAAACTTAGCACTTTAAAATCAGCATGACTATATCAGATGACAATACGAATATTAAAAATCAAGGCTAAAATTAAGGCGTAGGTTCTTTCCAATTTGTTTACCAGTAGGATGTAAAACGACGAATAAAAGAATTCCCCACTACAAAGGAGCAAATTCAATACGGTCACATTTTACACTAATGATAATTTTAAGGTATTTTTTGTTGTTCTATTTATAAAATGCCTTCTTGTTTTACCTTTAGATACGAAAGATTTTAAAAAGGGTATAAAGGTATAATTTCATTTCACGGTTATAGTTTCTGCAACAGCTAAGTCGATGCAAGTTTTGTAAATGTTTTGTCCCTGGAGGTATCTTTAATCCAGTCTTCATCATTCCTGTGCTGACTTGAAATATAATTGATACTTTTGTAATGCTTTTAATGCTTCGTATTTCCGAGGGTTACTTGGGGTATAAATATGGTCACTACGGGTTTCTTTCGACCGGCTTTTCAAAAGTTGCAACAATGGGTTGCACGAGATGTACCAGTATGCAGCCATTTCCGGTCAAAATAAGGACGTAAAATTATTCAATACCTCGTGTACAAAGATAGCCTCATCTTTGCACGTTTAGAACTATTTAGAGGTGTCCATAGGTGGCCTGTTGCAAAGCAAATTTCTGTTCATATACCCTCATATATGTATTCAATGACACTCTGATTATCCCAACCTTCATCCCGGACGACCTTTTACTTAACTACTGAATGTTTTGTTAATATACTTTCGTCCTAAACATGCATTGAATATTTGCCACTGAATGTTAAGGAACCAACAATTTAATTTTGCTTTCAAACTATTTTGATTCGAGCAGCACTGATGACAAACAAAACGACGAACTATAGACAATCATCTATTACAAACATAACAAAGAAATCTAAAGTTTGAACAAAACGAATCCAATAGATAAATCGGGCGTGAAATCACACAGAAAGAGTAGTTTCAACCCCAAATGTAACATCCGTCGTGTTACTATGTTTTAAACATAGTGATTGGGCATATCAGGTGATACAATTTCCTAAAATAAAAGATGAGTAAATGTCTCATGTCTAATTAAAAACGAGGGAATACAAACATTGAAACAAATAAAATATCACACAGTACAATACAAAACGTAACAGAAACACAAACCATATAAAAACGATACTGAGGTGAATACGTGTAAACCGTATAGAGAACCGTTCCTGCTCAGAATGTGACACCCGCGTTGTGTTCATCATGCGACCGAATTCCTGTGATAAATCGCAAGCGATATTTTCACAATCGAAGAAAAGAGAATGGGATTGTAATTTGAAAATGCGAACTGATCCGTAGTAATCTGCGACAAAATTTTAAATAACGTCCATCTATATCATCCTTAAAACTCTATCAAAAGATCTCTTAACTTTTACAATAAGAATAAAAATAAGAATAAGAATATTTATTGAATCCAATTAAAGGGCCCGTTTCGAGCATATACATATATATATAGTATTAAATGAATGTCTACGAGAAAACCATGCAAAACCAAAAAAAAAAAACAAAAACAAACAAAAACTAGTTTGTAATTGCGAGCAATAACGGATGGCACCCTCGTTCCCCATTGCCAGGGTAACGGCAGCCACGTTATCAATTAAAGGTTACTCTATATTGCTCTGTCTACAGTTGTTAGTATAATGTAGTTTGAAATTTTCGAGAGTTCGAAGTCAAATAGAACACAAAATAGTGTTTCCTAAGAATTGTTACCTGCAGACAATATTTTATATTGAAATACTGTAATAAATGGCCTAGACATTATGCCATTATAAAATAGTAATCAGTGGTGTGAAAATGTTCTCTAATTGATTGGGACAATTTTCCATTGTGAAGTACTTTTTCCATATCGCAGTGCATGACATCATTTTACTGTCGAATACTGTTCCTGAAAAGATTTTTGTGGAATACTATCCATGACAAAATGTGACTGCAAAATACTGTTCATGACAGCATTTTCATATGATACACTATCCATGGCAACATTTTATTGTGTTATACTGTCCATTAAAGTATATCCTAATCAACAGTGATCAAAGTGCGAACTCCTTCGCCCTGAAATTTTAACAGTTGTTTAAATTCTTCAACAGATTGTCCATGAAAGTATATGTATAATTGTGAACGCTGCAGGCAACAAATAATGGTAGTCTGCATTATGCAAACTTTTTGTATTCATTCCTCATTACATATTTTGAAAGGTATTAAAATATTTCATCTATGAACCAAATGAAACCTTTGTTTTAGTAAACAGTCAAGAAGGAAGTCAGTGTCCCTTTCATATGTATTTTTAAAATTTTATATTCAATTTATTAGAGTTTTTTTTTTTGTCATAAAGTGGTACACAAAACATAGTTCACAACGTTTAACAAATCAGAGAATGGTAGAGACAAATATTTACAACACCAATGGAATTAAAAAAGTTTGTACAATCTACATAATATTGAGCACAATGAATAAGAATTTATCATAATTAACTTTTTTAGTTGGAGGAAATCAGTCGTCAAATTTTAATTTGGATTGTTATATGCAGAAAAAGGACGTTGTCATGGTTACACCAATTTCAACATACCATGTTACTGTAAAGGTGCACATATTTTTCGCGATTTCTTAAGCGGAACATGTTCACAAGATTTAAGTTATGCCTTTACTTGATCCTGTCTCTTTTTTTCTTATACAGCAAATTTAGACCTAGTGGATATTTTCGGGATTTTATCTTGCAGGCAAAATTTTCGACGATCGCAAGAATGGTTTACCTAAAACGTGGACAACTTTCTAACAAATAGATACAAAAGCAACTTACTGCTTTCATCAATTCTTTGCATATCAACATATCTACAATGCTTCTTTTCTAAAAGGGGTATCGTTTCAATTTTTTTTAAATCACCTAGTATTTAAAATGAAAATCCTGGTTGATAAGATTATTCGGTGAGAGTTTCAATCGAATAGAGAGATCAATGGAGACAAACAAAACCTCAGAGAACCGAAATTGATCCTTCCATCAAATGAATGTGTAGGACTGTAGAACAGATAAATATACATCTGTAAAATCTTTAAAACATTTGTTTTCATAATCCTTGACATCAAGAACCGTTCGAACTGTAAGAAATCATGAATTGTTCCGGGCTAATAACTCTGTACGCCAGACCGTGTAATTTTCATTTAATTACAGAGTGACGCCTGAATCAAAACAATTTATATCTTTCGCCTCTCTTTTTGTATTTCTTTCGTTATACTCTACCTTATTATCTATCTGACAAGAATGTGGAGAAAGATCAGCTCATCATTCCGGAGCACGTTAGGAAACCCTAGGTTTTTGATGAGATTCGTGTTGCTCATTCATCTTGGTTTTCTGTATTGAGTTCTTTGTAGTGTTGGTAGTCTTTTTGGTCGTTTTTCGTTTTTGAAACAAAATTGTCTGTTGGCTTTCAGCGTGTGAGTTTTATATATCCCTTTGGTATCTTTCGTTTGCCTCTCTTTTTGAATATCGATGTAAACTCGAATTAAATTTAGCAAGAACAGCTGTAGACATTTTTTTAGATATTTTTTAAGACCATATCATTTACTATTTTTGAACGAAGTCATCATGTTTTTTACGTATTTTGGCATCTGTCAAATATGTTTACAAAGTTTCCGCTGGCGGTATGTTTTTTTTTCTTCTGTTATAAATAAGTAGCATTAGTAATTCACTGATATTCAAATCTCAAATATATATTAATAGAATTATACAAAGATTGCTAGAAACTCAAAAAGAATAAAAAAAAAAACAGTAATTTGTCAACAAAAAAGTTGACCATAGATGATTTCAAATGTGTCATGCACTTATATTAATACATATTATTTTGTTACTGAGTGTTTGTCTCATTGACCTATATCTCTGTTAACTTATTCAATATTCAATATTCAAAATGTAAAATACATATTATGTGAATAATATCTCTTTGTTTTAATCATGACCACTTTACATTATCCAACACAACTATACAGATGAGTAATACAAACATTCGCTTTTAAAAAGAAAACACTACGTTTGTATACATCATTAATTATCATATGCCACACACATATATTAGTAACTTAACTCATTTATTGATAATCAAATCTCAACAAGCTTATAATCAGAATTATTTTACTGTGTAAGAAAGAAAACAAAACACATCCTACAATTTCACGGACTTTGACATCGACCAAAAGTAGACAGGCTTTATAAATAGATCAATATATATATGAATTTAATAAATACAGATAACCTAGTGTTAACTTACATGTGAAACGTATCTTTGTGTCTAGTCACTACAGGTAAGGATATATAATGAGTAGTGGTGGTCTACGTTCAAAATGTATTACAAAACATTCTTATTTTAACAAAGGAACAGTTACGAATCAATTATTGACAAAAGGACCGGAACACACAATTGAATAACCCGTAAATAAACATTGGTCAACCTGGTAAGATTTGTTGAACATTAACGTATTTTATTATGAAATTATTTTCATTGTTAATATTTGTACCTTTGTCTATTAAACTTTGAACAGTCGCGACAATATAGTATTTAATATACTACCAAGTCAGCTTATTCAATTACATCAACATGATGAAGTAAATCAATAAACGAAGTGTATCTTACTACGTTTAATTCTATGTTTAGATTGTAACAAAACCTTTACTACAAAGACTGGATTGTTGATCCGGACAACGCTTGACATATACATTAACTAGCCACAGGTGACTTTTGTACTTTCTTTGAATATCAAAAATGGCCCAAGCTGCAGCCTCGACGTGTGAAATATGTACTGCCGGACCTGGTGAACATTATTGTCAACAGTGTGACCAATTATTTTGCGGAAGCTGTAAATTATCTCATTTACGCACGAAGATAAGTAAAAACCACACGTTTTTAAGTGGACCAAACATAAACAAGGAAGAAACACTACTTTGTACAGAACACGAAGAATTTTATTTATTCTACTGTCATGATTGTGATACTCCTGTGTGTAGAATTTGCTCCGTTGAGAAACACAGCCGCCATTTGATGACAGACCTTACTAAATCAACTGAGAAACTTAGGTCTGAACTTGCCAAGGATATTGAATCGAAGGTAACAACATCGAGGCAAAACGTAAGCAAAATTGAAAAGAAACAAAAGCTTACCGTGAGGAAGTCAAAGCAGTCATCAAATTACTGACGAAGGAAATTATTGGAAGAAATTGATTGATCAAAAAGTAGATAGTTTTGTTAAGCTGGTGCAGGATGAGGAACAGAAAGCATTACAAAATATGTCTGCACTAACCAAAGTTTATCGTGGAGTGTTGGAAAACTGTCAACAATGGCAAAAGAACATCAAAGAAATGGAAACTATAGCAGATGTACTATTGTTACAAAAGCTGAAACAACTAAAAATTGATGTGGACAACATAGATTTAAAACAAGTTCCCGAAAGGTCTTCTGTGTCATACAGAAACAAAAGCCTTCATGCGCAGAACTAGACCGCCTGTTTGGAGAGTTGCAATTTCGGTAAGTTATCGATTCATAGAAAAGGGATGATTAAGGTGTTAAAATTGCATTGACACGAGAAATGTGTTCCTAAATACATAATTTCGCACTAGTTTAAATGTGTCTTGTAGCAACAACAGAGTGGCAAAAATATACCAAAAGGAACGTTTAAACTCACAAGTAAAAGATAGACCGCCAACTCCATGGCATGAAAAAACAAAGACCAAACAACAAACAACAGTACATAAAATAATAATATTTTAACAAACCAACACACACCTGGTAACAAAACGTATATCTTAAAACGCAAACATACAAAGAACGTTTTGTAATGGCTGTTAGGTAGCAGTGGTATATTTTCATGATTGATACTGCTGACACCAGGAAAGGAAAGATTGGTCGAGATTGTTTAAAACGGAAATTTCGTACACTTATTTTGATACAAAACAAGATATTTTGTCTGGTATAATCTGAACAATAGCTTATATGAAATGAACCTAATTTATATGAGACGTAAAGGTATAGAGTGGTAGGCTAATAAACATACAAACATGAAAACACACAATTTGATAGAATGACACAAAGTTAATTCAAGAATCTGGTATTGCAACATTACATTCAATATACAGTTAAACTTGTATTTGAACATCAGTTAAGTGCTGCAACCTAAATTCAATTGTATCACTTATAAGCAGAAACTGATATAAGTAGGTCTTCCTTTGTAGTGCCGCTTCAAGAATACATATCAATTCCTCAATTTCAATGTTAACCCTCTAGTAAGCTAAGCAAAGTTGAAATTTGATGGACCAGAATTATCGATTTAAGGTCCCTTATACTCATACAAGTCTTCGACATGTTTGGATTTGAACGTTCCTTGTTTATGTATATCATGAATACCTACCAACACGCTAAGGAAGCATCCACTTGTGAAAAAATTCTAGAACATAGTTGTAGCCACTTATGTTGGACTTAAAGTCACCAAATGATTCATCAGTTCTGTAGCAAATGCCGGTCATTTATGTTCAGATGTTCTATTAAGAAATCTTGTCCGAAATGAATTTAAACATTGTTAATATGCTTTGTGGCTATATAAAATTAAAATCACAAACATACCGAATTTCAAGTAAAATTTAAAACGGAAATCCTTCATCAAATGGCAAAATCGAGACAAACCTGTCATATGTAGAATATTGTGGATTAAACCTGGTTTGATAGCTAGCTAAACTTCTCACATGTATGATAGCCTCATAAAATTTTATATGCAGAAAAATGTGTGAACAATACAAACCTATGACTTCACATACTTAAGTTATCAATCATCTACATCTTTCAACTGTCTAAGTTGTGGCTGTCCTCATAATGATATAGTATAAAAGGCGACTCAGACAAATTACAAGAAAGACATTGTGTCCTTCTACTATTATTAACTGATGTATATTAACATTTTATTTAAAATGCATTCACTCTGATTTGTATAAGTTACGTAATAATGTCACGGACTATAAAAAATAATTTCTATACCTTACTTGGCATCCAAAACACGCATATCTTTTAAACCTCTTCTGTAAACTTTTGACGTATGACATAATGTCAATTATTTGGGATAAATATTCCTATCAATGTATTCAACACTAGTCCATCTTATTGTGTACTATCTTTTTCAAAGGACAGTGAAGCATTCGTTGAAAACACTGACAACGAACAAAAAACCAGGTAATTGTATTTATTTATTGTTTAGCAAGGCACACGTAAGTAGATTAACCCAATTTTACTATCGAAATCGAATATCAGTGAAAAAAATAAATAAAAACAACCATTGACCATTAAAGATCAAAACAACGCAAAACCACAAAACAAATGCAAGATAGAGGATCGGAACTGGCATTCCAATATTCAGTCATTAACACTGTTTGCCAGAGCTTATGACAAAAAAAAAATAATAATAAGTTGATAATGAATGGATGGCTGCAGGTTCGTCAAGAAGCAGTAACTTTCTAGACACTATATAAAAACAAAGAGATGTGAGTTGTATGATTGCTAAAAGACCCACCAACGTTCTGTAAACAATTATAGGCAACCGTAAGACTTTCAACAGGGAGAAAACCCATACCGTAAAGTCGGTTATATAAGGCCAAAACATCTTTTTTTTTCTATTGATAAATGTGCTTCGAAATTGACTTTATATTTATGTATTCGTTATTCATCTTTCTTATATTTGAGTTCACAAATTACGGATTTGTCATATAAACGTCTTTTCCTAGCTACACTGTACAATTGCCTTGTTTCAAAGATACAATGTATGCTTTACAATGCATATCAATTATCATATTTCAGGCCACCACTATTGCAGAAGAGGTACAAGTACGCCTGTTATCGTTGTAGGTAAGTTAAAATAATTGCCACTTATATTGAAATTGTTGTTTTATAATCGTCTGAGGTGAGTTTACCGACTTATTGAAATGACATTTCGAGTATTTTTTGTAAATGTGAAATGAAAATAATGGAACTTGTTACTTCAGGCATAGTCCATGTAATCATCAATTAGTGTAGTCTATTTGATTCAATCTGATTTGAATTGCTGAAAATACTTGTTTCTTGAATTTGCACCTTAATAACAAACTCTTTTAATATTTTGCACTGTATTGTTATTTGATATGTTTATTTAATTCTTCTAACAGGAATGAGCAGATTTCAACGTAAGTATATTGTACGAAAATAAACGATTTCAGAAAAGAAATATTAAGGTGTCCGGATTAACTAATTTGACAACACTAATTTATCGTGCATGCCACATTAAACATCATTCTTTATTTTTACTAAATTTTTATAAATAAACAGCAATTCGTCTGTTTTGCATAAACCAAATTGAAAGCGTTTGCACTTAATAAATGTTTACTTGTGATTTTAAACGGCAATCAAGGTAAGCTAATATATAAAATTGAGAATTAAAATGGGAATGTGTCAAAGAGACAACACCCCGACTATAGAGCAGACAACAGCCGAAGGGCACCAATGGGTCTTCAATGCAGCGAGAAACTCTCGCACCCGGAGGCGTCCTTCAGCTGGCCCCTAAACAAATTTGTATACTAGTTCAGTGATAATGGACGTCATACTAAACTCCAAATTATACACAGGAAACTAAAATTAAAAATGATACAAGACTAACAAAGGCCAGAGGATCCTGACTTGGGATAGGCGCAAAATGCGGCGGGTTAAACATGTTTTTGAGATCTCAACCCTTCCCCTATACCTTTAGCCAATTTAGAAAAACAAACACACAACAGCACGCACAGTAAAACTCAGTATAAGAGAAGTGCAAGTCCGATATCAGAATAGGAAACAAAAGAAAGCTATTATGTTTACTTGATCTTAGACTTAAAATATACGAAAAAGACAAATAGCATTTGACTCGTTTATACACAATACATTATTACTTTGCAATCAACGTAAGCTAATATGTGTAAAATGATATATGATATAATATAGTGTATACTATTTTATAGCGAAGTTTACCGTAGCCTATTTTGCTTTTATTTTGAGGTTTTCTTGTGGTCATGTAGTTTCTTACGTTTATAAGTTTTATAAATTCAATGGCTTTCATCTTGTTATGTATGTGCGCTTTGATATCAATATCAATTGTCCAGCTGTAATTGTACAAGAGGTCATGTCTGTTACATTTCGGGTAATGTTATCAGACTATTTTTACGTGACAGGAGAAAAGCGATGAAGTCTTTGAAAACATAATTTGATAATTCTAGCAAAGAAAGTCACATTTTGGTAAAAACTAATTGTTCAGTATGTCAATGACTCCTCCTAACTTTTAGTTAAACATTACGCCTAAGTATATTTGATGACATTTTTTAATCAAGCTTTTCTTTCAATTTTATTCATATCACATGCGTTTAACGTTATAGGTAAAATAGGAAAATGTCTTTATTAAACAATTCTGTTTTATGTGTTATTTTGGTAAAACTAATTGTTCAGTATGTCAATGACTCCTCCTAACTTTTAGTTAAACATTACGCCTAAGTATATTTGATGACATTTTTAATCAAGCTTTCTCTTTCAATTTTATTCATATCACATGCGTTTAACGTTATAAATAAAATAGGAAAATGTCTTTATTAAACAATTCTGTTTTATGTGTTATCGACTATCATTTCTTTCTATCAAATCTTTTACAGTAGACAATATTTCGAACTGCGAGTACTTTCAGTAGATAAGTATAAAACGAAAAATACACTGTCATAAAGAGATAAGACATCAGAACATGAAAGAGTTTGAGGCAATGGAAAATTAGATTTCTAAAGTACACGAAAAACACAATGGTTAAAATTGAAAAGATGACTTTAAAAAAAATCATTTGCCCTTGTTGGAATGGTAGTGTCATTTGGTCATGCCATAAAACACTTTATAACCGCATTCTTGTAGTAGTGTATTTCAAGAAATCATTTTGTAAATAAAGTCAGAAGATAGATATCTTGTAGCGGCATTTTCTTTAAAATTGCACTATTCCGGTGTTATTTCTAAAGAAACCTAAAAAAAACACAGGAAGAAACAAGTATGTAATTTTATTTTGCAGTAAATATCCTGAAACAAGAAGAATGTACAGGTATGTATAACAGTTATAATTCTGTTCATTGTTTAAACATACATGTATTGAGGGTTGTTTTATTTACAAACAAAACTAAATAGTTGAAATGTTATATTGTCTATGCTTGGCGGAATACTTAAGTCCATGTGAAATTAAGTTTATTATATGAAAACAATGGTATATTAATGAAACTTCAGTAACTAAATAGGTAATATTATACAGTTTAGAACACCTTTAGTTCAACAAACATGTCCCCGCGACTATCAATTATGTGACAAAACAAAATGATAGATCATAGATAGCCTATGTATTAGTTAAATGTCGCAAATGAATGGACATATTTTCTGATTTTCATTTGTTAAAAGCTGAGGTATTTTAAATGACCACAGCCATTTATGTCTTATTAAGATATGGAGGACATGTTATATCTCAGCTACATCTGCATCATCATGATGCGCATAAACTATTCATGTTAATATGAATACAGTGTTTGTCTTTCGTTTACAAATCAAAGTAAGTATGAACACTTATCCGTATACACTCCCATAATGTAACAAATTCTTGTACCTTATACAGACAATTTTTGTGAAGATCTCCAAATCTGAATAATGTGTGATCGTAAAATCTTAAATATATGTATTGTGCCAATGCCATTCATTCAAACAATATACATATGCAATGCATTAGACAAAACTATCCCCTTTAACTGTAAAGTGTTTTCCTTAACATGGAATTTAGTTCTAAATAAATCTATGTCTTTACTCTCTTAATCAAAGGAGTAGGGACAATAAGGCCCTTATCTGGCCCTAATATTACCGGAAATTTGAAAGTTATCATACATATTCCTAAATTTGTCCAAACTAGACCAAGGTACTAGGTATTCAGAAAATAAAACAAATTTCACATTGATCAAGTTACCATGGTAACAAACCTTGAATAAATTTGCATATTTTGTAAAATTTCTTAATTTTCCTTGTTTTCATCAAATTTTAAGTATAATTTAGATTGGAAAAGTATGTGCGCAGCCAAGAAACAACTTTATATTTGGTGAGATTATTTCAATAGTCATAATAAAGCTTCTCTTAAATTATTTTGTTGTTTCTTGGCTGCGCACGATGTTTCCACAATGGAAATAACGATGAAAAACTGCATAAATTCTGTATTTTTCATTGTTTTAGAGAAAACGGTACATACTATGACGTGATTGTGACGTCATCAGATAAAAATCTTTATGTTTTTCATTTACATTTCTTGACCCTATGCATTTCCAAACATTATGTGCAAATTTGAAATAGTTGTCCAACAATTTATTTTCTTGGGTCAAAACCGGGCCTTATTGCCCCTACTCCAAATTTCAACTTTGGACGTTTTCTGGCCCCAAAAAGGAAAAGAAAAGACAGTTTTCTTTACATTGAATCATAAATTGTAAAGAGAACATTCATGCTTTTAAGTTATTTTTTCATTTCAAACATTAATAACATGATAATGTCTACGGACGCCATATCGCTATTGCCACAACAATTGTTTGGTACATGTATTTATATTGATTATATAAAGAATGTTAATAATTAATAAAACATAGACCTTGAAATAGTTTTGTTTTATTTTCTTGCTCATATCTGCACGTGTTCATGAACTTGAATAAGCCTAATTAATTTTAACCTTGAATTATTGTCAATTCGGAAATATTTACACTGTGTTTATTGTTGCGTATATTACGACAGATTAAAATTCTTACAAATAAGAATTCGCACTTTAAATTGTGATAACATTTTCTGACTGAACCATTAGCATGATTAGCTATAGTCCAATTATCAAGCTCGCATTTTGTGTCTTATATTCGAGCAAACATTTCCGACTGATCAGTATGTGATTAGAATTTCAAACGTTAATAATCATACAAGTCACAGTTAAAATTGTGTTCAAATGTTTCCTGAGCTAACACCTTTCTTTTTCATATTTCAGAAATCAAGGTGCGTATATGTAAGTAACAGATATTTACGTTAATCATTTCATATCACAATCATACGTTCGTTGATATGTTAATGTAAGAAATAACACTTCCATCTCACATTTATCGGTTGTCTTTGAGACTAAGCAAAATGGTTATGACAATGGGTATTGCAATATGTCTTGTTAAGGTAAACGTCAGTGTGCAACGTCAATAATCCAGTTATAATTTGATATGAAATATTACATTGTTGTGTGTAAAACATGTATATAGATAAACAAAACAAATGACCTCAAACTACAAATGAAATAACGCCACGGACGTCGACATAATTATCATTTCTTTGTAATGCACTGTATTTCTTCACTTGACTTATGTATGCCTCCTTGTGTGGGATTTTCTCGCTGTGTTGAAGACCCATTGGTAGTCTTCGGCTGTTTTCTGCTCTTTGGTCGGAATGTTGTCTCTTTGACACATACCCATTTCCATTCTCAATTTTATATTTTCTATGTTCTGCTGATGTACATTTATGTTCATAGGAATGTAAATTCAGTTTCTTATTTTGGCATGAATCCGCATTAAAAAATTGTTCAGAATAGCACTTCAGACACTTGACATTTTAAGGAGTCTCGACTAATAATACATTTTTTTCAAAATACCCAGTAGATGAATTACCAAAATAAGAGACACAGGCTCAAACTTTATCTTGCAAAGTTGACCGTAGACGAATTTTGCTATTCTTGTTGTGTCCCTTTTGCATTTTTGATAAGATAGCTCTAACGTTTCTTATCAATACATCCCTAGCTTTATGGTTTCCACGCTCGTAATGATCGTAAAACCTGACTATAATGTATTTAGTGTTTTTTTTTTTTTTTTTGACGATTTAGCGTTGGCGTGAATGTATGACCATTCTGTTCATACGTGTTAATAGATAGTCGTATACTGAAGGTTCAAAACCTTGGTCTTTCTTAATTTCTTATGAATGCAATATTTACCGTAACTCATTTATCATAAACAAAATGAAACGTATCTTCTACTTGTTCGTTTTAATAAATAAAATACATATTTCCATTTAACTTAAGTTGTACTCCATTGTATTATCGTGTTATTACCCTAACACTGGAATAAATGAAAGTGTTTGTAGTGTAAAATCATACTTTCAAGTATAACACTTTTGGTTTTGTGTGCACAATATGTATATTCGATAGTCAAATAACCAATCTGCATATGTTGATAGAACAAGGGCGTTGTACTTTTAGTAATTTGATATTCATTGATAAAACAAGCGATTCATGAAGTTGTGAGCTCTGTTTGTACTTATCAAACATACCAAGATTATATAGTTTTGTACGCCAGAAACGTGCTTCGTCTAAACAACACTCAAATGAAACCACTGTTTTTACTATAATGGATGTTATTTTACATTGTTAGAGACTATCCTATTCACATGCATGCACAGGAGATTAATTACATCAATAAGAATCTAGGTATAATTTTGTAAGATTTCAACTCTAAATCCCTGTTTTCATTGTTTTACTTCAAATTTGATATTTTAACTGAAATCAACATGACTTGCATAACAGATATTAACTCGTAAGGAAACTCTTAGAGTACACAATACATTTCCATAGTTCACTATTTTTTAGTTTATTTCAATGGTCTATTTATTAATGCGTAATGCGGAATAGTAAGACATACGCCAATAAATATAACTCTTTGATATACATCTACATATTTCCTTAAAAGTAATGTACAGTGTAACCTGCCTAATCCGACACCTGAGTATTCCAACATCCTGCTTTAACCGACACATTTTCATGGTCCCAAAATATGCCTATCATTGCAGAAAAACCTGCTTATTCCGACACCGTGTTTAATCCGACATTTTTTCTGGTCCCCAGTGTGTCGGATTACACAGGTTACACTGTATCTACACATTTTTATAGTACACTCATTACCGTTTTACAGTTGTTTAGACTTTTATTTATCTTTTTTCAGCGAGTGCAATAACAGATACTGTTATCAGTAAGTGTTTGCTTACGTCACTGTAAAACGAAAATCAAATTAAGAAATAAATCATGCAAGCCCTAATTTTTTTAGAAAATTCACATAGCCTGAGTCGTTAAATTTCAAATGTTATCTCGAGTGTTAGCGAATTATAAAATAAACGAAATAATGGGCAATGGCCAGGTCAACATGATCACAATTATATGATTTGCATGAATTATTTCGATTCGAAAATAACAAATACGGTAATTGAAAAACTGAAGCAATTGTAAGATTGCCGTGTGTATAGCTGTATAGCTGTAAGTTAAAGCTACAAATTTCAATTAAATCCAAGACTTGCATGAATTATTTCACTTAGACAAAATTAGTCCAATCTTTATAATTCTTAAGCCATTTTTTTTTAAGTCGGGTACTAATTATTGTCAAATCCACAGTGACATGTGGTTACCAAGGAGTGAGCCACCAAGTTGACTTGCTGAAATCAGTGAATGGTTGAATGATGCAATAGAATAGAAAATGAACCAACATGTACTTCAAAACTCCATTTAAATGCGACAGTATCCGATTTCAGAGAGAACGTGCAACGGAATAATCTTCAGCTTGAGAGAACTCAGTCTATTCATTTATTTGATACATTTTTAAGATCCAATGCATTAATTCGTCGTGTTATGCATTAAAGTATGAATAGCAGTTCTGTCATTTCTTTTTTATGACAATTGTAACACAACGAAGTCCATATAGTGTTTGCACATTACGATACATTCGGATTAATGTGGGAGGTAAAAGTATCAGCTGTACACACCTGAGTCTTCGCGAAGTGTAGATAATATCGATAATTGTATTACTTTGTTACAACCGACCCTCATTGTTATCAGGCAGACTTAACTGTATCTGTTGTATCCTTTATCTATAGTTCGATGGGATAGATGCGTTCAACATAGTCACTAAACTTTGAATTATTTAGTGACAGAACGGAAAGTAAAATAAAGGATACTGCTAACTTCTTGTCTTTCTTCTTAAGAAGTTCCTGTATGAAGTCAGCGTCATAAGAATAAAGGAACAAGTCGGCACAATTGGTTCCCATGGTAATGTCGATAGTTTGTTGAAAACACGTCCTCCAAACATAACAATTATGTTGTCAATCAAGAAATCGTGCATCAGTTTCAGAGAATTGTTTGTTACTTTACAAAGTAGGATGTGTCCCTATGACAAGATACTTGTATCTACGTTGGTCACTCTTTTGATGAAACAAAACAATACCAACTCTTTCAATTTTCCTTTTAGTTTGGAATGGGAATACTTGTGTAAAGTGTAGAAAATTCAAATGTCTTAATACTATTGCAAGATGAAAGAGTCTTACATTGTATTTACCTTAAAGATCTTTGGATTTTTTAGTATCCACATCTGATTCACGCCACCTCTAGAATAGGCAGTTTCACATTAACTATGAAGCCGGCTTTGATTGCAGATAAAATTGATGTTCATAATTTAGAAAGAGGTTTCGTGTAGCACTTTGAAAACATAATAATATACCGTCCTTTGTTTAGGTATCCAATACAGTGATGGAAGATTGTCATGATACCTAATATATATTGACAAGTTTGATATGCTAAAATAAATATTTTTTATTTGTATACAATTTGTAAAATTTAAATTAAAGTGCATCTGTTATTTTTCAACAGGGTGAACGTTGGCACACTTATCTAGGTGAAGTATATTATCAACCTGCAACGGAAAGCTGACACGAAGATTTCTAGACTAATTACCTACATCATGAATGAATATAAACCAAACATATACACAGTAACCGTTTAACATTTCAAAAATCTATATATTTTGTTTTCTATTTAAACATGTTAAACAAATGAAGAAAATAAATTAAAAAGTTATTTTGATGTGTTACATTCATCTAAGTCATGGCCGTGAATTGCTTATGATTAAAAGATACAAGGTGTTAGAATATTTATATAGTGTATCGAAAAATCAGCCTAACCATGTAAGAGTAGATCTGATGTTTTACTTCAACCTCGAGCAGAGCTGGAATCTGTTCTTTTCAGTTCTCACTTCTACGACCACACCCATTAGCATTGCGCAATAGTCTTGTGTAACGGCCAGAAAGCACCTTTAAATTATAGCCAACAAAAGACACAAATCAATAATAAAATTTAACAAGATTTTTATACAAAAGTTTACAAGAAGTATTACACAAATAGTAATGTCAACTTAACTGTCAAAATCTTTTATCTTTGCTTTATCCGGAAATCTTCTAGGAATCCACACAGAATATTACGTCCAATAGGTCACAATTTAGTATGATGTTGTTAGTAAATCAAAGTGTCAATCCAACTGCTGAGAATGTTAATGTCTATCGATGTCCAAGTTTATATCTTTCTCTGTGAAGGGTCTGCATTTATATATGCTTGTAAAAGAACGTTAGAGATAACGGTAGATTTGAATTACGCATCTTTACACAATGTAAACATTGTAAGGCACACAAAACAAATTAGGCCAACTAAATAAATATGATAGTTACAATATCATAACACCTCCCCTTGAAAAAGTTTGAGTGTAACAAAAGCTTTTCATGAATAATATATACAAAACTACATAGTATATACAAAGTGTTTTAATAAGTTCTAGATAAAGCATCTGCTATTACATTATCTTTACCTTTAATATGTTTTACAATAACATCTTAATCCTTTAACAATAAACTCCACCTAGTCAACCTCTGGTTGTTGTTTCTCATTTTATGTATGAAGGTGAGAGAGGATTATGATGAGTATAAACAAGAACAGGATGTACAGTAGGATTTAAATATACACCAAAATGTTGAAGTACAGACAGCAGTGCAAAACACTCTTTTCAATAGACGAATAATTTTTCTGATGTTTATCTAATTTCTTAGAAAAATATGATATAGGTTTCTCAACATTATCACCTGTCTCTTGATATAAAACAGCTCCAATTCCTACATCGCTTGCATCAACGGCAAGTTTAAATTGTTTTTCAAAGTCTGGAGTGACCAGAACTGGACTATTAATTAAAAGTGATTTGCTATTTTCAAAAGCGTTTTGACAATTTTCACTCCAGATAAATTTAGAATCTTTCCATAAAAGATGAGTCAATGGTTGAACAACAGTAGCAAAATTTGAACAGAATTTTCTGTAAAATCTAATAATGCCTAAATATCTCATAAGTTGTTTTTATTTGTAAGAGGAGGAAATTTGGTAATTGCATCCACTTTAGCAGTAATAGGTTTCACTTGACCTTGGCCAACTGTATGCCCTAAACAATCAACAGTGGCCTGACAAAATTCGCTTTTATAAAGATTAACAGTCAAATTTGATTGTGACAATCTATCAAAAGTATCATATACATGTGTTAAATGCTGTTCCCAGCTATCACTACATACAATGAGATCATCAATATAAGCATAACAACAGTCTAAATCTTTTATAACATTATTGATCATTCTTTGAAATGTAGCTGGAGCACTTTTCATACCAAACGGCATTACAGTATATTGAAATAAGCCGTCTGGTGTGACAAAAGCTAATATTTCTCGCTCTCTCTGTGTCAATGGAACTTGTCAGTAACCTTTCAATAAATCAAATTTGCTCACAAATTTTGCTTGACCAATGTTGTCAATACAATCGCCTATCCTTGCAATTGGATAGGAATCAGAGTTTGAAACTGAATTTACTTTTAGTAGGGTGCCCAATCAACGAATTTGATCGATTTGCCTTAACGGAATAACACACGACTATATCTTATATCATTGGAAAGAGGAGAACAAGCCTCATCAAAATACCGTTGTCGTCGTTGTTTGCCGTGGTCACGTTTTTTAATTCAGGGTCAAAGGTCAAAGCAAAATTCCAGAAAATGCACAGTCACATTTATATAGCTTGTTTCTCCTACATATATGCGTTTGGAGCAAACTAAAACAACTAATTTATAGAAAAATATCTTTTGTATCTACATTTAGAACTTATTTTATATTTTATCGCCAAAATGACTTAAGATTGACTTTTTGCATATAGTGTGCAAAATTGAAATTTTCAAACAGCTGTTAAATAACAATGACCTTGACCTATTTCAATTTCTAAATTTGAAATTTGTGTATTCAATTCATAACAAGTAAGATCTAAAATGTTTTTAGATCTTAACTTTAATAGTTTGTCGAAAACAAAATGTGTTTTCACGTCTCTTGATAGTAAGGTGTTCGTCAATTTCTTGGTAAATATCAAATTTCTGTTTTATGGCTGTGAAAGAGTATATATAAATGATTTGTTTCAAAATTTGTGTAACACTAACGTCGAACTTGGTTGAATATAAAGCTCTGTGTATAGTTTTGCTTTACAGAAGTAAGAAATACTGCAAACGGAGAGAAAGGAAGGGGGGTTAAAGTTATGAAAACAAAAGTCTATTAGAATTAGGATAAATACCCCATCCTACATATACAGATGACTAAATGAGCAACATTTGGCTATAATGTTTACAAGTATTCCACAAAAAAATATGATAAGAGAGAGGTTATGTACAGCACCGAGTATTTTATAAACAATTGCAAACAAAAGGGCGTGAGAAACATATGGCAGGTGTTTTTTTTTTCATATCTTTCCCCACTAGATAGATTATTACTATATTTCCCATGATTTCAAAATTGAGTAGATGTTTTATTTATTGTTTAGAAAATATTATGGACTGCTTAATTTTCATTCTATTGCTAACAATGATTAATAAGGTACAAACAGAAAAATGAAATCTTATACATCGTCATCTTCGTCGTCATCAATGTTTCTAACTACAACGAGACGAGTATTTACATTTTGAAATATGTCATTTGCCTGACATGGGCATAAATCTGTACATGATAGATTTTATTCGAAGCAAATGCAACCCTTTGAAAACATAGATTTCCCCTTACAAGTACAAACTAAATCTTGCAGAAATTCATATGACATCTGACCTTCGAGATAGACGGGAACAAGTCATTCTTCTTTTCCCATCCGAACTGAAAAAGAGAATGTTAGGGTAGTTTTGCTATATGGGAACACATCAAATTTATTTCTGGAGTGAAGCTCTTATTATACATATTGTTTAGAAGTAGATTCACAAGGAGGAAGTTTGACAAGGGAGAAATTTAAAAACGTAGCCAATTTTACGCTCAATTTGTTTAGGTCACTATGATCTATTTTGAGTTTTGACTTGAGATCATTCAACAAGAAGATCTCGAGCTGCAACTATAGATTCATCGATGTCACAATTAGAAAGGTTTGACAAATCGGTGAAATCATTTAGGTTGTCCTTCAAGACTACATAACAGTGCGCTTACCGATCCGTAACAGGGATGACGTTGTATCGCATCATGTTACAGCATGTGCGGCTGGTAGAATGTTACAGATGGCAAACCCGGGACTTTACATATTTCGTGGACAGGTATATAGGGCGCAAATCTTGTGTGCAAGTTATAGTGCCTGTTTGTAACCTTAGCTCATGCGTATGTTGCATGGAGGAAGTAATGAACGCATAAGATCAGAACATCTGTATCATGTGACTTTATTATTATCCTATCCTTGATTCCTTTCACACCGAACTCTTTGTCTACATGAATAGCATGTAAAATAAGAATATTTTTGAAAATAAAATAAAAACTTATGATGAAAACGGTAAACTCAAATGCTTCACTAAGTAAATAATTAGTGGTCATAATTTTGAAATAGAAAATGGATAGAATTGTTTGTAAAATTAACATAACAACTTAGAGATAATCTATTTGAAAATTGTTTACCTTCTCATAATAATGTCTCTGACCAGTTTATGAATAAAATCTTGAATCTAATGAATAAAATCTTACCCAAGAACAAAAAGTAAAAGAAATGCTAAACCTCTATAACATGGAACATGTTTAAAATATTAGCTCCTTTATAAAAAAAAGTCATTAGAACTTAGGGCAGAAACCTAATAATTGTTTTTCCATGTATTTTGATTACTTTTAGAATTGTTATTTCTTTGCATTATAATGTATTTGTTTGTCAGAAACTTGAGTAAATTGTAATATGTTTATATGATAAGAAAAATATCATCAAATTTTTCTGTAATGAATATTTTGAATATACATGTATTTATTCAATAGAGAAATAATGAATTACCTAAATTGTAAAATAAGTCCTAAAGATAATCTTAAACATTTGTTAAACAATGTTAAATGCAGTAAGTATAAACAATTTTGATTTTAGAAAATGAGTTTGAGAAACACCTTTTCAATGGAAAAAGGCAGGCGTTGTGAAAGTTTGCATTATATTAGAAGATGATATTCATTTATTATTCACTTGCCAAAAATACATGTAAAAATAACTTAAGTTGATAGAATTATTTAAAAGGTATAACATCAAAACAAACAGTCATGAGAAAATTTTACAAAACAAAAGTTAGGAAGCTATATGTTCAACTAGTTTTATTATTTCATTTTATTTTAGAATTTTCTTGTCATAATCACAGTTATTAAATTTGACAAACACATATATTTTACCTCAGACACTTTACCTGTAAGTTTGATAATTTTAACACTTCAATGCAGTCATGATTTCCTTTATCCTTGACTTGTTTTGATTAATACCTTGTGTATTAAAGCAACAGGAGGTATAATGATGGACATTAAGAGCCATCATGGTGACCATATTTTATGGCCACCATTTATAAGATAATGTCACAGGTAGTACTGTACACAAGTTTACAAGAAGTATTACACAAATAGTAATGTCAACTTAACTGTCAAAATCTTTTATCTTTGCTTTATCCGGACATCTTCTTGGGAATCCACACAGAATATTACGTCCAATAGGTCAAAATTTAGTATGATGTTGTTAGTAAATCAAAGTGTCAATCCAACTGCTGAGAATTTTGATGTCTATCGATGTCCAAGTTTATATCTATCTCTATGTCAAGGGTCTGCATTTATATATGTTTGTAAAAGAACGTTCTAGATAACGGTAGATTTGAATTACGCATCTTTGTTATGATCATTCTGGAAACGTTATGTAAGTGAAATAGAAAGTTCTAATCATTCCATGAGTATCCATGATGGTTCTAGTGATTTCTAAACTGCATAGTTGTAACACAATGTGTATTATTTTGTACACAATGTAAAATTCTTAGGCCACACAAAAGAAATAAGGACAACTAAATAAATATGATAGTTACAATATTATAACACTGTCCTCTCCTCAACAAATAGCTGATAAAAGTCAGCTTTCGTTTAGGGAGGGTGAATGAAAGCTGGCACTCTCAACCTTTTATGAGAGGATGTTTTATATCTTCATTGGGTCAAAATTTTGAATTTAAATTTCAATTTCACTACCGTCTTATCTATTTAGGGTTTTGGAAAGGTAAGGATTATAAGGTCTTCCTTTTATTTTGTTGATTATGAGGAGCATTGTTTGGCAAACCTGGTATATTGTTTGTGATGTTGATTTTAAGATGATGTTATAATTTGACGAAACCCAGGTGAACGTTTTTGATATTTTGTATCGTACTACACTAGTGCATCAGTCTGTTGTTGAAAAATATGCATAATACAGGACGTTGAAAACAGATAGAAAACATATTTAGCTAAAGGTTGTCTACAACATGGAAGTGTTGTTTATTTTGTTGGGTGGATATCCCATTAACGTACGCCCACATTTGCATCTGTTATATAGATGCAATGCTCACCTATGTGCAAAACCCTTCCATTACTAGACACGTGTAGGTATACAATAATACAATATAACGTTAAGGACACAAACTGTAGGAGATGATGCACACGGCAAATAATTTCCGAATTAAGCCTCAACTTAGGTAGGTATACGGTGATACAATATAACGTTAAGGACACAAACTGTATGAGATAATGCACAAGGCAATTAATTTCCGAATTAAGCCTCAACTTAATTGAAGTAGAACTACTACAAATGTACTATTTTCGATTTATAAAGAATACTTGTTTGATATTACAACATGTATATACATAAATGAATTTAACACATTATTGTGTACAATCAATCGGTACGAACACTATGATTGACTATATCTACAAAGTCGTTTTATATTCAAAGCTGTTGCAATCAGTGAAACAGCCATCGTGTTTCTTGGATTTTATCTCCACACGTCATACATAAGAAGTGTTCGAAAACTTGTAGTCTTTCCCTTTATTTAAAGAAGACGACTTAACAGGAACAGGTTATTTGTTAAATGCCATAGAGAAACACTGAGCAACACGACGGGTTCCATGTTGAGCACCTGAGTTCACCCCAGTTTTTTTTTTTTGTTTTTTTTGTTGCTTAGTCTTTAGTTTTCGATGTTGTGTTTTGTGTACTATTGTTTGTCTATTTGTCTTGTTTGTATTTTATCCATGATGTTGTCAGTTTATTTTCGATTTATGAGATCGAATGTCCCTCTGGTATCTTTGGCCCCACTTTTTAAAGTATAGCATACATATTTTTTATCATTTAACAAGATATACAGAAGATAACTTACAAAAATCGTACGAGTTTTGTGAATATAATCTAATATTTGAGTAAGAAATATTGACCCGAACATTTAAATCACAAGTTACAATCAGAAAATGCATACCGTGAAGTCGGCTATAAAAGGCCCTAACATGAAAATCATGAAACACTTTAATTGAGAAATTTAACGGCCTTATTCATATGAAAACATTTAACGAAAACAAATCTGACAGACATGAACCAAAGACAACCACTGAACTACTGGCTCTTAAACTTGGGACAGGCACATATAGAATATTTAGGGTTTAAACATGTTTGCAAACCCCAGCCATGTCTTTTATTGATATCCTATAAATAATTTCTTTCGGGTCAGTGAGAGGATAATGACTTATAATAAAATGTCCTTCGAGTATTTCACCAAAACGTTCTGCCAACCATGTCGGTATTGCCAAGATTAATTAAGGTAGGTCTATGATCGAGAAAATCGCCCAATTCAAGTCCATACAAATTCAAATGACGAATAGGAACGATATCCACAATATGCCCGAGTATTTCTAATTAAAAAGTCTTTCTTTATAAAAATCATCTTGTACATAACTCATGCCATTAGTTTTCTTTTAATTGTTCATCATTTATCATTTCGGGACTTTCTATAGCTGTCTAAGCGGTATAAGTTTTGCTCATTGTTGAAGACCATACGGTAATCTTTAGTTGAAAACATATATTTCAGTCGGTCTCCAGTAGAGAGTTAGTTTTATCATTTGGAATATTACCACTTCTTCTAATTTATATGTCTAAATTTTTCTTAAAATGGACAAAGAATTTTCTGAACTAATTTTTATATTTCGCATTTTGAATTAATTTATGCTCCATTACAAAAGTAAAATTATCAACAGATATATTTCATATAACTTTTCAGACGCAGAAATACGTCTCTATGATGTTTACAATACTGGTTGTGTAATTTTCAAAAAATATCTGGTGTTTGGTTTCCTTTCTCAGTTTTCATAACTTGATAAATAGCTTCATAAATAATATAAAACATTCACCGTTTCATTAACATAATCTTATCTACATATATTTTCAACTGTGTTTATTTTATTATTATTTTTTTTTTTGTGGTGTTGGAATATGTCTTAAATGCCATCCATATACATACTATCCGTGTTATTTAGCTTGATGATCGTGATAACTAAAGGTTATGTAAAAAGAAAAATATATTAAATACCGTTATGAACGTTTAATGCAATTTTATGTGTTGAAAATTAGACTGTAGATCTATAGTTGTAAGTCCTACTGCATATGATCTATGATGTAGATTTGTCTCATTGGAAATCATATCACATCTTCTTATTTTTCTAATATTAAAATGAATATAACCTTGAACACACTGACATCAATAATTATTTAGTTCATTAATGATTACATAGAACATTTCAGTTACCGCATTGTATTGTATTTTACATTGATAGTGGTAAAACCAATAGAAACTGCACTGCATCATCGACCAATAAAGCAATCAATAACAGACAACTTAATTGAATGGATCAATGTATGTTTGTTTACTATAATGGAATACTTTATAAATATGTGTAAAGCAATCAGGTAAACGAATTCATAATCTAGTCAGTACAGGTAAGACTGAAGATATGTTTGATGTTGATTATAATGGCACAGTTTGATGATTTACAAAAAGAATCTAGAATTAATGAACATGATGAAGGAACAGGAACAATCAAATATAAGTAAATATTCACCAATCGATTAGTGTTAATGCAGGTGATTCCTTTGACTGATTTCAATAGTTTATGCAATGCATCGATTCCATATTATTGTTTATATTTAAAAGAAATTTTATATTAAAAGAGATTATTTAAAAAGTTGCAGTACATTGTTTAAAAGGACCGTATTTATTTGACAGGTTAATTATTTGTTCAGTTTTTTTCTAATTAATTGCTTTAATAGTCGTGTGTATGCTTCCAGAGTACGCTTTGCAGCCAAAGGTTATTATTTGTGATAACAAGAAACCCACACTAAATGGCACAGTCCGCTGCATCGACTTGTGAAATCTGTACTGGCGGACCAGGTGAACATTACTGTCAGCAGTGTGATCAGTTATTTTGCGGAAGCTGTAAATTATCTCATTTACGCGCAAAGTCTTGTAAAAACCACACGTTTGTAAGCGGACCAAATATCAACCAGGAAGAAAAACTTCTTTGTACAGAACACGAAGAAAGTTTCTTGTTCTACTGTCATGATTGTGATACTCCTGTGTGTAGAATTTGCTCCGTAAAGAAACATAGTCGCCATCTTATGACAGACCCTGCTGAGTCAACTGAGAAACTAAGATCTGAGCTAGTTAAGAACATTAAATCAAAGAAGCAACCTCAGACTTAAACTTTAGCAAAATTGAGAATGATACAAAAGCCTACCGTGAGGAAGTCAAAACAGTCATCAAGACCATTTCTGAAGAGGGAACTACTGGAAAAATTTGATTGATAATAAAGTAGGTAGTTTTGTTAAGCTAGTGCAGGACGAGGAACAGAAAGCATTACAAAATATGTCTGCATTAACCAAAGTTTATCGTGGAGATTTTGAAAATTGTCAACAATGGCAAAAGAACATCAAAGAAATGGAAACACTAGCAGATGTACTATTGTTACGAAAGCTGAAACAACTCAAAATTGATGTGGACAACATAGATTTAAAGCAAGTTCCCGAAAGGTCTTCTGTGTCATACAGAAACAAAAAGCCTTCAGACACAGAAATAGACAGCCTATTCGGAGAGTTAAAACTCAGGCAAGTTTTTCTATTGATAAAACATTGAAGTAAAGAGTGTAAAGATAATAATGATATGATCAATGGCCATACTAAACATTTTGTGTTACCTATTTACACGTTTTCTTGTTGCAATACAAAAACAGTAACACACTGAAGAGCGTTCATATGTTACCTACATCTAAAGTACTGTTAAATGAAAAACAAGATAATAAGATGTATATGATGTTAAGCAATGAACATGTAAAAAGAAAATTAAAATAAAAACGATCTTCGAAGAAAATTTTTAAACGGAAAGTCCCTAAACCAGTAGCAAAATCAAATGTAAAACATATAAAACGAATGGATAAAACTGTCACATTCCTGACTTCGTAAAGGCATTTTCTTCTGTAGAAAATGGTGGATTAAACCTGGCTTGATAACTAAATCTCTAACTTGTATGATAGTCGCATACAATTCCGTTATATTGACTATGATTTGTGAACAAAACGAACAGACATAATAGGTAAAAATGTCAAAAGGTCAACATTGTTTTATAATCTTAATAACAAAGACTGATTGAATTGTGGAATATCATACAACAATTAATCGTATAAATACACAAATAAAACCTTTTCTGTCCCCGAAACCAGAAAAAAATGGTTCGCCAGAATCGCCAGCAACTGTCATTATAGGTGCATCAAACTGTTGCCATCTCAAGATATCTGACCGCAGAATATTTAATGCATCTGTGTCTGGAAGTACAACAGATAACATTGACAAGTTTTAGACACACTGGAAAAGAGTGTTGATACAAATTATGTATCAAAGGTCATCTTTAGTTTGGGTACAAACGACGTCACAAAAACAATACAGATAAAGAGATTATTTGTATTAATATGACAAATGCTTTAAATAAAGTTAAAGCACAATTTTCAAGTCCGGATATAAGCTTATTCAGCATACTTCCAAGAAGGGCAAAGGTCCAAATTTTACCAAATGTAATCTGACATCTCATTTTGTAAATTTATATATGGAAAAGCATGCTTATAAAATCAAAGACTGTCTTTCGTCGATCTTTGGGATGATTTACCTAACCCAGGCATGGGTTGCAGTCCCGTAAAACCATGTTTGACAAAATTACCAATCCGGGGTACATATAAGCCAAGAATGTGCCAAAAAAAAAAATTGTTTCTCATTTCAAGAACTTTATGAACATAGAAAAATTAGGTGAATACGAAACACCCTGTGGTAAAAGAGAACTCGGAGTTCGCTTCTACACCAGGATCAGCTAACAAAACAACTACCAAAGAGACAAAACTCTTCTTTGGAAGAAACTAAATAGACTCTTCTAGTACAAGCTTTTTAATCAGTTAACTAAGAACTATTTGTATATATATACATTGTTGGGCTGATGTTTAGACGAGTTGTATATACAGAAATGTACACAGCCATGTATCACCATCACTGCTGGTGATCCGATGGATCAATCTGTTGTAGAGTTGTCACTGGTTCAGACGTACTTATAAATATAATTATTTCTGTGACTGTATCTTGCATTAATTTGTAGGATCGTTTACAATAGATATTTCAGCTGATCTGTAACAATTCCATCTTCATGCCTTATATATCATGTACTGTATTACGACGCTAGATTAAAACTGACGAGGAAAGGTAACACTCGGCCACCGAAAGCTTTATTATGAAGCCTAGGTGGTCGAGTGGTCTAGCGTGTCGGATACAGTTCAGGCGATTTGGTGTCACAATATCTCAGTAGCATAAGTTCGAATCCCGGCGAGGGAAGAACAAAAAATTTGCGAAAGCAAATTTACAGATCTAACATTGTTGGGCTGATGTTTAGACGAGTTGTATATATATATATATATATATATATATATATATATATATATATAAGTACTCTGAACCAGTGACAACTCTCAAACAGATTTATCCATCGGATCACCAGCAGTGATGGTGATACATGGCTGTGTACATTCTGTATATACAACTCAACAGATCTAACATTATTGGGCTGTTGTATATATATATATATATGAGTTCGAATCCCGGCGAGGGAAGAACAAAAATTTCGAAAGCAAATTAACAGATCTAACATTGTTAGGCTGATGTTTAGACGAATCGTATATACAGAATGTACACAGCCATGTATCACCATCACTGCTGGTGATCCGATGGATCAATCTGTTGTAGAGTTGTCACTGGTTCAGACGTACTTATACATATATTTATTTCTGTGACTGTATCTTGCAAATTATTTGTAGGATCCTTTACAATAGATATTTCAGCTGATCTGTAACAATTCCATCTTCATGCCTTATATATCAGGTACTGTATTACGACGCTAGATTAAAACTGACGAGGAAAGGTAACACCCAGCCACCGAAAGCTTTATTTTGTGAAGCCTAGGTGGTCGAGTGGTCTACCGCGTCGGATACAGTGCAGGCGATTTGGTGTCACGATATCTCAGAAGCATGAGTTCGAATCCCGGCGAGGGAAGAACAAAAATTTGCGAAAGAAATTTACAGATCTAACATTGTTAGGCTGATGTTTAGACGAGTTGTATGGACACCACAAAAGTACCACTGATAGTGACACAAGTGATCTTGACTCAGATGACGACCAAGAAGATGTCGATATTCCCAGATTCAGGAAAAAAGTTCATGTATTCCTAAACCCAGTAAATGTGCTACTTTAGAACATATTATTGACAAAATTAAATCCGACGTAACACATCTGTCCACTGCCACTTCCCAAACATTCAACAATTTATCGTCTGAAGAAAATGAAACTGTGCGGTTACTTAAGAACAGAGACGACATTATAATAAAACCAGCAGATAAAGGCAGTGCTGTTGTCGTCATGGACAAATGTGACTACATTCAAGAGGCAGAACGTCAACTTTCTGATGAGAGATTTTATAAGATATTAGACTCTGACCACACCCTCAATTCAACAAAGAGATCACCACAAACCTGAAAACATGTTTGAACAGGGACATATTGATGAAAACACATTTAAATATAAATTTTGAATACCCAGACTATCCAACAGAATACAAAACCTGGGCTCCTACCTCATCCTAATAGTAATCGTCAGAATCTCAATGTAAAAGTAAATCATACAGATGATCTAACTAAAAATATACCAACAGTGGCATGTCAATCTAGCCAAGATCTCACAAATATAGAAACACAGAGATCCCAAGAGCAACACAGTAGCTGTAGTCAAAGTACAAGTAATGTCTATAATAAGATAAATGAAAGAACAAATAGCTTTGACAAAAGACTAGCCGAACAATATATGGATAATTCTCAAGGTCACCAGAGGAATGAAACATCTAGTACAGAAGGCATAACAACACGGAGGTCTGAACCATACAAATATTTAGAATACATGGGTATGTCAAGTAGACAGGAGAATTTTATATCAGAAAATAAATTTTCGTATATAGCCATTCAGAAAATACCAACAAGCAATATCGAAGGATTGAAAACAAATATTGCATTCCTACATTCATTAGATCTTTCAAAATCAATAGTCTTCAAGAACACTTTTTATGGGACTTTCAAATTAGAGAAATAAAAAATCTGGTACTTTCAATGGAAAATCACACGAGATGTTCAGATACAAATGATCCAAGAGATAGTTTTAAACTTCCAAAAGGAAAAGGGGGGTTTCCATTTTATGGCCAAATTCATGGACTAATAGTGTTAAAAAATTAAAGGATGGCAATGAAAGAGTAATTGCAATACTGATAACAGCTTCGCAAGATATTTGTATTATATATGCATACATGCCAACATGTAACACAGACTCCCAATTTGAATATAGAGAATGTCTAGACATATTATTCGATATTATACAAAAGTATCAAGAAACCCATAAAATTATACTTTGTGGAGATTTAAATGGAACACTACTAGCTACAAGGAATAATAAACATGGTAAGTTACTTAAAAGCTTTGTGTCTGAAATGGGACTATCTACAGGTCAAGAGTTAGATGAAAAACATACCTTTTTCATCATGCATGGTCATCTTCATCACAGATTGACTATGTACTGGTTAATGACAATAATCGTGTCATAAAATATAATATAGACGAAAAATCAAGTATCAATTTGTCAGCACATACTTCAGTGACAGTAAGAACAACAATTGAGATACCAGCAAGAACAAAACCTGTAAATAAGAACAAAAAAGAAAAGTACAAACTCCAATGGGATCAAATAGACAAAAAGCAATACAACAACCTCATTCAACAGGATGCTACAACAATTATGAAAGAAAATTATGTCAACACACAGATGGATATGTTTACAAATAGCCTCATAAGAGCAGGGAATAATACAATTCCAAAAAACTACTGCAACTGAAGGGACCAAAATGGAAAGCATCTGCAGAGGTTCAAATACTGCTAAGATCATGCAGAAATATATACAAGCAATGGCAAGATGTTGGTAAACAGAAAGATCATCCCGTGGCTACTGCACTAAGATTGAAGAAAAAAACTGCGTAGTAAAATTAGAATGGAACAAGCTATTAGTCGGCAAAATCTATACCAACAGATAATGGACAACCCCAATTATCAACTTTTTTATAGGCTAATAAATAGGAATAGCAGCAACCAACAAACCTCAACAAATTGTCTGAAACATGATGATGCTTATAATTTTGTACCAGAAGATCAAAGAATACGTTTTGCCTAGTATTATGAAGATCTAAGTGTGCCAAAGGAGGATATATATGATGATAGCTATCTTAACATATGCAAAATCAGGCAACAACTATATGAACAAGCCATGGACAAAGAAATAATAGACCCAGAACAGTTTACAGAGACTGAAGTCATGGAAGCAATTGGCAAACTCAATACTAAAAAAAGTGCAGATGAATCTGGAATAACAGCTGAACATTTACAAAATTCAAAACCAACCGTCGCTCCTGTGCTAACATCAATATTTAACAACATAATATTGAAAAGAACAGTACCAACATCATTTAGATTTGGCTTACTTACTCCAGTATTAAAAAAAACAAAAAGATTTAACTATTATGAGTTATTAACGGGGTATAACAATTACACCTACTATTGTTAAAACTTTTGAATATGCTTTTTTGGAAAAACTTAATCTAAAATCAAAAACATTACTACACTTTGGATTTACAAAAGGACTTTCACCAATTATGTCAAGTCTGCTCATAGCAGAAGCCCGATATGAAATCAAAAAATCAACTGAATTTTTTTTTTCATATCTGTTCTTGATGTACAATCAGCATTTGATGTTGTACAGCATGTCATTTTAATGGATAAGGCGCTTGATCAAAATATACATCCAATTTATTGGAAAATTCTAACAGAGCTATATGAAGGGCTTAGTTCCAAAGTAAAATGGATGGATGGGTTGAGTGAACCATTCAAAATTAAGCAAGGAGTAAGA
This sequence comes from Mytilus coruscus, assembly GCA_017311375.1. Classification (NCBI taxonomy): domain Eukaryota; kingdom Metazoa; phylum Mollusca; class Bivalvia; order Mytilida; family Mytilidae; genus Mytilus; species Mytilus coruscus. Next base: position 92,189,053 of record CM029597.1, on the reverse strand, counting down.
CAAGGCGGATTACTCTCGACACATTTATACAAAATATTTGTACAAGATCTATTGGTAGAACTAGAGCAGAACTCATTAGGATATCATTTCGGAGACATATATGTAGGAGCACCAACTTGTGCAGATGATATAGCCTTTATCTCAAACAACGAATATGAATTACAAATAATGTTGAATGTAATAGACAGATATGCTAAAGAGCATAATTATAAAATTCATCCTACCAAAACAGAAATAATCGATTGCTGAAAACAGAAAACAGACTACAGCTGGACAATGGGAGGCAAAATAGTAAAAACAACTGATTGTAGTGAGCATCTAGGAATAAGGAGAACAGATGGGAAAGAACATAACTTCAACATAAAAGAAAGAATACAAACAGCTAGAAGAACAAAGTATGCAGTTATGGGCTCTGGTGTGCACGGTACAAACGGACTTAACCCTGCAATCTCATACCAAATATATAAGACATATGTAATACCAAGGCTAACATATGGACTAGAAGTTTTACCATTGACAAAATCAAATATAGAGGAACTAGAGATATTCCACAGGAAAAACTTAAGACATCTGCAGTTCTCTACCAGAGAGAACATCAAATGCTGTTGTCTTATTATTATTAGGAGCCTTGCCTATAGAAGCTGAAATACATAAGAGACAACTGTCACTTTTATACTCCATAATATCATGTGACAACAACAAAATTAAAGACGTTATGAATAGACAAATTGCCACTAAATTATGACAACAAGAAAATTTTTTCAGCAGAATACTGAGCATACTCGAGATATATGATCTATCTTCCACCAACTATCTACAGAAAAACATACCAAAAAGAGATGACTGGAAAGAAGAAACTGAAAAAAAGTAAATCAGTTTTGGAACGCCCAATTAAAATCTGAAGCCATCAATAAAACCAGTCTAAAATATATGAACATAGAAAGCCTAGAAATTGGACAAACTGAACAAGTCTGGAATCTGAAAAATCAACCAAGACTTGAGCTAAGAAAAGCTAATGTAAAAGCCAGAATGATGACTGGATCATATATCTTACAGTCAGACAAACACAAGATTACACACTTTATAGCAGAACCGTTATGTCAATTGTGTCATACAGAAAATGAAGACATAGTGCATATGGTTACATCATGTCCAGTGTTAAGTACCATAAGAGAGAAATACTATGTAGAGATGAAACGGAAATATTGGACAATATTGATCCAACTAACTGGAATACATTCTGTTGTAACAAGATGGAAATAACCCGTTTGCTACTGGATTGTAATAATTTCAAAGGAATTTGAACATAAGCAGTGAAATCGTAACCAAGATAGAGGAAAAGGTAGAAACCTATTATTACAACTTCATGCCAAGATAATAGAATTATTAGATGCATTAAACATGTTAGACAACAACTAATAATATGTGAAAGTGAATTTATACATCGTGACAGTTATACTATAAAGTTAAATCACAAAAATACTGAACTCCGAGGAAAATTCAAAACGGAAAGTCCCGAATCAAATGGCAAAATCAAAAGCACAAACACATCAAACGAATGGACAACAACTGTCATATTCCTGACTTGGTACAGGCATTTTAGTGTATAGTTTTGGAATAAAAGCTAATATTTCGTATTCATGAAAAAAGTGAAGAATGAATAGGAATGTGGACCTAGAATTTTATATTTCGAGAATATTCTCATGAAGAATCGCAAACCACCCGTATACAAGCACGATAATATCAATATACTATTATGATGCAGCATAAGTAATAAGAGTTTCATTAACTCAACTGTTCAAGTGAAGCAGATAAAGTCTAAACCATTATTATTCTCTATTATATATGATGATAAATGATGTTATTTTTTTAATTTAATTTTATTTAATTTTATTGTGCTTTTAATTATTTTTTATTTTTATTTTTACTGTACATGAATATCATTATTGTTATCCTGTGTATTTTAAAATAAGACAAATATCTTAAAATATGGCACAAAATGATCTTTATATTCGATGTATAATTTAATATAATTTTTATCATATTGAGTATAATCATATTCTTAAACAGTATGTAATGAAAGAGATATATTTTAGATTCTAATCATTGAATAATATTTTAAGAAGACAAGACCAATTCATAATTTTATATATTGTAAGCCCAAGCTGCCTTTTAAGTTGCATAACATGCATACTTCAAAAAAAAACATATACTCCATATGTAATTAAACCCTAATGAGCATCCCTTATTTTTATAATACTATTGTCATTGACACACATAATACACACACACATGTAAATAAGATAAGTTTGTAATATTAAACAAAATAAAAGCCAAAACTATATATATAACTTTTAAAGTCACATTCATAAAAATATACTAAAAACATCTACTGTGCTGTACAAAGTTGTCTGAAACAAAAAAAAAAAATTTCTACGCAAAATTACCCTTATACTCTAATATTATTAGAGGTGTTCCTGTCTATAGTAAGCTAATACAAATAAGAAGAAGAAGTTAGACTGCTACTATTTTGTAGTAATTTATGCCTAAGAGTATATTGTAAGGCTTTTATGATGTTCATAAAGCAGATGTTTCATGACCTTTTTGTTTTTCTAACTTGCCCATTAAGTCAAAAATGTTTTCAAAAGTCGATGTAAAATATAATCATTTAACTTCAGTTAAGTTTTGAGCTAAATGCATGTGTATGAAATTAGTTTCAGTAATGTTGAAATATAGGAAGATACATGTACTTGAGGCCTAGTAGGGCATGTTGTATCAAGCAATACGACATCACCAAATAAATTGTGTTTAAAAAATAAACGTTATCACGTTTGAATTTTGAACAATAACTTAAATACGTGTATATAATCATCTAATAATTTGCGTTCCATGTATGTTAAGGTTTAATGTGTTATCATATGTTATTATAGCTACAAGCAGTTATGGTGGCATGAGTTTAAAGGAAAAGCATAGAACAAACTCACAACTCAAGGACTATAAGATGTCATGGCATTCATATGCATAATGTGTTTTAAGACAAACACCAATGAAGATCATCATATGAACTGAATTTTAAGAGACAAAAAAAACATTCGTTTTGTCTATTAACTTTACCGAAAGAAAGGTAGTTTCAGAGTTAAATTATCATCCAATAAGTCTTTCGTCTGACATATTACAATATATAATATATCACACAACTTTATTCTTTCTCAAATATTCTCATTAAAATGATGCATTGATAATTCTTTCTTTATATAAATATATATGTATGTATCATCTTTGTGTTTAGATTAAAGATTGAACTCAAAATAAAAGAAACAAAAGAACGCATAACAGAAAAGGAACTGCACACATAAAACAAGGGACAAAAGCAAAATATTATTTGATCATTTCCTAAGACCTAATCTACTAGCTAAACGGAAACTTGTAAACAATTATGCATTATAGACACATCATGTTACATTGTCAGTTAGTCAATTAGTGACAATTAGGAACAATCACTCGCATTCTCAAATTGAATTATAAAAAGTATTTCCAACTTTTTTAACAAAGTATTCAAATGTACAAGCCTGGTACCTTTGGTTGTTTTTATAACATTTGGATCAAGACTTGCACTTTTTACTTTGAAACCTTAGACAATATATATCTTTCGTGTGAACGCGCCAATTGAAGAACACACTGAATACGTCAACAAATGAGTAATAGAACAATTTGTGTTTTAAAAATGTTTAGAGAAAAGGTTTATCATCACGTGTTAAGTTTTTATTTAATCTTACAGTATGTATGTATCCGGTAAAATTGGATGACTTTTTTTGTTAAAATAAACAAAATGTGTAAATGATATAGATAAATAGTTATTAATATTACATAAACAACATGTTTTTATTCAAGACAGACAAACAAATAACATTTTGTTTTTATTTTGCAAGTTATTGTGCAATGTTGTATATATAAGAGCGGTCTTAATTAGCAAGATTAAGCATAAGAATATGAAAAACAGTCGTATATATACATGTACCTTATCCTTAACACCAAGTACAAAATATCATTCACCACAAACGCTTCAATCAATTGATACATGTATTAGTGTTTTCCCTATCACACAAAAAGGACATGGCAACTTAATTGCAAAAGGGCATCTAGAGCGCGCAAAAATTTATAAACAGGGCACCTAGAGTGTATGTAAAATTAACAAAAGGGCATCTACAGTATGCTGAAAACAAGAAAAGGCAATGAATTGTCATATTGCATTGGTAAAGTATAGACTGGAATCAGAACTCAAGATAGCAAGTGTATTGTTTCAAAATAATATTGTATATGCATCTTTAAATAAAGAATTTATAACTATTATTATAATTTATTATTATAAACATGATAAAAATATGAAAATGTTGACAGACATCAAAAATATATTAAAATATCAGACATAAAATAGATATATAAGGCAAACTGTGTTTTATCAGAAAAATAAAACTTTTGGGCATCAACTAAAGCTTGAGTTTCTTTATTGTTTATTTTATTGACAGTTTCAGTATACCTATTTTGATCACTCAATTCCATTGAAACTGCAGTTCTGTGCATTGTGGGGAACTCATGATTTTTTATGACGTCTTGACACATTGAAATACAACAACTTTTGTTCCAAGTGGTACTTTCATTTGCTTCAGAAGTGTTCCACTTCTGACAAAGGGAGCAGTACATAGTTTCGAATTTAATTTCATCATCAGTTTGCTCATTCTTGCAGTATAGCCAGGACCTATTAAATTTAAAGATTTCTTTAAAATTTGATGTGTGGGATGACTTGTGTCGTGTTATATGACGTGTGGGTGTATTGACTAGTTGACATGAAGTTACAGGACCACTGTCTTATGTTGATCTGAAAAAAATAGTATTACAATAAGTGAAATGAAAAAGAGCTTGCTTATCACAAGTTATGATTTTGTTTAAATTCATATTGTACTGTTTGTGTCATTATGTCATGTGTGTGTGTCGGCTAAAAGCTCTACAAAGCTTTTGTTATATATATATATAAATTGAAAACAACGTTCAAACCTATGATTGCGTTGGATAAAAACCGCAATATATATATATATATATATGTCAATTTATAAAGCCGTGTCATCCTCATTGAAAGCATGGCCCGGCTAAGGCCATAAACACTACCATGGACAGTGTTTTTAATTTGATATAATTTACACATATTGCGATTACCAGTCCAGAAATTAAGAAAACAATACTTTATCAACACATAAGGGTAGTGGTTTATTACATTTGAATGCATTTAATCTATAGGTACCAGTGATAGATTTGCTCATATAATGAATCCATACTTTCAATGTAATTAAACGCTGCTATGCGTTCTATCAGGTTCGTGTTACTGTGAGGTATACAATAAATGCTTCAACCCTGTACTCAATACCTGCTTTGTTCTAATTTTTAGATTAAAAACATTTCTATAATTCTAGGTTATAAAAAACTATGAAAATTCACTTTGCCATTATTGATTTTGTTAATACTTACGAAACTTATTTTCAATTTAGTATGTGTTCGGATACTAAATATGTAACTGTAGCAAAATGTTCAAATCTTATTAAATGAAATTTGGAATTTGAATAAAATAAATATATTTGATTCAATTTCCGAATTTCTTTTAGCTGACTGTAATTTGCATTTACTTTACTTTTATCGTAAATATTTGACACAACTTTTTTTAAATTCTAAACATTCCCAGATTATTTATCAAGGCAGCCCCTTATCCCCTTCTATGTTATAGTAGTAGTATTAGCAGCGCGAACTAATATTCCTTTTGATATTGCTCATGTATATTTTCCCCTATTAAAACAGATATACTGACAATATTTTAAAAGTTATTGCTTTAATTTACTTTTAGTTTAATGAGAGGGAGCCAATGTATACTTCCAGTAATATACTAGTATATTCTAACCAACTTCATACAAGTCATAATTGCTTGTATACAGAAAATGCAAACAAATTGTATGATATATCTCTGGTATATCTATGCACAAAAGAACGTTTAAAAGAATGCTTCTTGTTGAATACACATTTAATGGCAATATTTCATCTATATTCAGGACAAAAACAAAATATGTCAATTCTTCAAAGATTGTTAGCACAAATATAAACTGCCTCTTTTTGAAAGAGGTTGTGTTGAATAGGGCAAAAATCTTGCCTTGCAACAGGCCACCGATCAATCAGACCACTTAAGGAGATATTTGAAGGATTCTTTAACAAGCAGAGATAGTGACATTCGCCTGCAAGAGGCATTGGATTTAACGTTTCCATTCCTATTGGACGTGGCTGCGTATCTTAACATCCAGCACAGCATAGATAGAGTCATAGCTAGATTTAAATGAAACTTGAGGAACGTGAAGAGAAGTCCACTAAATATGTGATCTTGCAGAACTATAATTTTGGTAACTTTTGACCGAAAATAATCTTTCAAATATAAAATTGTTCAATGTTTACTAAGCAGAGAATAAGACAAAGGATTTCTTACTTGAAAGTGTTTTGTTTGTGCCAATTATGACGTAATATATTATTCTGTATTTTTCATACCACTGAAATTTGTTTGCGTCCGTATAATAGTATGGCGATGTCGTCGTCGTCCGAAGACATTTAGTTTCCAGGCAAGATAACTTGAGTATAAGTGAATGGATCTCTATGAAATTAATATTTACTTCAAGGTTCCATACCGCAAAAGGAAAGTTGGGATTGATTTTGGGGGATGACTCAACTTGATTTTTTAGGAATAAGGGCACAAAAAACAAGGATATTTTTGTTCCCAGACAATAACTTTTGTATCAGTGTATGGATCTCTATGAAATTATAACACAATGTTCCAAAAAAAAGAAGGATGGGATTGATTTTGGGGGTTATTGTCCTAACTGATAATGAATTAGGGGACAAAACAAGGATTTATCTTGTTTCAGGACAAACCCTTTGTATAAGTGTATGGATCTAAATGAAATTGTTTCTCAAGGCCCCATACCCCAAAAGGAAGGTTTGGTATTTCTTATAGGGGTTATGGTTCAAACCGTTTAGGAATTAGGGGCATACAAAACAAGGCTTTTCTGGTTTCCAGACAATGAATTAAGTGTAAGTCTCTATGAAATACTCAAATACCTCAATGTGGACCAATTTGAAAAAACCAGGCAAAACATCAAATGTCTAAATGTACAGTTAGATTCAGCATATCAAAGAACCCCAAATATTCAATTTTTGTTGAAATCAAACAAATAAAATTGAGAATGGAAAGTTTAATTTTGTACCCTATGGACCTTAGTGTGAACCAATTTGAAAACAGGGCAAAAATTTAAGATCCAAATACACGTTTAGATTCGGCATATTATAGAACCCCAACAATTTTTGATGAAATCAAACAAAGTTTAATTTTGGGTCCGATTGAAAAACGGGGCCCAAAATCCAAAATTTAAATACACGGTTAAATTCAGCATATTTAAGAACCAAAACAATTCATTGTAGCTTGGAATTATCAGAGAAGCATATGCAGATAATATGGATAAGGAGTCAATAGTATATTGAACAGTGTGGTGTAGGGTTGTATTCGTTGAAAATATATTCAACCCATCACCCTTCACCCTACAATTTAAGGGGCTTTTCATAACATACGTTTGTTTGTCATGTCAACCTAATTTCAGGAAATTATTTTCTCTGAAGTCTTCATAAGGTTTCGTTTGATTTTAAGGTAATGATGGAATAAGTTATCTGTACCTCTGGTGATCTAATGTCTTTTCATAATCAAAACCACCTGTCTGGGATCTATCACGCGGTTGTTAATAGATATAAGAAGATGTGGTATTAGTGCCAATGAGACAATTCTCCATCCAAGTCACAATTTGTAAAAGTAAACCATTATAGGTCAAAGTACGGCCTTCAACACGGAGCCTTGGCTCACATCGTACAGCAAGCTATAAAGGGCTCCCAAAATGACAAGCGTAAAACCATTCAAACAGGAAACCCAACGTTAACATGTATGTTCATATGATAATCTGTTTTGTTGTGTTTTTTTTTTTTTTTTTTTCAAATGTCTTGGTTCTCCAACAGGTTTTATTATTTTTTAGCCTGTCTGGTTTTAGCACAGGTTCTTATAATGCTTTCATTTGTTTGGGTTATTAAACTTGTTATTATAAACAAAACTGTTCGACCTGTCTGGTATCTACAATACATGTATGAATTAGGCGAAATATCTTAAATATAGGTTTAGTAGGTAATAATTTGGTTTGTGTTATTTAGTTTTTTTCTACATTATGTTCAAATAATTGAAGGAATGGTTAATCAATTTCCCTTAACTTATGGTCAATGTTTATTAAATTGTGTTTTAGTACTAGTATTTTGATAAGAGAGGAAATGATTAATAAAATTGTGTAAATACTATAATGTTATTCATGGTCGCAAATTAAGAAGATTCCTACAAAATCAGACACTACTATTTATAGTCATAGAATCAATGTAAACAATAGACACATGTGGTATACTTCGTTCTGCAAACATTGACTTAAGCATAGATATACACAAGTTCATCACACTAACTAGTATATCGATTTTTGAACCATTTTTTGTGGATGCAATTTCATTTTTTGTACCTATTCAGTCAAAGCAAAATTAAATAGAAGATACACAACCTCAAAAACGAAAGTCGAAAAATGCTTCTTTTATTCAAGAATTTTGCCAAATTCATTAACGTATAAAGCATTCGCAATTGTTTGTTCATGCAACGCATAACTCAATGTTGCATTGTCAAGTTACTACATGGCAAGTTTTTTCTGCAAATATTATCATGATTATGTTATCTTTTTTTCTGCGAATATTATGTAACTGTCTTTTTTTTTACAAATATATTTATTAGAAAATCAAGATTTGTACTATGTATATACATTGATTTTTTTTTTTTTTTTAAATTCATTTTAATGTATGAAATAGTGCATTAATGTATCACAAAAACGAAAACAAAATAAGCGTCAATTAGTGTACAGTATTTGTTATCATCATTAACTGTTTGTCAACTTTTATTCATCTTATTATCGATGTTTGCCTTTTATCGTACATGCATGAAACAGACTTAGTACATACGACACGCATAGGGAATCACACAAGGAGCGTATAATCCTTAATTTAATGTATTGTTACCGGGTAATACAATTTCGTGACTATGTTGATTGCGTACATATCCCTTTAACTTTTAAAGAACTCAATAGATACGTTAAGTACAAGTTATGATAAAGAACTAAATTTGAGTACAATCGATTTTATTTTATAAGTATATTATATAGCGACATGTCTTGTGATGATTCATATATAAGTTGACAGATATAAAGTTGCTGCTTATTTGTGTCATAAGGATGTATTGAAGTACCACATGTGTTGTAAACAGCAGATGTCGTTGACGTATACAGAGCATATCATTGAGGTAACAAAAATACACGTAATCGATGTTTACCTTGATGCATGAAGAACATATTGACGTATATAGTCGATGTCCCTGAGGTATAAATCCCATGTAATTGTATTTATTTTAGTAGCTTATAAATAGACCGCCCCTCTCTAACGCTCCAATGAAACATAATCATAATCATAATTCATTATATGTTTTGTCAAATTCAATACAATATCTAACAGGGTAATTTTGTAAGACATTATGAAGACATGGTCCAAATCAAAATGTATATAAATCATTGCTTTGAATTGAAAACTGTATGACAACGAAAACAGAATGAATGATATACTAACACATAAGACAAATATACAAATAACAATTTACAGTAACTGTTACTGTTTAAACTAAGATTTAGTCATACTTTCGAATCCTTTCTCCCGAGATAAATCGGATATCTCGGGTGTTCATAATGGATTATTTGTTCCTGTGTAACTAGTTGCACGCGTTGTATTGTTTCTTATGACTGTTTGTTTTAGTTCACCTGTATTCCACAATATATTTCTCAATTTTGGATTAGTCAAATTATTATTGCAGGAAAAATAAACAAAACATCCCCTTCATTTGAACTTTAGAGGATAGTTGTCTCATTGGCAATCAAACCACACCTCCTTATTTTAATAATAGAACTGGTAACACAAGAAGAGTGGCTTTAAACAGAGAGCGATGAGAAATGTGTGCGTGTCGGTGTGATGCTTTGTGTTACCAACCAATTATTCTATTTTATTGTTGGCTTTTGTTCTTTTCTATAAGCTGTGAGCTGCTTAATGCAATGAGCATTTGATCAAAACGGTTGCTGTATCTCTTTGTGAAAAACTAGAAACTAGAAACTAGAAATGTCCAAAATGAAAACGAAAAGAAACGTTTTTCTTTTAGTTTGAAGTCATTCTTTTCTTTTTCAATAAGTTGGCATTTTAGGAAATCTTACTAATAAATAAAAAAGAGGCTACAAAAAGTGCTAACAAAATCAATGTGTTGATAAATCATTGTAAATAACAGTCTACATAATGATAAGGATCTTAAATTCAAACGACAGCCTTTAAACACCACACTCAATATGAAAATTGAAAAGTATATACCAGATCAACTACTGATACGACGCAGCTTTGCCCTCAGGCAACGTTGATCATAAATGAATTTGGATATGTTGAAAGGTGCCTTTTAGTGAAGAAACTTCTAAAGTGTCTACGTATTTTTACATCCCTAGCTTTACTATATCAAAATAAAGATAAGTGGTGTGATTGTCAATGAGCCAACCATCCATCAAAGTTCAAATGAAGTGGATGTAAGCAATTATAGGCAACCGTACGGCCTTCAACAGAAAAACCCATACGGTATGGTCAGCTATAAAAGTCCCCAACACGAAAAATATGAAACAATTCAATTGACAAATTAACGACCTAATTTATAACAAATCAATTTACTAAAAACAACAATGTTTAGGTTTGAACGTTTCACATGAAGGTAAATCCAGAAAAGAGCTTGAAATCTTTAAAGTGATATTTTCAGTTTACAGGTGTTAAATGTACATTATATGTCTGAAATTATCTGTTAGGGGTCTACAGTTAGCATTGCAACATAAATTAAATGGACTCTTCAAAAAAATAAACATCATAAAACATTGTAAAATTAACAAAAATTAAGGAACATCAAAGTTTTCATAAAATTAAAGTAAATTGGAGATAACATACTCCTTAAAATGACAATGTAAATTGAATAATTTGGAATATTTGCTATATCATAGTTTTTACGTATTGCTCCGTCAACTTGACTTAAACACTTGCATTACTCTTGACCTCATGTTATAGTGATTTCTTTATATTTCTTTATATTTGCTTACGGAAGATAAAACATGAAACGACAATATATTTTGAATGACACATTTAAAATATGGGGAGGTTTATATCTGTAGTGCATAGTACATTACCTGTATATCTCATAGAGACAAGTTCTGACTTTTTATAAATCACGTTAGTTAATATAAAATAAATTAGTAAAATGTTATGAAAGTTTTTGACATCAACATGATCAATTGTTATCTACAATCATGTGACTTGTTTTAAAAACGACTCACCTTCACACAGCGCACATATGTTTGCATAAACTAAAGCTTTCTGCAATATATTATCATTCAAGTCGTTTAATAAAAGCCATAATACTTGTTTGGAGTCTGCATTAGCTTTATAACATACAATCAATTGCATGTTGGAAACGACAATGCATTGTGGTAAATAACGGACTCAATATTTGTATTTGTGTATTTTGACGTAAAATTATTTTATAGTTGCATTTTAGTTAAATTAATAAAACATTATATTGTGCAATCTACCGTGCAAGAGATAACCATGTGATTTTCCATAAAACTGGTTTGACCCGATCACATTGTGTGTAACAACCGAAGTTTGTTGTTGTTGGACTTTTTAAGTACGTTTACTTGGTTTGATTTGTTGTGTTTGGATGTTTGCTGAATTACTTAGTTATTTCTGTTAAAAATGTATCCTTCAGATGTATTACTAAATATTCCATATAAATAAGAAGATGTGGTATGAGTGCCAATTATACAACTCTTCATCCAAGTCACAATGTGTAAAAGTAAACAATTATAGGTCAAAGTACGGCCGTGTATATTTCTCTTGTGTTGGCATTAAATATTCATTGATACGTTCATCTTCATTACATGTATTGTCCGTAAATTGCTAGAATTATTCAAAATAAATATTTCTTTTTCTACGCTCATGAAAAGAGGTAGATGTTAAATTTAGTCAATCTAAAAACAAATGGTGTTATTGCTCTGAAACTTTGTTGGTAATGTGACCTTCCAGTACTATTGCACCAAATGGCGTTGATGAATGTTATGGCGTGCTAAGTTAAAAGCCTGATATATTTGATGACTGGTTGTACTTTAGTTGTTGTTATCAGTTCGTTCGTTGTCACTAGCTTGATGGGTTTGTTTTTTTTTTTTTTTTTTTTTTTTTTTCATTGCTAGAGTTGAAACACTGAGATAATTGTATGACATACAAAACAATCAATCCAGAATGTTCTGACACATTTTAAACAAATGCTTAAGTTTAAAACTGTTACAGATTATCCACTTCAGACGCATAACAGATGTATTATTTTTGTTGTTGTTCGTTAAATATTTAACCACTTTAATTACCGTCACATCAATATCTGATGTCAATGATGGATATCAAAAAAGAAAACAAGATGTAAACAATGCATGAAATGCATATTTCGTCTTTTTGATATTACAATCCTATACAAGGGAACGAGAAACTTGTATAAACGTGTTAACAGTCACTCGTTAGTTAAATATCCTCCAGAAAATTGTTATCCTTTTTCTTTCTGAAAGCCACATTTCATCTGTCTGACTTAATCATAAATCACGCCGAAAATATAAAATATTTACGTTCAATGATTTGAACGTTGTTTCATCTATTATTAACTTTAAACATTCTTACTGTTTTTTTAAAACAGCTTATCATGATAGTTCATAGGGTTCCATAAAATATCGTTATCTGCACTAAATATCTTTTAGGCTGTTCTATGTGATAAAATATATCTGTCCAAAGTCAATAAAAGCATAAACAGATAAAAACAGTATGTATTCAAATTAACAGAAATGAAATTCTTCATAATATACAAGCATAACATCTCCATTTGTGTATTTCAATATGTATTGTAACCTTCCGATTTTTCGAAATATTGGTTTTTACAACGACAGTGTTGTGTTTACCTTGCGGATTTTCATATTTCGAAATTGGTTAATAATTAAATAAGATTAACAGTAACGTTTTACATTTACTTTGTTGTTTTTGTAAGCAATAGCTGTATTTTAAGCATCGTTCATTCGTTCGTTGTCCAAGGTCTTATATTTAAAAAAAACAAAAACAATGATTTCCTTTGAGAACACTGAAACATCATCTTCGTAATAGAAGATAATCTTACAGAAGGTAATGCTAAAGATTTTTATCAAGTCATTTAAGTCCCCTTTTCTGCAATTTAGTAATGCAACTTGTGTGTGACATTAGTTTGACTTTTTTGCAAGCTGCATTGGTATATGTTGATTTTGTGAAACACTTTCAGAAAATTCTTCTTAAGGTATAGAAGCACTAATTCTGCTGATTCAGAAAGAACATATAAGAAAGAAGTACATATTTTAGATAAAATAGTTCCGACACGTAGCTGTAAATTTTTCAATAAGTAATATATTTGTGTCATGTTGGTTTTAATTGAACGCTTAAGCACTGGGATCACAATACAAAAGTATATGAAGTTAAGGAGAACATATTTTCCATCTTGCTCAAAGCAAAAATAGTATTGTTTTTTGTTATCCAACTTCCCAGAACCGATGCGCTCTAATATGCAATTAGAAATATGTTGATTGTTTTAGAACAAGTCAAGATAAAGTATAGTTTTGACATAAATTGATTATCACTTCATTTAAACTTAAGACAAAAAGCTCTGCACGCTTGAAGTTGCAAATTTTAACAAAGAAAGCAATGAGGCTATGCCTTAGTGATGTTACTACTTCAAAGGACATTCTCGGACATATCTTAAAATCGAGGTGAAAATACATTATGGACCTTCAACACTCATCAGTTGAATAGAAACAGACAAACAAAAATATACAAAAAAATCATAAAGAACTGCATAAAAAACTAAATACTAGGCAACACGAACCCCACAAAAAACATGCAGTGATAGAAAATGATCAAACAAAGGTAAGCAGATCCTATCCCATCATCGGCACCAGTCTTTTTGAATAAGACAAATACAAAGTCGGTGATAAGAAAGGATTACCAACCTTATTACATATTGTTTTTTTTTCAGTGTAGATGTTTGTATACCTTTTGATATTAACCTTTTAAATGCTAAATTTAGACATTTTCTTGTAACTTCTAACAATGCCAAATCCCCCAAAACACTTTGTTTCTACATTGAAAATGACGTATGCAATTATTCGTGTTACAAAATAAACTTAAGTTTAACTTTTGAAGAATTAACACCAGTCACAAAGGAGAACAGATACCTGTGTATAACTGGTAAAAACAGATTGGTTATTTTCTTTTATTGGGGTATAGGCGAGAAAATGTTGTAATTTTTCTATTTTCTCTAGTCTATTCCTTGAAATCAATGTGTACCCCTCCTTTTCAAAATAACCTTTTTAACAAAAACATTATGCTGGCAACTTATTATCATTATTCCATGAAATTTGCATCACTAGTGGATCTAAAGTTCAAGCGGAAAAGTTTATAGTGACCTCTACGGGTATTTTTACCAAATACGTTTTTCTCCTTTATTAAAGAAGTTATAGATGACTAGTTTAAGTATTTAAGAAAATAAGATACCCCCTTTAGATTAATAAAAATAGCAATACCCCTATATTTCCTACAAGACCCCCATTTACGTAACAAATGACCGGTCCCTAATCATGAAATTGATAGATTCAAATGATCTACCGTGTGAAAATTGTAAACAAAGTTAAATTCCAAAGTATCACCGTATACTACAGTAATCCAATGTAGACAATGCAACAAATGGATCATTATACGTTCGTGTTTTAACAGTTTAATATATGATGCATTATAACATTCATATAACGTTGTAAAATAAACACTTGAAACGGATATTTAATCTAATCATTACATATAAAACTATTTAATCAGTTGTCCGGGACTACTTTTGAATGTTTGTAATGAAATTTTCTGATCATAAAACGAACAGGAACGACTTGATAGTAAGCAACAGATACAGAAGAGGCAAAGGAATTTAGAAAAATTTAAAAAATACAGTAGTCCTAATGATGTGTCGGAAACAATTGCGCACTATATAAGGTAGGCAAAGTTTATCATCAGCTGATTTTTCTTTATTCTTATCTTTATTTGCATGTATTTGTTGATCGTTGAACCAGTTATTCAGGTGAAGTTTTTATATATATCATGGTTAATCGGAAGAATCGTTAACATCAATTTTAACAGTCAAATCAATTAATGTTTTATTGTTCAACATAAATACCTATTTCTAAGGTAAATTCACAAAGGGGAAGTCCTTAACAATGACAGAATCAAATGTTATCAACCAACGAACAAGCGAAAAACAACTATCATATTTATGACTTGGTGCAGAAATTTCCAAAAGAAGAATGGTGATTTAGACCTGGATTGTTCAGCAAGCTTAATATTTCACTTGTATGAATGTATATAAGGATCGGATTATGTTTTCAGATACATCTTGAGATAAAACTAAATTAGTCACACGTAACTGTTAGTGCATACTACTGATAACTTTCACAATGGCTCAAGCAGCTGCATCGACCTGTGAAATTTGTATTGGGGACCTGGTGAACACTATTGCCAGCAGTGCAATCAGTTATTTTGTGGAAGCTGTAAATTATCGCATTTACGCGCAAACATTTGTAAAAACCACACGTTTTTAAGCGGTCCCAAAAAGGAAGATAAACTACTTTGTACAGAACACGAAGAAAGATGTTTATCCTACTGTCATGATTGTGACACTACTGTGTGCAGAGTGTGCTCCGTAGAGAGACATAGTCGCCATTTGATGACAGACCTTGCTAAATCAACTATAAAACTAAGATCTGAACTGGCAAAGCAAATTGAATTAAAAGTTGCAACATCTAAGCAAAGCATAAGCAAAATCGAGAAAGAAACACAAACCTACCGCGACAAAGTCAAGGCAGTCATCAAAACCATTACTGACGAGGGCAATTACTGGAAGAAATTGATTAATGAAAAATAGAAGCTTTGATAAAGTCAGTACAGGATAGGGAACAGAAAGAAATACAAAGTATGGCTGCATATAGTGAAGTATATAAGGGAGTTGTAGAGACCTGTCAAACATGGCAAAAGAGCATCAAGAAAATGGAAACAACAGAAGATGTACTTATGTTACAAAAGCTGAAACAACTTAAAACTGATGTAGACCAAATAGTATTGAAGCCGATTCCCGATGCTCCCTCTGTGTCTTACAGAAACAAAAAGCATTCAGCCACACAAATAGACAACCTTTTGCAGAGTTACAATTTCCGTAAGTTATCGATTTATAAAAGATGATCAGTATAGTACAGTGCAAAATGATATTAGTATGTGCGTTGTGTTTTTTGTTTGTTTTTTTCATGATGTTTTTTTTAATATTTTTTCCTGTTAGAATAATATAATAATTGCACATTTAATTACGGTTTCAAACAATGAGTACTTAGAAAGACTAAGAAATAAAACGAAATAAATGCAATATCTATAAAATAACAGTGAAACATACTCACGATTAATACTGCTAACAGAAGAAAAAAAAACAAATTATAAGATTGTACCAAGGGTATATTAGAAATGTATGACATTAATGTTGATGTACACAAGGTTTTCTCTTGCATTGGATAAAAATTTGTAAACAGAACATTGCATTATTTGAGCCTTAACAACACATATAGACTGATACAAAGACAGTTTGGTAAATAGATAGACAAGGAATAAAGGTAAATACAGGTATTTCATCGACTTAGGTACTTGCAATATCCTTGGTTGTATTATAATTGTTACACGTAGAGTTTATATATGTTTAAAGTTGAGAAACGTTTTAGCTTTGACAAGATGAATTACATATAGTTTTAGTCATTGTTACTTGAAATACGTTGGTATCTGTACATTTTTAAAACAAGTTTAATTTGTGTTTGCATAATACTTGATGAATCCAGAATATTCTGTG
This sequence comes from Mytilus coruscus, assembly GCA_017311375.1. NCBI lineage: Eukaryota > Metazoa > Mollusca > Bivalvia > Mytilida > Mytilidae > Mytilus > Mytilus coruscus. Next base: position 92,171,856 of record CM029597.1, on the reverse strand, counting down.
TTAAGGAGCTGTTTTGTCAACTTTTAGTAACGGTAAAGCAATTCTTTAGTGTGTGTTAAGGAGCTGTTTTGTCAATTTTTAGTAACGGTAAAGCAGTTCTTAGACAGACTGAAAACAAGCAAAGTGCTAAGTATTAGTTTTGTTGTTTTCCTTTTATACTATATAAATACAGGCTCAATAATCTTGCATGTAAAGATAAAAGCAACGCAAAACATACAACAATACGTAGCGAAGAAGTTAATGGTAAAAAGTTGTTGAAATACGTACGTGAAAACAAAGAAAAAATAGGTTGATAACGAATGGAAACCGCATTGATTGATCACAAAATGTTGAATAGCTTGATTCTTTTACTCATTTATTTGTATTAATGTTCTGGGTGTGCCATTCTCAAACTTCTTCGAAACTATCTAATGATATAATAAGTTAACCATGCTAAAGAGCATTGTTAACTCGCATTATATCATTAGAAAGTTTCGAAGCAGCTTAAGAATGTTACATCCATAATTCTTACAAATTTAATGCGTCCGAAAATTTTTTAAGAATTAACCTATATCGACAAGCACAAAAAGCAACTTTGAAGGCTTGGGATTTAAAAGAGTTGAGGAGCGCTTTGACTAAATTGGACCCACAGAAAGTCAAAATAATCTGAAGTCAAATTCGTCTAAGAGAGTTTAACCTTAGTTTCTAAATAATCAATAAATTTGAAAATATAAGAAATGAAGGTTATAAATAATGTATATAGCACAGTACTAATTACAAGGCTGGTGATAACAAGCGATCCAGCGCTACGACATAGGAATATACATTCAACACGTGGTTCGTCCGCAGGAACAATAAAAACAAAAAGTTTTGAGCAATTTTACCAACAGGGTCCTAAAAAGAATGGTCAAGACCATCATAGAAAGAAAGTGTTTCACTTTTGTTGAAATAAATTAAATGTACAGCATACCTCATATAAAAAGAAGACAACAGCATAAGAATGCAAAAGATATCTTGAACTCAACATTCGGTCCAGTTTCTTTCAAAAGACATGTACAATATTAAACACTTTGCGTAAACGACAGTATTGGCTATATTTTACAGCATGTTATTGTAAGGCTAATTTACATTAATATTAATATGAACTTTCTTCTAATTATAAAATAAAATAATCCCAATGTTTATAAGTAGAATCTTTGTTTACACCAGTGTAGAATTATTAATTGATAAATGAAATCTTTTGGAAAATATGACAGTTTTGTGTTGTTTTTTTTTTTTTTTTTAACATCTAATTCCTAATCTCAATGCGCTCATATCTTGCGTACTCAAAGATAGGATAACACTATAAACAATCATATTACAGGCCACAAGCAATGCAAAAAAGGTACAGATACACATGCAATGTTTGTGGGTAAGTACAAATAATCAAGACATTGAAAATGTTTTTTTTTTTTTAATTGTCACTGTGATTTGTGTACTGACTTATTAATACTATTGAAATCTCTTTTCCAGTATTTTGGTAAATGTGAAATAAATACAAAAAAAATATAACATATTAAAAATATTTGAAAACTTATTTCCATTATATCATTCAATAAACAGTAATTTTGATAATAAAATAAATCAGGACATTTGAAAATGTTGAAGGAAAATGAACATTTATTCTAACGTTCTAGAAGTCAACATAGGAATGATATTTTCTCTCATCCTAAAGGGCATATTTAAAGATATTGGTCTACGGTGCTTAGATTATTCATGAATCAAAGCATTCGTGGTAATACCAGAATGGTGTAGTTTTACATTTTTTTTAATTATAGTGAGATATTTAAATTGGATATTACTAAAAATCGGCAAATAGCTATCTTATTTGTAACAGAAATAGGAATACAACTAGGAACTCGCTATTACGTTTTATACATACAAACAATTGGTAATGTCTTCCAAAGTTGATTATATTGGATTCAATTTAGATATGTTCAAAATATGTCCAAGTTGTTAAAAGTTGTTTAACTAGCACAAAACAACAACGTACTGAATTGTCTGAAACGTGTTTTCTTTATTATTCAGAAGTCCACCATCATACTGATGGTAACGTGCCGGAACTATATTATAATGACTTTAAGCCAAATGTTCAAGAGAAATATCTAAAAACTGATATACTTATTGACGTGACTAACACGCTTAGGTGCAGATATTCAAAATATGTTACTTTGAAAATGACCATTTCAGATTGAAAAAAAATATATACTAGTGGATACAAAACAGGCAACAAAGCAAAGAACATAAAGAAAATGTAATCTATGTCCGATGATGCTTTTCTATATGATTAATAAGTAATCTATTTATAATATTCAAATTATTATCACGCTATCTGGACATTGGCAATATATTCTTTTTTCATTTGTAAATATAAATTTGACGGGAAACACTAAACTGTAAACGAAATTTGGCATTAATTTTGTTAGAGATTTTAAAGTCTATTAAAGGCAGCTTGCTTAACATGCTAACAAATAATCATGTCAATAATTTGACAAAAACTAACAACTCAGTTACATGTAAGCTGTCGTTTTATGTACTGTATTGTTCTTTGATATTTCTATACATTTTGTTACAGGAAAGAAGAGGTTTCAACGTAAGTATATGTAATAAGTTTACTTTGTCTTTTTCTTTAAAACAAACGAATAAGACTTACAGCAATTGGTTTGTTTTGTCAGGATACGCAATAAGTTATTATGATTTTAATCGGAAATTGAAGTAAGCTTGTATGTTAAAGTTAATATCTTGTATACTATTTTGTATAATGTCTTATATCAAAGTTGACATAAGTTGATTTTGGTTATTCTTTTGAGGTTCTCCTTTTGGTCATGTAATCCTCTTGACGACAGTTAATCGAGAAAAGCGATTCGCAGTATTTATATACTGTTATTTTCATTTATATAGGTTAATTGCATAAAGTTGGTGTTGGCACCCAAAAGATCTCATATTAATGCCAATTAGTCTGCTATAGTTGGGCAGGAGATAATATCTATTACATTTTAAGTAATGTTATCATACTCTTTTACACAAGAGGAGAAGGATTATTTAAACACTATTTGATTTATTTACAATACAAAGACAATTCATAAAAAGAAGGTCACTCTTTCGTATAAATTAGTTTTTTAATACCGCGATGACTCTAAACTTACCGTTTAAAATGTTATTACATTTCGAATCTTACTTTTTGATACAATTTTGATGATTTTGCAAGTGTTTGACGTTATAGCCAAGTTTTTCACTACACCAATACTGTCCTATGTGTTTTGTTGTGTTTCTCTTTCTTTCAATGTTTTAAAGGCAGAAAATACAGAAAACTGACAGGACTTCAAATAAATAATGAAAAACAAACACGCAAAAAATCACAGACATAAAAAAAAAAGAGAGGAAGAAATCGAAAATCGAAAATCAAGATGTCCAAGAAAAATAACACTAGTAACTGTTTTATTACTGAAACGGTCATTTTAAACTGAACAACTCTTAATTGCCTGAATTAATCGCAAGGAAAAATGTCAAGATCTTTTCAGTTATTCAGTACGTGTTCAGTACCCTGATCCGCGCGGAAATCCAGTACAGCTAAGTACTGACTCAGGTAATTAAGAGAAAACGCTTGGCATTCGATCCAGTAGCGTCAAGAACGTTTTCGTACAAATCAGTACATCGACAAAATAGTTGTCTGGGAATTTTCAGTACTGTTCAGTGCCAGGTAAATCTTCCGATTTTGACATAAAATAGTTAGTGTAGATTTATAAGGTTTGTCTCCTTCATTCGCGCTTGGACTCTAATTTTCAGTATATCAATGATATTGATTTCTTTCCGTGAAAATTACTTCTGCTTTGTTAAATTGTCCATGCAAAATGAAATATTTTAAGTTAAATGGTTATAAATTACAATGTGGTTAATATAAATTACAATGAAAATGAAATCTGATGTCGGAATTGCATATTTTTTGTACCAATCTTTAATTTAACGACGGAAGCGGCTTTTGAATAAATGCAAACCTTTAAGCTCAGTACAATTCGGGTTCTACAATTTTAGAACTGTATATCAATAAATCGATAATTGTAAATATCAATTTTCTCTGTGACTTTACAAATTTCATTCATTCACTTTTCAATTATATTTGTTTTATGTTTATTCGAGTACATGGTCATTAAATTTAAGTTTTATAAATCTGTTAAATGTTACCCATCAAATCAGCCCCATAATAAATATTGCAAATACGCAAATACGTCATAAAAACTTCAACTTGATTTAGAGTTTGACCCTATATGAATCTGTGAACAAATCAATCTATGACATATGATAAAAAATAAATATATAATACTAAAACTGTCCAAGACATTTTTGTATAAACTTGTATATATAAAGATATAAAAAAAATGAGGACGATATTTTGCAATCGAAATCCCATTAAAAATATATTCAAAACACAGATTATATAATAAGTGGAACAAATTTGTATGTATGTATTTTTTCTGATTACACTATGATTCTTTTAAACAACTAAAAGATCTTTCATAATAAAAAATTTTAAAAGTTATCAAAAATTCATGAAACAAATACTTACCACAAAAAATGCAAGGCATGTGAGAGGGTTTTTGATGTGGGTTTGCAGAATAGAGAATAAGAATGTACGAATATAAAGAATGAAGAAAAATCGACAAAAAAATTAAGAAAAGAGAATAATGAGGTGCTAAAATTTAAAGAATAGAGAATAATGGACAAAAAATATAAAGAAAAAAGAAAAACGGCCTTTGGTCTCTGGTGGAAAGTTTCTTCTTGGCAATCATACCTAGCCTTATTCAAATTGCTCTTAGTCCTCTAAAAGGACTTGAAAAGCATTTTGAAATTTAATTTTATTTATATTTCTACTAATTTGTCTTTCTATTACTGTGCTGTGTATATTATATGTATTTTACTTTAGATGCAACCAGTTAGGATTGAATCCTATATAACTCCTTGAATCGATAGTATAACACTCTTATAATAAAATCAGGTAAGAAATACAGGGGAGATGTAGATGGCTATTGATCGCGATCGTTAATAAAATTTCATGTTTCTTGCGATCTATATATATGACATTGTAGCATATAACATCGTCTAACCAAATACGTTCTCTGAAATTAATTATAAGCCCCTCCCCATTGCAGTCCTTTTTAAAAATCCTGGATCCGCCCTAAAATTAAATTCGTATGATTATTCCTATAGATGTATTGCATGTAAGTGTTTTACTCGACCCAAGAACCCAAGATAACTAAATGAATATACACATTTCTTCAGAAATATTCTTTTTCTTTTATACTGCAAGATCTCGGAAGTTTTGTTATTTTCTTGTCGGTGGACGAACGAACTGGTTGATAGTTGTCTCCTAGCTACCACATCTTCTTATTTATATCTTGAATAAGTCTGTCAATGCTAGTGGCCGTTTATAACGAATAACAATATTAAGAGATAAATGTTTCAGTATAAATAACCAACATATATCTTTTGTTTCAAGCTATCTGTTTATTTTCTCCTTGTAATGAGTTTGGTTTGTTCTTTTAAGTGAAAATTACATAAAAATAGAATTTTTTAGGATTTACTTGGCAGTTATGTTTTTCAAATAAATAAACGAATGTCCGGTATTTAAATTTTAACTGAGCAAATAGACTTTATCTATAATAATGTTTTTTTTATCCCGACATGCATTGTGAATTTAAGAATATATTGGGTGTACGTATACATCAATATGACAGCAACTCTACGACAACGATATCTAGAAGACATTTTAAGACCAACATAAGGCTTTAACAGTAGACAGGTGTACCGGTATATATATATATATATATATATATAAAACAGTCAAGAATTAATTAAACAGAAACAATCAAAGATCTTATACATTCGCCCTGAACATGCATGAAATAGTTGCCACTGTACGTTAAGCAATTATCAACCAATCAAAGATGACATTATGTTTTGAAGATATAACGCGAACACACATATATAGTTTATTAGACGAATTATAATATATACGTGAAGCCGTGAAACTATGATTATTTTTTTATTTAAGAGTATAAACCAAATTATTATATGCCGCATATTTAAACGAAAATCCTATGTCTCGAATTTATGTGCATTCCTTGCATTGTGCATATTTGATTGTAACACGATAACACGTTTTAAAACTGTCTTTATTAAACACACCCCTCACCCCATTTGTAGATAAATTATATCTTACTTAATCTTTAAAAAAATGTCCTTACAGAGTTGAAATAGTCAGTCTGGAAGAATCAAACGTGTTTGGTAATGGGTTAAAATCAGAATAAAATGTGCAAAAATGTATATAGCTTATAGATATATATATAGGGAGATAGTATCACGTGACAGAAGTGACAGAATGTGTTCTATATGCAAGAATGGACATATCGGAAACGAATATCACGAATTTCTTGTTTCCCCGGCTTTTGAAGATGAAAGGAAAAAATTGAGTGATACCAAACGAACTAATAAGCAGACATAATGTTTTAAAATACAAGACACTGTTGAACTCTTAAAACAATTTCATAAGATGTATACACAGTAAAACTACTCCTTCTTCTAGACCATAATTTCAACATATTTAAACACTGAAACTATTTCTTTAAACATCTTAATTTGCTTTATTTGTTTGCTAATATTTTTATTTTTCTTATCTACTTTTATTTCTTTTTATTTTTTTTTAAATATTTTTATTATGTTATGAAAACTGTTATTTTGTATTCATTTTTTAATGGCGAAAAAAACTATATCTATCTGTACATCTGTATTGATTCTTTTAAAATTAAAAGTTAAAAGCTATATACATGTATACACAGATAACTTACAGCTGAATGTATTAAACATGTGGTGATAGCCGGAGGTGGACTTCCTGTGTATATGTGATTGGAATGGCAATTACCGTTTTTTTGTTAATTTGTTAGGACGACAGTCGTACGTGTATAGAGTCAGGGACACGTGTATATGTGTCTCCAAAGCTTGGTAGTACACTTGATAGAGTGAACCGACACGGATCACCAATTAAACACCAAACACCTAGACATGGTCAACTGCAGTATTCGAAAAATAAAAAAATAGTATTAATCGATATACAGCACTTGGATTACTTTATATCGTGTTTCTTTGTTATATTTATCTTTAGCTATATTTAACATATTAAATCATTGAAATATGAATTTGAATATGTATAGGTCCTCTCAGAGACATATACAAGTATATACGGTGACCTATATTTTTTTTCTGTGTCATTTGGTCTCTTGCGGAGAGTTGTCTCATTTCGGCATAACATGCAATTTCTAATTTATTAGTCCTCTTTTCTTTTCATATAGCTTTGTTATTTCCAAGAACGGGATATAAGTGTTTTATATTATTCAATATCATTTCAGGTGACTTATAGGTCCATTGGGCCGGGTGTATTAATATTTTTCATATATTATATGTTTATAATCTGTACATATTTACACATGTCACACAGGCACGCAAACTGTAAACCACAATTTGGCAATACTCCGTATAAAAAAATAGGAGCAAGAGCTCACTATATGAATGCTCACATACGGTGCTTGTTATACTATCGTGCACACAATTTTGAGAATGAAAATATGTTTTGATACTTTAACTTGTTGGACTTATTAATATGCATTCAATTGTTGACCTTGGCAATGTCTCTGTTTGGATTGAACCAGAAATACAACCATATCTTTACTTCGGACGAAAGCCCACTTTTCAGAAAAAAAGTCAAAAGTTATAAAAGTAAAATTCGTAAGGGTTCCGCGGAACCCAGTGTCTCGCCTACTTTTGCTGTTAATCGCAGGCTCAACAAAAATGAGGAAAAAATTAATAAAAATATTCCTCTCTATACTATCTTTTGATTGTAAGTAGCTTCTGTCCAAGTTTGGTAAAATCCAGGATAGTTTATGAATCTAATAAATGTTTTAAAACTTAAACTGCAGACTGTATGTAATGTTAACTGGAAGAAAAACTAAGTCCATTTATAAGTAAAATACGGAAAAATGGAACAAAATTTTAAAAAATTTCCTTCTAGATACTAGCTTTTAATCATAAACAAGCTTCTGTCCAAGTTTGGTACAAATCCAAGATAGTTTAAGAAAGTTGTTAAAATTTTAAAACTTTAACCACAGAGTGAATGTAATGTTAACTGGCAGAAAAACAGTCCATTTATAAGTAAAATACTGAAAAATTTTTTTTTTTACAAAATTTACTTCTGGATACTATCTTATGATCATAAACAAGCTTCTTTCCAAGTTTGGTAGAAATCCAGGATAGTTTAAGAAAGTTATTAAAATTTCAAAAACTTTAACCACAGAGTGAATGTAATGTTTCCTGGCAGAAAAACTAAGTCCATTTATAAGTAAAATACGGAAAAAATGGAATTTTTTTTTACAAAAATTTACTTTTGGATATTATCTTATGATCATAAACAAGCTTCTGTCCAAGTTTGGTAGAAATCCAGGATAGTTTAAGAAAGTTATTAAAATTTCAAAAACTTTAACCACAGAGTGAATATTTGTGGACGCCGCCGACGACGACAACAACGACGACGACGACGACGCCGACGACGGAATGTAGGATCGCTATGTCTCGCTTTTTCGACAAAAGTCGAAGGCTCGACAAAAATCAGGCTCATTGGAGTTTTTTCATGAATTAAAAAGGGTTAAATTTTCAAAGATGTAACTCAAAATCAAAATTGGAAGGAAATCTTTAAAGGATCGGGAATAAGTTTAAAGAACACGCGCTTTGGATGATGGACCCCCTTTTCCTCACGTCGAAAATAAAAATAGATGTGCATCATCTTCTTTAATTGCAATATTGCATAAATAAGGCGTAACATTAGAAACGAATATTAGTTTAAAAAAAAACAACAATCACATTTAAAAAAAATAATAGAATTCCCCAAAGCGCCCTTTGGATAGAAGTTGATCAAAGTCAGAATTACAAATCATTCAAATATGACATCATAGTGTCGAAAACGTTCAAATATTTTAGATATAAATGTAAAAATTGAAGAACGAAAAACATTGAAAATTGAGAATTTTTAGCCATCTTAATATCACACCTCCTCATCAAAAACCCGAATAAACAATTAACGGTTTATTGTATAAACATACATGCCAAAGTACATGTATTTTAGCCTTAAGGTAAATAAAGTGTATTGAAAATAGAATGACAAGTATATCATCAGAGATCGATAGACTTATTAATAATTGTATAATTTTTGTTTTAGGGAGCAACCATTTAACTTCAAAAGGGGGTGGGGTTATGTTTTTTTCTGAGTAAAAACATTTTCATTTATTTTTCGACGCTTTCAATCAAATTATTTTTTCAATATTTAACACTATATAAGATTTGGGAAAAAGCTCGATTCAGACTATTTTTTGTTTTTTGTCATCTGACCAGAATATTTTTTTTCATCAAATTGAAGATCAGAATATTTGTTTAGGAAATAAAACATACCCCCCTCCCCGGTCGTTCCTTCAAATTTGTCAAACTACTGTAATTTCTTCTCATTAATTATCTCGGACCAAAGCCTTGTACCTCGTCTAGAGGTATTCTGGAGATCAAAGAAGCAATAAAACAAAAATTCAGTTTCCCGTCGAATATAGCAGTGATTTATTATTTTAAATTACATAAATGAAGTTTACGATTATTTATTAGAAAATTAAGGTACGACATGACTATAATATTGTTCTGTGTGTTGGCATAGATGTAAATATATAATAAGTGTAAAAACGAAGAAAATTGGTTGGAAGAAAAAGATGTGTTCGTGACATGTTTGCAGGGTGCCTGTAGTTCACTGGTTGTCGTTGGTTCATGTCGGTCGGCTCATTTTGTTGTTGTTGTAAATTGCTTTGTTATACATTTAGATAATAAGGGTGTTAATTTTTTCGTTTGAATTGTTTCACATTTTTTTAAATATAATTGCTTACATCCCCATCATTTTAACTCTAGTGGATAGTTGCTTTATTGGTAATAATATACCACATCTCTTTATAAAAAATATTTAATATTATATACCTGACTTTTAAACTCATGCCGTCCTGATAGGCTTGAAATATTTGCGATTGGACGTTTGAAATAAGCAATCAATTTCCGTTGGAATTGCTTCACATTTTTCAAAATTGATTACGTCCGCTTAATTTGCACTTTGATGAAAAGTTGCTTTCTTCGTTATAATTTATAGAAATTATTATATTATTATACCGGACTTTTTAATTCATGTCGTTCTGAACAAGCATGAAATATTTCTCATTGGACGTTTGAAATAAGCAACCAACAATCATGTCGGGCCATTTATTGCTGACTTTATATACAGTATGTTTCCTTTTGAATTTTGAGTCTTTAATTGCTTACCTACCCTTCATTCGAACTCTGGTGGATAGTTGCTTTAGGTAAACGGAGAGAAAGTCACAGGACAAAAAGTCACAGGACATAAAGTCACAAATTTGATAGGACAAAAAGTCACAAATAATTTGTTGACAATTTTTTGAATGTATAAGAGAAAAATCTTGAAATATTTTCTTTTTATTACATATATTCATATTTAAGTTTAGGAAATTGTTTATAAGCCTTGATAAATGAAAATTTATTAAATTTTAATCATGCAAAGGATATATTTTTTGGAACAATGAAGCCATTTAAGTACCAATCCACTTTCACATTTTGTTTTCATAGCAATTATTTGATCATTAGTGATATTTATTGAATAAATTTTAATTACAAAGTTGCTTCATATATAATAGTTCAAGATTAAAACAATAAATTTATTTTTTAAATTAGTGTTTTCTTGTTTAAAGAAAATTAATCTCAAAACTGAATTGTGACTTTTTGTCCGTGACTTTTTGTCCTGTGACTTTCTGTCCTTTATTGGCAATCATTTACCACATTATCTTATTTCTATATTGTAATAACTGACTTCAAAACTGTGGTCGTCCTGAAATTGCATGACATATTTGTCACTCGGTGTTTAAAATAACATATCAATCAATTTAAACTCGTGTTAAAAAGGGGAAAACCAGTTTCAATTTTTTTTTTGGGGAGGGGTCAAGAGGATTTTAAATAAGAATATGGTGGTCTTGTGAGAGCTGAAAAAGCATGCTTAGCGACAGATCAAAATATTATTAAATGTGTAAAATCCTCCTGCCCACTACTCCCTGTTTTTGTGCGGCTAGTTCTTATTTTTAAAAATAAAAAAACGTTTATCAAATAGCTCACATTCTATTATATCTGCATTCATTTATTTCTTATTTCGATTAAACGACACAATTTTTGTTATGTGCCTATGTCGTCTTATCTACCTTTTTAAAATGAAGAGGTAAAAGAGAGACAGAAGATCTTCGTAATGCCAAAAAAAAAAAACCTTTTGCTCACTGACGAAGAACAAAATACACACGCACCGGTTACGCCTGAGGGATTACATGTTCACCTTTATTTTACTGTAAATAGAAATAAGATCCAATCCACTATCAGGGCCCCACACGTTATCAACAGTATGATGATGGAGTGCTTAATTATGAAGAAGAAAAGCTAGACAGACTTGCCATCAAAATAGTCTCGTGTCACCATGAAATTAGCACTATTTAGATAAGACCAAGAAGGTTATATGCGAGCTTTGTTAGTGTTTTTGTCACAACAAATTATGTTTATTTGACAATAAAGATATTGCATAACTACGGTTATATTTTTTTTGTGATAGTCCATATTTTTGTTTGATCCTTTACAACACCACAAATAGAAACCTACAAGTAAACACACGGACTATAATACTATGAATTACTAGTAAAGATTGAAAGCAGTTTAAAAACGCACTGACGAGAAATATTCAGAATGTTAATAACTCCAGAAATGTGAATGCTATTGTTTAAAGCCATTTCTATAAGATCATAATCGAAATTGTTATTTGTTAATTAGCTGTAATTAAATGGTGTGCATTTGTTAATTGTCATTTTTTTGTCGGATGAGGGATTAATTATTACTGATAAATGAAATAAAAACACCTGACTAACTATCCATCATGTGTTAATTAGATGACAGCTTGCGCCGAACCGTCTGGAGAAATCTTTTGACAATACCCGAGCTTGTCATATTAAAAACTCAAGAAAAGGTGTAGGGCTTCTCTGTTCTGTACACACTTATATATAGAGAAATTAGGAACAAGTCTATATTTTCAATTAGTTCAGCATGGATTCGTATCAGCCACCATCTGTAAATCGTGCTATTTGTACCATTGGTTGCATTTGCTGTGCCAGACTTATCGCCCACAATGAGACCTGCATCTGCTGGAAACCTGTGCCATCAACAACAGTTTCAACACAGACAGATCCTGGTATCAGTTATGGGTACACTTCCAATTCATACTTTACCAGAGGAAATGCTGCCCATTCCATGCTACATGTAAGTATCTCAAGTGCTACTTTGTATTCAATTGTAATTGCCATATTTATTTAAAAGGATGTATACGAGAGGTAAACGGACAGAAAGTCACAAATTTAATAGGACAAAAAGTCACAATTATTTGTTTATAATTGTTTGAATACGTAAATAATTGTTCTCGAAATAATTTCTATTTATTGTATATATTCATTTTAGTTTCTGATATTGTTTATAAGCATTGATAAATGAAGATATATCAACTTTAAGGCATGTACAGGATATATCTATTGACACCTTGAAGGTATTTCAGGACCAAGCCACTTTTCCAAATTGTATTTTTAAACATGATTTTATCATTATTGATCATTTTAGAATACATTTTGTTTAAAAACTTGTCCTATATATAATTGTTCAAGATAAATACAAAATTGTTTTTTAAATAAATGTTCTCTTATTCAAAGAAAAGATAATATAAAAACTGATTTGTGACTTTCTGTCCTACATTCATACGAAAGTGCCATGTTATTTGGTATACTCTGTGCACAAGAATAAAGATTGGACAATGTTTTGCATGTAGATAAAAGAGTCGTAGGAAATATAGGCATCACAATATTTTTTTTTCAAATATTTTTGAAACATAATATTAGTTACTCAGTGTGCTAGAAGTGACTTATTTGATGTATATGGGGTAAATTAATTTCATATGGGGTGAAAGTTGACCTATTACTTAAGTTCCTTAGAAATGGACCCATCTTGCATGTCTTGAAAACTTTAACATTAATCATTTGATCCTATCTGATGAGAATGTTGGGTAGATTTTTCATTGGCAATTACATCACAGCCTGTTTTATATTTGTTTACCTGTGATTCTTTCATTGATATATGAACCTTTATTCATAAAGTGAGATAAATCTCCCCTTTATCATGCATTTTCGATTTTCAACCGAAAGCCAGACAATGAAATTCAAAAGGCATATCATCAGAAATATAATTTATTTCATTATTTGAAAGAAATATATACTTATATCTATTTACATTTCATCATTTGAAAGAAATATATATATTATATCTACATACAAATAATTTTATAACTTTTTCAATCAATTAAAAGTTATTGCAAACAGAGCACAAATAGCTATATTTCTATCAATCTCATTAGCATAATCATTCAACATGCAAATACAAAAGTAGTTTCCTGCATCCCTGAGGAAAACAAAATTGAAGTTGGAAAATTGATTTTTTTTTTATAAAATATATATTTCATACCTATAATTATAAAGGGAAGTTATCTGGACCTATAGGTGCCTAATCACAAAAAACAACTTAAAATGGAAAATTTTAAAGAAAAAAAACCCCCAAATTTTTGAACCCCTTATGATTCATCATCCTTTGTGGTATGGTACCTTGCAGTACAATTTCAAAGAGATCCATACATTTAAACACAATTTATTGTCTGAAACTAGAAAATGCTTGTTTTTGGCCCCAAATTCCTTAACATTTAGGGCAAGGGCAATTATCCCCAAAACTCGAACCCAGCTTTCTCTTTGTGATATGGAACCTTATAGTACAATTTCAGAAAGATCCATACACTTACACACAAGTTATTGTCATGAAACTAGTAAAATGCTGGTTTTTTTGCCCCTTTTTTTGCCCCTAATTCCTAAAATTTTGAGGCAGTTACCCCCAAAATCAATCACAGCCTTTCCCTTTGTGGTATGGTACCTTGCAGTACAATTTCAGAGAGATCCATACACTTGAACACAAGTTATTGTCTGGAAACTAGAAAAATGCTTATTTTTGGCCCCTTTTTCCTAAATGTTTTGGGCAATTACCCCCAAACTCAATTCCAGCTTTCCTTTGTGATATGGAACCTTGTAGTACAATTTCAGAAAGATCCATACACTTACACCAAGTTATTGTCATGAAACTAGAGAAATGCTTGTTTTTTGCCCCTTTTTTGCCCCTAATTCCTAAAATTTTGAGGCAATTACCACCATAATCAATCCCAGCATTCCCTTTGTGATATGGAACCTTGTGGTACAATGTCAGAGATCCATACACTAACACACAAGTTATTGTCTTGAAGTTACAAAAATGCTTTTTTTGGCCCCTAATTCCTGAATTGTTTGTACCATAACCCCCAAAATCAATCCCAACCTTCCTTTTGTGGTATTGAACCTTTTGGTAAAATTTCATAGAGATCCATTCACTTAAACTAAAGTTATAGTGCGAAAACCAATGCGTCTTCAGACGACGACGACAACAACGCCAACATCATACCAATATACGACCGCAAAAATAAAAAACAACAAATAACCATAAAATAAAAGATTATGGAACTGTGTCTTGAAATGATTAATGTTATTTATGCAAAGGGGTCATTCATGTATATTTGAAATATGAAGCTTTATACATAAAACTAATAGTAAAGTGAGATAAACATACTTTTGACACACATCTGCGGCCTTTCTTACAGCATATACAGTATTCTTATTGAGATTTTGTTAAATTCTTTTAATGACAATGTCAAATTACATACTACATTAAAAACAAGAATGTGTTCATAGTACACAGATGCCCCACTTGCACTATCATTTTCTATAATCAGTGGACCATGAAATTAATGTCAAAACTCTATTTGATATTAAAACTAGAAAGATCATATAATAGGGAATATTCTTACTAAGTTTCAAGTTGATTGGACATCAATTTCATCAAAAACTACCTGGACGAAAAACATCAACCTTAAGCTAGACAAACGAATAAACAAACAGACGCATAGACCGTTTCACATAATGCCCTAGGTGGGGCCAAAAAACTAAACTGAAACAGCCAAGTTTATAACATTAGCTTAACATGTGATGTTCATTATTATTCCTACTAATTACAATTTTTTTATTGACATCATTACATGTACAATATAATATATAAAGTATAGAAAACAATTGAACATAGATCAACATAATCAATTTCACTCCTTCAATGATACTGATGCACTGACAAAATAGAGCCGGTTGCTTTCCTTTCCAACGACCTGGGGAGCACTGACATCCTGCAATAAAAGAGGTCTCTGCGAAATAAACTGCTCACTCGTACTCCAAAATCCATTTTCAAACTTGACATCATCATAAATATCCACCAAAAGCCATGTGTAGCTTTTTCCATGCCAAGAGTGTTCAAATATTTTAGAAATGTTACCAAACAGTATATCTGATAGTGAATTGACACAATTTTGATTTGCGACAAAATCATCTCCTATTTTCACTGCATACACAAATGTGTCTGATGATCTCTGCTTTGTAACAGAAGAGTACTTCATCTCTCTTCCTGTATTCCCATATAACTTGGTACAACAACTTACTTCCTTGCCTTCATTTGTCATTCGTTGTAGTAGACAAAAATCGTATATCTCTGACATATGTGACAGAACAGTATCGGGAATGAAAAACTTTTTCCCAATTGAAGTTTTCATCTCATCTATTCCCTCGTCCAGCAGGAGTTTTTCTAGTTTTCCAATATTGATGTCGTCTTGCTTTATCTTCCCTGACATTATCATAAAAACACACCAATCATATATCTGAAAATTGAAGAACAAACATCAATATGCCGTATTGGCTTTGCTCATTGTTGAAGGACGTACGGTGTCCTAAAGTTGTTAATTTCTGTGTCAGTTGGTCTCTTGTGAAGAGTTGTCTCATTGGCAATCATACCACATCTTCTTTTTTATATCAACAGTTTATAATAATAAACTGGGAATGTGTCCCCATGGACACAGATGATGCCCCCTCTTGCATATTATATAAGGTTAAAAAGGGATATAACTGAAGAACAGAAAAAGTGACACTATCTAGATTTGTACGTACTTGATATGAGTTTTGTGGTAATATGTATTGTGAATAAGTTTCATAACATTTGGTTGGGACAAACTTAACGATAGAGAACAAAAACGAAAAAGTCAGCAAATTTTCAATTTGTAAAGGGGCAAAACTCTAGAACAGTGAAAGTGAAGCCACCAAACTTTTGACACTACAGGGGTTCACATTAGTAGTCGTCAGAGGTCCACGACCTTCCCACTGGTAGTTAGTTACACCCTACAGACTTTCATACTTTTGCAGGTTAAAAAAATTACAAAAGCATTTTGAACAAAATATAAAAATCTAGTATCAAAATCATCTTTAAAAGTAACTATACTGAAAGGGAACTTATGATGTTGCTTAGATAAGACGTGTAGTCATGTGATCGGTTGACATACAAAATACTAGGAAACTGGAGAATATAATATTAGAACATAACTAGTAAGCAGTATGAGTTTGGTTTTTAATAAATTGAATTCTCAACATGCTTGAGAAAATGAACCTTCAAAAAATAAAGGAGGACCTTTAAGTACTTTTGGTCAAAGGTCCTGGACCTTCCTTTGCCTAAAGTAAATTTGAACCCCTGCACTATGTTGTCTAAGATACAAATACTTACAGCATAAGTTTCCATGATGGTTGCTTCTATTTTGTTCTTGTTCAATGCTTGGCGTGTGATCCAACTATTTATCCTTTCAAAGGGAAATAACCACCTCCCATACAAAGGTCCAAAATCAGCATATCCTTCTGGAATGTGGTGCATTAAATGGGTAGTAATTGTCTGAAAAGTAAGAAAATATTGTTTCTTTACCATGTGTTAGAAATATTATGTTCATGATTTGACAAATTAACACATGCAATAAAACTTTAGCCAAAAACAATTGTGCACTATACATGCTTTAACAGGAATAATAAATAATAGTAATTATATATAAAGGAAGATAATGTAAGTCATGTAGTTTCCATTTGTATAATACAAATAATACAACTAACAGCATATCATTTGTCTAACAGATTGAAGTCAAGACAAGGGAAAAACTATTTGCCTTCTGACTTTCCCTCTGATTTTCATTATATGATTACTTCAAGGATTTCCTTGGTAGATACAGTTAAGCATTGTGATAATGTTTCAAAATGTTGCATGTATAAAAGAACAATAACAGTAATAGATCATATTTTTAATTCTGCGAGAAATGTTTCCAGAAATCAGCTCATCCCCAAGAACTAACAGAAAACTACATAGTGCCATCAGAAGAGCAAATGATAATAAGCAATATTATAGAAATCTGAAGTAAGTGGTTACTGTCACCATTTTTTGTTATATTACTAATTAGGTGTAATTGACCGATCTTTGTTAATCTGCAACTTATCTTCAAGCATGATGAAAAAAAGTGTTGAAAACTGATTATTTAAGTGAAATTTCTAAGTCCAAGGACCATTACTCTGCACAAAATCATCAGACCTGAATAAAATTCAAACTTGAACTGTATAAACTTGTCACGATAAAACTATATACCCCCAATTATTAAATCAATGTCTTCAAGAATGACAACAAAAAAACTGTGGAAAACTGATTATTTTAGTGAATTTCTAAGTCCATGGACCATAACTCTGCACAAAATCATCAGACCATAAAAAATTCGAACTTGATCATGATAAAACAATACACCAAATATCAAATCAATATCTTCAATCATGAAGAAAAAAATGTGGGAATCTGATTTGCCGGACTGACGGATGGACAGACAGACGGAGTGCAAATCTAAAGTCCCCTTTGACTTCGTGGGTAGGGGACTAAAAACAAATATATGTATATTCATGTTAGTTTCTATACTCTAGGATGATGCCTTTTCAATGCACATGAAATACATTATTTTTTCAAAACACAAACCAATTATAGTTCACAAATCGCTAACAATATTTCACTTTTTTTCAGAGCAAGAGCACAGCAGCAAGGAAAGACAGTTAGAGAAATGCTGAATAGAAACAGAAGGTATAAAAATCTGATGTTTGGCACAATAATTTATTAATTTATACTTCTGACTATTGTCACGAGACATCATGGACATAACATTGGTTAACTTGTTCATGGGTCACCAAGGTTATGTTATGCTTATTTAGTTGTTATAAATTAAAACGTGTCTTTGTATGCTGAAGACAACATGATAGGATTATACGAATGCAAACAAATTTTTGCTGTTGAAACCGAATATAAAAGTGGTATGCCACTTTTTTGTTGAAACCGAATTGGCCAATAAAATATGTCGCTGAGCGCAGACTGATACGACCGCAGAGGTCGAACCCTGAACAGTTGTGGCAAATTGGGACACAATATTCAAGCTTGATACTATCTAAATTTGGATTGTGATCAAATTTTGACATAATATAGGTTTCACCACCAACTTTTTGACAACGACGACGCAGACAACGACACAAAATAAATGTGGTCAAAGATCTTACAAATCGAATAATTAGCAATACTGTGCAATTGAAGATTTCTCCTTGAAACTTTTCAAATTTTATATTTTTGCAATTCACACAACTTTTCAAATCATTTTCACCATACTATAAACAGATTTATCCAAAAGTACTTGAACTGATAAAATAAACATTCTATATTATATTTTTAGAAATCAACTGCCTTGTCCGGTAAATGAGGAAGCATCAGAAGACCTTATAACCTATAATAGAGCTGAGTCCGAAGAACTAGACCACATAGAAGAAATGCAACATGTACCAACAGAAAGCACCAATATAGAAGTAGTTGTGGCCGACATTCATCATGTTGCACCTGTCACCAATAACAGAATAGAGTCTGAAGACCAACTAGAAGAAATACAACATGTTCAACCAACAAGTAACAATAGACAAGTAGTTGTGGCTGAAATTCACCATGTTGCCCCATCAGAGATCACTAGCCTTGACACCGTTACACCTCAGAACACTGATCCTTCATCTGAAGAAGCCGTCCAAAGTAGTCCCAGCCCCAATGAAATCACAGTTGAAGTTCAACAACAGGATTCATCTCATTGTGAAACAGAAGCTGACTTAAGCTTTTCATCTGATGACGAATTAAACAAGAAATTGATTTATTATTGCCAGCATTATTAATTAATGCTTTGTTTTATTCATCAAAAGACAGTAAACAGACATTTATATATATATATGTATAAATTGTATTTCTTTACATCTATACCATGTATACATGTATTATTTATTATCCTGCTTAATTCATTTCTATAGATGTTTTCCTTTAAATATTCAAATCCATTGACATACATCTATATGCATTAATCACATGTTAATACATAATAGTATATAAATATGTATAGTATAATATATTTCTCATGTCTCTGTACATGCTGTATGAAAATTTTTTTTTTAAATATTTTCTTTTGTATTTGAAATCCATTGATCATTAATTTTGTCTCAAATAAAATTGAGAATGGAAATGGGGAATGTGTCAAAGAGACAACAACCCGACCAAAGAGCAGAAAACAGCCACCAACGGTCTTCAACACTGCGAGAAAAATCCCCCATCTAGAGGCATGCTTCAGCTGGCCCTCAACAAAAATGTGTACTAGTTCAGTGATGACGTCATATTAAACTCCGAAATAAATAAATGAACTAAATTTACAAATCATACAAGACTAACAAAGGCAAGAGGCTCACGACTTGGGACAGGCGCAAAAATGTGACAGGGTTAAACTTGTATTTTGAGATCTCAACCATCCCCCTATACCTTTAGCCAATGTAGAAAAAACAAACCCACAGCTATACGCAATCTGACAAGAATTGTACCTGTGAGAGCGCTTACTTGGCCATTTTCTATAAATTCAATATTTCTAAGGAGCACAACTCTTTTAAAAAGTCGATCGTCCACCATTTGAAACTTGTCTGAGATATTTCCGATATTAAGGAAGTTTGCTGCTCAGTTTCAAAATAAATTACTTTCCATAAAACTAGTATATATTGATAGGGGATTAATTGAGGAACCAAAAAGCAAAAAAAAATATAGGGGTCAATGTGCTTGTTTTCGAGATATTAGCCATTGGAATTTTGGCGGGAAAATGTTCTCTCTGGATTTTTCATAGCTTTATCATTGACCAGTTAAAGTTCTCAAAACTATTAAAAAATAAATAAGATTTTATAAGACTTTTACAAATGGCTTATAATTACATATGTAAAAGATTTATAAAAAGAAAAATAGGGGTCCATGGGCAAAATTTTTTAAGGCATTCAAATGGATAAAACCAGAGGATTTCGAAAATCTGACAAAAATTCCAAAACTTGACAAGCAAACATCCTTAACCTATATTATAAGTTTTATAAAAATCTGACAAGAATTGTATCTGTGCGAGATCTGACGAGGCCATTTTCATAAACAATCAGTCATGCCAAGCATGTCCCTTCTTTTCCTTTACATGTAACTATATATATTTTTCATTAATAAGTAATTGTGTAATTGTCATGATTGTACAGAAAAATCAACTCACCAATTGATTCAAAGAAACTTGAAACATCCATGGTTAGCTCTCTTCCTCCTTGTGGCTACTAATTCTTTAGTACAAAAGAAACAAATTACAAACCTAGAATAACAAGAATAAAACTAAATTAACTGATTGCTTAATATGAAAAAATTGTTATTTTACAAATATTTCAACAGAAAATTACAGATACATGTCTGACAGATTATTGGTTGCCTGTCACGCTTATACCATGTACTTCATGTAAAAGTGGCAAATAGTTCATGTAGTTCATAGATATAAGAAGATGTTGTATGAGTGCCAATGAGACAATTTTAACTCTCCATCCAAGTCAAAATGCATATATTCAGTGACCTGCGAGCTAGTCGAAAGTAATGCTTCTCTCTGAACTGCATTTATAAATAATTCAATACTAGCGTACTTTATTAAAACAGTACTGGAAATTGAGATTGAGGATACTAATAAATAATGATCAGGCCAAATAAAAATATATGTGTGGTTCTACCTACCCTACTTTTAAGTCTTAATAGCCTACCCGAAAGATTTTTTTGTCATTTTTCATTAAGCACTGTTTAAACAGTCAGAATGTAATCCCTAAGCCTAACTACCCTAACTTATTTATAGATGTATCTGTTGCTTATATACGATGGTATAGACCTTTTCCTTTTTTAAATTCATGATATTAAAACTTCTGTATCAATTGGACGAACATAATAATAATAGACTTATCTAGCAGAAGGTCATTTTCAATGTTTAACATTTCACAGGGCAACAACTTGTTTACCCGGCTTCTAGTGCCTAAGTGGAGGCAAATATATTTGATTGATTGATTGTTGGTTGTTTAACGTCCAGTGGCAAATATAAATATATTTGAAGAAATGTATAACTCATGAAAAGTCACAACAGATTATCCCTTATACATGCATGTTGTAGAGTGATAATTACTGAACAATTATTAACATGACAATCCATGCACCTGGCTTTATTATCTCTATCATGTCTATTGTGTCTATCAATTTAATTTTAAGTATATCATAATTGGTTTAAATTCAGCCATTGAGCATGTTGAGTTGATGATTTCTTCTTTCCTGGCACAAGTTTTCTACCGAACTATATATATAGTTTTTTATATGAATCATGCATTAATAGAAATAAGACAAGCGTATAATGTTAGGCCAAAAAAAAATTTATATATATCTGTTTAAGGTTACATACTTTAAAAAAAAAATAGGGTAGGTAGGTCGGTATTTCCATTTTATTTTATTTTTTTGTTTTATTTTTTGTGACATGATTTTGAGTCATGCCGTTTCGTCTTGTCTTGGTCCGAGTTGATCATGGGCTGAGTTTACCCGTATTTCTAATGATTGGATTATTTCCCTTGGTAATTGGTTGGAAAAAAATAGCGACAAAGTGTTTATTTCATCACAGGAGTTGCGAATTTCCTTAAAACAGCTGTCATATTCACGATTGTGAACATTGGGATGTATCAGGCAATTGATTTATATTATTTGCAATACTAACTTCACTTTTGATACAAGTTCAGTTTATTCTTCACTTTACGACGGAAATAAAATGACTTAGGGACGGCGCTCAAAAGTAGGATTGGTCGGGTAACCGTAAACAGACATTTTTTTTTTTGGCCTTAGTACTGTATCTTTCAATTTTGTAAATCAGCCGTGTTTTTCACCTGAGGCTGAGACATATGAAAATGGAAATCACGATTTGCAAATGATTTGTTCAATTCCAATTTTCCAAACAAGTTCCAAATTTAGCAAGTTTGCAATGCAGCCCAATAATCATGAGAGACAACGATCAAACTGGTACACAGTCTATGCTAGAGAGATCTACTTTTAAACCATCAATGAAAAGACTATGGTCATGCATTGTGTTGGGTCATTATGACATTTGACGTTGTTTCAAGATCTTGATTTTTACATTACTATCATAACTATAAAGTGCATAGTAATTTTATGATTATTTTATGAATGAACAAAGATTTAATGAATGAACAAGATCAACTTAACCTCTTTCAAAAAAGAAACACGAATTGAATAACATTAAACCATATTTATAGGGTACAATTCAGTCAAATTTTCAATATTAAATCAACAACTGACATGTTAAATATATAGATGAAACATCAAGAAGGAAATTGCAGGTACAAAGTATAGAAAATGCACTTTCTCACTAGGCCTTCTACATTCTTTGACAAGTCAAACGGTTGTCCTCTTAAATACAAAAATACATCTACAAGAACACTCCATTAGAAAACATACAGAGGATTTTTTAATGACAGATGAGGAATTTATGTTATCTGCTCAAAAACTTTGGCTTGATTGATCCTGTCACCATGGTCACATGATTGATTGATTGATTGATTGTTGGTTGCTTAACGTCCAGTGGCAAATATTTCATGCATATTCAGGACGAGAACAAGTTCACAATAAATACAATAGGTAGGTTCTGTAATAGATTAAAGGGTCAAGGTCGGAGAAATTTAGACTGCCACGGGAAATGAGGGTATATTGGATAGGGACAGAAATTTAGCCTTGCAACAGGTCACCTACGGACCCCTCAAAGAGTTGTTGCAAGGGTTCTTAACGTGCAAAGAGTGTGACACTCTCTTTACACGAGGCATCGGATTTAACGTCCCCATTCTGACCGGACGTGGCTGCAAATTTGTACATCCCGCACAGCCAAACGGACGCCCCACTTTAGCAAGGGTTTTACTGCCGGTCGGAGGAAGACCAATGGTGACCATACTTCTATTCCCCAGTCACCCTTGGGGAATTCACATGATTGAAGACGGCTATATCATGTATATGCCATAGCAAATGTAGCATGAAAGCAATTGCTTAAAAAAAATGAAAAATATAAAAACATGTAAAGGAACCAGGACAGGTTCAAATAAAACTTTGAAACCAGAGAAAACTCTGCAATTTGCTGCGGATTTGGTTGTGTTCTAGTAAAATATACAATATACTTGTATAAACTAATAATAAAATAAAAATAAGGAGATGTGGTATGATTGCCAAAGAGACATCTATGCACTAAAGTTCAAATGAAGTGAATGGAAGCAATTATAGGCAACTGTACAGCCTTCATCAATGAAAAAATGAATACCTTATATATAGTCATGATAGTAGGCTATAACAGGTCTCCACCAAGGGTCTGGAAACGGTCATATTTGCCAGACATGACCGAATCTGAAATCTATGCCTCAGTATACATGCTATAAGTCCTAAATGACAGATTGGGATTTAGGACAAATTTTATTTTTTTACAGAAATAATTTTGGTCATTTTGTTGAGATCCGGTTAAAGAGGAATTTAATCGCCATTTTGAACTTTTTTTTTTATCCTTTTCCTGTAATAAAACTGCCACTCCAGTATAGAATTATAATCCTGAAGGCCCTCCTAATAACTATATATTAATGCCTTTTCATTACATGCTTTGGACAAATTTTTATTACAGTATATGAGGCAAATAAAATTTTATATTTCAAGAGTATTTTTTTATTTATTAAAATTAATCAAAATCAATAAAATTCAACCTCATAAAACCGGCCTTGTCATCTGAAATCACTGATCCATACATATAAGTGTATTGTAACCAAAAGATCTGGTCATTTCAGGATATATATATATATATATATATATATGGTTATACTTTTTATACAGCAACTCCTACAAAAATGCAGCTATAGATATTTGTGGTAAAAATCATTTTTGAATTTGAAGCGGAGCAGGTAAAAAATTCGGAAAACCTGTATTCTGTAATGATGTCATACATGTAAACATGGTAAATGAAACGCATCGTCAATGTCATAAACATGGCCATATAGAGTCAGTGACTAACTGTATATCACATATGAATATGGTCAATGATATTTGACATGTTTGACTGCCTAAATATCATGAATATCAACACTAATAATTGTGTCAGACATCACACCTGTAAGCACTGTTAAAGTTGACATTCTGTTGTGAATTTATGGCTTGTTTACTTCTGCTCCTTAAACATACAATGTACTCTAAAAATATCTTATTGATGCTTAGTATATAATATTACAACATGAATAAATCACAGTATCACAATTGCATGATTACATGAAAATGCATATTCAGGATGAGAAAATGTTAATGAAATATGAACATTAACCCGGCTTTGAACATTTTGAACATTTACCAGATTGACATGCTGAGCTGGATTTGTATGTGCTAGTTCAGGTACAGTATATACAGTTGGCAGGAAAAACATTACTATTAGAGAAGTTATTATGACTCTGCACGAACAACAAGTCTTCTCTTACTCCTTAATGCCAGGTGTTTTTATGGAGAAATTTGCAATTCTCTGACTATGAATATTGTTTACATACAATGTATATATCATTCTGACAGTTCTGTCTATGTCCAAAAGTTAAATATAAAAGTAAGAAAATGTGGTATGTCAGCCAACAAGAAAATTCTCCATCAGAGACCAAATGATGTATAAGTTAGCAACCATTGGTCACCACAACAGTGGCGGATCCAGAGGGGGGGTTCTGGGGGTTGGAACCCCCTTTTTCTTGACGATCAATGCATTTGAATGGGGACATATAGTTGGCATCCCCCCTTTATCCTGGGTTGGGAACCCCTTTTAAAATGGCTGGATCCGCCCTGCACAATCACTGTCAATCTTCAACAATGAGCAAAACCTATACCCCACTGCAAAGCAACAACTCTAAATTGTACCAAAAATGAAAGTTTGTTAATTGGTTGAAAACCATTTCATTTTAGATAAAATATATAAAACAATTTATTTTTTGCACACTCACTCACTAGTCAGTATTTCATTTACAACATATATCTGCAAAACTGCATAAATATATTTTCTCTAATGACTCCGGAAGGAAAGTGAAAAATAATATAACAAAAAAGTCAAATATACATTTAATCAGAATAGAATGATCATTTCAAATGAATAGAGAAGTAACTGTTAGCAAAGGTAAAGCTATCATGTTTGTCAGACTCTATTAGTAATGTTTCAAATTTGTAAATAAATCTAGAACGTGTTTTGGAGGATCTCTATAGCTAACTGGCGAGTTTGCAAACAGAAATATATGTAGTCATGACATATTGGGAAATAATTAATACATGTAGCAAAGTTTTTCATCAGACATATTTGCAAGGAAGTCACTGAAGTTAATATTGCATTTGTATAATTAACATGTTATGACTTCACACCAAAACATTGCACGGTACTTCTTGAAATAAGTCACTTGAAGCAATATAGCGTGTTTTAGGACAAAAAGTGTTTTACTACATCTATCACACAGAACATAGTGTCCGATACTTTTGTCTCTTCTTCTTCTTCCAAATACTGCCCACATACAATAGTATAGTCTCTAACTAAACAAGGGAAGGAAATAACAGTGTGCTTGTTTCCTTAGCCAAAGGCTTAAGTGCAGACGATAAGCCCCAGTACATGATAGTGCAGTACACAATATTGTTTGATTAATATGAAAGCAACAAAGCCATCATCATAGTTTATACATGGATCAATTGTCCATTAATCGACATCTAAAGTTGCCATTGCAGTTTTCACAAATTTTACCCTTGTGTACTAGCAAAGAGAAGTTAGAAATTGTATGATTTTACAAATATAACGCAAATATTTCGCTGCTTATGTTTAAAAAAACTGAGGGTGTTGATTTCTAAACAGCTGTATACACCCCCCTCCTTCTTGAATGAAAATGCTTGGTAGATGTTTGTCGGTATTATGAATGATCGTAGGAGTTATTTTGCAAACAAACATTCTTGTACAGCTCAGGATTATTTTTAACTAAAGATAGTTAACGTATCTTCAAAGAAATGTACTTACGTTACTTCTTGAAATGCTATCAGACTTTTTTGCATGTAAATATTATTAAATGACAAATGGCGCGAATTAATAGCGTGGGTATTTTCGGAAGCTATCGGGACTCTTCATCATTATAACCGTAACGAATGACCAACGCCGAATACGAAAGTCTTTCATTCTTAACATAGAAAGTCGATTTGATTTTGTTATTTCAATAAAAAATAATTCATAAATAATTTTTTCTCTTGCTATTAATATCAAAGATTTTAAAGTAAGTTTCTATACAAATCATTGTTTTATTAAAGTAATAATCACGGAACACATACACCATGTAAACACATATATTTATACATATATTTATTTGTTTATTTAAACATTCATTGTTATTATTTTATAAATAATTTTATTTCGATTTCTTTTAAGATCCTCTGCTTGTCAAAGGGAAGCAATCCCTGTATTGTTCTATTGCACTGAACGGTACTAGACGTTTATTCTATCGATGTACTGATTTGTACAAACACGCTCTTAACGGTACTTAATTAACTGCTAGTTGTCGTTTCTTAATTACCTGAACCAGTACTGTCCGACACTTGATCGCTCGCGGTAGCCAGTGCACTGAACATGTACTGAACGACTGAAAAAGATCTTGACATTTTTCCTTGCGATGAATTCAGACATTTAAGAGTTGTTCAGTTTATAATGACCGTTTCAGTAGTGAAAACAGTTACTAGTGTTATTATTGCTTATATTGCGACGGATTTAGATTCTCAAAAATTTTAACTCGTACTTTAAAATGTGATTGCATTATTTGTTTGCAACATTTGCCAAAGTCCAATTATTAATCTAAGATTTTTTGTCTTTTGTTCGAGCAAACTATTTCTGAACTTACGGTATGTGATTAAGATTATTAGCCAAATAATTATACAAGTCACAGCTATAATTGATTTTAAATGTTTCCTAAGCTAACATTTTTCATATCTCCTATTTTAGGGCTCATGGTTTGTATATGTAAGTAATAAATATTTACCTTTATTATATCACAATCATGAATTCTCCAAGATATATATGTAAAATTAAAACTAATATAACTCCCCTCTCACATCAATCCGTTGTCCTTGAGACCAAAAAGCAATTATAATGTTAAAAGATTTGTTTTTTGTAATTGCAATATGTCTTGTTACCTGAAGATATAAAGATTTGTTGAACTATTCTTTAGTGTACAAGGTAAAAATGATTTAATATAACTTATATAAATACATTTATTAATTTTTATTAAAAATGTTTAAAAATCATCTTAAAACTTATTTTATTTAACAAACATTACAATTAATTCATTAGATAAAAATAACATATATTATCATACAAATATATTTCAGTTATTCCATCAAATGATATGAACCTTAAGAAATTTCATGATAATTTTTTGATAATACCGATTATTTGATATTTGAATGTAATATTAATATTTCTTAATTCTCTATATTTATACTCATTAGTAAACATCCTGAAACAGATAAATTTCAACGAATATTACAATCCACTTGAATCTGTTAAGAATTAACATAGCCAATATATTATTACTTATCAATATATTGTCATACATTTGAACTTATATAATTTTCAAAATCATAATACTGTATTATAACAAAACTATGAATGATATGAAAAGTGTACAATATCATATAAAATAAATTGTTAATTACCTTAATATATTGTATGCTATAATATATTGTAAATACCTTAATTGAAGAAACTTTTAATTTTCAAATTTTCATATTTTAATTAATTTTAAATTTATTTCATTTTGTTATGTTATGAATTTCGATATGTATAGATCATTTAATATGAGTGTAGTAATATATTAAGTATTATTGTAAAAATATTCATAGTTATTCATGTTTGCGATCTTATAAATATCTATAAGTAAATAATATTAAATCGATAATTTGACAATTTATTATATTCTTAATAATGATTATTTTGCACAAATTTGCTATTATGATTTGATAGCATTATTGTTAATATATAATTTAAATTTATTAAAGCATCAATATCAGACTTCTACTATCAATCCAAAATTTTGCTAAGTATATGATTTCAAATTTTAATATTTATGTTATTCATATTTAAAATCTTAATATTATAATCTTTATTACAAATTGTCATAGATATCTAATATTTCATAATGTAATTATAACAATCAAATCTTATTAATGATTAAGTAATTATACAAATTCCTTAAAGCATAAGTTATACAAGATTAATTAAGAAAGCATATAGTCATATGCTTAATACTTACTATTCACTTCATACATAATACTAATGTATAACTTTAATAATAATTGAATGCATTGAATTAGTATGATTAAATGATGATATCTAAACTTGAAATTATGTACATACATTATTATATTAAACGTCAAATTGAAGAATCTTATCCGATACATAATTATCTTAAATTCTAAATGCAAGTTTAACAAAGTCAGTTAGCAAATAATTTAAATGTAATTCCGTAACTGTATTCTCAATCTATGTAATTTCATTATCAAATGTACATGAACATAGCTTAATAAAATTGTTATATTGATTACTGTCAGAAATATAATAATGTCTCTTTTGCATATATCAATTCTTATTTGTTAAGAATATGTAGCTATTAATTTGATTCATGCAAAGAATAAATTCATGTAAATTACTATTTTGATAGTATACATTGAATGTACAATTAGTTTTCATTATAAATTATTTCATTACGATTGCATATCAATTCCAATATATTTAATAATGTATGTACTCATGTATACTTACCATCTAATATGTTATTAATATGTTTCAAATAGAATGATTTACGATCATATTTTCAATGTATAATGTATTATGAAAGTATACAATTAAATTAGTAAATATTTGAAATCTTAGATTAATAAACTAATATTTATAATGATTAGATTATATTCAAACTAAAAAAAATTAATATGTTAAAATAATTACATGTTAAAGATATATTATTGATTAAGTCAAATAGAAAATATAATAATATTAACAATATAATTGATAATAGAATATTGTATTTATAAGAAATATTACTAATGAATTATATAAACTTATAATTATAAACTTTAAACTGTAATATATTTATGTAATAATTAATATTATTTGAAAATTAATAAGAAATATGAAATATAATTATCAATATATTATTACTTAAAATAAAAATTATAATATTAACATAATAATGAATTACTGCAATAGATTATACATAATGATTATGTAATATATTGACTATAAAATTTATTAATAAATGTAAACAATATTATATGTACATAAGTATAATAGTAATAATATACATTAATTCTTAAAACAAATAAATATATCAATGTCATTTCAAACTATAATTAATTTATTAATATTTGATCCAAATATTAAAACTTATTAACTTTATATTATGTTCTTCAAATGTTAATATTCAGTATTTCTATGAAATGAATTGATTTACAATCTTGTATTTAATTAATGCTTCACTAAGTTTATATATATAAATTAGTCTTTCATAATATGCCTTATAGAGATATTCAATGGCATATGAGTAATGAGCTTAGACTTCGTAACAATACGAACTTAATGTTCAATCCGATTATTTAACAGCTAACTACAGCAAAAAATCCATAATTAATATAAACTCATAGTAAAGTTCATCTTAGTTTAAATCTATGAATTGAGATACACTAATCAGCATTAAACTATCTAATTAATTGAATTCTCATAAAACTTATTAAATATTAATTTAACTTGTGAATTAGATTCATTAAGCTAATCTTTCATACTGAAATTTTGCATTTTAAATAGTATTTAAACTATTAGACATTATACATATGACTTAAATTTTATCATCAATTGATATGTAAGATTACGAAATAATATGTAAATCATTTAATTCTATGAATTATAAAATCAATTTATTTATTGATACTTCAAAATGCTGCATGTTGAAATCAGTTTAAATCTTATATGAATATCATTTCGTAATGCAACATTTGATTCTAGTAATGCCTCATTATAAATTGTTCATATTTATAGCATTTCATTTTAAGACTTTCGATTTCATAATGATGCATTTATAATTGTGTTATAATATTTTCAATATTTCTATTAGCATAGATGATTTTAGCATTTCATAGTTTAATAATTACTATATACTTAATTTTATTATTCATAAGATAATAAATAAAAATTCAATTATAATTTATATAATGTAAATCTTTACTTATTAATACATTAATGAATCAATTTAATTATGTAATCATTATATATAGAATCATATAGATTATATTTAATATAAGTATGTTTAATGTAAATTAGTAAGTATTCGATTGTTAATTTTGAATTATCATTAGCTAGTAATCATCAAATTACTTGACTGACTTAACTTTGTAATATCTATATGCAATTACGTCAATAAATTTGCATATTATCTTGCATTAATCTCGATATGGCATTACATATTTCAAATTTATAGTTACATCAGTTAGAATATGTTAAATTTCAATTAAATTAATTTTAATTCGTCTATGAAATTTATTTTTACATTTATAAATTACATTATTTGAATAATTCATATCATTTATCGAAATTTATTATATTATATCTTATTAATTCATATGCATAATTACATATATAAATATTCATAATATAAAATCTAGTATAATAATTATTAATAACATTTACTTGTCAAATTGCATTCTTTTTTTCAGTTTTTGTCTATTGGTGTATATTAACCTATAAAATTTACTTATTAGTAATATGTATCGATATACAAATGTTTGTCTTGCTAGAATATCCATTTGACAACATATGCTCAGCCGAAACACAATTACATAGATGATAAACATCAGCAAACGCAAAAACCAAAACATTGCTTCTTTCATTCAAGATTTTTTTTCAATCAATATATCATTTTAAAAGATTTGTATGCAACGCATAACTAATTATTATTGCATTGTCCTTAAGTTACTACATGACGATATGTTTTCTGCAAATACGATATACTTTTTTTGTTACAATTAAATTAATAAGATAAAGACTTGTACAATATATCTATATACATTGCGTTATTTGTATTGTTTATTAATTCAGAGTGAATTAATGTATCACAAATAAAAAGGAAAATAAGCGTCAATTACTGCATATTTATCTTCTTTGATGGTTTTCGATCCTTTAAAATAATCAACTTATATGCACCTTATATACGATGTTTTCTCTCAATCGTACCGGCATGGAACAAATAGAATCATTAAGGGGGCGTATAATGCCTATAATATCCTTAACTTTACCTTCGACTTATACATAATGTACTGATACCGAGTAATGCAAGATTTCTTGAATATGTTGATGACAAACATATCCCTTTGACCTTTACAAAAATACAGTAGATACAATTATGTTTCGTACAAGTGATGAAGAAAAACCTAACTTTACTACAAGCGATTTTATTTCAATTTGTCCATCGTTAATTTTTCATTTGGATTATATTTCTGACCGTTCTATGTTGAAGGGTTTGTGTTTCTTATTATGATATATAACTCCTGGTGTGTAACTTAACTACATCTGATAACATCCATGCAGCATTTGAATGGACATAATAAGTTGGTAGTCAATGTCCTCCCTTTTATGGTGACATCACATAATAAGGCATAACACCAAATGATTACTTGCTATGAATAAACAAAGGATGAGAAGGAACTGCTTGCACTGCCCGATGCCTATGTTACTATTGACATGCAAATAACGGCTGATATTTTATTATGTTTTGTCTGCTGTTATAAATCATGTTGTTATAATCAATAAAAAGGGAGATTTATTATGTGATGATATCCAATAGCCACAGTGACACTACTTCATTGATCACATTTCTTTAGCAATTCAAAATGACCATTTGAATAGATATGAATTTCAGTTAGGTCGTCATGTTATGAACACTTGATAGTGTGTATGTACATGTCTAACAAAAATTGAGGGAAAGATAGCAAAGGGACATTCAAACTCATAAGTCGAAAATAAGCCAACACCGCCATGACCAAAAAAAAAACAAGAAAAGAACACAAAACATAGCATAGAAAAGTGAAGACTGAATATAAAGAGAGTTATAGCGGACTCAACCAAGTATGCTTACTATTTATATATATACGTGAAAAAAATCACCAGAATTTAAGTAATCCAATACAAGCAATCATACCTCATCTCCTTATTTTTCTATTTCTACATTTAGCAGAACCCTCCTGTTTTTTGTTTAATTATTCACATCGTATACAGGCTAGACGTGACTAGGAGTTTGACATATTATATAGTGACATGTAGTGTGATGAAACATGTAAGCTATTATATAGAAGTTTGCAGGTTATGTGTATCGTAAGGCCGCATTTTTATTGACGCATGCAGCACATGCCATTGACATATACAGCACATGTCATTGACGTAAACAGTAAACGTCATTGATGTAAACATCACAAGTCACTGACGTTTACAACATATGACGACGTATACATCACATGCCATTCACGAATAAAATACATGTCATTGACATATAAAACACATTTCATTGACGTATAATGCATATGTCATTAGCAGCACATGTCACTGACAAATACAGTGCATGTCATTGATGTATAAAACACGTCATTCAAGTATACAGTACCTGTCATTGACGTATACATTTCATGTCTTTTTATTCATCTTAATAGCTTAAATCCACACCGTCTTCTCTTTAGCGTTGCAATGAAGCATAATCGTAATTCATAATAGATTTGGTCAAATTCAGTAAAATACCTTATTTGTTATTTTTTTGTACAACATTATCAAAACCTGGTCCAAACAGAAATGTGTATAAATTCACACTTACATTGAAAACTGTATGGCAAAGAAAGACAGCATGTATAAAGGATTAATGAATAAGACAAATATACAAATAAACATTTACAGTAGAAAAAGTTTAACAAAATAACGAACTCTAAGGCAAATTCAAAAAAAAAAACCGACAAAATCATACTCTATCAACGACGGAACAAGTAGAAAATAACTGCCATATTCCTGACATGGTACAGGCATTTTCAGAAGAAAACTGTGAGAAAACCTGAAATACCCACTTGTATGACTAAACATGAAGCCATAACTTCAACTTCCCTCCCCCAACATAAATGGGGTAGCTCACCAGTATATAGATATAAGAAGATGTGGTATGAGTGCCAATGAGACAACTCTCCATCCAAGTCAAAAGTTATAAAAGTAAACCATTATAGGTCAAAGTACGTATATATCTGGTGTAAAGGGGAATATGTTCCAGCGTTACTATTGACACTCGTTGTGTTGTTTCATGTGTATGTCTTGACTGGATTCCTTATTTCAACTTTCGTCCACAAGATGTGACTAAATTTTAGAGTGACCAAAGTATTAATGCAAGCAAAAAAGAAATACTAACTGGCGATAAATGCGGATCAGTTTTTAAAAGATATCGGTGTTAAAAGCGTACACGTCGTTGTAATGCTTCGATATATCTAAATCATGTTTTTGCATTCTTGGCTTTTGTCAGAATTGTTCTCATATGATCATGGTCTCGCAGTGGGTTTTTTTTTTTTTTGCAAAATGAAATAAAAGTTTGATCAAAACGCTATATTCATTACACCGTACCTGTCAGTGTATCATTGAAAAGTAGAATAGCCAAAAAAAAAATTGCGAAGAAAAATGTTTCTATCGTTTTCAGTCATTATTTTTTTTTTTTTCAATAATTTGGCATTGGATCAAACTTACCATTATGGCAGTTGTTATCAAATAGTTCCTTTCTATGTATGTTGGCGTTTGTTTATTGCACTTCAGTGTTCCTGTTGTTCCTTTGTTTTCCTCTTATAGTTGATGTGTTTCCCTAGGTTTTAGTTTGTAACCCGGATTTGTTTTCTCTCTATCGATTTATGACTTTTGAACACCGGTATACTACAGTTGCCTTTATTTACCAATAATGGGAGCGGGATTTTTTGCTGATGGAATATTCATTTAACACCTGTTGATAGTACGGCTTATTTATTTAGCGCGAAAATTATTTTCACTTTTTGTACACAGCAATTTCTTGCAAATCCATGATTTTTAAGACAAACTATTCATTTTAATCTCGTCTTGGGTAAGTTAATTTTTCTAAATAAGTAACAGTCTAGAATATTTATGTCCAAAATCATCCCAAGGTGACTAGTGAATATGAATATGGTAACTTATGTCTTCTTCTGATCGGCAGTACCCTTGCCAAAGTGGGGCGTCCGTTCGGGTGTGCAGATGTAAAGTATTCAGCACGGTCTCGTGATCAAATCGGATGCCTCGTGTAGAGAGAATTAAACGCTCTCTGCATGTTAAGAACCCTTTCAACAACTCTTTGAGGGGTCTGTAGGTGACCTATTGCAAGGCACAATTTCTTTCCCTATTCAATATACTCTCAATTTCCAACGGCTGTCCATATTTCCTCGATCTCCATCCCGGACGCCTCTATTACAGGACCTACCTATTGTACTTATAGTGAATTTGTTCTCGTCCTGAACATTCACGAAATATTTGCCACTGGATGTTAAGCAACCAAAAACTTATCAAACCATCATTTCCAAAATCTTTGTTTGCCTATTGTTACGCTGTTTAATCGTGACATGTTTAGAATTTTTAAGTTCTCCTAAATCAATACGGACCATTTATATTCGTGGGACAGACACATTATGTTTTTATTATTTTGATAAAAAAAAATGATATAGACGTGAAAAAAATCACCAGAATTTAAGTAATCCAATACAAGCAATCATACCTCATCTCCTTATTTTTATATTTGTACATTTAGCAGAACCCTCCTGGTTTTTGTTTAATTATTCACATCGTATTCAAGCTAGACGTGACTAGGAGTTTGACATATTATATAGCGACATGTCGTGTGATGAAACATGTAAGCTATTATATAGAAGTTTGCTGGTAATAATATACAAGAACATTTTTTAAACTCCATATTCAATCCCCCTTTATTTTCAATGCAATCAAACGATTTTTCTTACTTTCCTAGCCCTCTTGAAACAGATACATTTTGTTCTTAATAAAATTGGAATTAAAACAATTTATCTCCACCCCCTTTTTTTCCCCACAAAAAGCATTTCTGAAAAGGTCTGCGCCTAACTGATACAAAAGTTTACAGATAAATTTTTAATTCAATTTTATGAAATGTACGGGTAAATTGCGTGTACACAATTCTCGTTTACAGGTTATTCAAACCGATATACAGATGAGATCAAATTTAATGATCAACCTGTGTTCATTATATGAAACTAACTGTATACAGGTTTACAATACGCGACGTTTGGTGTGAACAAGGCCTTGGATGAATTTAACTATTTTTATAGGTTCGTTTTTATCATTAAAATCTCTAACGTTTCTACATATTTATATATCCGTGGCTTTTAAGGGTTTATGTTTTAGCGGTCAAGATGAAGGTAAATCCAGAATAGCGATTCGGACGAATGCAATGTAAAAGAATGTTATTTTCAGTTATACTGCATTAAGGGCACTCGTTTTTTTATTTCTGGCGATATGTTCTCATCGATAATGTTGTAGTATAGACTGTATAAATATACATTGTAACTATGTGGTAATGTCTTTGGTAAAGGTTATACATGTACATTAAATGTCTGTAATTGACTTTATTTAAACTGGTATCGTAAATATAGACATCAAACTTGTTTTCAATATCATCGCTGCTCTGAACTTCATTAGAGTAAATGGAAAGTAACATTTTGACGAAGTACTTTACATTCTTCGGAACATTTGACATTCTCTTCATGTATTCGTAATCAGTACTTTATCTTTTGATTTTAACATATACTGTACGCTTGTCTCCATTTTATTTTGGTTTGTTTCTACTTGTTAATGAATGTTAAAGATGAAACGACCGTAATCGTCTTTAAATACTAAATACTGCTTTTAATTAGACGGACGTTTATAAAACTGTTGCATGGTACGTATTTGTATTATCCTTTTGGGACAAACTATTTCGGATTTAATGGTAAATCACCTCAGACAATATGGCATAATTTATGGAAATGCTATGAAAGATTTTAACATCAAATATTAACTACCATTATGCTAATTTTAACATGATCAACACGACGGGTGCTACATGTGGAGCAGAATCTGCTTACCCTTCAGGAGCACCTGAAATCACCCCCACTTTTTGTTGGGGTTCGTGTTGCTCGGTCTTTAGTTTTCTATATTGTGATTTGTGTACTATAGTTTGTCTGTTGGTCTTTTTCTTTTTTATCCATGGCGTTGTCAGTTTATTTTCGACTTATGAGTTTGAATGTCCTTTTGGTATCGTTCGCCTCTCCTCTATGAAAACAGCCACTCATTACAGATGACACGATTGCTATCTGCAAACATATTATATTTTAAGCCGTGTAATGTAAAATGCAATTCTTTTTTAAGTCAATATAAGCTTAATTAAATTCACCTGCATTATCTTTTAGGGATTAGCGAATGCTTTGTGATGAACCCACACTTTTTGTTAAATTATTTTTTAAATTGCAGTAAAGAAGGATATTTAAAATACTGTAACGACTCCCGTATAAAACTATTTGCTGACCTATAGATGTCTTTTGGTTTTTGATATCAACGGATGCTGTCCAATTGGCGTATATCTACATAACGTGTATTTACAAATGTTATTTATTCTTCCTATCTTATTTAACTTAACACTGAAAGTAACTGTCGATACATAGACCTTCAGTTGGTAATTAAATATATTAAAGCTTTTTTTCTTCATTATTATCTTTATTGTGGAGAAATGAGGCAATACACAGTGCCATTCCACAACGCACATATACTCTTTATTGCAAATCTAAATAAACATTAACTGTAACATTGAACATGAACGCGTATTTCTTCTTCATATCACTGGTAGGTAACAATTGTTGATGTTTCGATTTAGTACAAAGAAAAATTATCAACACAACAACATGTAGATGTCTTGTAATTTCTTAAATTTTGCTGCAATACAATATCTCTAATTGCTGCTAATACAAATCTTACACTCTCTGAATCTGTAATGAAAAGTAATATATCCTTTATAATGTTGGCAAATCTTACATTCCCTAGATCTGTAATGTAAAGTAAAAGAGAGGCGAAAGATACCAGAGGGACATTCATTCAAACTCATAAGTCGAAAAAAATAATGACAACGCCCTGGCCACTAAAGAAAAAAGACAAACAGACAATCATTTGTACACAAAACCAAACATAGAAAACTAAAGACTGAGCAACACGAACCCCACCAAAACTGGGGGTAAATATCCTGAATAATGTTAACAAATCTTACATTTTATAGATCTGTAATGAAATGTAAAAGATCCTTAGTAATGTTTAGAAAAACAATAATGACAATCGGTTTTGAAAATTTATTAATATCAATGTTGCGAATTTCTTTAATAGGGTTTTTTCGGAAATTGTATTTAATAGTATTAATAGAATTTGTAAAATAACAAAACTAGCTGATTTAGATATATTTTTGTTTTAAGTAACAGCAATGTTTTACGCTTAACATGGACGATTTGATAGTATCAATTAATGAAATGGTTTGATAATTAGATTTTTAATGTGTAGAATAAAAGCACCTGTAGACTTCTTTTCAGATTTAGATTGAAACAATTAATTACCTAATAGACAAACGCTGTGTGAATAGATGATCCGATCCGGGTTAGTATTTAGTTCTACAAACATCTTTACAATAAACTCTGTTGCGTCTTGTGAATTTTTCTTAAGTCCTACAAAACCAATAATTATAATGCGTATGAATTCATGCATGGATAAATAATGTATAGCTGTGCATTGGTACTTTTATTTTAGTACCGTGTATCAAACTACGTACTTTTGGAATGGAATAGTTCAAGTTATTATTTGTAATGAGGGGCCTTGGTGGTCAGGTGGTCTAAGTATTCCGTCCACAATGATCACTAGCCTGTAATAACTGTGGTTATGAGTTCGAACCCCGTTTCGGCAAGGTGTGGCTGACTCGGACCTTAATTGAATGGAATTTTCAATTTTCCTGCAAAATCATGTCAGTTCTCTATGATAAATTCGTTTTCCTCAAATGATAAAATGTGATTGCCAGCATATAGGTGAGTGTGTTAGAAGTAGCATTAGACATCAACATCAAAACTGATGGAATCGCATGAAATCGAATGGCGATATGCTTCTTTGAGGGAAGTGTTACCGTCATAACTACTAATTGTAGACATTTGTTCTGATTAGATATATATTCCCCGATGGTATTATCAGTCGAAATGCTTTGGTACTGGTATGAAGAAACAGATATTAATTTAATTTTAAAAAATCCTACATAGAAAAAATGAAAATCATTTTGAATCAAAGAATGTATTCCTTTCCAGTTTGTCTTGACTTTTAGGCTTTTATGGTTTTTATAAATTCATTAACGTTAGAATGAAGTTTCGGATTTTTATACATGTTGGCCTCGAGCATTACAGAAGACACTAACTGTCGAAATGCGCATTGGTTCTGTTAATGTTATCACAACAAGGGACAAAACAGTAGCTGGTAAAAAGTAGTTCGGTATTTTCGAAAAAGTGTCAAAAGTCAAGTACAACATAAAAAAGTGCCCTATGAAATATTGTCCGTAATTTCATACACAATGTTGCCGGTTGCCAATATTTCGTATTGAAATACTCTAAATGATGTCCAGGACAAATTAAGAAATTATAAAGAAACTAAGGTTTTAACTCTCTCCGGCAAACTTGACCATACACGAACGCATAAACTGTATTTCATTACGAAATAGTGTCATTATCCCTTATCTGTAAAATTTTGTCCAAGCGGTTCGGACACTATTCCATTGTGAAGTACTGTCCATGAATAAGACAATGACAATATTTTACTGTGGAATACTGTCAATGACTACAGTGAAGTGTGGAATACTGTCCCTGACAATATGCCTCTGTGGAACACTCTCATTGACAATATTTTACTGTGGAATACCGTCCTTGACAATATTTTACTGTGGGATACTGTCCTTGGCAATTTTTTACTGTGGAGTACTGTCCCTGCCAATATGTTACTCTGGATTACTGTCATAGACAATATTTTACTGTGGAATGCTGACCATGAAAATATTTCCTTATCAAAGAATGTACTCCCTGAGGATTCCTCTGCCATGAAAATTGTAACTGTGTTTTTGGATTCTTTGACATATTTTCCGTAAAAGTATAGATATAACCGTGACAGTCACATCCATTAAATAATATTTGCCTACAGTATACTCACAATGTTTGTATTCATAACTCATTACATATTTTGAAAGGCAAGTGTTTTATTCATCAAATTGTATGAATCTTAGAGTCTGGAAAGAAATCAGTGTCCTCTTCAATATTAATTTTTTTATATTCAATGTTTTTTTTTTTTATTCAAAAAAACTCAGCTAGCAACTTTTGTCCTAAAAACATTATTTCATAGGACAACATTTTGCTTCACACAAAAACATCAAATAAGCTACCATTCCATTACCTAGACAGTCGGTATAAAAAAATATGCTCCTTATTTTGCAGAAAGTACCCAACATACGTCAAATGAACGAATCATAGTAATAAAAAACAAAATGGTAGCCACAACATTGTTTTTTTGTAAAAAGTTATTAAATATTACACCAATGAAAATGTTAACATAAAACAACAATCAAATAATGTAATATTTCATATGATTCAAATTAGTTCTGTAATTGAAATAGCATAATAGGATTTAATCATAACTGTGAACAAACTGTCGACATACATTACTATTGCCGCATTAATAACTCACCTTTAAATTCGGGAAAGTAATCCACCATATTAGTGTGCATGATTTGTTCTTCTAGGACGTCTTTTTTATTCCAAAACAGCATTATTCCACAGTTTTGGAACCATGGATAATCAATAATTGTCTTGAACATGGATTTGGCTAATTCTAGACGATTCTAAAACAGAATTGAATCTATCATTAAGATAGCAGTCTTTCAAATGTCTTTCAATTCGAAAAAAAAAACAAATTTCAAAGACCTAAAAGAGAGGCAAAAGGTACCAAAAAGACATTCAAACTCATAATTCGAAAATAAACTGACAACGCCATGACAAATAAAAATGTCAATACTTAATAGAGTTCAAAATATTTGTGAAAATTAGCATGTACTTTAATTGATAACTAATGACATATATCATGTTTCAAACGGCATGGTCGATAATAATATGTGTATAATAATAAGTAAATAAGAACATTATTGTGTCCATGACAAGGAGCATATCTGTGATAAACTGCGCAGCAGATATTCCGAATTGAATTACAAATGTCATGATGACAGTAACAGTAACTAAATCATCAATAAGCAGTCTTTATAAGTGAAAAATTTAATTTTGGATGTAACACGTCTTATGATTGGCTGAGAGAATTTTGTTAATCAGCTCATAGACATAATTTTGTCATGTGACCGTGACGTCATCAACGTTTTTTTCATGATTTACTCCTTAAAAATGGAATTTAGAATTAAATTATAAGGAATGATTGTAATATCTTTTCTGTTTATTCAAAATAACAGAAAAAATGTGGTGCACACTGTTAAATAACCCGCTACGCGCGTTATTCAGTGTGCACCACATTTTTTATGTTATTTCTTCATAGACAGAAAAAATATTACAGTCATTCCTTAGGAACAACTTATGAGGTCATTTCTGATTGGATCATTTACATGCATGTATCTTAGCAAAAAAAGAATGAAATTTGATGACTTGACTAAATGAACATGATAAAATGTCGTGAAATGCATTCACCACTGCAACGCTCTTCAACTTCGTACTTTATTTGGCCCTTTTAACTTTCTTCATTCGAGTGTCACTAATAAGTCTTTTGTAGACAAAACGCGCATTTGGCGTTCAGAATTTTAAGTCTGGTAGATATATTTGAAATAAACAGTCACATAAATTGTACGCTCAACATCTAATAAAAATATAAGAAATTAACTGATTTATGGTGGATCATCGGTATATATTTCCTCAGATAGAATTTTCTTATACTTGCCAAAATGGAGATTTTGCCATGTTTTGTTTAGAAAATATAATCAAAAGGATGGGTCACCGTGCTATTTTTCGAACTACAAGTCGTCCAAAATTGCTAAATTTTGCATAGACTATTCATGAAAAAACACTTTTTTGTGAATAAAAAGAAATCTATGAGATAGAATTTTGATATAAACGATCAGAAGATATGTTTAATAATAATACTGTGACTTGTATGGATAGTTGTCTCATTTGCACTCATACCACATCTTCTTATTTATATTTAAGAAAATTAAGAAAAAGAATATGGTGTCATCGAACTTGTTTTCTTGCTGCAAATAAAAAATAAAAATTCCCCTATCAATCCAGTCAAAAAATGTACTATAAGAGTTATCTCTCCTTGTATGTATAAGTTGAAAAATTGAATCGAACAAAAACAAATATTTAGTATTTGTTAAAACAGTCTAAATAATGCATTTAAACACTTATTTTTCCTTATTTAAACAAACAGTATTACACATTAATTGCCAATCTGTCTAAATATTTGCAGATTTAAGCAAAGAACAAGACCGATTGTGTACTGCTATTTTACAATCCAAGATAGCGGTATACGGTTAATCTACCTTAAACACTTTACAGATGTAATGTTCGTCCGATAATTTATGCCATTGGTAAATATGCTCTTCTGAAAAACCATAGTTATTAAGTGGTTTATTTTTTTCATTCGTTTACTTACACATGCTTGTAGCTTCGTTTGAAAGTTTGAAACATAAACCTGGTACACCACACTACGGAAAAAATACGATATATTACTTGACTGTCTTTCAGGATATACAATTGACCCACAACAAAATGTGATTCCCTATATATGAATTCTTATATCTATAATATCATGTATGTAAACCAAGAACCCATTATTCGAATTTTACTAGAAATCATAAACAACGCCATATCAAAAAACGAAAACGACGAAAAGACAAACATCAGTCTACCAAAATACAACAAAGAAAACTAAAGACTGATTAACACAAACCCCATCATAGATCAGGTAGTAGAAACTGTATCTCTTTATTTGACAAACATATATTTTTTTCCAGTTTTCGTAAAAAGGTAAAAATGCAAAAACCTACTTCATTATCGCTGTATGTTTCGATTTTGTCATAATCACTGAGAGCTACGATAAACATAAGGGCTGAAATATTGTCAAAATAATGAATCCATTTACGTCTCTCTGTCCTTGCGCCTCGTATATCAATAAATCTATAAGAATTGAAAAGATAGAATATAACAACTTAATGTTGGTATCCCAATATGTATTTCATATTATCATTACATTGAATGATTTTGTTATATTTGAATTATTTGCTTATTTATAATTTGATATTGTCATGGTCTCTGATATAGTAATTATTTTTTTTTCAACTGAAGGCAATTTACAGCTTCCTCTCACTTATTGAGAGTTTGACGACCCCGAGAGACTTTTTCTGTTTTCATTCTTCTAATTTTTTTTTTTTTTTTTTTTTTGTTATTCATTTCATTTAATATACTTTATTGCAGTTGGTCCTGTTTTTAAGAATTGTATCACATATTCAAAGCATTTGTTTGTATTTTGAACATTTTTGTAGAAGAATCGTATATCAACGAACTATACAGCTATAAATAGCTATGAACGCTTTGACTAATTACCTGAGTAAAATATCATCAATATCATAAAGATGCTCTGTTATCCCATTCAAATCAACAGTGCAGTGCAGAATATCATGTAAAGTGGGTAGATAATTAGATTCTGTAATTCGGTCGATATGATCCATAAAGCTGAAATTAGATGGTAAATACACTGATTTCAAACGTCCTGTTAAACTGACAATGAAAAAACTTAAAATAACATCAAGCAAATCTCTGGAACGCAAACGTTTCATCCAAGATTGAATGAGATCTACTCCTAGACTTGCAAACAATTACATGAATACCTATGAAAGCCTCATCTATGGCCACCATAACAAATACCAAAAAGCACAATAAAATTTAAAAAGAAAATAATTCAGAACCAAGCAGCACTATTTAGCTTGGATTCAAAAATATTTATGAGCAAAGACTCGTTAGCAAGTCTTTCTAATTTATTTGTTACACTCATTTTGTAAAACTATACTTAGAGCATTATCCGTCCACACATTTCTAGATGTTCTCTAAAATTTATAATTCCTGTGCTAGGGTCGT
Source organism: Mytilus coruscus (assembly GCA_017311375.1). Lineage (NCBI taxonomy): Eukaryota > Metazoa > Mollusca > Bivalvia > Mytilida > Mytilidae > Mytilus > Mytilus coruscus. The sequence goes on along the minus strand of CM029597.1, from coordinate 92,127,945 downwards.
ACCTTATTTGTAGTCTATTCGCGTAACGAATATCCCGTTTGTACAAATAACATTGTTTTGCATTTGTTGCATACTACAAAATGTATGAGAGTTTCTTAATCAAAGTTTCGGTTTTCGTTCGGATTAATTGTTTTTACACTTGATAATTCCTGTTTGGCAATCATACCAAATCTCCTTATTTTCATAATGAATATATCTGCATACACCACACTATTTATCTTTGCGCCGTTTTTAATCATGTATAATTTGTCACTTTTCAGAAACAGACATACAAAGTTTGAACGTTAATATAAATTTCATTTTGCTTCAAAAATGTATCAAATTAACTTTGATTGCGTAAATACTCCTAATGATTTATAATTTTATAATTTGATGCTAATTGGATGACAGATAACCGATAAAAATGCACTTGAAATGTTTAACGGATATAGGCATTCCATGATGATTAAATTTAATGCAGATGTGTTTGCCATAAGGTCATAGCTAGTGATAAGAGGTATACGCTCTAAGGTATATCATATTTTAAATTGTGTTTGATAAGCATTACTGCATTTGCAAGCGATAAGAGATTGTGGAATCTATAATATGAATAAATATAACTGAATGGATTTTATTTACTTTGAACGATATATTAATTTAACAATTATATACATACACATAATGTTATAAAACATTGGTAAGGAAAAATAAAGATGATGTAAAGCAATACAGTACATAAAGGAATTATGGAAAGTGGATTTAGCTATATAGAAATACATGAAAACTCTTATAATTTATTTTTCGTCAAACCAAAAATATTCAATTCGCAATTTCCTGAAGCAATAAGAGATGGTTACAAAGTTTCTGAAATGAAAGATATGTCATTGTCTATATAATACTTATTTGACCTTTATAACACATAATATAACTAAATCAGACTATCTACACAAAGACCTTGGATTGATGAATTTATTGTGTGAATTAATATTCATTGAATCTTAAAGACAAATAAAAGAAATATAATGTATCAAAGTTCCAAACAAAAATCGTGTGTTATAGCTGTGTTTCACAAAAAGAATATACAGAACCCCAAATAAGATTAAAATCATAAACTTACATGTTTAATGGTTTTTCGAAATCATTAATATCATTTTGCTCGCATGAAAGAAAAAATACTGATTTAGACTTCCCTTTCAGTATATTTCTTTTCCCCAAAAGTTAACCAAGTTCTCTTGATAATTATTATAGTATTAATGTATGGACTTTTTCATATTGGCCCTGTAACATACCGAGGTATAAATAATGGCCAAGGATGGTTGTAATGGCCCCGGGGCAACGCCGAGGGCCATTTCAACTGTCCGAGGCCATTATTTATACCAAGGGCATGTTACAGGCCAATAAGAAAAAGTCCATATATTGATACTTTTATTAACCAACTTCATTGAAGAACAGTCTTCGAGTCTCTGGTTCATATACAGCTAACCAAGAATCTATAACAGGGCCAATACAGAAACAGCCAGTTCATAACACTTTTATTAAATGGTTTGAATTCTTCGATTAAACTTAGAGTAAGAAACTTACCGTGAAGAAGATACAGGCATTCATAGCTTAACTTGTCTTTTCGCGTTCACAATGGATTTTTGGTCAACATTGTCAGATGTAATTTCTAATTTCTCATCCAAGTACAAATGTACTTAATTTTATACTATTACAATTCATTTTATCTAGCAAACATAAAGTAGCTGGGAAGAATAAATCAGACAGTTTAACTATTCTAATTACTCTTGAAACATCTGCATTATGATGATTGATCAACGGAATCGAAAATACTCGAAAAGGCTGTGAAATATTTCCGTTTCAAGACGTTACAAAACACTGAACATCATTTAAACTTTTTTTTAAATGACACTTATTTAAAGAAACAAACGACATTTTGATTTAATTGATGTCCCGTTTCATCTGTTCATAATGCATGGCTGTGATTTCGTAATGCACGGGTGTGATTTTCTAATGCATGACTGAGATTTCGTAATGACTGGCTGTAGCAATTTCTCCGTTCATAATGACCAGTTGTCGAAATTTTCCATTTATAAAGCATGGGCATTTCTATACATTTTGTAGTAAGTTGGTTAATAACTGTTTATATTATATGATGATATATTAGAATAGACTTTAAAACTTACATACTGCACTATTTATCACACTATTATATACCATGGCAGAATTTTTTTAATTCACCAAAAAGGATAATAAAATACAAAATACAAATATGTAATGCGGTATTTCGGTATATGCTATAAAAGGAGCAAGTCTCAATATAACTTTATGTTTTATTATATCTGATAATCCTCATATGCATGAACATTGTTAGATGTTGTTTTCCAATGTCAGATCAGGGTGTAAGTCTGGTGTTTTGTTGTCAGATAGTAATCCGATGTAGAAGTTAAGTTATTGTCTTGGAATAACACCTGACCTCGAGTAAAAAGTAAATCCTTCAGCTGGTACAGTCTGTTTAACTTTGCATTATCTTGGCCTGTGCCTCCATCAAATTGCTGGACGACCTTATCTGGTGTTTTCTGTAACGGTCATCTTTACGAATCGGGTCATAAAATTTATATTTGAAGGATATGTGATTCGGGTCTTTTCAAATCTCCACTATTTCAGCCATTTTATTGTCTTCTTTTGATGTTTCGCACGAATATTTTCAACAGATACAATATAATTCCTAAGTTTTGAAATCTTTTATATATATTTATTATCTTTTATACAATGGAAACACATTTTGTTTTGAAAAAATAACCTTACTTTGTTTGAAGTTTTGTATGTTTAAAATATTATTTGAATACTTCATTTGAAAATTATAGAAATCATAATTGAATCATGATTGTTAATCTCTTAACTAAAAAAAACATCTATATAATAGCAAAAACAAAACAACGAAATCATGATATTACTGCAAATTAGTTGATTGAAATTATAATAAATTTGTAATGTTTCTAAACTAGAAAAAAGCTTTAATTTTGAAAATAAATATTATTTTTCTTGAATGTTTTGTAATATTACAAATTCATATTACAGACATATATAACAATAGCATTGTTATTATATCATGTATATAATTCAAAATAAATTCCTTTCATTATAATATTCATTATATAAACCAAATTTTACATACACCTTTCTATCAAAATTCTATATCAAAACCATTAAAATCATAACAATTACTTGTTTTATTCTCAATTGATGTTCATATTATATACTATGAGGTCATGCCAGATACACTTAATTGACTTTACGTGCTTGATGACCTGCTGATATTCACTTAATTTTTACAGCTGTAACCCATTATCTGCTGTTGTAGGGGATGTGGTATAAGGTGTCAAGATAAATCAATTAAAATGTCAAATGCAATAAGCAAGTAATTCGAGGTGCTGTGTTATTGCATACGATTTTGCAAAGGATATTTGTTATTAGGAATGCAACACACCTTAGCTATAGATACCGTGTTGAGGTTCTCAGGGCAAGCTATTTAATAAAGAGTATTCAACTTGCATTTACAAAGTAATAAGAGATAAGTCGTTCATGCTGGCAGACTTTCCATATCAAACGGATAATAGATTGATGAACATGTCAATTAAAATTTTACTTTATATCCAATTGCTCTAAAAAAAATTCGGAATATTCTTTAATACCATTACGTTTAAAAAATCAATTAATCTCAAAACTGCAAATTTTTCAGTTAAGTGGTTGTTGCATTAAACCCTCGATATATATATGTATCACATAGTTCAAATATTTGCTGATTCTCCGGGTTATTATGCAGCTTTAATACTATAAAGTTCCATTTAGACATTCCGTTATAATGAATAGACTATCTTCACTCGTCTGTCACTTGTCTATATGTCTTCGTATTATGGTGTTTAGTCGCATTTTCATATCTTATCTCCCTTTACGTCACATAAAAATATCCTTTTTACTTTCATTTCCATCCATAAGGCTTTTTTTTTATCATTATGGTAACATCTCTTCTTTTTGGACAGTTATAATTCTTTAACAGCTGCCATATAACCCATTAATTTAGTCGTTATATTCCGCTGATCTACGATTACTTCATTAACGCCTGAATGCATAGACAATAAAAAATCTTCAATCAATCATTCGAAATTAGCTCAGGATAAACCTTTCTCGATAAAATAGAACTGACTGCTGATTGGTCACCTCTCCTACATGGCACCAATCAAAATCCAGGATTCGTAAAAGGGTTAATAGCGTATTAGGAATTGAAGCCCTCCCAAATAGGAGAGATCGATTTTGGGGAGGGACTGAATTATTCGGGTTAGCTGTTATACATAACATGAAACATTGCATGTGGCATGCAGATATGAAATTTTCTAGTTTTTTTTTTTTTTTTTTTGGGGCAAAACCTTCCATAATGTTGTGTCCTAAATGCTCTTTAACTTCGTACTTTATTTGGCCTTTTAAACTGATTCCTGCGTCACTGATGAGTCTTTTGTAGACGTGCGTCTGGCGTACACAATTTTTATCCTGGTATATATGATTATTATTATCAGAATGATAATCAAAGGACTTTGATTAATAGATAAGCAAACAGAATATGACATCTGCAAGGTAAGCGTTCAGTGATTTGCCAACCAAACGGGTACATTATGCTTTTGTATAGCGTAGTAACTTATTTCAATTAAATTATTTTTGTTTTAATATAATTTTATTTTAAGTGCCAATCCATAAGTCTCGAAGTTAACAAATATCCACAAAACAACTGATTAGTATTTTGAAATGGAGTCATACCTCAACGATTGTTGCATGAATGACCCTCACCTCAAAACAACAACAAAAGAGAGAACAGCACACAAGTATGAAAAAAAAACACATTTATGTAAACGAGCATAAAATAGTTTTTGAACTGCAGGTAAAAAACACCCATAGCAAAGAATAACTTACTACCGCTGTGAATCTGTCAGATGGCATTCTTTACTTTCCTCGTAACATTTTCTCATGCCCAGATCTGCCCATAAACTCTTTATAGTATCCATATCTTCCTGGTCAACTGTTCGTTTGCACGTAAAATCTTTTTGTTTTATCTTCCTGGCATGTTCCTACACCAGCAAAATAATTAAACATGGCAAATTCGAATAGTATAACAAAGATTATTTTACAAATTAAAGGGGGTGAATTTAGGTATGGGAGAAATATAAATGTATTGGAAGTTATTTGTGCGTTTTTTTAACGTAGCAGAAATTGAAACAGTGATCAAGAATTTATGTTGTTAAAATTTGGCTGTGGGAATGATTCAGGAAGATCTAGGAAAATTGGACAAGTTAGACACCACCAAGCTTTAAATAAAGGAGACAATTTTTTTTTAAATCGTGAATAATACAAAGCTGAAAAGATAGGAAATTACCCATTAATACATGAAATGATTTTAAAAAAAGAAACTATCAACTGAGGAGTTTTTGGAAAGACTATAGTGTCTTGACATCATTTAGATAAAATTTTGGAAGGTTTCTGAAAAAATGAAATGAAAAAAAAAATGAATTGGATAATGAAGTTATAAGGTACTTAACTGTATGTCTTTGGTTTTAAAATACAGACGGCAATATTTTAGATGATATGATCTGAACATCCATCCTAGAACAAGCTAATGCTATAAGATATTCTACATTAACACAAAGATAGTACTAAGATAATGACAGACTGTCAAAACATTGAATTGTTGTAGTGTCTTCTAACTGATGACAGGGACATTTGTAGTCTGGGGAGAGAAATTAACATTACGTATTATAATGTTGTTATGTCAATTCGTCCAAAGGGTATCCGTCCAATACTGAACATTACTGTTTTTTCCGGATAAACTTGACTACATTTACTATTGGTACAATACAATTTTCACTTAAGCACCCAAAAAAATGCCAAGAGAGACTGTAGAAGGTTTTGTAGGAATAAAATGAATGTTGTCTTTTTTCTTTTGCCTGTAAGCCATCAACTTGTTTAAAGATTTCAACGGTTAAGTTCAATAAAAGTTTGTAATTTTCAAGGTTAATAAACAATAATTGTGTTAGCATTTTTTGCAGGAATTAAACGACAATATTTTGCTGGCAAAGTTTAAAAATAAAAATGTTATCTGAGCTGGCCAGAATGTTCGCCCTATCAATAATTTTAAACCATTCATTTACATTCAGGCTACACATATTACAATGACATTTCTAATTTACATTGAAATATGTTTCTACTATGCATTGTAACAGTCATATGTATTCTTAATGAGAAAATGTGCAAAAGCACACAATTTTATATTCCTACTGGTGTTTTCGGTCGTTTTTTAGTGTACAAAAAAAAACAGGTCATATTCAATACAACCTAAACATAAAATGCAACGGTGAATATCATCAAGACTTTGGCAGATGATGCATAGACCTTACGATTTCAATGGTGTCAATATAAGAAAAAATATACCAGAGGAAACTTTTGGGGTTACCAAGGCCTACCCCCTTAAAGCTTGCAATTAACAAGTTGTTGTCTTCACAATGAACTGTCAAGCCAATGACTTGTTAACAGTTCTAGTAATTAAGTCGATTTTCAAGATTGGAATTAACTCTCACTCTCTCTCTTTCTCTCTCGATTGATCTCGATCTCGAAAACACAATTGCAAGATAATATGATTTGATAGAATCATCAACACTATAAGGAGTAAAGAAAATATAAAACTATATAACTAGTTATTGAGACTTTACCTCATTTGCAGGGGTCTTGTAATGTATTTTTAGTAAATCCATTTCAAAGACCAAGTCTTGTATTGCCTTAACAATCTGATGGTATATATGTGCAGTAAAACTTCTCTTCTCATCGTCAGAGTAACCAACTCCATGGATTAACCTCAACTGTCGTAGAAGTGTGCTTTTACCACTCCGGTGTGTCCCTTGAAAATAAGTAATCGCAATATAACTCCTCCATAGCAGTTTTAAAATCACATTTTGAAACAGTTCTTTCTGAGGTAATTCTTGTTTTGAAAACACTTTCTTGAAAATACATCTTTCATGGCATGTTCACAGTAGGTCTAGTGTACAGTTGGGGTATATTTTTCTAGTTTACCGCTCCACTTCTTATAGGGTTTAGACCGGGATTTGTTTTTGTATGAAATTACATCCGATTAAATCGGTTAACTTCATTTTCTTTATTGCCTTGATTTGACTTTTTTAATCGATTAACGAGATTTAAACATGCTACTGTAGCTTTAATTTTAGGCCTACATCGTAAAGAGTAAGGTAGTCAAGTTTTATCCAATACTTCATACGTTTCCTTATTGAAATTCGTGTTCTGAACACATACTAAGCATAATTGTGTGCTGTTTCATTAAAAATGAAGTTTATTACATCATCCATGTTTTTTTCAAGTACTACTGTGATATTTACTGGGGTTTTTTTGTTAAACTTGTGTAGGTTTATTTTTTTAAAGAAGTATGACCAGGATTTAAGGTAATCGGGACCTTTAAAACTGACTTCCCTTTATATTGCAGTTTTTAAGTTGATTTTGTATATCAAGGACAATAACATGTTCATCAAGACCTCCAGAACATATATATCAATAATGATCATCAATGGTAACCCTTATCTATGTAGTGCCATATTTCTGTGAGTACATAGTACAATAACCTCGCAATATTATGGAACCATAACGGTAAATATAACTAATTTTCTCAATCAGTTATTTTATCTTTCCTTTATTTATAGCTTGTGGTTTGTATGTTCCCTTTATTTTATTTATCGTACATATAAAGTTAATTTCTCTCTAGGTTGTGGCTTATTATCTATTTCTTTCATGAAAAGATATTTCTCGTATCACACATCACGGGATGTGATACGAAACAGTGAAACGAAAAATACGTTAATTTGAATGGCTTATCCAGCATCATGAGACGATACTACAACATTTCAATTGTCTATTCGTTAGGTCATTGATGACGTTCAAAGGTTAAGGCGATGTACATTTTATCCATGTTAACGGACATTTGTGATTTCTTCAAAAATATACAAAACACGCACACTTTTCATTTGAAAGGTATTTTTTATCAAATTTTTTACATTCCGAAGCGTACAAAAGTTTCAACGATTCGCTGATTTTTCTATTTAACACAATGAGAGTGTTGACCATAAGAGAAATAGAAATTGGTTTAACAACTTGTTGGAATTTAGTATCGCTTGATATCAACTCTCGTCATTTAATGTAAATAGTAATTATAAACCCGGCGAAAGCTCGTTTATTATTATATTGAAATTACATAACCCGAGTTGATATCAAGCGATATCCAATTATCACTCGTTATGAAACCTATTCTTACACCATATTTAGATTTCAAAAATACAAAATACACCAAATCACTTATGAGCTTGAATGCAATTCCAAAATAACGAAAACAGCACCAAAATGGTTCGGATGAATAGTCCTAGTCAATTGTCGAACGAAAAGAAAACACCAAGTGGCAATAAAAACCATTAGACTTAACCGACAACACCATACCAAAAACGACAGACTACAATAAGAGAAACAATAATAACAACACATATAGAACACAATAGACTGAACAACACGAACCCTAAAAAACAGGGTGAACTCATGTGCTCCAGAAAAGTCAGCAGTTCCTACTTCACTAGTAAAACCAGAAATAATTAATGATTGTAACTGTTATCAAATACCAAAACTGCATGAATATGTCAATTTGAGTTCTTTGATTGTTTCTAAATAATTTATTCCCGACTTTCATGGGCCCATGGTAGCTTCTTTCGTTCATAGAAAAACATCAGGAATATCCAGTTCTATTATATTGCCTTAGTCTATTCGGTTGTCCTAATTAGATATAAGAAGATGTGGTATGAGTGCCAATGAGACAACTCTCCATCCAAGTCAAAATTTATAAATGTAAACCACTATAGGTCAAAGTACGGTCTTCAACACGGAGCCTAGGCTCACACCGAACAGTAAGCTATAAAGCCAAAAATTACTAGTGTAAAACCATTCAAACGGGAAAACCAACGCTCTAATCTATATAAAAACGAGAAACGAGAAACACTTATGAACCACATCAACAAACGACAACTACTGAACATCAGATTCCTGACTTAGGACAGGTGCAAACAAATGCAGCGGGTTTAAACGTTTTAATGGTACCAAACCTAAGCTTGTATAAGTAGCATATGCAAATATGAAGATCTTGTGTAGTCTATTGTCATATTGTGAATACATTATTATTCGTGGGATACCAATTTTCATGGATTTTGTGGGTGTAAATGAAACATGATTTTAAATGTTCAATGAAGTACAAATTTTCTATAGACTATTATGGAATCTTTTGCCACACCACTAAATCAAATATTAACTTAAATTTTCCCTCCATACACGAAAATTAGTACCTATGAAAATAAATGAATCGATAGTATATGACTATGTGAATTAGTAAATAATCAAATTTAGGATCTTATCAAGGTGAGTTCTTACCACACGACCATTTTTTAAAACCTATATGCTAATCGAAAAAATAAAACGGGACAGTTCTCGAAAAAAAACGATAAAAAGATATGATTTAATCTTGAAATGACGAATTCAAGAAAATAAAAGTATTTCTGTACAACTTCTTCAACGTAAGGTTAGATAGAGTATGTGGATGCAATTTCTTTGATTTGTATATTGTACTGTGAATAGCTTTATATCACATTATCGAAATAAGCATTCTAGGGATAACTATAACTTGTATAACTTCAAATAATGCGGTTGATACTACCTTTATATCACAAATAATGAAGTAGCTTTTATATCTATTCCAATTTTTTTTTTCGGTTTCATGTCTTACCAGAGAAATATTTCTGTTTGTTTACATTTTCATCATATACCCAGCAGGCAAAAGACGTCACTATGACGTCTTTTTCAGGTTGAATTATGGTCGCGACGTCATATTACCAAAAATCGACGTAAAAAAGACGTTTTTTTTCAGACGTCAAAAAGACGTCGGGAAAAGACGTTGTATTTACGTTTTTTTTATGGTATGGTCACGATCCTTACATAAGTATGACGTCCCCTCCGTGACATAATTTCAACGTCATATCAAAGACGTCACATTGACGTCTTTTGTAAACTATATAATTAATATATTTCTACTCGTATACGTAACGGTTACTTTTCTGAGTAATATTGTATATAAATCAATCGGCGTACATTTTTTCACTGGACCCTGGACTTAATATAACAGAGATGATAATACAACGGTAACTATCCAATCTCTGTAGTTGTGGTTTGTATATTGGGATTTATAGGGTATGGATAATATATACATTTTATCATCTTACAAGAATATATTATGTCTTTAATTTTATTTCTTTAGTTTATCTGACAATAGTCTCATTTTAATAAACTAGTAGTCAGATTGTCAACCCTTTTCTCGAAAATTAAACTTTCGCGGTAAATCAACGCGCATGCGCAATATTTCATTAACTTCGTATAAACCTAAAATAAAAACAAATGAATTAAATATCTTCGTGCATATTTGTGATTTGGAACTGATAAAGTTCAATTATGCAATGTCTTTATTTACTTTTTTCACAGATGAATGTTTTTTTTAAATGTTATACGAAAATAACAGTTAGCTAACTCCGCTTCCATTTTGAAAAGAATAACCGGGAATCCACGGCTACAGTAACTGTTACAGTTCAAAATATTTACAGCATAACATTGAAAAAGGTATTGAATGTTTATAAGTGTAATACTAATTATATTGATCATCACATGTGTGGAATAGGTGCACCATGACAGTGCAGTGCACTCATGTACCTAGGGGCGGATCCAGCCATTTGGGGGGTTCCCAACCCAGGATAAGGGGGGATGGTTCCAACCATATGTCCCCATTCAAATGCATTGATCGTCCATAAAAAGGGGGTTCCAACCCCAGAACCCCCCTTTGGATCCGCCACTGTGTATTGTACTGACATGATATGTGTGCATGCTTTTTAACTTCTATTCAGGGGCATTATCTGAGTACATAGAGGAAACACACCGTTTTAGTGGATAATTTAATTGTATAATTCGTGTTAATTTTTCATATTATTTTCGTCAATTATTTTTTTTTTATTTAAGTTCATTCGTTTCTTTATTTCTTTATATATTTATTTAAAATTAAAATTAAAAGCGCCACCCATATTATTAAAGTACAAATTGTGATTGAGGTTCGTGTGGATCCTTTGGCAAAATAGATGCCTTTACACCACAAAATTTACTCGAAGTGCAGACAAACCTGTGCACCTGGGAAAATATTAAGGCATAGCATGCCCTAGATGTATAAAATACAAATACAATTGAGAATGGAAATGGGGAATGTGTCAAAGAGACAACAACCCGACCAAAGAGCAGAAAACAGCCGAAGGCCACCAATGGGTCTTCAACACAGTGAGAAAATCCCACATCCAAAGGTGTGCTTCAGCTGCATTTTGTGTATCAGTTGTTGACGTTTGGCACCCATTTAAATTCGGACAATATAATAATGATGTCAATTTACAGGGACGTCCGACGATGGTTTTATTTTATTCAATTCGGATGAAAAATACAAGATTTTTATCCATGTTATCTGATCGCTAATAATATTCATTCGCTTCTCAAATTTACTTATGAGATTTCGACAAGTCAATTAAATTTCTTAGATGTATCAGTATTTAAGGGAAAAAGATTTGAAACAGATCATATTCTGGATGTTAAATTATATCGTAAACCGACTGATAACTTTCAATACTTAGAAAGATCGTCGGCTCATCCAACTTTGGTATTCAAAGGATTCATTATAGGAGAAATTACACGAATTATTAGGACAACAAACAATCAAAATGACCAGACAAAACAAAATGAACACTTCAAACGTAAGCTCTTGCAAAGAGGTTACACAGGAACGGAATAGACATGCTAATGTCGAAAGCAAAGCAAAAAAACCCAGATCTAACGTTAACACATTATGTTATAAAAATAAAAACAAAAGACAATCACCACCATTGGTATTTGCTACTAAATTTAGTCCAATATTCAAACATTTAGGTAAATGTATTAGAAAAAAATGGCACTTCATCGAAAATAACCCAAATGCCAACAGGTTATTTCCTAAACCACCTACATGTATCATTGCATATCAAAAACATAAAAATATAAAGGAATTTTTGACAACTGTAAAGATATATTAAAGTATTTGTTGTATAACAAATTATACGACGCTACTGAATCATAAACACAAATCCACTGGGTGTCGTGCTCCTCCTTAATTAGTTACATTCGGTTACACAAAATTATAAGGCTACATCACCTGATGAGGATGAACGGCTTTGGTCGACAGTTTTGACCTAAATTGAGATCCGAAACACTTGAGTGGGAAAGAAACTGACATATAGTCAATCAAAATATTATAGCAAAATAGAAAATAATATTTAATATCTATGACATATAATTAAAAACATGGCGCGCTTTATCGAAATATTTGTAAACTTTGCTTGGATTGGTAACACGTCTTTTATTAAAATATTTTTATTATATGTTTTAGACAAACAAGTTATTGTCAGTTGGAGGTGTGGATTTAAAAGATGGTGTAAGAAACATGTTGAGAAGGTTTGTATTTAGCTAGATTTAATTACGAGACCGCATTCAAGCAAAGGTATCCATATTGAAGTGCCAAAAGAGGGGAAATCAATGAACAAAGAACAAAACTAAGAACACCAAAAAGATTGAGACAGACAACTAACATATAACACAAAATAGCAAAAAGTACACAGAGAAACAAACAGCAAGACCCCTTTTAAAACCAGGGTTGAAATCAGTTTCTCAGAAAAAGTGAACAGTTCCATAATCAGTCTGTCACTAACATGACTAAATGCATGCATTTCTTTTGTTTTTGTTTTACAATAACTTCTCCAGTTTGCTTTGTCCAGTCAATTATAAGATTTAGGCATGCGCAGTATTAAGGATAATTAGATGATGCTCCTGAACTATTGGGATTTTTTTTCGCCCTAATTATTTGACTGGGTCTTTTAGGCCCGCGTCTTTGACATATACTATTACTAGTATGTCATTTTTAGCATACTGGACCCAAAGGACCATCTGTAAACAATTGCCATTTGGTTTGTTGTTATCTTCAACTTTTCATTTTTTCTCTTATTAACTGTATCAGAAGAAGTACACATTTTTTTTCTAGTACAATGTAAGCGGTCTACTCTATTTTTTTATTGAAAAATTCTATTTCTCCAAAGAACAATAATTTTGTGCACTGTTTCATGTAGTTTTGGCTTGTGCATTGTTTTTTATTTCAAAATAATAACCGTCACACAAGATATATATTAAAAAATTCTCTGAACATCATGTTTATCCAGCTTGCATACATGTGATTATTATACATATAGTTTTGTGTTATATATGATCGTTCGGTGTCAATTCATAATTCTATTCTGAAAGGTTCCGTTACACATTTGGAAGGTTCCCTTACGTGCCGGAAGTTTCTATTTAGCTATGTACTGTGTAATTCATTTCTTTACTTATTTGATAATAATATTTATATAATTTTACACTGTTTTCAGGGTGATGACAAATGAGCTGATGTCAAAGTTCAATATAAGTGGTAACAGGGGCAAATTTCCATTTAAAGATTATACAATTTTCAAGATAATTAGAGGTAAATTATAACACTAATGAGGTCGTTAATTTGTTGGGCTTTTATATATGATTGGTTATTAAAGTTATACTCCATCATGTTCCCTTTGACACCATTCAGCCATGAATTTTCCGTATAACCATTTAGATCTCTAAAACGCTATATGATTTTGTATCTTTCTATTAATTATAGAATTATATTGTGTTTATCATTGACTATGCAAAAATACTTGTCTAGGTTGAAGACTATGGTGGAATGACCGGAAGGGGGGTGCACTATGTATTCAACCGTGGCTACTTTATCGCAGTTAATGGTAAACACAACATTAATCTTATTATTATAATACTGACTGTCAATTATTATACTTTCTGTAAGAATGTCTTTTCATATTAAAGATGCTTTATTTTGGCATAGAGTTTAAATGAATTACTTAGAAAAAAAAGTTCCTTATTGTCAACAAAACTGTCTTTACTTAACGTTTGCACTGTCAACAGTATGCACCAGATGAGTAGGCACTCGCTTAGTCTGCCGTTCAAGTGCTTTATGAACAGTTATAACTGCATTTTTATTATTAAAGTAAATATTTCACTGATATCGTATGTATTTGGTCTTATTTCTTGATCAGTTAGTACAAATTAAAATGTAGTGCTATAATTTAGTGTAATGGTCACAGAAATATTCAAAAATTGTACTATTAGCATAATTACTCTTTCGGTTCTTATTTCAAAGCCTGAATAAATATTGTATGATGAATTACAGAGTATTTCTATAAAGAAATTTCATCAGAGTTTCAGACCAAAGTCACAACAGGGAATTATAATGTTTATAATTTACTGGTTTACGATAATGATAATTTTTATGTTATTCCCACACTATTTTGGATTGATCTTCCTCTGGTATGCTTGTGGCTTAAAAGATTGGAAAGAAATACTCAAATGCCACAAGGCAAGGTCACAGTATATTGAAAGAAGTGTTGACAACGGAAGCGCTATCCAAAATATATCCTAAATAATTGGAACTGTATGTACATTGTTAAATTTCTGTTTTTTTTTTTTTACAGACGTTGCAACCAGAGCCTTCATTTGGGACAGAGAAAGAAGTAACTGATTGTATTGCCAGGACTCTTAAATATGCCCCAGACAGATTGGGGGAGGGGAAAGAGAGAAATAAAATATATTCCATTCTTTTTTTTATTTCTTTCAAATTGACTTAGATCCATTAATTACTTCATATAAAAATCATTGATAAATTTCATTACACTTGACAAATATCTTTTAGTTCATCTGGCCTGAAAGGCAGTTTGGGTTTTTATACCCCACGCAACAAGTTGCGGAGGGTATAATGTTTTTGACCTGTCCATCCGTCAGTCCGTCAGTCCTGTTTCTTGTCATCGCAACTCCTCTCAAACCACACAACAGAATTTCACGAAACCTTTTTAGATAATAATGACATACTATGTAGTTGTGCATATCGACAGGAAATTACGATTCAATTTTTTTTCTAGGAGTTACGCCCTTTGAACTTATTTACTTTAATGTACTACTGCAACAGTTTGTCATCGCAACTCCTCTCAAACCACACAACAGAATTTCATGAAACCTTTTCAGATAATAAGGACATACTACGTAGATGTGCATATCGACAGGAAATTACGATTCAATTTTTTTCCCAGGAGTTACGCCCCTTTGAACTTATTTGCCCAATATACTACTGCAACCTTTTGTCATCGCAACTTCTCTCAAACCACACAACAGAATTTCATGAAACCTTTTCAGATAATAAGGACATACTACGTAGATGTGCATATCGACAGGAAATTACGATTCAATTTTTTTCCCTTGAGTTACGCCCCTTTGAACTTATTTGCCCAATATACTACTGCAAAAGTTTGTCATCGCAACTCCTCTGAAACCACACAACAGAATTTCATGAAACTTTGTACATAATAAGGACATACTATGTTGATGTGCATATCGACAAAAAATTATGAATCAATTTTTTTTTTCTTACAGTTATTTTAATTCTCCAGTGACAATGTGGGGACGTAGGGTATGTGAGCATGCTCACTAAGGTTCTTTAATTGTCATTATAATGCATCTGTCAAGGTCTTAATTTGTCCTTGAACTTTTTTTCACGTCATCTTTGAAACAACTTGGAGGACTGGAACAAAAATTTGTATTTGCATGGAATAGATTTACAGATTTTCAATCCAGGGACTTACTTGATCCCAGTTATTAGGAATAGACTACAGAGGTCATTAACAATTATCTCGAAAACAATTACATTTACGTTCAGCAAAATCCTTACGATTCTGATATTTTGTTTCCTTGGATGATTATGTTGTATGAAGCTGGCTATGGTGGATGCCCTTTCTTTGATTCTTCATGTTTGTCCATTTGTACACTTCTTCTATGGTGTGTTATAACTTCTGCAGTATGCATTGATTGATCTTGATCATATTTATACACATCAATAAGCAACGCAAGAAATACATGATATAAAGTCCTTAAAATTTATTATGAAAATGCAAAAAAGAGGTCACAACGATAAAGGCACTGACATAAAGGTCGCAAAGAGAATATGACACCACAAAAAAAATAGAAGTTGAAAAGACATCACAAAAAAGACGTTGAAGAGACGTCACCAAACAGACGTTGAAGAGACATCACTTTAAAGACGTTGAAAAGACGTCATTTCACCTTTCAAATTCAACGTAAAAGACGTCATTCAGACGTCCCATAAAGACGTCTTTTCAACGTAAAAACAACCAAATTTGCCAGCTGGGTACAGACAGCACAACCTGACCAATTCACTCGAAAAAAAACACCATCCTAATCGGTAACAATTTTTTACGTGATGTTAGCCATTGAAAGAAATTCATTATTGTTGCACTTAGTTAAACAGCAAATAATTAAAGATTTTTAAATTAATGAAGTAGTCAAAACTGTAAACAATATTGATACAATCGATACAAATATCATTACAAATATCATCATTTTTTGTTTCTTTTATTTACAATAGTTTAGTCATGGCGGATCGATTATTCTATTTTTATCAAACTATAACTGTTTACCTATACCGACAGCCCTTCACCTTACCTATTTTGAACGTATACATATTTATAAATAAACTATGAGTAATCGATGTGTACGTTTTTAATACTAGTGTGTTTAAAGTTTGTCTTTATAATCCATATGTCCTGTCATTAATAAGCAACCTACCTTGATTTGAATCAAAAGTTTAAACTTACCTAACAATAGAACTTTGACCTCTTTCTTTAAGTCGTCTTTGTCCTTTTTTATTCGCTTCTCGATTTGTTTATTTACTCGTTTTTGTTCACTTCTACAGCACAACATCTTTGTAACAATTAATAACGTCTGTTTTAAACAGTCAGAGACATATATATTCTCCTATGTTGGAGCACCAGTGTAAAAGCTGAGCGAATTGGTAAAGTGCTTACACATGTTAAACGTGTAAAGGAGGAGCTATATCTATATGTTAATGTCACTGCAAATCGATAAAAAAAAACAGTATAAGTTTCCAAAATGGGGTCTTTTTTTGCTTAGTTTTCCAAAACAAAAACGGTCTGTCATTACTTTCAAAACAAAATTATTGTATTGTCTAAATAAAAGGGTAGAAGATGTATGTCTATTCCAGTAAAACAGTTAAAATAAAATATATGTGTTGACAAAGGGATGATCCTTTGAGATATTTTTCTACTTTTTTATGAGAGATCTGAATATCGGTCGTCATTTTATTTTTTCATGCTATTTTCGAGGATCGTACAATGACTGTCTATATCGGAATAAGGTCCATTGATATTTTCTTCAATTCAAAATTCCTGTATAACAATTGATTTTATTTTGATTATTCTTCCTGAACCTTTCTGGAATATTACCTTATCAATACGGATCATTGGCGTGTTGGAAAAATATTTCAACGAATCTTCCACAATAACATCCAGTTGAAAAGACATTAAAATGTGTACGTGAAGAATATGTCTGCATAGCATCATCTGAAACTCTTTTAACACAAAACTCGTATGGCCTGCTTTTTTCATCGTGTCTGATGTTAATTGAAAAATTATCAAGTTATATGTGGTTGTTTTGTTTTTACTGATATTTTTTCATTATAACTCGATCCAAAATATTTGAGCTTTACCAAACATGACAAGCAGCGTCTTTCGCCAAACATTGAACATTTCTATTTCTCAGAGTTTGCAGGGTGGGATTCGTGTTGCTCAGTCTTTTGATTTATTTTTAATTGTTGCCCGTGGTGTCGTCATTTTAATTTTTTTGTATTCAGGGTGTTTTGATCTATTTGTATAGCATATATATATCCAAAAATAAGCTTTACTTTTTAATTACTACGAACTTCAATTATAGCCAAATGTATTGAAAGTAACAGAATTTAGCTTAACAAATAGGGAAAGATAAATGAACGAAAGATTGACACTACCTTCAATTATTTAGTTTTACTTTATCATTTCATATTATTACTTATACATACGAAATACATTGAAACCTTTGTCCTTGGTTGACCATGCCTATGTTACTAAATATTTTTGCTGTATTAGAATTTTGCAACCAATCTATTTAGTAGAGTATTATGAAAATAAACAACATACACTACTTCAATGATATAAGAAAGTTAAATCTCATGTTTTGAAATTTGGAATTAAAACCCTATTTATTTTCACTGTAACTTTGACATGAAGAACAGAAATAAAACCGTTGTTTTGCTGGTTTTGTTAATAAACGTGTTGGTATTATGTGTCATACATTGGACCACCTTTTCTTGACAGATATTCGTAACAATACTTTTAAAAGGCGGGATTTTATGCTAATAACGTTAATGTCTAAAAACAAGAAATATTGAAATTAGCTGTTATAAAGGAGAGGTGAAAAATATCAAAGGGATATTCAAAATCATAAGTCGAAAACTGACAAAGTAATGGCAAACACAGAAATGCAGAACATTAATGATTTCTTTTTCCTAAACAGCACTTTGTAAAGTTTTAGGTTTGTCTTCAAAGAAAATGTGTTTCTGTAGCCCTTACAGCTACATGAATTTAAGTCTATAATTGTTATTTGAAACAGGTTATTTTCCTAGTTGGGTAGTAGAACTGCTTCATTACAATGAAGCTCAATAACGAAGTCAACGATAAGCGAGTTTTTATCGCCCTTGAATTAGAGATAAAATCTGATTTATATAAATTGATATAAATTTAAATGGTGTTATGCCATCCAGCATACAAGCTGGAAATGTTTGTATATTTCAGGTAAAAATAAAGTATTTTTAAAATCAAACTCAATCAAATTGACGATTTAAAGGACGTTGACAATTACATTTAAGTAATACGGTTTCGTTCACGAATAAGGTGGACTGTTTCAGTTTGATTCTAATTTATTGTAAAAAAAAGTCAGAAGACAATCTCAATAATAAATCGACGAAAGCACACTGTGGCCAAAACTAAAATCGACTAAATACCAACAAAGTCTACAAAACATTTAACATTAAGCTAGAGAGCACCCAATTCAAAAACAAGGGAGGATATCAGGTTCCCCGGAAGCCTCCGAGACCTCAAAAGAATGTGTAGGACTGTGAAAATGTAAATACATCTAATAACAAAATCTTGACATTGTATTTGAAAGCATTATCATTCCAAGTGTAAGAAGGATTCAAGACTTACCATGTTGTACACCAGACGCGTTTCGTCTCTATTGAATTACTTGGTGGTGCCTGAATCCAAACAATTTGGAGGTCATATACATTTTATGAAGTGGAAGATTAGACTTTGATTTAAAAACAAATAATTTAATTTTAAATGTAACACGTCTTCCAATTGGCTGAAATGTTTTGTCTATCAGCTCATATACATAATTTTGTCATGTGGCCGTGACGTTATCAACTTTTTCATGATTTACTCCTTAAAAATGGAATTTAGAATTAAGACAAAAAAAATATTAAAGTCATTCCTTAAAAAGAGACAACACATAATATAATTCGAAATATGCATTATTATTTGAATGTAGGTGATTCAGATGTTCTTGTCTGTTGCATTCAACTAGAAGTAAGTCACACCACGGTACCTGGTGCATTCCTGGTACCTACTTTGACCTGCAGTTGGTGTCGAGTTTTCACACTATGAAAAGCATGTTCTTTAAAGTGTTTCACTGCCATCACGACTTTTTTTTTAATGCAGTAACATGAATTAAATTCTTGCACAACATTTCAACGTCATTCGGTTGATGAAATATTTCACAGCTCGCTTTTTGCTATTAGTAGCAGATTAGATTAAAGCTGAAATATAAAATATCTACGGAAACAGTTATTTCGGTACTGACATGATTTACAACAATCCTTTCTAAAATTGTCCGTTTATAAATTTTGAAATTATAAAGAAACTAAGGTTTCAACTCCCTCAGGCTAAATTGACCTTTGAAGGATTTGGCTATTTTTTTATTCAGGGCATCCTTAGCCATCAAATTCTAAGCTGTTGGCGTTCCTGATGAAAAAAATCCAAAAAAACGCTTGGGAAGCACGAAATTTATAACGTGTTGTTTTCATTTTTTGTTGTAGCACATTTGTCCATTGATTATCATCTTTGTGAATGATATACTTCATATGTGATAGATCAATGAATCTGAAATATTCTCAAAAGGGGTACTAGAGGGTAAGCTTTTTAATTTCCGAAATGTACAGTGAAATACACAATTCTTTTCTTAGATGATTTTTTAATATCTACATTTGGTCAATATAATAAAGCATGAACTGACTATTCATTACTGCCTTATCTTTTAAGGTTTAAGAAGGATAAAAGAGAGGTTAAAGATACCAAAGGGATCTTGGGTGTTCAAGTTCAATTTAATATGCTGTAGACCAAAAGGGGACATTATTCGGCAATCATTGTGTTTTGGGTTTTTTCTTTGTGAAGTGGATTTTTAGATGAAATTCTCTTTACATTCGACGGAACCCTCCGAATGTTTGTTGTTTGTCTCATTATAAAATACTTATTCATCTTTCATTGAGGTCGAAATATAATATACAAGTTATAGGCACTAAAGTAAGATCCACCGGACTGAACGAATCAACATCACGTTGTTGTTGTTTTCTGCTGTTGCGTTGAATTGCCATTTGCGTATGCTCAAATTTGCTTCTATTCATGCAATGTTCAAATTATATTGCTACCAAACATCTGTCATTTACTAGAATTATGTAGGTATACAGTGATACAATATAAACATTTAGGACATAAACTATAAGAAATACGTCACATGACAATCAATTTTCGAATTAGGCGTCAAAACAATTCATGTAGAAATTTAGATTTCGATTTATTAAGAAAAAAGTATTTGCTATCACAACATTTATATAAATACATCTATTTCTAAACACATTATTGTGTACAATCAACCGGAACGAATACTATGATAGACTATCAAGTCGTTTTATTTTGAAAGATGCTGTTGTTTTCAGATAAGTTTACATCAGTCATCACGACAAACTGTATACAATTGAATACTAGTGACTTTAATCATCTAAATTTTCATTGACTACTAGCATATATCATATATATCTTCATGCACAGATCAGAAAAATTACTAATTTGAATTACAGTCTAAATAGATTGAAGAATAGATAATATGTCACTTAGTAAACTATATGCAAGATTGAATATTGTAATTCTTACAATAGAAAATATATTAAGATTATAGAAAATTAAAATACAAATTATACATTTATAGACTGAACTAATAGTATCTAATTACTTATAATACTGATAGTAACTATAGTCAATGTCATATTACAATTGAAATCAATAGTAGATAATTGAACGTAGTTATCAATTAATGATTATATGTACATATCATTTAGTGTAAATAATTATTGAATGTCATGAGAATTCGTATTCGATAGAATAATTGTAATGAACTGTATATCTTTTAATATTTGATTGGATTTGAATTAAAATCTTACATTTTAATTTCATCATAAATCAATGACTTAATTTATAGATTTACGTAGCAATTATTTAAAATAAGAAGTCAATAATTAATTCAGATTGTAACATATTTCGTATCATTAGTAATAATATTTAGATAATATTTATATAAATGACTGTAATACGAATGATATATTAATCTTCATAATTAGAAATTAATGAATTTGAATTAGCAATTATGCTTAATCAATGAAATTCATAGTAAATTAATTGCATTGAAAGTATTATTATTCACTTAACAATATATAAAATATGATAACTCACTTGAAATAAGATATCAAGTTCAATTAATATCACGAATTAAGTTTATCAATTAAGATTATTACTATGTAAAATTTTTAAGTTATATCTACAGATACTTTATTGTTTCCTCAATAATGTTGTCCAAAATCAAGAATAACTGATAATGTCATAGAACTTTACACTTATTATTTATATTTGATAATTTATTTCATACTGACATTTTACTAAAATTTGAATTCAGATTTTTTATTGATCATCGTATGTTAAGATTATATTAATTATCATAATTTATAACCATTTAACTCTTTAGTTATATTGAACTACTTAAAATTACTTTAAACTGATCAATGATGTTTAACTATCAAGTTAAGTTCTTTTATCGATAACAGTTATATTTTGTTATTTCTAATCGTTACTTATTACAATACTTAATGTTAGATTAAAAGATCAGTTATCATATAAGATTTAATAGAGTTCAATAATATTAATTTAGTTTATAATTATTCCTGTTTTAACAATCTTATTATTTAATTATTTTTAGTCTAAGGTGGTAACTCGTTCAATTACTTGATTTAACGCTTAGCTAGATTAATAAATTTCATAGCATATGATCATACTTACATATTAACTAATATCAAATATATTCAATATTTATTTATTATTATTTATTATATGATTTTATTTATTATACTATAGTTAATCTATTAGTAAATAATTTATAATATTTGTAAATATGAATACTGACAATCAGTTTGACAGTAAATGATTAACTATCTACATATTCAAATAAGTTTTAGTCATTATGATTTAGTTATATTAACATCATTTGAAATTTATTTGACTCTAATTATATTTACCTTAGCATAAGTCAAAGTTTTTTAACAAGGATTCGGAATAGACTTTAACATTGAATTACCAATATATCCAGTTTATATAATCAAATTTTATTATAATTAAACCTATAACAATTAATTAATTAACTTTCATCATATGTTATGAATAAAATAAAATCAAATTTTTTGAATAGTATCAAGTAAATCCTTATAAACTTTTGTAAATCATAAACAAAATAAATAATTACAACTTTCATAATTTTCAAACGATTAAACATGAATATAAAATAAATCTAATTACTTGAATCATTGTAAAGTCAAGCTTCTCAACATACTGATGTAATTATTTAGTAAAAATTATTCCATTATGGTCATTCTCTTCAAATACATCAGAACTATTAGTTAATTATTCCAGTTTATTAATTCAGATCTGTTTCTATTAATCAAATAAGATGACATAATAGTAAATGGTTTCAATGTAAACTATTGTAAATGTCTTAAATAATTAAACCGAAACTTTTTTAATTAATTAAACTTAACGAAACTTATCCTAAAAACAATAAAGATTCTCATCATTCAACAAATCACATGACTATGGACTAAAAAATTACAAAACATTAAATTATGTACTATTTTTTGTATACAAATAAAATCAATTTAATTTAATATATTAATTTAGAATAAATTTAACATATTAAACTTTTAAACAATTATTAAAATTTTATCCAGAATATCGAAATAATTTCTAGTTTTATAACATTAAAATAATATTTCTTATAAATGATTTAAAACATTTAATTTAGTTATAAGCATTATCAACTACGTCAAAATAAAGAGTTTAGAATTAATAAAGTTTTTCATCTAATACGTAATAAGTTTTGAATTCTTCATATTATATAAAATAAGACTTCAAGTTGTGATTTGATTCGATATTTCGTTCATAATTTTAATTTCCTTTCTATGTAGACAATTAATATTTATAAATAGCCCTAAAAATTGAAAAGATGTCATCGGTATTCATTAATGACAAAATCACAATTTTCAAGATGTTTTCTTTTAACTATCTTACTTACCGAAATGGTGCGATATGGGCAGCATATATATCGTAAACAATAATCGAGGAAACTGCCATTACTTCCGCTGCACCTGTCGACATGAGCGCCATACCAACCATTATAAGGATCAGATAACTTCCCGAGTCACCGAGGACCTTCTTGGCAATAAAAGGTGTGACCAGACCTAAAATAAGAATACATTATTTTAACCCTTATCGTAGCCTATAAATTTATCTAAATATAGTAGTTTGGCAAGTCTTATTTAAGTGTTGAAATTGTTTTAATATGACAACTTTAGAGAAATTTCAAGCGTTTTCGCCGATGTCTGATACCCGTTACTTTAAATACACGCCACTGTGGACAATAACATTAATATTTTCATATGTATATTTTATATGTTAGCGAGGCTCTAAACTGTTTGGTTTGTTTTTTGGGTTTTTTTTTTTTTTTTTTTTTTTTTTATTCAGTTTCATTCTGTCAATATATTAAAATTGGGTGAAAATCATAGAAATAAAAACATTTTTTTTTTTTGTCAAAGTGGGGAAACTTTTTGGAGTGGTTTAATTTTAGTTTATATTGCTATAACGTTATTATCTGGAAGGTTTCCCCTTCCGTAAATGTGTTCTTCAGGACAGAATGGATCAGTGACTAGAAAAACGCAAAAATAAAACATGTTGACCCGATTCCCAAAAGTAACACTCTGTGAAAATAAAGTTAAATAAAATAACAGTATGTTTATAGCATCAAAAGTGATGATATCAAATATCAGGAATTGTGAAACAGTCGTTTAAGTATCTAGCGACGTCAGGTGATACATCAAATTAGACATTAGAGTTATCTTCCTTTGATAAAATAAATCTATGTTCATAATATCGATCAATAATGTTGTTTAACTTACCTTGTTCGACCTGTTCCTCACTTAGCGGAAAGCATCCCCTCTCATCTACAGTGGACAAAAAAGTCATGCCAGTTGTTACTGCAATAGATGATGGAATGGCAAACCACATCAAAGCGGCTAGAAAGAAACCGGTCACTCCTTGCATGGGTTTGGCTGCTATTCTACTTTGCCAAGATGCCTGGTCACAATATGTAATGGATGATGTCAAAACTAAACCAACAAGTGCATAAATCAAACCTGTCTCAGATACAAACGTAAAATAGCTACTACCGAGATTCCCTTCTATTCCGGTCACTATTTTCGTGTCTGTTAAATTCCCGTCCACTACCTTATTCATTAGTGTTGCGTTGGTTAGTTTATTGTAGACGCTGTCAAAGGAATATCCATTGTCGGAGTTATAAAAGATATTAACAATGATGATTGTGAGGCAGACATATATAGAAACAGTATTAAAGTATGAGACATAGAACGTCGTTCCCAATCCACCGATGAAAGAATAACATCCAAAAAGAGTGGCGATGACTAAAGTGCAAAATTCATCTGAAGCATCTTTCGTCACTGATTTTATCGTCGCAGTACCAGCAACGACTAAAGAGGCAAGTATGACCATGTTTACAAGAAGTGCTTGTATGGAGTATATAATATGTGCCAATTTACCATGTCGTGCTTGAATGATCTGAAATATAAACATGTATAAATTTGGAAACAAAATATTTCACTAAAAGATAACATAGATACGTGTATCATTATGTCCTGTTTTCAAGCTGACTCTGCTAAGAATTGAGTATCATATATATATATTATTCAACCTAAGCTTTGTAGCATTCGATCCCCAGAGTGCTTATTTTTCGTATGATTTTATATCTATAGATAGCTTGGCGGTTATGATTAAACAACATAGGGTCATCAACACAAAAAAAACTAAAGGATCATTAATGAATCATAAAAGTTTGGTAACAATTTAATTTGTCCTTAGAATCATTTTTGTTATTTTTTTTTTTTTTTTCATTTTTTCCCATTTCATTTAGTAAAGATTATGGTCATTATTTTCTATTTCTTTTAATTTATGGAACAGTAACATTAAGATGGACATCAACTATAAAAGTATAAAAGTGCATCATAAAAATAACATTGACCAAAGGTTGGAGGCAATCGACTTCCCAAATGTGGCTGAATTTTTCATCGATTTTTTTTATGCTATTTACGATCTGATTTTTGTTAATGGCTGGCAGCAATTTATCAAAGCGGATGAGATCATCAACCATTACTTGTAAAGAGGGTTCCAAAAAGAGAGATTGATAGTAGGCTGGTTCTCACCCTTGCAACATAAGAGTACCAAACAGATGAAACGTAATGAGGAGAACTCAGGTGTCATAATAGAACATGTGTATCCTTCACGGGATTGTTTAGAAATTCATTTCTTGATTACTGTTGTCCAATTGCTTATTTGAATAAATATTCAATTATGTTTGAAGTTATTTGATGTCATCACCAATATTTCTTGTAGGGGGTCGCAAATATATATTATCTAATGGCCGTTTGAAAGTAACTGGTGAATCAGAGTATTTCCTGATATTTTTTTTTTTTATTTTTTTTATTTTTCATCCCTTTTGTTATCAAAGATAAAGCGGCCGTGGTCGTTGAATAACGGGGTCATTTGACATAACCGTTCTTAATTGGACCCTACGGAGGACGCAGGCCAAGTGTTCCACCAATTTGTCCATTGGTTCCAAAAGAGAAAGGTTTTCAAAGTTTCAGCAAAAGATAACAAAATGACAGAAAAAACACAACAGTTCGGGTCAGATGAGTAAATAAAAGTACCAAAAAAACGCATTGAAGATATCAGAAATTTACATAAATCTTAAATAAGCAACAATGAGGTTTCTTTTCCAGATTTTGATAATTCAGTATCACATGGGATTCTATAGACAAAGAATTACAAAAAAAAGATAATTTTTCGTTCCTTACTGTTACTTTTCCTTTTTGCACAGCGATGTTCCCTTGTTTCTTTCTTACGGTGTGCATATTCACGTTCATTATGTCCTTGTTTGAAGTGATATTTCAAATAGTAAATATTTAAGTCAGGAATTTCGTTACTACAAATTACTAAAAACTTTCAATCATATAAACACTTGGTTTGAAGCTTGGCTATACCTGTAAAAACTTTAATACAAACAAATATCACATCATAATTGTAACGTCGATGTTTAGAAAGCACGTTGATTTAGATACTATCTGTTAAACCTTATTGATCTTTTGAATTTGACACTGTAGTAAGATCTTTGATTGAATGATGTCTTTATCGGTATTAACACTGCGACTTTCTTTTTAAATAAATCAAAACATAAAGAAATATTTTTTGTAATAGATTTATGAGCATTTATGGTCCTAAATCCAGTCGATGTTTACAAGTTCGAATTGCATAAGTATTTGCTTTTCTCAGACTCTACATAACCTTTGTACACTGAATCTGTTGGATATGCACTGATTTGCATTTCGGTCTGGAAAAATAGTTTATTTAGTAGTTGAAATAGAGGTTGAACACGCTTTCAGTAACTGCAAATACTCGTAGATCGATACTTTGTGTTTTTGTATTTTTGTTAAAGTTTTAGTTCGCATCATGCCGATCTGATATAACAGTCCCTGATTGTTTTATTCTTGTGTTTTACTGTAACACAATTGTTCTAACAGATTCACCAACAACACGAGAAAGCACAATGTCCCATACTACTTTTAATGTCCCATACATCTTGTAGCCGGCTGAAACATTTTGTAAATAAAATTCTTGTTAATGTTCGCTTTTTCTTATATTAAATACATCAGGCAAAAATGCATATGAGGAAGACTTTCATACTCAACAACAACAAATGAAACGCACCAACTCCATTAATCTGTCAGGAGTAAAAATTGCATATAATGTTTTAAAAAGTGACTGATATGATTCAAAAATTTGACATTGAGTTAGTACATTAAATTTTGTAAAAATGATAGTGTCAACCCAAAACAGAAAAATTCGCCAATTTTATTTGGAAAACTAAAGTCGTGCGTATCTTTTTCAAAACAAAAAGAAAAATGACTTTGATATTCATTGTCTGAATAGATTTTTTTTTCTAATGATTAATTTGAAACGGTTTTTCTTTGACTTTTAAATGTTGACTCTTTTTTATGAAATCCCCTTTGTCGTCACTAAAACGAAACATTTCCTGTAATCCCTTGGATTAATTTCAATGTAACGCTTTAAAGGCTGATCAAAGAACACAGGCGTTTAATTTTGTACACCAGACGCGTTTCGTCTACATAAGGCTCATCGATATCAGTGGTGCTCAAATATTCTAAACCTAAACATTTTGTTGTATGATCATTACTTAAAAGTATTATTTTTGTTGTTGCAAAAACAAGAAATTAAGAAAATGCTGTAAATGGAATAAATGTGTTTAGTTCCGATGCAAAGACCCTATAAGTGAATCAATATTAAAGCCAAAATGTGCAATCTTTAATGACCTGACAACAGTATCGTAACTATATCCCTTCTTAATAAGTCTATTTAAAGGTTTTGTTAGCTTCTGAGGTGAATACTGACATTTTAGTGCTTTATAAAGAATATTACCATAAAAGATTGGTTGTGAAATACCTGAACGTATAAGAAGTCTGCATGTTGAGCTATATTTACGAATGATGTCCTTGTACCGATGATAAAATTTAGTAAATGTTTTGACTAGTTTGTAATATCGAAAACCCTGGTGTAATAATTTTCTGTAATACATAAATTTCTTTCGTTAAAATCTGAAACGTTGTTACATACACGAGCGAATCGTACAAGTTGAGATATATAAACACCGTAAGATGGTGACAAGGGAACGTCACCATCTAAAAATGGATAATTAACGATAGGAAATGAAAAATCATCTCTTTTATCATAAATTGCAGAAGTGCATTATTGACTTTGATGTTCATTTTCTTCATAGATTTTTTTCTTCTAATGATTAATTTAAAAAAAGGTTTTTATTGACTTTTAAATGTTGACTCTATTTTTATCCCATAAAAAACTAATGTCCTAAATTAGCGTGAAAATCACGAACGAATTGAATGAGTCTAACAAGTTTGAACAAGACTTCACGATACGTTTTGCATCACAGTCAATTGTCACATAATACATTTGGTATCTTACATTCAATGTCCTTAATGCACTTGTCCAAAACAAACAGAGGGCCTACGAACTACATTATAAAGAATGCAAACTAGAATTAGCTCCTAATGCAAGAAAAATGTTAAAAACATCTTTCTTACAGTTTTTTTAACAAAATATGTTTAAGTTATTATCATTCAAACATTGGAACTCTTTTGTAACACTGCATTTCGTTTATAATCAAACATGAAATTGAGAGGTGTTAAAATGTAATAAAATAGCTTCATTAAAGTCATAAAAAAGTTACTGTATCTTTACTGTATATTTTGTTGCCGGTACTTGGCCATGATACCGGCAAAAAATATCAATGATTATTTTGCTTGAACTTTCATTTTCTAATTGATTTATCATAACTGTATCTACCCACCTGGGGATAGGTTTTGCTCCAGGCGCTTTTGTCTTTAGATGCGCAGACATAACAGGAAACACAGCTATGTTCATGGCTGCTCCAACTGTATACCAAAACGGTCCTGCTATACCAGTCTACAAACATAGGAATCAAAATAATATGAGTATACATGTATGTTCGAAGTAATATACTATATTGCTGTATATAAATTGTCTTTTAAGAATAATATGCATTATGTGTGTTCAGTACCACATATCAATGACCCATATATCATTATAACTTTTTGAACATGTAACCCGAATAGACCTAAGCCTAATATTATTATAGCTTAACAAAAGATTATGCAAAAATGTCTGCTAAAACATTTTTAATCTGTCTCTATTAGTAAAAACAAAATATGTAACTTCAAATTGTTATTCAATTGCCTTGGCGTCATTAAAAGGCGTCGGCAGTTTCTGTCATTACGTAAGGAAATCAATGGCGCTTACGGCTTTAATTAAATTCGTCCATTTTTTAAATATGAATTATTTCATACACATTTATTGTAATATTTACAGGGAAACATTGGGTTAAAATCCCTTCATTAAGAATTTGTCGACTTGACAAAGTAATACCTTATAAGTTACAGTTGCACTTTGCATCAAATCACCGGGCCAGAGCAGCTGTGATGCCACTGTCACAGCCGTCAAACTGGTGCTGACTTTTCCACCTGCGTCGAAAGTCCTATCCACATTCTTTTCTTCGTGATAAACATTACGTCTGATGTAGTTGTAAGATACCGCGAGAACCAACGAGATTCCTCCAAATCCAAGCAGCATAAGACAAGCTGTTTCATACTTTTCCAGAACTGGTGGTATATCTTCGTAGGTACAATTTCTGTTAAAAGAAATGATAACGTTCTTTAAATTAATCATTCAAGACAATAATTATTTTTAAAAGAAGTTTTTTAATCAATTGTTCATATCGGCAGTGTGTTTTAAGATTAACAAATAACAAAACGATTACATTTAACGACTTTTTGGCAAAGTTTTATACCTTTATTGCCGTTTCTCATAAATTCTCCTTCCTATCAATTATACGTACATTTTGTTTGCATGGCCGGCGTCCAAATTGGTTTTGTTGAGGTCCATTTCGCCTTTTTGACGTCTGTTTTGGCTTGAACTGTATCTGTTAATAAAATTTAAAATATTTTGGAAAAAACTTTGTGCACATATGAGTAAATGTCCTGCAAAATATATGGACGAATGCAAATCTTAATTTGGCCTGAATTTGGTGCATGTTTTTCCTATCGTTACAAGGAAATTAGTATTGCGTGTGTGAAATGTATGAAATTTAAACTCTGAAACGTGCTGTTAGCGGTAAATTCCAAGCATTTATTGAATAGCTCAAACAAACTGGTAAACACACCTAAGGTATTGCGCTGAAACCTCAAACGTGGTTTTCGGTCAAAAGATACATGGACGTTACATGAGCAATAATAAGTCAATCAAACATGGTTTTTTTTTTCCGAATGACAAGGGTGACTCAAATAATTGGATTAGTTATTCTATAACTAATGACTGGTAGCCCATAAGCAGCGGTGCTGGCACAATGACAGTAAAAGGTGTATTGCATGATTGCTTTTCTAACAGAACATGTTTATATTTAATAACATTGATCAGACAAGATCGTGACCACGTCCAAGAAAATCCAATTATATAAAATGTTCTCGAGCGTAAAAAACAAAAAAGGCCTATACATAACAAATATTTCTTTGCTTACAAAGCAAGTGTTTTTTAATAACATTGATCAGACACGCTCGTTGCCTTGGGCAAGAAAAGCTAATTATATAAAATATTCGAGTGCATAAAAACCAACAGGGCCTATACATAACAACCTGAACCGCGTCAGGACAACTTCGCTTGAAGAGTTATTCCCAGCTACATGTATAAGCATATTGGAGTTACTGAACGGAAACATAAAATGTATCTATTTTGTATTATTAAGGACATGACTGGATAGCATGAAATTGATTGATTGATTGATTGATTGATTGATTGATTGATTGATTGATGTTTTCGCCACTTTCAGTACTATTGTGCTATTCCGTGGCGGTCGGTTTTTATTGGTGGAGGAAGCCAGGAGAGAAGCACCGGCTAGTGATAAAGTAGTTCAACTACTTGGACTACTAAGCCACCAAGGCCCCTAAAATGAATTTGAAACTATCCATATTCTAAATATCACTATAATTAGTGCGTAAAATAGCGTGAAAGTTTTAACTGATTTTATCGGTATTCACTCAGCCATCAAATCTGTCCCTTTTCTACACTAATAAGGAGAGTAACTTGGTGATTTTTTAAAATGCATCAATTTAAAGCTCGACTTTTGTTCAGTAAGGCCTGATATTACTGTAAACTATCAAATTATCTATTTCTAGCTTATCCTTAATTTTAGTATTCGTATCGAATATCAGGTTTTCTGCATATATATGCATTGTACTGTAAAAAATACTAAACTGCAGCTAGAACACTTCCTTTTCTTTAACTACTGATATATATATAGAATAATGACATTTTTGTTTTTGATACTGACTTTATCAGCAAGAATAGCAATCGGGCTCGCTATGACGAGCTGATATTCGAGCTGATGATGTCAGTACAAAAATATAAAATGCCATTATTCTTTTTATCGGCAATTTGTCTTAACTGTATGTTTTTTGGTTGAGAATATGAAATAAAATAAAAAATAGATCGTAAAACTATTTTTACGCGTACAAAACTTTGTGATTGATATTCGGTTGTGTGAATGAAGTCGAGTGAATTTCATTGATAAATTGACGCGGATGGAAATGAACGCATGACGTTGCTGCACACTGTAACATGTCGTCATTGCCTAATTTTTTCGAGTATTTACTCCTGTTCATGATCTAAAAATCACAACCAAAGATTCGTTCATTGAAGGAAAATAAGTTCTTATTTTGTGTTATATTTTTCATAAACCTCAAAGATGTAATTTTTAGCTGCAGTATATAAATAATATTAGGTCAATGTCAGAAAAATATTTACTATTTTGTATTCGTCCTTCTCCAGTTTCTTAACCTCATACAAAAATTTTGATATTTTATTATATTCATGAAATAACAATACAAGATAGAATGAGAAATATCGTCTGCTATTATTTTTACGGGACATATTATACATATTTATAAGATACAGACAGCAACAACATTTCTGCAAGTATTCAAAAGTCTCTAGTATCCGTTACCCGGTAAAGTATCGTCTGTGTAAATGTAAAGCTACGCTCATTATAATTTAGCTCCATTATAGAGCTAAAAACCCGTATAACATGTAAAAGTTGGGAAATATTAAAGCCATGGGATGCGGCAAGACTTAATGCTTCAAGATTTTCATTTTTGACTAAACCGTTTTCTTTTAGTCTTTTTCTGATTAATTGAAAGAGAATTAAGAATGTCTTGCAGTAATACGTCGTTCATGTAATACTTCCATGAAAACAACCATTTCTGTTCGTCTCTTTAGCTTGCACAAAGGCACGTCTTATTATTAGATTCCTTTTGGGTTCATTTAGTTACTACTGTCTACAAGCTTGTTTTTTTTATTAAAATTACTTATTTTGCGCAAAGTTTATGCGTAGGTCATTCTGGCATTTTCATAGTAATACTGCTTCACGTTTCCGTTATGCTGTTCATCGAAGCACATTTTGCATGAAGATCTTTTCAACCCTACAAAATTTCGGAGATCTAGAACCCATATTAGAAGTTTTTGATAACATAGAAACTATTAATTTCACTGAGACCTGTCCTGCATACCCTGGGGGATAAACAGTGTATATATTGAAAACTGTTCATTAGGCATTGAATGAAAGTGGACTTTGAACTATAGTAAAATCAGCTGTTTTATAGTAAATTTGACCTATTCACTTATAAGAACAACCAATCATATCAAAAGAATGTCGATGAGCGATACGTCGAGGTTAATTAAGGAGAGCCGAAGAATTGTTGACGCTTCCAATGATGTAAATCTGAATTCGGGTGCATTGCTAAACATGATTTTGGAAATAGTTACGGGTATCGACTCTACAATGAGACGTATGGAAACAAGTATGGAGAAGCGGCTGGATGATTTAAAACAAGATTTCTTAACGGTCTCAGTTAGGGTTAGAACATTAGAAAACCAGGCGAGCGATTTCAACAAAAAGCTTTCAGACTGCGAGACTAGCTGCCAAGGTGTTAGTAATCTTTTTGATCAGGTAAATGGACAAGTAAAAACTAACAGACGTAATATTAACAATCATGATATGAGAATTAAGAAACTTGAAGAGAAGTCTATCGTTCAACCGATTGTTCCACCAGTCATAGAATCAAACGAAATTGAGTCACTAAAAGCAGCCATTCTTGACTTGCAATGCAGGTCAATGAAAAACAATCTGATCTTCACGGGCTTGCATAGAATTCCGGGTGAAGATACGGAAGAGCTCTTGCGTTGTTTTTTATACAATGAGCTGGGGATCGACTACAGGATTGAATTCGGCAATGTCCATCGATTCAGAACAAAAGGGGACAACAGAAGAGCACCAATAGTTGCAAGATTCCTATATCACCGCGATCTGGAATATCTATTAGGAAACGCTACCAGACTTAAAGGTAAACCGTATGGAATACAGGAACAATTTCCTCATGAAATTGAACAAAAGCGGAAGGACCTTTATCCAGTGTTAAAACAGGCCAAACAGCAAAATAGACAAGCCTCTCTTGTGCGTGATAGGCTGTATATAGACAATCAGCTCTACATTCCTGACACGGTATTAGAGAATTCTAGAACAGAGCATACCGGCTCGTCGTCAACAAACCATGACACGAGCCCAAAAGGGTCTTATTCTAGTGATACCCCACCTAGCAAAAGACAGCGACAGGGACCATCTCCTCTTCCACCGCACGCAAATGCTACCCAGAATTCTGGCAGATAGGGGTATGGTGCAAGAGGACAATCTAAAAAGAAATCGAACAGTAATGAAACTGTGAATAAGAAATATACAATTAACAACGGTAGTTTAAATATTTGTTTCTTAAATGTTTGTGGACTTAAGAAAAGACTATTGTCTCCTGATTTCATTGACATTTTGTTTGAACATGATATCTGTATTTTTGTTGAAACGATGTTAACTGACTTAGATAATTTAAACTTGCCAGACGATTATATTCATGTCACAAAAATAGAAAAAATTTTAAAAGCATCATGTGGAATAGTTGTTTATAGAAAGAGTTTAGAAAAAAGTTGAAATTTCATGATACTGAGAGTCAATTTGTTTTATGGTTTCAAATTTCGAAATCACTTCTGTCACTTAATTCAGATGTAATTTTTGGCTGTGTTTATGTACCACCTGAAAATTCTAAGTATTCTACTATAGAAGCTTTTGAAGAATTGGAAAATGAATTGAATATCCTAACAAACACTGAAAATTGTTATGTTGCCCTAGCTGGCGATTTTAACTCAAAAACTGGGTCTTTACCCGATTATATTATACCTGATGAGTCAGTTGTTAGTATGTTTGATTTAGATTGTGATGCTGATATATTAGAGTATTTATATCATTTTGAGAATCTGACTCAAAACAAAATCTCCTTGCAAAGAGTGTCTCAGTGTACATGTAGACCTAATAAGTATGGTCATAGACTGTTAGAGTTGTGCAGAAAAAATAATTTATATATTGCTAATTCAAGAGTTGGATCAGATAAAGATATTGGGGAGAAAACATGTAACGATTCAAGTGTTGTTGATTATTTAATTATTTCATCAATGCTCTTCCCTTTGATTTTTTATTTTGAAATTGCTGACTTTATACCGTTATATTCTGATTGTCATTCATTTATACATTTCAGACTTCATGTAACATTTAGTAAATCAGATTCAATTATTACCGAAAATAGTAGTGATAAAAATTTTGTCAGGTGGAAAAGTGAACAGAAATCTGAATACGTTGATCGAATTCACAACGACCCCGAAGGTATTTTGGCCACTGTTATGAATAAACTGGACGATTTGTCCGTAAATAATGATGCAACTCAAAATGATATAAACAATATAGTTTTAGATATCAGCAAAAATTTTAAAAATGCAGCGGCAGAAACGTTTGGGAAGATAAAAAAACATAAACATTTTTACAAACATGAAAATTCAAAACCATGGTTTAATAGAAAATTTCATAAATCTCGAAAGAGATATAGTTTTTTGAAAAATGCTGAAAACAGACGCAAAATGAGACAAGCTAGTAAAGAACATAAAATAACATTAAATAAGTCTTTTGCAAACTATCAACAGAAGGCTGCTGATGAGTTGCGCAGCATTTCTAAAAAGGATACAAAAGCTCTATGGAAAATCCTTAATAATCTAAATAGTAGTAAAAAAAAAGATAACAATGACGATATATCTTTAAAAGCGTTGTATGATCATTTTAAAATCTTAAATGAAAATGTCGAGCCAACAAATGACTTCGAACAAGATTTTGACTTTGATACTTTATCAGACGATGTTGAGTTATTTCTAAATAGTCCAGTAACCGAAGATGAAATTAAAAAGGTTGTTTCGAATTTAAAAAATGGCAAAGCTTCAGGTAGTGATGAAATTTTAAATGAATATATAAAGAATACTATTGACGATTTAATGCCAATTTACGTTAAGCTATTCAATTTAATTTTAGATACTGGAATTGTCCCAGACAGTTGGTCTAATGGAATCATGATTACTATATTTAAAAATAAAGGATCAAGATCCGATCCCGAAATGTACAGAGGAATCACATTAAATTCATGCTTTAGTAAAACTTTTTCTGCCATGTTGAATTACAGGTTAAATAATTATGCAGATCACGTAGACCTGATTTCAAAGTCACAAGCAGGTTTTCGTAGAGGATTCTCTACTGTTGATAATATATTTGTATTGTATTCTTTAATTACTATATATTTTCATTTGGTAGAAGCTATTTTGCACTTTTATAGACTTTAAAAGCGCATTTGACACTGTATGGAGATCGGGATTGTGGCAAAAAATGCAAAAATCAAACATTAAAGGTAAAATATTTAAAGTGATCTATAATATGTATCAAAATATAAAAACATGTGTCAAGAAAGGGAATGAATTTTCCGAATTTTTCATATCTCACACAGGAGTCAAACAAGGTGAAAATTTATCACCTTTTTTATTTTCTTTGTTCCTAAATGATTTAGAAAATTATTTTGTTGAAAATAATATAGAAAGTCTAGATAATATTTCAAATCTGTGCTTGGAATCATTACAAATGTATGTTAAATTGTTTATTATACTGTACGCAGATGATACTGCGTTATTGTCTGAAAGTGCAGAAGGATTACAAAAAACCCTTGTATGTTTTGAAGAATATTGTAAAAAATGGAAACTTAAGATTAACACAAGCAAAACTAAAGCAGTGATTTTTAGTAAAAAGAAAGTAAAAAGAAATCAGAATTTTATGATATATGGAGAAAGCATTGAAATAGTTGATTCCTACTGCTACCTTGGTGTACTTTTCAATTACAACGGTAGCTTTTGTACTGCACGAAAAAAACTTCTTGATCAGGCACAGAAGTCTTTGTATGCTCTGTACCGAAAAATAAAAAATATATGTATTCCCGTCGATTTGCAGCTAAAACTTTTTGACTCCTTAGTTAGTCCTGTATTGTTATATGCTTCAGAGGTATGGGGATTTGAAAGTAAAGATAGCATTGAGAAAATACACCTTCAATTTTGTAAAAACATTTTGAAATTAAGAAGCAGTACACCAAATTATATGGTGTATGGGGAACTCGGAAGATTCCCTTTGGAAACTATTGTTAAACGTAAAATGGTGTTGTTTTGGAATAGTTTACTATTGGAGAATAACAAATTATCTTCCATTATGTATAAATTAATGCTCAAATTACATTTTCAATACCCCACAAAATTTAAATGGATTACGTACGTTAAATCCATATTTGACGAAAATGGAATTAGTTTTATTTGGCAAGATCAACTTCCATTGGATAAACTGGGTTTAAAGAACATAATTTCACGACAACTGAATGATCAATTTATCCAACATTGGTTTTCCCAAATGAATAACTCTTCAAGAGGTGCATTTTATTCAAAATACAAACAGGAATTTCGTTTGAAACCTATTTAGTAAAGTTGAAGCAGTGTGACAGGATTTATATAGCAAAACTCAGATGCTCAAATTTAAAATTTCCTGTAGAAACGGGAAGATGGTCTGGAATACCAAAAAATGAGCGAATTTGTCATCTCTGTGGAAATGGAATAGGAGATGAATTTCATTATCTATTCAAATCTCAAAACAGGAAATTAAACTGCTTAGAAATATACATATACCACAATATTGTACTGCAAATCCAACGGAGTACAAATTAAAACAGCTTTTAATATTTTGTCATGTAGAACTTTACAAAAACTTAGCAATATTTTTAAAACTACTTACACGATACTTATGATTCATGTTTGTCTTTTTAGAGTTGAATGTTATGGTAATTTATAAATTAACATTTTGCTGTATTTTACCATGCATACATTATTATGTTTAGTGTAAATGTACTGAGTATAAAAATGTTAATGTGTATATATGATGTCCTCTTGTACACCTATGTGTCTGAGGTTTAATAATAAAATATTGTCTATTGTCTATTGTCTACAAACAGGTGATTGACTTACAATGTATTATTACATGTGTATGCTGCAACCACGAAATAACAGTAAAATTACACCTTTGATTTGTTTTTCTGCGCATTATTTAAACGTTGTCAGGAAGATCACGTGTAGTCATACATGTTGCATTTTATACGGAAATAAAATTAATCTTTTGGAATGTTTCGGTCAATAAAATTTACGAAATTGTAAGGAGTTATAAATCATGTATATATGATCCTCTTTTGAGTAGTGACAAAGTATGTCCTCTTGAGGTATTATGTTTTCTATTTTATCCTTTAACTGACCTTTCTACTATACAAATACAGGTTGACAGATAACATAAAGCAATAAACGTATAGCATCCGTTTATAGTCAGTCTCCTGGTATTAGAAAGAGGCAAAAGATACCAAAAGGACATCCAAACTCATAAGTCGACAAAAAACTGACAACGTCATGGCAAAATAGAAAAAGACCAAAAGACAAACAGCAGTATATAAAACACAACATAGACTGAGCAACACAAGCCCCACGAAAAACCGGGGGTGATCTCAAGTGCTCGCTTTAGTCTCCTAGTATCTTGCTTCTGTTGCAGGCGAACGGTTATGTTTAAATTACTGTTTACAAAAAGCAAATGCAACGATTTGGATGGGGAAAAACGTTTAAGTTCAATGTTAAATTGCAGGATAAAAAATATTCGTACAGTGAAGGAAAATACATAACTCATTTGTACTCGCTACAAAACAAGAGAAAAGATCGGCGAACCTCGCAGAATCTATAGCTCGTCAAATAAATTTAATAATTTCCTACACTATACGAATATTGTATATTTAGTTTACAGTACGGGGTTTGTTTATTGTTATACGTATTGACAACCAACTTGTTGATCGGACCTTCTCAGCTACTCATATTTCAAACGATGGATGGATGATGGCTGTTTTAACGTCCAGTGGCAAATTAAATGCATAGTCTGGCAAGAACATATTAGTACGGTATGAATATAAACCCTGCTTGGTACTAGATCGACACACTGAGCCGGATTTTTTACGTGCTAGTTCATAAGTTAACAGTGCGCAGGATGACAAGTCACCCTACCGGGGCACGTTATAGTGTTTTGAATTGAAGTTAATCATGTTTCACGACTATGATATAATTTCAATTGAAGTTAATCCTGTTTCACGACTATGATATAATATCAAATGTCCTCTTAGTTTTCTCAAAATGTTTTCTGAAAATATACTTTTGAGTTTGTTTTTTTACCTTAGATCACCAAAAACCTACCAACAAACAAAAACAAAGTAAAGAACAGTCATTGGAAATGTATTAATAATTTAATAACATCACAATATTTCACCTGCAAATCTTACAATTCTACAAAATACAGAAATGCAAAATGTTTCAGTTTCATAATGGTGACGTGCGTACTACAAGCGCGGGAAGTTATTTGATAAAAACCAAAGAATTTAAAATGTATACGTGCATCTTTTGCTTCTCCCTAAACACATGTAGCATTTTGCTATATAAAGAACAAGTACTAATTTGATCGGGATCAAATACAATTGTCCGAGTTATGGTAAGTGTGTTGTTGCAAAGAATGTTAAATTGTAAAAAAAATGTTTTCGACCTTAAAATGGTTGAAATGTGGTTTTCTCGGCGCCGCTTTGCATTTTCGCCAATTGTCATTTTATTTGCGCCAAAAAAATAATATTTCATTCGGGCCACATAGTACAAATAATAGTCATTCATTTAAATTATTCAGTGAGTTTATAGCATACCAGCAATATATGTTTTCCCTTGTCAAAACGGATAGATTGAAGTAAAAGGATAAAGAGAAGGATAATTTTCTTAATGCTTTAATAATAAAGTAAATCACAATATATACATACTAGTATATATGTGTGTACATCATACAACAATGTCTGTCCCCATCTGTTTGCATAGTGATTCTTCTTTGCATGTATATGTATAAGACTTGTCTTTGTCTTCGATACATTGGAAAACGTGTATGTGCTGTCATTAAAATAGGGCGGATTTATTTTCTCTGTTTGTTGTGAATTATGTCCATCTTGTCATCTCGAAATGTGTACATTGAACATTTGAGCTCGTGACTTTTAGTATAAATGTATGAGAAATAAGTATGAAATAAATTACATACTCAGTGGTACTCTACAAAATTTCTTATACGATCCTCATATTTGGAATACAACTTACGTTGAAACTTTTAATTATACCCTGCTCCAAAGCAGGGGGTAAACTGTTATACCCCTGTCTATGCGTCCGTCCGCCCGTCCCATTAAATTTCCGTCGAATTTGTCTCAGGATCTACAAATATTAGCTTCCTGAAATTTGTTACCAGGCTTCATGTTTGCATGCTATACCTGATATGTGCGTTCTGTTTCATCATTCAACCTCTACCTATTTATCAAATACTTATATATTCTAAATGTAAAATAGCTATGTATGAAATTTTCGTCGCATTCAGTGGCGGATCAGAGGGAGGCGTTTGATCGCCATCAAAAAAAAATCTCATGATTTAACGGTATATATATAAATTTAAGCATAAAATTGTCAATTTTTTTCATATTCAATTATTGGGAAGTACGCCCCCATTCAAAAATCCGGAATCCGCCTCTGGCATTTTCTAAGGAACTACTAATTATAGTGTTCTAAAATTTGTTATCGGGCCTCCTGTCAAGCGGGGTATCATTGGTGAGCAATAGTTTGACATATAGGTATTGATATAACTAGAAATCGGGGTAAAGTTAGTATTTATTTTTTGACTCAAATGCAATATAACCTTGTGACGCAAATGAAATAATTTTAAAAGAAATTTTCAAAAATTGGCGCAAATTGAACGCGTCCTATTCTCTGCAGACGTTAAACATCTAATTTAGATAGCAATGCGGAACTCGACGTGTTCACATTTTTTTCATAGGACTGCTCTACATTGTTTCTTTTGATTAAAGGGAACATTATTTAAACCGATTGTAATTAGAAACAATCTAAAGTCAAAAGAATATTTTTTATCAGCACAATGTCATTCTCTTCCAACCCATAACTATAAACAATTATTCCCGAAAAAGATTTTTTACCTGTAAGAAAATTATTAAATCAAGATGATTTAAACTAAAATCATAAAAAAAAACTCACCGAAATATGTCACCACTATTTTGTCACGCCATCAACGTCCTTTCTCTCACAAAGTTGTCACCGGTATTGGTCAGAGTATTACAATCTGCTCAGATGAATTTGTCCCCTCTAATATAACATAACAATACAAGTTTTCTCTTAATTAAATATATGTAAATAAGTTTGTAAATCAATAGAAACTCTATACATATAAATAAGGGCAATAAAGTAACAGAAATCTGTAGTAATTTGCTATTTGTAAGGTTACGGCTCAAAATTGATTTAGGACTTAGTTCTTTATAATGATACAATATAAATGTATGATTTTGTAAACTTTTGGTATTTCGATTTGATTTCTCGACTTGTATCGCTTAATATTATTAAAATATACGGTTGGCGTTTGTCTTCTTAATCCCAGAAAACAATGTAATTTAGATTCTGGTGGTTGACTGGTCTGTAAAGTGTATGTTTGCAATCACCTATTTTCCAGTGTAAATAACGAATCCTAGTGATTCTAAGTACAGCTTTTTTATCATGAAACAACGTTGTTTTTAAATTGACAGATCTCGCACACATCAGTTTAATTTGCTGTCCTCTACTAAGAGAATCTGGAATGGGTTTACATAATAAAGAATTATGTACAAAGAGTGCAGAAAATGGACCAAAAAAATAAAGAAAAGAGAAAAATAGGCCAAAATAATAGAGAATAGAGAAAAATTGCAAGCTCAAATATAAAGAGTAGAGAAAATGGGCAAAACAAATAAAGAATAGAGAAAAATGGCATAAAAATTAAAGAGTACAGAATGAAGGACCCCCATCCAGACCCTCTACTGGGTAACCATCAGAACAATTTCAATTTCGTAACTGCTATAAATAGATAGAGATGATGGGTATGCATTGACTAGACAGCAAGAGAATGACATAAAAAGAAAGTTATTTATGAATTTTATAATTGGGACTTATACATGTATCTATAAACTAAACAGACTGAGTATAGGAAAGTCCAGATTCTACACTGCATCAAGTGTGATACGATATTTATCCACTTGAGACGTAAAATTTTCAAATTTAAACAGCGAGACTCGCCGAGTGTTTTAAATATTTAACATTTAACTGTGGAGTATATAAATATCGTTTTGCACGAGATTTGGTGGAGGAATCTGTTTCTCTAATAATTTTATTTCTTCTTTTCGAATGATCTGAGATGGAATTTAGATCACGGTTTTAAGCTCTTCCCATTATTACTATACTTTTCCAAAGAGATGCAGTCAACGGCGGAATTCGAAAGTGCCCTAACTAAAAATCTGTTCAGTTAATGTACTCTCTAAAAAAAAATTACAGTAGATAACTAACTCGAAGATCAAAAGGAAAAAAATACTATTCATGTTATAAACATGTTTTACTATTTGGAGAGAAAGTAATTTATACAAATGTTCAAAAAATTCAACAACAGTTATTCAAATATATGTTAATAGAAGACGAAAATGTTTGTACATTTTTTTATAAAATGTTCTGTTAAATATAAAATGCCCATTCTTCTACAAATGATTGAAATTATTTTTTTTTTTATTAATGTTTACCATTAGATTTCTGTCTATGTCGTTTATGCCAAATTTTCTTTTTAATCTATTTCGGGGTCAATAAACGAAACAGACAAGTCCGAGCTTATCCTATCTTTTTAGATAATATATTTATAATCTGGGACAGTGGTGAAGTAGAACAAACTGTAAAAATCAATTATACAATGGGGATTTGGGCTATACGTCAATGGTACAGCAACCCAACGACATACAAAAAATGAAGGTCGTCCAAAGGGAATATAAAGGGTTTTTTAAAGACAATTGTTAAATCTCTGCCACATTTGTTTGAAAATATTACTAAATTACCTTTGTGGGTCTTTTTGATAAGTAAATCATCAGGTTGTCGTCAGAGTTCAAACATTTCTGCCAAACGATAAGATATTAAAGGT
Organism: Mytilus coruscus; assembly: GCA_017311375.1. Taxonomy (NCBI): domain Eukaryota; kingdom Metazoa; phylum Mollusca; class Bivalvia; order Mytilida; family Mytilidae; genus Mytilus; species Mytilus coruscus. Next base: position 92,084,937 of record CM029597.1, on the reverse strand, counting down.
GTGTACTATCAAGATAAAGGTAGCTGGGTGTCTAAAAGTTCCCCTATAGATTTTTCTTAAACTTCTGTAAAAGACTTCTGGGTGAAGGTTCTTTCAAATTTCAATATAAAAACTGGGGGTCACGGAACTTTTTTTCCGTTAAAATACATCAAAATTAACGAAATCAAAGATAAAATATACCGGTTATATAGGGGAAACTTAAAATTTCATACATTAAACGACAGAATTGGTTAAAATTCAATGAGACAATTGCGTTTTTTAATGAAATAACAAAAAATAGGGGGTCACAAGCCTTATTTTCTTGAAAATTAAAAAAAGCACAAACTTTCTTAACAATTTCAGTATAATTTTCTGCCCTTGAATCTTAAATGGATTTTTTTTTTTTTTTTTTTTTTTAAGTTTTAAATACACTTACAGACACTTAATTTTTTTTTTTTTTTTTTTTTTTTTTTATATATATATAGTTAAATCTTTAGATGCAGGTGTTTCTTTTGTATATGAAAGATACATGTTTAAAAAAAATCAATCAATAAAGTATTTTTAAAACATGTCCGTAAGGGATACTGAGAAAAGGACACACGGGCTATCACGGGCGATCACAATCATGCTACAATTCACATTAGTTACATAGATCTGTGTGTGAGTGTGACGAAAGTAGATATCAAATAGATTCTTATACAAATACGGTCTTATGAATTTTAAATATTACTAGAATAATGATTTTTTTTTTTTGATTTTTTTTTTTTGTAAAATATTTCTTTTTTTTACGGTGTTGTGAATTGACAAAGTATTTGATGTCAATAAGCTCTCGGTGTTGTGAATTGACAAAGTATTCGATGTCAATAAGCTCTCGGTGTTGTGAATTGACAAAGTATTCGATATCAATAAGCTCTCGGTGTTGTGAATTGACAAAGTATTCGATATCAATAAGCTCTCGGTGTTGTGAATTGACAAAGTATTCGATGTCAATAAGCTCTCGGTGTTGTGAAATGACAAAGTATTCGATATCAATAAGCTCTCGGTGTTGTGAATTGACAAAGTATTCGATGTCAATAAGCTCCCGGTGTTATGAATTGACAAAGTATTCGATGTCAGTCAGCTCTCGGTGTTGTGAATTGACAAACTCCACAAACTTCAACAAAGAGCAAAATACAAACCGCGTAGTAATCCATTAAAAAACAAAATGTGAAACAGTTCAAAAGAGAAAAACAACGGTCTGATTAATGTTAAAAACAATAACCAACGACAACGGTAACCACCAATAAACAAATGTTGGTTTTGATCATTGTGAAAGACCGTTGTTACAATCCCTGTTTTGTGGTATTTGGCAAAATATTTTTCTCATAGGCACTCATACAATATTTCGATATTTATATTGTTAAATATTTCTTTTTTTATGTTATTTCTGTCGTTTGGGCGCAGTCCCGATGACAGAAACCTAACATAATTTGTATTCATGTTTACTCTCTTGCTCAATTCCAAAAAAGCAAACTAAAGTTTAAAAAAAGGACCTGCCAGATAAATATTTGAAAGATATTATAATAAAAAACCAATCTAGCCTTCAAAAACATACGACTTACCTGTTATGTGAATTTATTTTAAATCTCTTATTTCTTCAAGTCAGAATTTCTCAACCATTTCGAATACAATTCATCACCTTGATTCGTCTAATAAAATATATAGGTGACTGTCCTTGAAATAAATATCTACGTAAATAAAAAGGAAAAACATCAATAGTATGTAAAACTTGGTTTCTTTGCATGTATTGTGCTGGCCTTGATCGTGAGCTCGACCCCGGGAGTATCACACTTAATACTTTCAAACTGGTATTACCTGTTTTTAGGCATTTTTTATAGGTACTATCGTCTTTTCTCTTATAAAAATATAAGTTTACGCTGCGTCAAGGCAGACCATGGACAGGGAATCAGGTTGAACTATGACCTCAATCGTAATTCAAATATCACATAACAGAAGTCAATATAAGAATTGAAAAAGATAAGTCATGGTTAGCGGAATTTCGGTATTGACTATATTATAATTACGGCACGAGGGGAACATGATGTATCTTAATATGTGTGTTTTTATCATTTATCAGTTTGTAAACTGGAAAGGAAGGTAAATATACCAAGGCAGAGGCGCATTTAGGGGGAAAGGGGGGATGGGGCAAAGTGCCCGGGTCACCCTTTTGTGAAAAAAGTTGGTTGATTATATAGGGAATAACTGAAGCATGACTGGAGCGGGCCCCCTCTGAGACTGTCAGTGCCCCCCACGTTTATGAAAATTTCTGGATCCGCCACTGCAAGGGGATAGCAAAAACCATAAGTTGATGAAAGAACCCTCTAAGTGGGCTTTCAGTAAAAACTAGCAATGTTAAACATAAAACACTGCTATAAAAAAAAGTTACATAGATATAAGAAGATGTGGTATGAGTGCCAATGAGACAACTCTCCATCCAAGTCAAAATTTATAGATGTAAACCATTATAGGTCAAAGTACGGTCTTCAACACGGAGCCTAGGCTCACACCGAAGAGTAACACTATAAAGGGCCCCAATAATTACTAGTGTAAAACCATTCAAACGGGAAAACCAACGGTCTAATTTATATAAAAACGAGAAACGAGAAACACTCGTTACATACACTTTTATTGTATTTTTATTCATGTTCAGTTTAATGGTCCACTGTTCAAGGATATGAAGGACGAGGGCTTTACCTAAAAGCTGGTTATTATCCGTCTTTATTCAAGAGCCCGTCACAAGTCAAGAAAATCGTCAGTATTTTAATAATTTTGTTATATGGAGAAATTGGTGTCTCATTTATCAACAATTGATTTAAACTCTACACTTGTCATGTGTTGACCTGCTGATGTTTTTTTTTTTTTTTTTTTTTTGTTGATTTAAATAAAACGTTATAAAAAATAAATAGACAACACCATGGCAAAAAAGAAAAGATATCGAATTTATTTGTTATAATGTTATTCTGGAATTTCTTGTCCGATTAGTTCTTCTGATTAAGGCACGTGCAAGATCGATGTCTAGCGATGTAAACTTTAATTCTGGATTAACGTGTGCATAATTATATAGTTCGATATATATAGATCTATATTTCTTCACTATTTTTTGAAGATTTATAGATCTTTATCGGACTTTTAAATTACGCATGCATTATTACATAATTTATGTATTTATAATTCATATATTATACAATACTGATTTTTTTTTTTTTTTTTTTTTTTTTTTTTTTTTTTTTTTATTATTATTATTTATCATATAAAGATATCTTAATTTTGTTCAAATTATTAAAACGTTGTTCATTATGTCTAACATTAAAAAGGATACGCAAAGATAATGTATTGAAAGAGTTTAAATTACCAATTTAATATTTTTTCCTCTGCAATATTGAAATAGCCGTACATTTGATTTCTGTTGAACGCCAAGATGCTTTCGATTAAGTTCGATCCATAAATTACTTCAAGTTGCCACTGATTACCGGAGAATATTTTATAAAAAAATGTAAATTTCCTTTTAAATATCTAACGAAAATGTTTTATAGAAAGCAAACTCAACATATAGGCAATATCTGACAAGGTTGCTACTAATAATAGTATGTAGGCAATATCTGACAAGGTTGCTACTAATAATAGTATGTAGGTAATATCTGACAATGTTGCTACTAATAATAGTATGTAGGCAATATCTGACAAGGTTGCTACTAATAATAGCATGTTTATCTCATTGGGTTTTTTCTTTTTTATTGTTGTGCGTTTATTTAATATCGAGCCTGGAATGAAGCACACGTTACAAAATTTACGACATTTTTTACAACTGCACAACTAATTGTTAGTTAAAGTACTCAGATGGGTGAATTAGCCGAACAGCATCGCATATACAATAGGCATATGAAATATAAAAAAATCACGATTAATGAATAGACTGACGTCACAGACATAGTTTAATTCCATGTGTTTCAACGTCTCTGTTTATTCGTATCGATAAGTGTATGTTAATTAGGACGAATACGGTACTTACTGCTGTACTATTCAAACAGTCCTATCATCTTTTATAGGCCATTAGCTGAATATTTATTACCTACTACGGTTCTTAATTGGAAAGAGGGATATCTTTAGATTCCAAGCTGCTAAATCTGTATGTCCATAGCTTATGTAGTCATAACTCTATATATCATCTCGAATATCTGATTAACATGATAAAGAAATAAAAACCTGACAAGGAGTCAGAGAGTTGAAGAATTTTCTAACTATTCTAATTCTGAGATCCCTATCTCAAACATACGGCATTAAGATATTCATTAGTTGTTGTTAAACATATCAATTATGTTGATAGGAATTAAGTTCTTAATTCCTAGATTCTGGATAATGTTCTATATGCCAAGATTTTTGTTTCTTTATAAAAGAAGATGCGACATATTAGTTATTGAGAAACCAACACATCAAATGACAGTAAAGATTAGTAGGTCAACATTCGGTTTTCAGATGTCTATTTACTGTTTCATTCTCTAAATCAATCCGAGTCTACACGTAGAAGAAAATGGGAGAAGATACCAAATGGCCCATTATAACACAAGTCGAAAAAAAAAAAACCAGACAACACAGTGACAAAAAAAACAGACAACACAGTGACAAAAAAACAGACAACACAGTGACAAAAAAAAAACAGACAACACAGTGACAAAAAAACCAGACAACACAGTGACAAAAAAAAACAGACAACACAGTGACAAAAAACACACAACACAGTGACAAAAACACACAACACAGTGACAAAAAACACACAACACAGTGACAAAAAACACACAACACAGACAACACAGTGACAAAAAAAACAGACAACACAGTGACAAAACAAACAGACAACACAGTGACAAAAAAACAGACAACACAGTGACAAAAAAAACAGACAACACAGTGACAAAAAAACCAGACAACACAGTGACAAAACAAACAGACAACACAGTGACAAAAAACCAGACAACACAGTGACAAAAAACCAGACAACACAGTGACAAAAAAGCAGACAACACAGTGACAAAAAACAGACAACACAGTGACAAAACAGACAACACAGTGACAAAAAACAGACAACACAGTGACAAAAAACAGACAACACAGTGACAAAAAACAGACAACACAGTGACAAAAAACAGACAACACAGTGACAAAAACCAGACAACACAGTGACAAAAAAACCAGACAACACAGTGACAAAAAACCAGACAACACAGTGACAAAAAACAGACAACACAGTGACAAAAACAGACAACACAGTGACAAAAAACAGACAACACAGTGACAAAAACAGACAACACAGTGACAAAAAAACAGACAACACAGTGACAAAAAAAACAGACAACACAGTGACAAAAAAACAGACAACACAGTGACAAAAAAACAGACAACACAGTGACAAAAAACCAGACAACACAGTGACAAAAAAACCAGACAACACAGTGACAAAACAAACAGACAACACAGTGACAAAAAAACCAGACAACACAGTGACAAAACAAACAGACAACACAGTGACAAAACAAACAGACAACACAGTGACAAAAAAAACAGACAACACAGTGACAAAAAAAACAGACAACACAGTGACAAAAAAACCAGACAACACAGTGACAAAAAACAGACAACACAGTGACAAAAAAAACAGACAACACAGTGACAAAAAACAGACAACACAGTGACAAAAAACAGACAACTCAGTGACAAAAAACAGACAACACAGTGACAAAAACAGACAACACAGTGACAAAAAACAGACAACACAGTGACAAAAAACCAGACAACACAGTGACAAAAAACAGACAACACAGTGAAAAAACCAGACAACACAGTGACAAAAAACAGACAACACAGTGACAAAAAACCAGACAACACAGTGACAAAAAACAGACAACACAGTGACAAAAACCAGACAACACAGTGACAAAACAAACAGACAACACAGTGACAAAAAAACAGACAACACAGTGACAAAAACCAGACAACACAGTGACAAAAAAACAGACAACACAGTGACAAAAACCAGACAACACAGTGACAAAAACCAGACAACACAGTGACAAAAACAGACAACACAGTGACAAAAAACAGACAACACAGTGACAAAAAACAGACAACACAGTGACAAAAACCAGACAACACAGTGACAAAAAACATACAACACAGTGACAAAAACAGACAACACAGTGACAAAAAAACAGACAACACAGTGACAAAAAAAAACAGACAACACAGTGACAAAAAAAACCAGACAACACAGTGACAAAAAAACCAGACAACACAGTGACAAAAACCAGACAACACAGTGACAAAAAAACCAGACAACACAGTGACAAAAAAAACCAGACAACACAGTGACAAAAAAACCAGACAACACAGTGACAAAAAAACCAGACAACACAGTGACAAAAAAAACCAGACAACACAGTGACAAAACAAACAGACAACACAGTGACAAAAAAACCAGACAACACAGTGACAAAAAACCAGACAACACAGTGACAAAAACCGACAACACAGTGACAAAAAACAGACAACACAGTGACAAAAAAACAGACAACACAGTGACAAAAACAGACAACACAGTGACAAAAAACAGACAACACAGTGACAAAAACAGACAACACAGTGACACAGTGAAAAACCAGACAACACAGTGACAAAAAACAGACAACACAGTAACAAAAACAGACAACACAGTGACAGAAAAACAGACAACACAGTGACAAAAAACCAGACAACACAGTGACAAAAAACAGACAACACAGTGACAAAAACCAGACAACACAGTGACAAAAAAACAGACAACACAGTGACAAAAAAAAACAGACAACACAGTGACAAAAACAGACAACACAGTGACAAAAACCAGACAACACAGTGACAAAAACCAGACAACACAGTGACAAAAAACCAGACAACACAGTGACAAAAAACCAGACAACACAGTGACAAAAAACCAGACAACACAGTGACAAAAACCAGACAACACAGTGACAAAACAAACAGACAACACAGTGACAAAAAACCAGACAACACAGTGACAAAAACAGACAACACAGTGACACAAAACAGTGACAGACAACACAGTGACAAAAAAACCAGACAACACAGTGACAAAAAACAGACAACACAGTGACAAAAACAGACAACACAGTGACAAAAACCAGACAACACAGTGACAAAAAAACAGACAACACAGTGACAAAAAAACAGACAACACAGTGACAAAAAAACAGACAACACAGTGACAAAAAACAGACAACACAGTGACAAAAAACCAGACAACACAGTGACAAAAAAACAGACAACACAGTGACAAAAAACCAGACAACACAGTGACAAAAAAACAGACAACACAGTGACAAAAAAACAGACAACACAGTGACAAAAAAACAGACAACACAGTGACAAAAAAACAGACAACACAGTGACAAAAAAACAGACAACACAGTGACAAAAAACCAGACAACACAGTGACAAAAAACCAGACAACACCAGACAACACAGTGACAAAAAACAGACAACACAGTGACAAAAAACAGACAACACAGTGACAAAAACAGACAACACAGTGACAAAAAAACCAGACAACACAGTGACAAAAAACAGACAACACAGTGACAGTGAAAAAACAGACAACACAGTGACAGTGAAAAAAACAGACAACACAGTGACAAAAAACCAGACAACACAGTGACAGAAACCAGACAACACAGTGACAAAACAAACAGACAACACAGTGACAAAAACCAGACAACACAGTGACAAAACAAACAGACAACACAGTGACAAAACAAACAGACAACACAGTGACAAAACAAACAGACAACACAGTGACAAAACAAACAGACAACACAGTGACAAAAAACCAGACAACACAGTGACAAAAAACAGACAACACAGTGACAAAAACAGACAACACAGTGACAAAAAACAGACAACACAGTGACAAAAAAACAGACAACACAGTGACAAAAAACAGACAACACAGTGACAAAAAACAGACAACACAGTGAAAAAACAGACAACACAGTGACAAAAACCAGACAACACAGTGACAAAAACCAGACAACACAGTGACAAAAAACAGACAACACAGTGACAACACAGTGACAAAAAAACAGACAACACAGTGACAAAAACAGACAACACAGTACAAAAAACAGACAACACAGTGACAAAACAAAAACAGACAACACAGTGACAAAAACCAGACAACACAGTGACAAAAAACCAGACAACACAGTGACAAAAACAGACAACACAGTGACAAAACAAACAGACAACACAGTGACAAAACCAGACAACACAGTGACAAAACAAACAGACAACACAGTGACAAAACAAACAGACAACACAGTGACAAAACAAACAGACAACACAGTGACAAAAAACCAGACAACACAGTGACAAAAACAGACAACACAGTGACAAAAACAGACAACACAGTGACAAAAAAACAGACAACACAGTGACAAAAAAACAGACAACACAGTGACAAAAAACAGACAACACAGTGACAAAAACAGACAACACAGTGACAAAAACCAGACAACACAGTGACAAAAACAGACAACACAGTGACAAAAAACCACACAACACAGTGACAAAAACAGACAACACAGTAACAAAAACAGACAACACAGTGACAGAAAAACAGACAACACAGTGACACAGTGACAAAAAAAAAACCAGACAACACAGTGACAAAAAAACCAGACAACACAGTGACAAAAAAACCAGACAACACAGTGACAAAACAAACAGACAACACAGTGACAAAAAAACCAGACAACACAGTGACAAAAAAACAGACAACACAGTGACAAAAAAACAGACAACACAGTGACAAAAAAACCAGACAACACAGTGACAAAAAACCAGACAACACAGTGACAAAAAAACCAGACAACACAGTGACAAAAAACCAGACAACACAGTGACAAAAAACAGACAACACAGTGACAAAAACCAGACAACACAGTGACAAAACAAACAGACAACACAGTGACAAAAACAGACAACACAGTGACAAAAAACAGACAACACAGTGACAAAAAAACAGACAACACAGTGACAAAAAACCAGACAACACAGTGACAAAAACAGACAACACAGTGACAAAAAAACAGACAACACAGTGACAAAAAAAAAACAGACAACACAGTGACAAAAAACAGACAACACAGTGACAAAAACAGACAACACAGTGACAAAAAACAGACAACACAGACAACACAGACAACACAAAAAACAGACAACACAGTGACAAAAAACAGACAACACAGTGACAAAAAAACAGACAACACAGTGACAAAAAAAAACAGACAACACAGTGACAAAAACCAGACAACACAGTGACAAAAAACCAGACAACACAGTGACAAAAAACCAGACAACACAGTGACAAAAAACCAGACAACACAGTGACAAAAAACCAGACAACACAGTGACAAAAAACAGACAACACAGTGACAAAAACCAGACAACACAGTGACAAAAAAAACAGACAACACAGTGACAAAAAACAGACAACACAGTGACAAAAACAGACAACACAGTGACAAAAACCAGACAACACAGTGACAAAAAAACAGACAACACAGTGACAAAAACAGACAACACAGTGACAAAAAACAGACAACACAGTGACAAAAAACAGACAACACAGTGACAAAAACAGACAACACAGTGACAAAAAACAGACAGACAACACAGTGACACAGTGAAAAACCAGACAACACAGTGACAAAAAACAGACAACACAGTGACAAAAAACACAGACAACACAGTGACAAAAACAGACAACACAGTGACAAAAAACAGACAAACAGTGACAAAAAACAGACAACACAGTGACAAAAAAAAAAAAACAGACAACACAGTGACAAAAAACAGACAACACAGTGACAAAAAACAGACAACACAGTGACAAAAAACAGACAACACAGTGACAAAAAACAGACAACACAGTGACAGTGACAAAAACAGACAACACAGTGACAAAAAACAGACAACACAGTGACACAAAAAACAGACAACACAGTGACAAAAACAGACAACACAGTGACAAAAAACAGACAACACAGTGACAAAAAAACAGACAACACAGTGACACAGTGACAAAAAACAGACAACACAGTGACAAAAAACAGACAACACAGTGACAAAAAACAGACAACACAGTGACAAAAAACAGACAACACAGTGACAAAAAAACAGACAACACAGTGACAAAAAACAGACAACACAGTGACAAAAAAACAGACAACACAGTGACAAAAAACAGACAACACAGTGACAAAAACAGACAACACAGTGACAAAAAACCAGACAACACAGACAACACAGTGACAAAAAAACAGACAACACAGTGACAAAAACAGACAACACAGTGAAAAAAACAGACAACACAGTGACAAAAACCAGACAACACAGTGACAAAAAACAGACAACACAGTGACAAAAAACAGACAACACAGTGACAAAAAACAACACAGTGACAACACAGACAACACAGTGACAAAAAACAGACAACACAGTGACAAAAAACAGACAACACAGTGACAAAAACAAAACACAGACAACACAGTGACAAAAAACAGACAACACAGTGACAAAAACAGACAACACAGTGACAAAAAACAGACAACACAGTGACAACACAGTGACAAAAAACAGACAACACAGTGACAAAAAAACAGACAACACAGTGACAAAAAAACAGACAACACAGTGACAAAAAACAGACAACACAGTGACAAAAACAGACAACACAGTGACAAAAAAACCAGACAAAAGACAACACAGTGACAAAAAACAGACAACACAGTGACAAAAAACAGACAACACAGTGACAAAAAACAGACAACACAGTGACAAAAAACAGACAACACAGTGACAAAAAAACAGACAACACAGTGACAAAAAAAAAAACAGACAACACAGTGACAAAAAAACAACAGACAACACAGTGACAAAAAACCAGACAACACAGTGACAAAAAAACAGACAACACAGTGACAAAAAACAGACAACACAGTGACAAAAAAACAGACAACACAGTGAAAAAAACAGACAACACAGTGACAAAAAACAGACAACACAGTGACAAAAAACAGACAACACAGTGACAAAAAACCAGACAACACAGTGACAAAAAACCAGACAACACAGTGACAAAAAACCAGACAACACAGTGACAAAAACAGACAACACAGTGACAAAAACCAGACAACACAGTGACAAAAACCAGACAACACAGTGACAAAAAAACAGACAACACAGTGACAAAAAACAGACAACACAGTGACAACACAAAAAAACAGACAACACAGTGACAAAAACAGACAACACAGTGACAAAAAAACAGACAACACAGTGACACAGTGAAAAACAGACAACACAGTGACAAAAACCAGACAACACAGTGACAAAACCAGACAACACAGTGACAAAAAAACAGACAACACAGTGACAAAAAAAAAAACAGACAACACAGTGACAACACAAAAAACAGACAACACAGTGACACAAAACACAGACAACACAGTGACAAAAACAGACAACACAGTGACAAAAAAAAAACAGACAACACAGTGACAAAAAACAGACAACACAGTGACAAAAAACAGACAACACAGTGACAAAAACCAGACAACACAGTGACAAAAACCAGACAACACAGTGACAAAAAACAGACAAACAACCAGACAACACAGTGACAAAAACCAGACAACACAGTGACAAAAACAGACAACACAGTGACAAAACAGACAACACAGTGACAAAGACAACACAGTGACAAAAAAAAACAGACAACACAGTGACAAAAACAGACAACACAGTGACAAAAAAAAAAACAGACAACACAGTGACAAAAAAAAAACAGACAACACAGTGACAAAAACAGACAACACAGTGACAAAAACAGTGACACAGACAACACAGTGACAAAAACCAGACAACACAGTGACAAAAACAGACAACACAGTGACAAAAACAGAAAACACAGTGACAAAAACACAGTGACAAAAACAGACAACACAGTGACAAAAAACAGACAACACAGTGACAAAAAACAGACAACACAGTGACAAAAAAACAGACAACACAGTGACAAAAAACAGACAACACAGTGACAACACAAAAACAGACAACACAGTGACAAAAACAGACAACACAGTGACAAAAACAGACAACACAGTGACAACACAGTGAAAAAACAGACAACACAGTGACAGACAAAAAACAGACAACACAGTGACAAAAACAGACAACACAGTGACAAAAACAGACAACACAGTGACAAAAAACAGACAACACAGTGACAAAAAACAGACAACACAGTGACAAAAAAACCAGACAACACAGTGACAGTGACAAAAACAGACAACACAGTGACAAAAAAACAGACAACACAGTGACAAAAAACAGACAACACAGTGACAAAACAGACAACACAGTGACAAAAACAGACAACACAGTGACAAAAAAACAGACAACACAGTGACAAAAACAGACAACACAGTGACAAAAAACAGACAACACAGTGACAGACAAAAACAAAAAGACAACACAGTGACAAAAAACAGACAACACAGTGACAAAAACAGACAACACAGTGACAAAAAACAGACAACACAGTGACAGTGACAAAAACAGACAACACAGTGACAAAAAACAGACAACACAGTGACAAAAAACAGACAACACAGTGACAAAAAACAGACAACACAGTGACAAAAAAAACAAAAACAGACAACACAGTGACAAAAAACAGACAACACAGTGACAAAAAACAGACAACACAGTGACAAAAAACAGACAACACAGTGACAAAAAAAACAGACACACAGTGACAAAAAAACAGACAACACAGTGACAGTGACAAAAAACAGACAACACAGTGACAAAAACAAAAAACAGACAAACAGTGACAACACAGTGACAAAAAACAGACAACACAGTGACAAAAACAGACAACACAGTGACAGACAACACAAAACAGACAACACAGTGACAAAAACAGACAACACAGTGACAAAAAAAAACAGACAACACAGTGAGTGACAAAAACCAGACAACACAGTGACAAAAACAGACAACACAGTGACAAAAAAACAGACAACACAGTGACAAAAACAGACAACACAGTGACAAAAACAGACAACACAGTGACAAAAACAGACAACACAGTGACAAAAAAACAGACAACACAGTGACAAAAACAGACAACACAGTGACAAAAAAACAGACAACACAGTGACAAAAAACAGACAACACAGTGACAAAAAACAGACAACACAGTGACAAAAAACAGACAACACAGTGACAAAAAACAGACAACACAGTGACAAAAAACAGACAACACAGTGACAAAAACAGACAACACAGTGACAAAAAAACAGACAACACAGTGACAAAAACAGACAACACAGTGACAAAAAAAACAGACAACACAGTGACAAAAAAACACAGACAACACAGTGACAAAAACAGACAACACAGTGACAAAAAACCAGACAACACAGTGACAAAAACAGACAACACAGTGACAAAAAACAGACAACACAGTGACAAAAAAAAACAGACAACACAAAAACAGTGACAAAACCAGACAACACAGTGACAGTGAAAAACAGACAACACAGTGACAAAAAAACAGACAACACAGTGACAGACAACACAGTGACAAAAAAACAGACAACACAGTGACAAAAACAGACAACACCAGACAACACAGTGACACAAAAAAAACAGACACAGTGACAAAAACAGACAACACAGTGACAAAAACCAACAACACAGTGACAACACAGTGACAAAAAACAGAAAAAACAGACAACAACAGTGACAAAAACAGACAACACAGTGACAGACAACACAGTGACAAAAACCAGACAACACAGTGACAAAAACCAGACAACACAGTGACAAAAACAGACAACACAGTGACAAAAACAGACAACACAGTGACAAAAAACAGACAACACAGTGACAAAAACAGACAACACAGTGACAAAAAAAACAGACAACACAGTGACAAAAAACAGACAACACAGTGACAAAAAACAGACAACACAGTGACAAAAAACAGACAACACAGTGACAAAAAACAGACAACACAGTGACAAAAACAGACAACACAGTGACAAAAAACAGACAACACAGTGACAAAAAACAGACAACACAGTGACAAAAAAACAGACAACACAGTGACAAAAAACAGACAACACAGTGACAACACAGTGACAAAAAACAGACAACACAGTGACAAAAACAGACAACACAGTGACAAAAAAACAGACAACACAGTGACAAAAAGCAGACAACACAGTGACAAAAAAACAGACAACACAGTGACACAAAAAAACAGACAACACAGTGACAAAAAACAGACAACACAGTGACAAAAAAACAGACAACACAGTGACAAAAACAGACAACACAGTGACAAAAAAACAACACAGACAACACAGTGACAAAAACAGACAACACAGTGACAAAAAAAAAACAGACAACACAGTGACAAAAACAGACAACACAGTGACAAAAACAGACAACACAGTGACAAAAACAGACAACACAGTGACAAAAAAACAGACAACACAGTGACAAAAAACAGACAACACAGTGACAAAAACAGACAACACAGTGACAAAAAACAAAAACCAGACAACACAGTGACAAAAAACCAGACAACACAGTGACAGTGACAAAAAACAACACAGTGACAAAAAACAGACAACACAGTGACAAAAAAACAGACAACACAGTGACAAAAAACAGACAACACAGTGACAAAAAAACAGACAACACAGTGACAAAAAAACAGACAACACAGTGACAAAAAACAGACAACACAGTGACAAAAACAGACAACACAGTGACAAAAAACAGACAACACAGTGACAAAAAACAGACAACACAGTGACAAAAAAAAAAAAACAGACAACACAGTGACAGTGACAAAAACAGACAACACAGTGACAAAAAACAGACAACACAGTGACAAAAACAGACAACACAGTGACAAAAAACCAGACAACACAGTGACAAAAACAGACAACACAGTGACACAAAAAACAGACAACACAGTGACAAAAAACAGACAACACAGTGACAAAAAACAGACAACACAGTGACAAAAAACAGACAACACAGTGACAAAAACAGACAACACAGTGACAAAAACAGACAACACAGTGACAAAACAGACAACACAGTGACAAAAACAAAAACAGACAACACAGTGAACACAGTGAAAAACAGACAACACAGTGACAAAAACAGACAACACAGTGACAAAAAACAGACAACACAGTGACAAAAACAGACAACACAGTGACAAAAAAAAAACAGACAACACAGTGACAAAAAACAGACAACACAGTGACAAAAAAACAGACAACACAGTGACAAAAAAAACAGACAACACAGTGACAAAAAACAGACAACACAGTGACAGAAAACAGTGACAAAAAAACAGACAACACAGTGACAAAAAAACAGACAACACAGTGACACAGTGACAAAAAACAGACAACACAGTGACAAAAAACAGACAACACAGTGACAAAAAAAAACACAGTGACAACAACACAGTGACAAAAAACAGACAACACAGTGACAAAAACAGACAACACAGTGACAAAAACACAGACAACACAGTGACAAAAACAAAAACAGACAACACAGTGACAACACAGTGAAAAAACAGACAACACAGTGACAAAAAACAGACAACACAGTGACAAAAAACAGACAACACAGTGACAAAAACAGACAACACAGTGACAAAAACCAGACAACACAGTGACAAAAACAGACAACACAGTGACAAAAAAACAGACAACACAGTGACAGTGACAAAAACAGACAACACAGTGACAAAAACAGACAACACAGTGACAAAAAAACAAACACAGTGACAAAAAAACAGACAACACAGTGACAAAAAACAGACAACACAGTGACAAAAACAGACAACACAGTGAAAAAAACAGACAACACAGTGATAAAAAACAGACAACACAGTGACAAAAAACAGACAACACAGTGACAAAAACAGACAACACAGTGAAAAAACCAGACAACACAGTGACAAAAAAAACAGACAACACAGTGACAAAAAACCAGACAACACAGTGACAAAAACCAGACAACACAGTGACAAAAACCAGACAACACAGTGACAAAAAAACCAGACAACACAGTGACAAAAAACAGACAACACAAAAACCAGACAACACAGTGACAAAAACAGACAACACAGTGACAACAAGTGACAAAAAAAACAACACAGACAACACAGTGACAAAAACACAGACAACACAGTGACAAAAAAACAGACAACACAAAAACAGACAACACAGTGACAACACAAAAACAGACAACACAGTGACAAAAACAGACAACACAGTGACAAAAAACAGACAACACAGTGACAGACAAAAGTGACAAAAAAAAACAGACAACACAGTGACAAAAACAGACAACACAGTGACAAAAAACAGACAACACAGTGACAAAAAAACAGACAACACAGTGACAAAAAAACAGACAACACAGTGACACAGTGAAAAACAGACAACACAGTGACAAAAACAGACAACACAGTGACAAAAACAGACAACACAGTGACAAAAAAACAGACAACACAGTGACAAAAAACAGACAACACAGTGACAAAAAGACAACACAGTGACAAAACAGACAACACAGTGAAAAACAGACAACACAGTGACAAAAAACAGACAACACAGTGACACAGTGAAAAAACAGACAACACAGTGACAAAAACAGACAACACAGTGACAAAAACAGACAACACAGTGACAAAAACAGACAACACAGTGACAAAAAACAGACAACACAGTGACAAAAAAAAACAGACAACACAGTGACAAAAAAAAACAGACAACACAGTGACAAAAAAACAGACAACACAGTGACAAAAAACAGAAACAGTGACAAAAAACAGACAACACAGTGACAAAAAACAGACAACACAGTGAAAAAAAACAGACAACACAGTGACAAAAACAGACAACACAGTGACAAAAAAAACACAGTGACAAAAGACAACACAGTGACAAAAAACAGACAACACAGTGACAAAAAAAACAGTGACAAAAAAACAGACAACACAGTGACAAAAAACAGACAACACAGTGACAAAAACAGACAACACAGTGACAAAAACAGACAACACAGTGACAAAAACAGACAACACAGTGACAAAACAGACAACACAGTGACAAAAAAACAGACAACACAGTGACAAAAACAGACAACACAGTGACAAAAAACAGACAACACAGTGACAAAAAAGACAACACAACAAAGTGACAGACAACACAGTGACAAAAAACAGACAACACAGTGACAAAAAACAGACAACACAGTGACAAAAAACAGACAACACAAAAAACAGACAACACAGTGACAAAAAACAGACACACAGTGACAAAAAAACAGACAACACAGTGACAAAAACAGACAACACAGTGACAAAAAAACAGACAACACAGTGACAAAAACAGACAACACAGTGACAAAAAACAGACAACACAGTGACAAAAACAACAACACAGACAAACAGTGACAGTGACAAAAAACAGACAACACAGTGACAAAAAACAGACAACACAGTGACAAAAAACAGACAACACAGTGACACAGTGAAAAAACAGACAACACAGTGAAACAAAAACAGACAACACAGTGACAAAAAACAGACAACACAGTGACAAAAAACAGACAACACAGTGACAACACAGTGACAAAAACCAGACAACACAGTGACAAAAAAAACAGACAACACAGTGATAAAAAAAACAGACAACACAGTGACAAAAAACAGACAACACAGTGACAAAAAAACAGACAACACAGTGACAAAAACAGACAGAACACAGTGACAAAAAAACAGACAACACAGTGACAAAAAACAGACAACACAGTGACAAAAACAGACAACACAGTGACAAAAAACAGACAACACAGTGACAAAAACCAACAACACAGTGACAACAAACAGTGACAAAAAAACAGACAACACAGTGACAAAAACAGACAAAACAAAAAACAGACAACACAGTGACAAAAAAACAGACAACACAGTGACAAAAACAACAAACAGACAAAAACAGACAACACAGTGACAAAAAACAGACAACACAGTGACAAAAAACAGACAGTGACAAAAAAACAGACAACACAGTGACAAAAACAGACAACACAGTGACACAGTGACAAAAAAACAGACAACACAGTGACAAAAAAAAAACAGACAACACAGTGACAAAAACAGACAACACAGTGACACAGTGAAAAAACAGACAACACAGTGACAAAAACAGACAACACAGTGACAAAAAACAGACAACACAGTGACAAAAAACAGACAACACAGTGACAAAAAAACAGACAACACAGTGACAAAAAAACAGACAACACAGTGACAAAAAAAACAGACAACACAGTGACAAAAAAAACAGACAACACAGTGACAAAAAACAGACAACACAGTGACAAAAAAAACAGACAACACAGTGACAAAAAAACAGACAACACAGTGACAAAAACCAGACAACACAGTGACAGACAAAAACAGACAAACAGTGACAAAAACAGTGACAAAAACAGACAACACAGTGACAAAAAACAGACAACACAGTGACAAAAACAGACAACACAGTGACAAAAAAACAGACAACACAGTGACAAAAAAACAGACAACACAGTGACAAAAACCAGACAACACAGTGACAACACAGTGACAAAAAACAGACAACACAGTGACAAAAAAACAGACAACACAGTGACAAAAAACAGACAGACAACACAGTGACACAGTGACAAAAAAACAGACAACACAGTGACAAAAACAGACAACACAGTGACAAAAAACAGACAACACAGTGACAAAAAAAAAAAACAGACAACACAGTGACAAAAAAACAGACAACACAGTGACAAAAAAACAGACAACACAGTGACAAAAACAGACAACACAGTGACAAAAAAACAGACAACACAGTGACAAAAACAGACAACACAGACAACACAGTGACAAAAACAGACAACACAGTGACAAAAACAAAAACAGACAACACAGTGACAAAAAAACAGACAACACAGTGACAAAAAAACAGACAACACAGTGACAAAAAAACAGACAACACAGTGACAAAAAAACCAGACAACACAGTGACAAAAAAACAGACAACACAGTGACAAAAAAACAGACAACACAGTGACAAAAAAACAGACAACACAGTGACAAAAACAGACAACACAGTGACAAAAAACAGACAACACAGTGACAAAAAAAACAGACAACACAGTGACAAAAACAGTGACAAAAACCAGACAACACAGTGACAAAAAACAGACAACACAGTGACAAAAACAAAAACAGACAACACAGTGACAAAAACAGACAACACAGTGACAAAAAACAGACAACACAGTGACAAAAACAGACAACACAGTGACAAAAAACAACAACACAGACAACACAGTGACAAAAAACAGACAACACAGTGACAAAAAAACAGACAACACAGTGACAACACAACAAAACAGACAACACAGTGACAAAAACCAGACAACACAGTGACAAAAACAGACAACACAGTGACAAAAAAACAGACAACACAGTGACACAGTGAAAAAAACAGACAACACAGTGACAAAAAAACAGACAACACAGTGACAAAAAAACAGACAACACAGTGACAAAAACCAGACAACAAAAACAGTGACACAAACAGACAACACAGTGACAAAAACAGACAACACAGTGACAAAAACAGACAACACAGTGACAAAAAACCAGACAACACAGTGACAAAAACAGACAACACAGTGACAAAAAAAACAGACAACACAGTGACAAAAACAGACAACACAGTGACAAAACCAGACAACACAGTGACAAAAAACAGACAACACAGTGACAAAAAACACAGACAGTGACAAAAAACAGACAACACAGTGACAAAAAACAGACAACACAGTGACAAAACAGACACAGTGAAAAAACAGACAACACAGTGACAAAAAACAGACAACACAGTGACAAAAAACAGACAACACAGTGACAAAAAAAACACAGTGACAAAAACCAGACAACACAGTGACAAAAAAACAGACAAAAAAACCAGACAACACAGTGTGACAACACAGTGAAAACCAGACAACACAGTGACAAAAAACCAGACAACACAGTGACAAAAACCAGACAACACAGTGACAAAAAAACCAGACAACACAGTGACAAAAAAGACAACACAGTGACAAAACAGTGACACAAACAAAAAACAGACAACACAGTGACAAAAACCAGACAACACAGTGACAAAAACCAGACAACACAGTGACAGAAAACAACACAGTGACAAAAAACAGACAACACAGTGACAAAAAAACAGACAACACAGTGACAAAAACAGACAACACAGTGACAAAAAAAACCAGACAACACAGTGACAAAAACAGACAACACAGTGACAGTGACAAAAAAACAGACAACACAGTGACAGTGACAAAAAAAAAACAGACAACACAGTGACAAAAAACAGACAACACAGTGACAAAAAACAGACAACACAGTGACAAAAACCAGACAACACAGTGACAAAAAAACAGACAACACAGTGACAAAAACCAGACAACACAGTGACAGACAAACAAAAAAACAGACAACACAGTGACAAAAACCAGACAACACAGTGACAAAAAACCAGACAACACAGTGACAGTGAAAAAACAGACAACACAGTGACAAAAACAGAAAACACAGTGACAACACAGTGACAGTGACAAAAAACAGACAACACAGTGACAAAAAACAGACAACACAGTGACAAAAAAACAGACAACACAGTGACAAAAAAAACAGACAACACAGTGACAAAAAACAGACAACACAGTGACAAAAAACAGACAACACAGTGACAAAAAACAGACAACACAGTGACAAAAACAGACAACACAGTGACAAAAAACAGACAACACAGTGACAAAAAAACAGACAACACAGTGACAAAACAGACAACACAGTGACAAAAAACAGACAACACAGTGACAAAAAACAGACAACACAGTGACAAAAACAAACAACA
This sequence comes from Mytilus coruscus, assembly GCA_017311375.1. Lineage (NCBI taxonomy): Eukaryota > Metazoa > Mollusca > Bivalvia > Mytilida > Mytilidae > Mytilus > Mytilus coruscus. Next base: position 92,063,776 of record CM029597.1, on the reverse strand, counting down.
CAGTGACAAAAACAGACAACACAGTGACAAAAAAAAACAGACAACACAGTGACAAAAAACAGACAACACAGTGACAAAAAAAACAGACAACACAGTGAAAAAAACAGACAACACAGTGACAAAAACAGACAACACAGTGACAAAAAAACAGACAACACAGTGACAAAAACAGACAACACAGTGACAAAAAAAACAGACAACACAGTGACAAAAAACAGACAACACAGTGACAAAAAAACAGACAACACAGTGACAAAAAAACAGACAACACAGTGACACAAAAACAGACAACACAGTGACAAAAAACAGACAACACAGTGACAAAAAAAACAGACAACACAGTGACAAAAAACAGACAACACAGTGACAAAAAACAGACAACACAGTGACAAACAGACAACACAGTGACAAAAACAGACAACACAGTGACAAAAAACAGACAACACAGTGACAAAAACAGACAACACAGTGACAAAAACAGACAACACAGTGACAAAAAAACAGACAACACAGTGACAAAAAAAACAGACAACACAGTGACAAAAAAACAGACAACACAGTGACAAAAAAACAGACAACACAGTGACAAAAACAGACAACACAGTGACAAAAACAGACAACACAGTGACAAAAAAACAGACAACACAGTGACAAAAACAGACAACACAGTGACAAAAAACAGACAAACAGTGAAACAAAACAGACAACACAGTGACAACACAGTGAAAAAAACAGACAACACAGTGACAAAAAAACAGACAACACAGTGACAAAAAACAGACAACACAGTGACAAAAACCAGACAACACAGTGACACAAAAAAACAGACAACACAGTGACAACACAGTGAAAAACAGACAACACAGTGACAAAAAACAGACAACACAGTGACAAAACCAGACAACACAGTGACAAAACAGTGACACAGTGAAAAAACAGACAACACAGTGACAAAAACAGACAACACAGTGACAAAAAACAGACAACACAGTGACAAAAAACAGACAACACAGTGACAACACAAAAACAGACAACACAGTGACAAAAAACAGACAACACAGTGACAAAAACAGACAACACAGTGACAAAAAAACAGACAACACAGTGACAAAAACAGACAACACAGTGACAAAAAAACAGACAACACAGTGACAAAAAACAGACAACACAGTGACAAAACAGACAACACAGTGACAAAAACCAGACAACACAGTGACAAAAAAACAGACAACACAGTGACAACAAAAAAACAGACAACACAGTGACAAAAACAGACAACACAGTGACAAAAACCAGACAAAAACAGACAACACAGTGACAAAAAACAGACAACACAGTGACAAAAAACAGACAACACAGTGACAAAAACAGACAACACAGTGACAAAAAAAAAAACACAGACAACACAGACAACACAGTGACAAAAAAAAACAGACAGACAACACAGTGACAAAAAACAGACAACACAGTGACAAAAAACCAGACAACACAGTGACAAAACAGACAACACAACAGACAACACAGTGACAAAAAAACAGACAACACAGTGACAAAAAAACAGACAACACAGTGACAAAAAAACAGACAACACAGTGACAAAAAACAGACAACACAGTGACAAAAAACACAGACAACACAGTGACAAAAACCAGACAACACAGTGACAAAAACCAGACAACACAGTGACAAAAACAGACAACACAGTGACAAAACAAAAAACACAGACAACACAGTGACACAGTGACAAAAAAACAGACAACACAGTGACAAAAACAGACAACACAGTGACAAAAAACAGACAACACAGTGACAAAAAACAGACAACACAGTGACAAAAAACAGACAACACAGTGACAAAAAACAGACAACACAGTGACAAAAACAGACAACACAGTGACAAAAAAAAAAACACAGACAACACAGTGACAAAAAAAACCAGACAACACAGTGACAAAAACCAGACAACACAGTGACAACACAGTGAAAAACCAGACAACACAGTGACAAAAACCAGACAACACAGTGACAAAAACCAGACAACACAGTGACAACACAGACAACACAGTGACAAAAAAACAGACAACACAGTGACAAAAAAAAAACAGTGACAGACAACACAGTGACAAAAAAACAGACAACACAGTGACAAAAAACAGACAACACAGTGACAAAAAACAGACAACACAGTGAAAAAACAGACAACACAGTGACAAAAAACAGACAACACAGTGACAAAAAACAGACAACACAGTGACAAAAACAGACAACACAGTGACAAAAAACAGACAACACAGTGACAAAAAAACAGACAACACAGTGACAAAAAACAGACAACACAGTGACAAAAACCAGACAACACAGTGACAAAAAACCAGACAACACAGTGACAAAAAACAGACAACACAGTGACAAAAAAACAGACAACACAGTGACAAAAAACAGACAGTGACAAAAAAAACAGACAACACAGTGACAAAAAACAGACAACACAGTGACAAAAAACAGACAACACAGTGACAAAAAACAGACAACACAGTGACAAAAAACAGACAACACAGTGAACAAAAACAGACAACACAGTGACAAAAAACAGACAACACAGTGACAGTGACAAAAAACAGACAACACAGTGACAGACAACACAGACAGACAACACAGTGACAAAAAACCAGACAACACAGTGACAAAAACCAGACAACACAGTGACAATAAAACCAGACAACACAGTGACAAAAAAACCAGACAACACAGTGACAAAAAAACCAGACAACACAGTGACAAAAAAACCAGACAACACAGTGACAAAAAAAAACAGACAACACAGTGACAAAAAAAACAGACAACACAGTGACCAAAAAAAACAGACAACACAGTGACAAAAAAAACCAGACAACACAGTGACAAAAAAACAGACAACACAGTGACAAAAAAACAGACAACACAGTGACACAAAAACAGACAACACAGTGACAAAAAAACAGACAGTGACACAGACAAAAAACAGACAACACAGTGACAAAAAAACAGACAACACAGTGACAAAAAACAGACAACACAGTGACAAAAAAACAGACAACACAGTGACAAAAAACAGACAACACAGTGACAAAACACAGTGACACAGTGAAAAAAACAGACAACACAGTGACAAAAAACAGACAACACAGTGACAGTGAAAAAACAGACAACACAGTGACAAAAAACAGACAACACAGTGACAAAAAACAGACAACACAGTGACAAAAAAACAGACAACACAGTGACAAAAAAACAGACAACACAGTGACAAAAAAACAGACAACACAGTGACAAAAAACAGACAACACAGTGACAAAAAACAGACAACACAGTGACAAAAACAGACAACACAGTGACAAAAACAGACAACACAGTGACAAAAAACAGACAACACAGTGACAAAAAACAGACAACACAGTGACAAAAAAACAGACAACACAGTGACAAAAAACAGACAACACAGTGACAAAAACAGACAACACAGTGACAAAAAAAACAGACAACACAGTGACAAAAAAACAGACAACACAGTGACAAAAAAACCAGACAACACAGTGACAAAAAACCAGACAACACAGTGACAAAAAAACCAGACAACACAGTGACAAAAAAACCAGACAACACAGTGACAAAAAACAGACAACACAGTGACAAAAAACAGAAAACACAGTGACAAAACAGACAACACAGTGAAAAAACAGACAACACAGTGACAAAAAAACAGACAACACAGTGACAAAAAACAGACAACACAGTGACAAAAACAGACAACACAGTGACAAAAAACAGACAACACAGTGACAAAAAACAGACAACACAGTGACAAAAAACCAGACAACACAGTGACAAAAAACCAGACAACACAGTGACAAAAACAGACAACAAGTGACCAGACAACACAGTGACAAAAAAAAACACAGACAACACAGTGACAGTGACAAAAAAAGCAGACAACACAGTGACAAAAAAACAGACAACACAGTGACAAAAAAAACAGACAACACAGTGACACAAAAACAGACAACACAGTGACAAAAACAGACAACACAGTGACAAAAAAACAGACAACACAGTGACAAAAAAACAGACAACACAGTGACAACACAGTGACAAAAACAGACAACACAGTGACAGTGAAAAAACAGACAACACAGTGACAAAAAACAGACAACACAGTGACAAAAAACAGACAACACAGTGACAAAAAACAGACAACACAGTGACAAAAAAACACAGACAACACAGTGAAAAACCAGACAACACAGTGACAAAAAACCAGACAACACAGTGACAAAAAACCAGACAACACAGTGACAGACAAAAAAAACAGACAACACAGTGACAAAAAACAGACAACACAGTGACAAAAAACAGACAAAACACAGTGACAGTGACAAAAAACAGACAACACAGTGACAAAAAACAGACAACACAGTGACAAAACAAACAGACAACACAGTGACAAAACAAACAGACAACACAGTGACAAAAAAACAGACAACACAGTGACAAAAAACCAGACAACACAGTGACAAAAACCAGACAACACAGACAAAACAGTGACAGTGAAAAACCAGACAACACAGTGACAAAACAAACAGACAACACAGTGACAAAACAAACAGACAACACAGTGACAAAAACCAGACAACACAGTGACAGTGAAAAAACAGACAACACAGTGACAGTGAAAAAAACAGACAACACAGTGACAAAAAAAAAAACAGACAACACAGTGACAACACAGTGAAAAACAGACAACACAGTGACAAAAAACAGACAACACAGTGACAAAAAACAGACAACACAGTGACAGACAACACAGTGACAAAAAACAGACAACAGTGACAAAAAACCAGACAACACAGTGACAAAAAACAGACAACACAGTGACAAAAAACAGACAACACAGTGACACAGTGAAAAAAACAGACAACACAGTGACAAAAAACAGACAACACAGTGACATAAAAACAGACAACAAAAACAGACAACACAGTGACAAAAAAACAGACAACACAGTGACAGTGACAAAAAAACAAAAACAGACAACACAGTGACAAAAAACAGACAACACAGTGACAAAAAAAAACAGACAACACAGTGACAAAAAAAACAGACAACACAGTGACAAAAACCAGACAACACAGTGACAAAAAACAGACAACACAGTGACAAAAACAGAAACACAGTGACAGACAACACAGTGACAAAAAAACCAGACAACACAGTGACAAAAACAGACAACACAGTGACAAAAAACAGACAACACAGTGACAAAAAAAACAGACAACACAGTGACAAAAAAACAGACAACACAGTGACAAAAAAAAACAGACAACACAGTGACAAAAAAACAGACAACACAGTGACAAAAAAAACAGACAACACAGTGACAAAAAACAGACAACACAGTGACAGTGACAAAAAACAAAAACAGACAACACAGTGACAAAAAAAAAAACAGACAACACAGTGACAACACAAAAAACAGACAACACAGTGACAAAACAAACAGACAAAACAGTGACAACACAGACAACACAGTGACAAAAAACAGACAACACAGTGACAAAAAACAGACAACACAGTGACAAAAAAACAGACAACACAGTGACAAAAAAACCAGACAACACAGTGACAAAAAACAGACAACACAGTGACAAAAAAACCAGACAACACAGTGACAAAAAAACAGACAACACAGACAAAACAGTGACAAAACAAACAGACAACACAGTAACAAAAAACAGACAACACAGTGACAAAAACAGACAACACAGTGACAAAAAAACAGACAACACAGTGACAACACAGTGACAAAAAAAAAACACAGTGACAAAAAAAAACAGACAACACAGTGACAAAAAACAGACAACACAGTGACAAAAAACCAGACAACACAGTGACAAAAAAACAGACAACACAGTGACAAAAAAACAGACAACACAGTGACAAAAAAACAGACAACACAGTGACAAAAAAAAACAGACAACACAGTGACAAAAAACAGACAACACAGTGACAGTGAAAAACAGACAACACAGTGACAAAAAACAGACAACACAGTGACAAAAAAACAGACAACACAGTGACAAAAACAGACAACACAGTGACAAAAACAGACAACACAGTGACAAAAAACAGACAACACAGTGACAAAAAAACAGACAACACAGTGACAGTGACAAAAACAGACAACACAGTGACAAAAAACAGACAACACAGTGACAAAAAACAGACAACACAGTGACAGTGACAAAAAAACAGACAACACAGTGACAAAAACAGACAACACAGTGACAAAAAACAGACAACACAGTGACAAAAACCAGACAACACAGTGACAAAAACCAGACAACACAGTGACAAAAAAACCAGACAACACAGTGACAAACAACAGACAACACAACAAAACAACAGTGACAAAAACAGACAACACAGTGACAAAAAAAAAACAGACAACACAGTGACAAAAAAAACAGACAACACAGTGACAAAAAACAGACAACACAGTGACAAAAACAAACAGACAACACAGTGACAAAAAACAGACAACACAGTGACAAAAAACCAGACAACACAGTGACAAAAACAAAAACCAGACAACACAGACACAAAAAAACAGACAACACAGTGACAAAAAAAAACACAGACAACACAGTGACAAAAAACAGACAACACAGTGACAAAAAAACAGACAACACAGTGACAAAAAACAGACAACACACAGTGACAAAAAACAGACAACACAGTGACAAAAAACAGACAACACAGTGAGTGAAAAAACAGACAACACAGTGACAAAAAACAGACAACACAGTGACAGTGAAAAAAACAGACAACACAGTGACAAAACAAACCAGACAGCACAGTGACAAAACAAACAGACAACACAGCGACAAAAAAACAGACAACACAGTGACAAAAAACCAGACAACACAGTGACAAAAACCGGACAACACAGTGACAAAAAACCAGACAACACAGTGACAAAAACCAGACAACACAGTGACAAAAAACCAGACAACACAGTGACAAAAACCAGACAACACAGTGACAAAAAACAGACAACACAGTGACAAAAACCAGACAACACAGTGACAAAAACAGACAACACAGTGACAAAAACCAGACAACACAGTGACAAACAGACAACACAGTGACAAAAACAGACAACACAGTGACAAAAACAGACAACACAGTGACAAAAAACCAGACAACACAGTGACAAACAGACAACACAGTGACAAAACAAAAACTAACATATTAAAAACAGACGTCCAAACACAAAACAGAATATACTATGTAGTACGTCCGTGTACCATATTTATTGAAGCCATGGAAGTTCGTAGACCGTATATACATGATATTACCCTATTACCCCTTTTGTATATCTGTTTAAACTTGTGTTATTCCACTGTACAACACAGTTGTCTTTTTTGGTATTTTTTTTTAAACATCTGGTATATGGAGAATATTATATGGTTTTTTCAATAACACACCCGTATCAACCCGAGATATCAATAAAATCCCAAGAGCTCTGCTCGAGGGATTATATTGGGTGAGGGTTGATACGGTGTGTGATATTGAAAAAAGCCATATAATATACACTTTATTATATAACTCAAGTAGATGTTTTTTTTTTTTTTTTTTTTTTTTTTTTTTTTTGTTACGGTGACTGATATCGATGACGTGACGTCATATAGATTAAGGCCGTGATAGAGGCTTTGCAACCGTGACTTGACTGATATCGATATCATCACGGGTGGCTGATACAGCACGATTGTCATTGGTCGTACTACACATACAATTATCATATATTTACTACTAAGTATATAATATATCACTGTCATCAGATATCATAAGTAAAATTATAGAATCAATAAAACTGTTTAATCGTGTTTCCTGCTTGTAATAAGAGCAAAAAAGGCAATTGATACTTAATAATATTCAAAAGTAAGCGTAACATGACCTTTAGTGGTGAATTTGCAAGAAAAGTCAAAGGCAACGACTTACGTTTCAGCACCTAAACATGTTGAGAATCATTTTCAACAGCTTTCCCAAAAATGATGTAATTGATTAAAAGAAAATGTTTTAAACAAATATTATAGGAGCATTGCGTAACTTTTGTTCATTTTTATGTACTTTGAAATAGACAAACATTGTCAACTCTACTCCATTTATTAATTCACTTTAAGAAACAACCAGACTAGACTTTTTGTTGTATGGGTTTTCATGACAAGGCAGATCACTCAAGTAAGCCTTACTGTGAAATTCTTTTCACGATCAGATCATTAGATTTTCAAAACACTGTTCCCAGGGACAATTATCAAAATAAATGTTTTTAACAGATCTAGATCACTCTTCTATTTTGGCATTTTTTTTTTTTAAATTTTTTTTTTTATAGTATTAGTGAAATTTGTGAATATGCAACTTCCTGACCAACAATGGTTTGCATCTACTAAAATAAATTCGACATGAATAATAGCTCAAAGCTATAATGTGATTATCTTATACATATATTTTAGATATTTGCCATGGTTTTGTTGGTTTCTTTTCGAAATTTATTTTACCTTTGCATCGTAGACCCGCGGTCGCCCGTTAAACTTTCTTGCGATGTCCGCTTAGAAAAGATCCACCACCCGCGGCCAGCCTGTGAAAATTTCTTCGATAGTATAACCGGTTTAATTTAAAACAGTGATGATTAATCAGACAAAAAAAAAAGCCGATGTTCGTACAATCGTTCATAAATCGACTCTGCTGCATTCAAAGGTTATTTTTCATTAAAACCAGTATTAATTTCAATGACTGAAAACGTGGTAGTTGTTTGAATAACAAATAAAGAACGAAACAACATAAGCAACACATCTATTCGAAGTTCAAAGTCGAGTTGAAAATATTTAATGCATATTCAACAAGTAAATAAGGGGCTTATACGCTTTTCATACAACCAGAAAAAGGGAGTGATTAGTAGAGAGGGGGAATTCAGCTCTCTGTTGAGAATCCTTTTATTTTCTAAATCTACAGAAGGTTTGTTTTTTACGTACGATGGGGCGTGGTATTCTTTAAATAAATACTTATGGATCCGCAGACAGACTCTCCGTATTATAATATTATGGTAAACGTGAAACTCGTGAGATGAAATAAGTAAAGATAAACTGTAAACACAGAATTATTTTCACATGAAGCAAAATTAAAGTGGACAATCTCTCATTTAGTATAAACTGTAACTCAGGACATATAGACCATCGCACTTCAGCGAATGTACCATCGCACTTCAGCGCACGGACCATCGCACTTCAGCGCAGACCAGCGCACGTTAGCGTGACCATCGCACTTCAGCGCAGACCAGCGCACGTTAGCGTGACCATCGCACTACAGCGTCCCCATCTCACCTCCGAGTTCTACAAATGTACCAGGAAAAACATATTTTTATCGAGGAGTAAATTAAATGTAACTTTATATTCAAATCATTTCAATTCAAATCTTTATTTTTATTACACTACATTTATATTTGTAGCATGTAAAACAACATAAAACAATAAAAACAAACGATAAAAACAAGATCATTTCTATATATTATGAAAGTAAATATTTAAAGAGTCCCCTGTCCTCAGTTCTATAGACCATTTAAAAAAGGATCAACTTATGAATTTTGTCCATTTTGTTATCTTTTGCCTATCTTTTGTCCTAATATTTGTAGGTTCATCTACTAAACAAGGTATTGATTGGTTCATCTACTAAACAAGGTATTGATTGGTTTATCTACTAAACAAGGTATTGATTGGTTCATCTACTAAACAAGGTATTGATTGGTTTATCTACTAAACAAGGTATTGATTGGTTTATCGATTGTGAAGTTGATGAGATGTTGAGTGCTTCAGACCAATGATTCGATTAAACATCGTCATTATAACCAAATGAGTAAGCAAACAGGAAGTTGTCTAAATGACTGGTTCTTTTTTTCCGGAATGGACTTAATAGCTATAAGGTGTAATTATGATCGTTGCGTTGTCGTTTTGGTATTTTCTGCATCTTTTTGCATATAATGATCCAATTAAAAGTACAGAAAGTAATAGACGTTGAATTAAATTATAAAAAAAAAATACCACAATGAAGATTGATCTAGATCTGTAAAAAACATTTGTTTTGATAATTGTCCCCGGGAACAGTGTTTTGAAAATCTAATGATCTGATCGTGAAAAGAATTTCACAGTAAGGCTTGCTTGAGTCATCTGCCTTGTCATGAAAACGCCTTATCGCTATTTAGTCCATTTCGTGAAAATTCCTGGATCATGATATCTATATCTTTAAGGGGAAGCTTAATACCAAAATTTATGATAAAAGAGATGATTTTTTTTATTTCCTATTGTTAACTATCCATTTTTAGATGGTGACGTTCCTTTGTCACCATATTATGGTGTTTATATATCTCAACTTGTTCGATTCGCTCGTGTATGTAACAACTATTTGATTTTAACGAAAGAAATCTCTGTATTACTGAAAAATTATTGCAACAGGGTTTTCGATATCACAAACTAGTCAAAACATTTACTAAATTTTATCATCGGTACAAGGACATCATTCGTAAATATATATCAACATGCAGACATCTTATACGTTCAGGTATTTCACATCCAATTTTTTATGGTAATATTCTATACAAAGCACAAAAATATCGTCATTCACCTCAAAAGCTAACCAAACCTTTAAACAGACTTATTCAGAAGAGATATAGTTACGATACTGTTGTCAAGTCATTAAAGATGGCATATTTTGGAATTAATATTGATTCAATCATAGGGTCTTTGCATCGGAAATAAACACATTTACTAGTATTCTAAAACCAGTTGTTGGCATAATACGGGTTATGTTCTTCTCATATATTTTATGATGGTATGATACTGAACCCCTAACGGGTGATGAAGACATAATCTTTCAATCAGTTTAATTGAGGTCTGACGCTGGCATGACAGTAACTGCTAGTAGTCTTTTGTTAATTTATGCATCATTGTCATTTTGCTTAGTTTCTTCTGACATCGGACTCAAGACTTCTTTTAAACTGAGTTTTACTGTGTGTATTGCTGTGTGTTTATTTATTCTACATTGGCCAGAGGTATATGGGGAGGCTTGAGATCTCATTTCTATACATTATGAAAGTAAATATTTAAAGAGTCCCCTGTCCTCAGTTCTATAGACCATTTAAAAAAGGATCAACTTATGAATTTTGTCCATTTTGTTATCTTTTGCCTATCTTTTGTCCTAATATTTGTAGGTTCATCTACTAAACAAGGTATTGATTGGTTCATCTACTAAAAAAGGTATTGATTGGTTCATCTACTAAACAAGGTATTGATTGGTTCATCTACTAAACAAGGTATTGATTGGTTCATCGATTGTGAAGTTGATGAGATGTTGAGTGCCTCCGACCAACGCATGTAATATCCTTGGCTTTTCGCGAGATCATTATGCACATTAAAAGTCTGTATTAGCATTTAAAGCATAAATAAAAAATCGGACTGAATTATCTTTTCGGATTTTTAGCAAGATTGTAGAGAATGCTGAAATTTTGGAAAGATGTGTAAAAACCAATGTCTGGAAATTTATTTTTCTCCCAAAATAACTGGTGCTTTTGAAATACTGATAAATCCACAAATGACGCACGTCAGATGTATATAGACTGGGATATACTCTTGAATAGCTAAACAAAACGAAAATAACAAGTTTTTTCTTGTGCAGTGTGGAGGCCGAAAAAAAAAACATGCTTGAGGTGTATGTTCTTTTATTGTTAGAAGTATGATGTGTCACATATTGAGAAAACAATTCATTTATTTCTGTAAGCTTGTTTTTTTTTTTTTTTTTTTGCTTTCGTCCAGTGTATTTATTGAAATTGGTATGCAGTCCACCTGAACGGTTTGCCTTTTGCCTGTGTATATCCCTGCCAATTGATCTAACAAAGACATTGATATGTCCCGTACTTGACCAAATATATAATAAGGAGATGTGGTCTGATTGACAATGAAACATATATCCACCCGAGTCCAAAGGACGTGGTTTGAAACAACTATAGGTCGATCACCGACGAATCAATTCAAAACAAAAAAAAGAATAATAAACAACGGCCTGATTTATGACAAAACAATATACGAAAAAAAAATATGATACACAGTAACAAACGACAACCATTGCATTACATGCTTCTGACTTGAGACAGGCATATACAGAATGTGGAGTGGTAAAACATGTTTTGTAAAATTTCTGAATTTTCAGTAAGATCTAGATTGTTATTAACTTGGTGCGTTAATTTTTGCGAAAACTTCTTATATGTGTGCATCTTCATTTTCCCGCTATCGTCCAGTTTATCTATCAAAACAGATATGTAGTCCTTCTAAATCATTTCCCGTTTCCATGCACAGATTCCTGTCAAGTGATCTAACAGAGACATTGTTATGCCTCGTGTTTGTTTTAATCTAAAATAGGGAGATGTGATCTGATTAAAAAGGAGACATATATCAAACAAAGTCCATGTGACGTGGTTTTAAGCATGTACAGTTCTCAGTACGGTCTTCAAACTTAGTACTATATAAGCGCAAACCGCATAGTACGCAAGATTACAGGCCCTGACATTACAATTTGTAAAACAAGTTGGTTTTTTTTTTTTTATTTTTGTTCATACCCGTGAGATATTATCTTAAAATTTTTGTATTACAAATTTTCATTTTATTGTGCCAATAAAGTTGGTTTTAACAGCATTTTCATGGGTGTGCAGCTAATAAAAGACATGTCATTCATGACATGTTTCATATCACTGTGTCGCTTTGTGTATCCAGATGACTACATCGGTCATTGAAATAAAGTAACATGCTATATAGTCTCGTTTTTGTGTTTTTGGGTGATATATTTGATAGATTTATTAATTAGTTGTTGTTTCCTTAATTTTTTTATTTTTAATTCCAATTATTACTAGTAGTTCTATGATACTTAATTATGTAAGAGGAACTATTCAGGTTAGTAACATGTGTCATACACATATATTTAGATATTTTCCGGACGATATGAGTATTTAGATCATATAGGTATTTTCTAAATTAATTCTAACTGCTTTCACAGGAACACATGAATTGTCCTATGAACTCAAAATCGATACAAGTTACTAATTGAAACTCTTTATCTTTGTCATATTGTCTGAATCTTGGTATATCTGTTGTCTTGCTTTGGCTAGAGTCAATTTAAAGCTTCTTTACGCTGTCGACAATTTTGTCCGTGCGTTTGGTGCATGTGTCTTTTTTCCTGGCGTTTATAGATTAGTTGTTATTTTATTTCTTCTGATTTGCACTTTACCAATGTGTTCATGTTCTTATTCATACAATGTATTTTCAACATAGGAATAGGGGCAGCACGTTCAAACAGCTGTAACTGTAAAATCGTATAATTGAAAAAGAAGCATACATTAATTAAATAATTGAACTGAAAATTAAGTAATATTTAAAAAATTTTAATTTGCGAAAATTAAATTGAAACACTAAAAATAAATAAATTAATAATGAGGGTTCATTGACATATCTGCATATGTATGAGTAGAACAGTTGATTTCTTGTTTAACGATTCATTTTGATATTTTTTAAGTTATTTTCGATGTTGACATATTGTGTTTCGTGCGGAAAAATCAATCATGACCATGCACAAATGTGTTAACTATAATTTTAACTCTTGAGTAAATATTTAATTTATTTCATTAATCATGTAACAATGATTATCAAATGATTATTTAGAACATACTCACCCCTTCTCGTCCAATGAAAAGTCAGTTTTTTCCCTTCTAATTTTCATAGTACATGGCTTTCCATGCACTACAAAATGCTTTACATGAATGACTTTTCATTGTAGATTAATTATGAAAGGGAAGTCTTAATAACTACACTAACGAAGTGTAAATTCCCCTGAGGCATTTTCCTTGGGAAAATAGCCTACTGATTAACGATGAAAGAGAATAGAATTATAAAAAAACATTTTGAATTTTGAAAGTTTATCATGGTACATATATATATAACACAAACAAATGAAATGGGGGCAAAGATGTAGGTAAAATAATCTTTTATTCAATTTTGATAGCAGACATTCGAGTTAATTATCATGATTATTTTTTTTTTTTCTTTCAAGAAAACAATGTCAGACTGCTGATATATAAAGCAAAGGATTTTTTTTCTCAAAAAAAAAAAAAAAAACACCATACATGTACATTCATTAATAAAAAGTAAGTATCTGATGTTGAATGATTGTAATTCAAATATTTATAGAGTGAGTGATAATTATCAAAAATATACAAATTTCAAAAACTAAATTTATATAATATTGTGTGTCTTTTAAAATCAAGAAATTTAAGGTATATAAGTATTAAATTTTACTTGAAGCAGAAGAAAAACTCAATGTTTGAACAATTTATCCTTTTTGTCCTCACAAAACTATGTTAGTGCTATTTCATTCCATCCATTGAAATGATCATTACCTATGTTATACATTCGTTTTGTTAACCTAGTTAACATTTCATTATAAAATGTCAATTCTTATTAAGGTTTGAATATTACAATGGGAAAGGATAATTTTGTAAGGTCACTCGAAAGTGTGAATATGTTCTAAATTGGTCAGACAATACTTGGTCATGTTTTATGAACATTTAAAACCCTCGGCTACACCTTGGGCTTTATAAATCTTCATAAAACATGACCAAGTATTGTCTAACCTTTACATATGTCAAATTTCACTTTTAAAGCTTCTTAATTTATGACACCTTGAAGGGTGCAATTAACAGTAAAGGTGATCAACCTTTATCGTATTAATTACCCGGACCATACGCATGCGTATATACGCATATGGTCATGATCATACGCGTATGGTCCAAATACTCATATGGTCCGGAACAGATACACCAAATACATCTCATCCTTTGGATCACACAAGTCATTTTCAAAATAAAAAAAAAAAAACTTTTTCTAAAGGATTTTCGAACAGATAAAAGATATGAACTATATATCAAATAAGTATTGCTAGAGATGTAAAATCTAGAATAGAAAGTTAAATCTATTTCAAATTGATTATTTTTTTACGATTGAATGCATTAATACGAAAGAGAGAAAAAAAAAAACCAGAATAATATTTAAAATGAAAAGTATTTCAGATTAATTATTCATTCAATATTACAAAAAGTAACAAAAACACTTTTTACTATCTGCTGAAATTATGAAGGTAATTCAAATAAAAATGGTTTATCATGTGTATACCACTCTATGCGGACGTCGGAAAGCTTTCACTGTATATTGAGCGGACTGTCGTGGGTAGATATCATCAAATCGAGCAGTTTATCATCAGTGGTCATATTTTGTAAGTCATTGCTAATAAACAATTCACGAAAAAAGGTTGTACCAAACACCTTGACTAAATTTAATTAAACTCATTAAATTTTCATTAAATTTTGACAAAATATTTACTTTTCTCCTTTGACAAAAATATAAAATTTTTCAAAAAAACTTGAACCACAATCTTTATCAGAAAAAATTCATTGGATATATATAGCTAATTTTGATCCTTGAGAAGCTTAATATTTCCTTAACAATAGAACGTGATTAAAACGTTCAGTTGATTTTCACAGAGTTATATCCCTGTTGTGTTTTAAACCACCATAAGCGATATTTGGGTTGTTCACCTATGTATCTCCCCGTCTCTAGCTCAAATAAAAAAATCGACATCTAATTAGTGCTTGAAGTGACCGTTCAGTTTTTCAAATACAAGTTAACATAAAATTACTGCGATTTACTTCAGATTGACAATGCAACCAATTTTAGCATCAATAAAGAAACGAGCAATATTACTACTTTTGCATTTTTATAAACAAAGGAAGACATAAACTAGTGTTGTTTATCCCTTCTTTATATCTACATGTGTGTGTATGTATGATCGTTATATCTACATGTGTGTATGTGTATGATCGTTATATCTACATGTGTGTGTGTGTATGATCGTTATATCTACATGTGTGTGTATGATCGTTATATGAGTTTGTCATGTTGCATAGTGGGGTCTTTATTCAAAGATATATTTGTTCCTTTTGACGAGAGTTCTTCTGAAAAATTTATCATTAGCAATGCCATAATATATGATCTTATAGTTACAACAGTTAACAATTTTATATTTTTATTACGTGGGGAAAAAGTAGTGTAATATTTCCACCAGTAGAAGGAATATTTCAGAATATTTCTTCCATCATGAACTATTTTCATAAAGGAATTAGCTTCTATTCAACGAAACGTTGTCTCCTTTTTATTGTTTAACAAGCTCATTATTTCGATTTTAAGTTAAGTGTAGACATTTCATTCACCTATGCAACTAAATAGCTGAATTTAAAACTTGTGCACTTCTCGCCTCGGTAGTTGTATCAAATTCTTTATAAAATGTTAAGTCATTGCCATGTGAAATTTCAACAAACGTTTTAATATAGTTAATTCATCACTGAAAATTTTGAAGTTTGAAATAAAACACGTAAGGTTAACTGGTTTATTTACTGTTTACAGGAAGATTATTTCAATATAAGGAACAGTGTTATTTGTAACTTATAATATATGCAAATTCCGTAGCACCTTGAAAAGGTATGTTTAATGTGTTTGATGTTTTCTTAATTTTAGCTCACCTGGCCCAATGGGCCTTGTGAGCGTTTCGCATCACTTGGCGTTCGTCGTCCGTCGTCGTCGTCGTCGGCGTTAATTTACAAAAATATTCTCCTCTGAAACTACTGTCTCACATTTAACCAAACTTGGCCACAATCATTATTGGGGTATCTAGTTTTAAAATGTGTCCGATAACCCCGCCTGCCAACCAACATGGCCACCATGGCTAAAAATAGAACATGTGGGTAAAATGCAAGTTTTGTCTACTATTTTGAAAACCGTTATGAATAGAGAAAATCTGATAAGGGCAGAAATGTTCAGAATGTTTAGCTCTACCAATTGTCCATATACTTCAAAACTGTAAGACGATTTCTCATAAATTTTACCTTTTTTATTTTTGCCTATTATCTTAAAAACTATAATAAATGATCAGCAAGACAATTTCTACAAATAAGTCTGCATTGTCGAAATCGTCTTTCGACTCCTTATTGGAGTTATTGCCCATTAATGGCGATTTTCATTTTTTTTTGCATTTTGCCTTATATGACAAAAATAATAATAGATAAATATACACTTTTAATCACAAAATGATCAGCAAGTCAAGATCTACTAACAATTAAATTTTGCTGATATAGTTAGTAGACTGTCACTCAATATAGGAGTGATTGCCCTAAAATGAGATTTTGTTAACCCTCTTTGTGTTTTGAGCAAAAATTAAAGAAGATAGAGAGAAACTAAACAGACTAAATGATCAGCAATACAAAATCAACAAACCAGAGATTTTTGTCATGAATTCTCTAGTTTTCATTGTGAATGAGTGGGAAGTTGCTAGCAATTTATTGTGTAACAGTGTATGTAATGTGCGAATCCTAAAATGTCATTTTAACTGTATCTGTGATGAATTTCTGATGTAGAATGATAAATAAACAGACGACAAATTCAAGATTTTGAATAAAATAAGAAATAATATATAATGTGTACTGTTTTTATAAATGCATGATATAGGTATGAGATGCGGACGGGTTTTCATCGCGCCTACAGCCATCCAGGTGCAAAACTGATACACAAATAGATAAATATTAAGAATAGTTCACGCACGAACAGAGCGTGCAAGAGATTTAAAAATAGCAATTAAGTTTCATTTGCAGAAAAATGTACCTTTAACATAATTATTAATGTTGTTTAACTTAAAACAGGTTTTGTTATTCAGCTTGATGATATTGAATCAAATTCCACTATGCTATTTTCGTTATGCGATTCATGTTTACTGCATGTCGAATAATGATACTAGACTTTCATTTTCACTGTAGGGCGATTCATTTCTATTGTTTATGCGATGCATTTTCACAGAAGGAAATTGATTAATTTTCATTATATAAAGTCTTAATTCAGCCGACTCTCTAAAAAATTTATGAAGTCAGAAGGATTGATTATATATGCATACTTAGTGAGTGAAAGTCTGAGGTAATATATCAATAAATTCCTTAAACATGGTATTTATTGCTAATATAGTCAATTCTATTTTCTCAAATAATTTGTCCTGATCTATATGTAGGATAAAATTTATTCTTTCCTATGACACGTCATCATTAAATACATATATCTTGGACAGTTAAGCCAATCCACGTCACCGGAAAAGCAAATTTTCTGTTTCGGTCTAAATCTGCATCGCATACTAATAAGTTAAACGTCATTAGAGCTAATTTCCTAATGCATGTAGTTAAAAGGTGTGGTTGGCCTTGATTGTGTAAATGTTGCCTAAGCATTGAAACTAAGATTGAGCAAACGTTTATACAAACAAAGCAAGCAATCCAACCAAACCTTTAAACTACAAGCGTTAGGAAAATAGCTTTAATGGATGCATTTGAGAAAACAAAGAGCATTCACAAAACGATCTTCATTTCACGATTGAATGAGTGGAAACGTTTTCATCTTGCACAAACAATTGACGCTCGGATGACTGGATAATTGATATTTATCATGCCATTGTGTATAAATCTTATACAGTAAAGAAAGTTCGAGCAACAGTCGAGTCATGGACCTTAAATATGCTTGAATTTCTTATAAGTCGGTGTTACGAATAAGCCAATACGCAATTATGGGAATACAAAGAAATATTGAAAACAGTTTATTGTTAAATGTTTAAATAGTTCTATACCACGGGGTATAACCGCCGTACAGTTGATTCGCGAAACAATGTTGGTAGATATACCGTTCTAATATTTAAACCAAAGACTAATTGACTAACTGTTCAGTTAAGTATTCAATGTTTATGAAAACAAAGTTTACTGCTCCTGGCAGCATTGTATATTATTTATATTACATGAACACCATGTGACTATTTTAAATAGACATGTCTGTGAATTACTTGTAAACATCATGAAACAAACATTATGTGTAACTCAAACTTGATTAAACTACAAATAGAGCATAGTTGGTTGGCTCTTTCACTAAATGCGACCGTGTATTTTGTGCTTTGTT
Source organism: Mytilus coruscus (assembly GCA_017311375.1). Lineage (NCBI taxonomy): Eukaryota > Metazoa > Mollusca > Bivalvia > Mytilida > Mytilidae > Mytilus > Mytilus coruscus. The sequence goes on along the minus strand of CM029597.1, from coordinate 92,044,616 downwards.
GTTGTTAAAATACATAATACGAATGAGAAACCCGTTGTTTTAATTTTATTTGAAGACATTTACTTGAAAAACTAACCTCAGAATTTTGACACTGTACGATTCATTCTCTTTGTAGTTTGTTTTACTTTCTTTAGTACCGTTCGTTGTGCAAAAGCCTATCAATACGGTAGAAATATGTATGACACGGCGTGACAAAAGTTCAAAGCTTTTTAAGCGAATTATAAAACTTTTCAAAGAAAATTCGTCGTAGAAAAACGTTATATTCATGGATGTTCTGCTCCAGTAAAATTTCGGATCCATGACAAGCTAATAGCAAACTCACCCACAATATTTGAATACGTGGTTATACCCGTATATTTTCAAGTAAGCATCTACGACTAGCTTGCATTTCAAATTGTAAATATCATCAACATTAAAGTCATTTAAAACTATTTTCAGTTGTTGTATGTCGAATAATCATATAAAACGACAATGAAAATTCATTGCACTTCCAAAATTCCACATCAGAAATGATTGCGCTTACAGTGATAATTCATCGCATCTATAGTTAAAATGAATCGCATTCAGTAATCAATGTTATTGATTCTGCTGCTTAAATAAAACTTTTGGACTTTAATCCTGTTATTATATATTAAAAGTTATATTCTAATGAAATTCTGTTAAAACATACATTCAAATCTACTATTTTGTATTTTCAAAAAGTAAACAAACGCAGTTTTTCCCATCATCTTTTATTCTACAATAGACATACTCGCATACAACAGTGAAAATGAACTAACTGGATTCGCACTTTATATACACTGGTGTAATAGGGTTGAAACGAATAACATAATCATACAAACTTCGGTTATGTTTGGGACACATGAAAAAGGAGTTTGGGTGTGTGGAACACATATCTAAGATTTATAATTATTCTGCAGGCCTGGGTATTACAAAATTTTCAAGGTACAATATTATCAAAACAGCAAATATACTGAAAACAATAGACGTGATAGTTTGAACAAATAACAAAAGGAAAACGTCTTTAAGGCAATTATATTTATTGTTTCATTGCATTAAACAGAAAAATGGGAATTTTGTGGCAAATCAAGCCAACATACGTTTTAAAAAAGATTGTCGTTTTAAGATTTTAAACATAGATTACTCACTTCGTCTTGCCCTCATATACAGTAACTTATTAAAATTCGGTTTAGCTTACAGATAGCCACGACATGCATTTTGACATACCGATGAATTATCAACCTAAAAATAATGCAAATCAGTATCAAACGATTAATAGGTCAGTTTAAAAAGGGTGTTGAAAGTGACCGTCCACAAGTTAATTATTTCAGTTTAATATCCAATGCGGTAGATTCGTAAGCGCGTTTGATTTTTTCCTTTAATTCCAGTAAATAATGTTAATCGTTCATTAAATGCTGCTTCTTCGTTTGTTTTCTGGGATTTTCTGCACAAATGTTACAATAATTTATTTTTGTTCCAGATTTACTTTCGATGAAGATGTTTTGCTTGCGAAATACAGGAATTGCAGTAATATTTTCCGTTTTGACCGTTGTGTTATATGTAACATTGCAAGAATCTATAAGTACGGGATGCGAATTTAAAGTTGAAGTTCAAAATGCAAGTTCCGATTTGTTTAAAAACATGAGAAAACGAATCAGTTCTTAAATATCTTCATTACCATAATCAGTAGAAAGTGCCAATTCATCAAATTGTGTCATACGAACAACAGGAGTTTTATCTACGATGCATTCGTATGGATTACAACAGAATCATTTTTATATCCGATGCACAACAAGAATTGAAGTTGTATTTGCAGCATTGGAACACGAGATCCCCATCAAAACACTATTTCGCTAGTACGGATAAAACACTGTACATTTGATATAACTAGTATGGATCTATTTCTCGCGTATACTAATGCTAGGTTATTGTGGTCTATTCACTTGACATTACCAACGTTAACAGGTATAAATAAAACAATGGAACAGCCATCCTGTAATGGGATCGAAAGATTATCCTGTATAACCATCCAGTCTAGTTTGGATGACATCATGGGTCTTTTTCCTACCTTTTAACTGCAACGACACCTTTTCAGAAGTAAAAGAACTGCATATATCGTCATGTCTTGATGGAGCCGTGAATTTATAGGTAGTTCAAAAAATTTCCAACTCTTCAAAACTTGAAAATATCAGAATGTCCAATATCTGGGAAATTATTGTTTCCAGTGACACAACACTCTTTCGATATTTTGGCAATTTAACGGAAATAAATTCGCCTGAGTTAATTCCAACGTTTTTCAACAGACCAGTGTCACACCATAAATAAAGTAGTTTTTCTGCTTTTAAAACGATCCCAAATATAAGCTGTGATCAATTCAAAATCAAAAGTAACGTTCTGGCTGTTGCAATTTCAAACAGGTTTATGTTCAAACTATATAGCAATAGTTTCTCAGAGGCAACGATAGGTATAATTACTTTAACCAATAATAGTATAGAGGAAATAGAGAATGGCTCATTTAAAAAGCAAGATAATACATACTTTCTTAATTTACGCAATAATAGACTGACTTCCTTCCATATTCTATTTTTGACGATTTGAGAGGTTTGTTGTTTTAAACATTGGATATAACAGATTAGAACGCTTATATGAAAATATTTTTAAACGGCTGTCTAGTTTGGAGACTTTAATTCTGAAACACAATAAACTGTTACATATTTCTGTTTCAATGTTATCGGAAAATGCTATACGTTTTAGATTTTTAAACCTAAACCAGAATGCGTTTACTAATTTTCCTGTGTCAGTTCTATATGTGAAAAATACTGAATTCTCCTTTGTAGACCTTCAACACACGAACATTTCAATCCTTAATTTTTCCTCATTTCTGAATTCCGTTAATTTGGATTTGCTAGTAAGTGGGCTTGGATTAGATAGATTGGAAAACTATTACATAAATGATACGCAGTCAAGGGTCCGAAGAAGAAATATAAATTTAATGACATGTAAGGTGACTGGGTTCATTATCTCGGAACTTTCGCATAAAGAGAAAACTGTTCTCCTCACGTTGTTGAAATATTTTCATTTCAATTTAACAAATAACCCGATTGGATGTTTTGCGGATAATGTGCTTTTTATCAAAATTATTTACACATTCAAAACACTAGGATTCTTTACTGGAAAAGAATATTTTTTTCATGAATGGTTATGCAGATATCCACAAAAATATCAGGAAAAACCACTTCTATCTATACAACCCGATGACACATTTTATACAATCGTTGATGCTAATTGTCCAATCAAATGTCACTGCTATAGATGGTATAATAAATGTATAAACATTGTGGATTGTAATGGCAAAGGTCTAACTGAGATTCCAGATTCGGTGCCTGAAGGTCTCGTTGGTATATGGATAAACAATAATGATGTACCGGTCTTCGAATTTAGATCATACTTCAAGGACGTTCGGCAGTTATTTGCATCAAACATTTCTCCTCAACAAATAAAACCGTCCATCTTCAGTCGAATGAAAAAATTGGAAGCGTTAAAGATTGATCACAATCGTTTGCTTTATTTGCCAACAGATATAGTAAATTTGAAGTTAAAAATAATTTCTCTGCACAATAATCCTCTTGTTTGTGATTGTCACACTGTATAGTTAAAAGACTGGATTCTGAAAAACACCAATGCAGTTGATAATATAAAACATATCACTTGCGAAACAGGAATTGAAACAATAGAAACATTGATAGCCGTACCCAATACCGATTTCATCTGTAAAAGAAATACGACTCTACAAAAGCATTTTATCGTACCGATTTCAGTCTCATCAGTTATTATTGTGTTGATGATGTTGTTAATATTTACTGGTATATATCTACAGACATGAGATAAAGGTTTTATTATATGTCAAATTCGAACTCCATCCATTCGATCGTCGAACGCCAGAAAACACGAAAAAATTGATTTAACAATTTTACACACAAATGGATCTTTAGAGTTTGCAATGAATTTAGGCGAACGACTTGAGGAGAAAGGTTTCACAATGAAACTGGCATTTCGAGACTTTATTGCAGGATATTCAATTCTAGACAACATTAAAAATTTCATATACCAAAGCAAACATATACTTCTCATTATATCAGAGGACATGTTATCTGACTCAAGTATCGTCAACTGGACATGGTCTGAATGTCAGTATAAATTTAATGCTAGATCAAATTTCTTAATAGCAACGTCAACGTGTTCGAATTCGGTATACAATATATTAAATACTCATTTTAAGAAATATTTGAAGCTACATCAAGCTTTAAAGGCAACGATTGTTTTATTTTTTGATAAAATAGTATACACTCTTTCTTCTTATTCAAATGACTCTCCAGAAAACGAATACGTTTTTTACGAGTTAAACAGATGTTTGTCGTATGAGGACATTGAAATTAAAACAGCGCAAAGGAATGATATTTTGTCATTTTTTCAGACAATGAACGAGGATTTTGTCGGAACGAACTTATACCATATCTGGAGAGAAAAAAATATAGAGTGGTATCTATGGATGACATCAACCCAGGGAGTAATGTCATCATGGTCATGATAAGCATTCAAGAATTTGTAAATGATTCTATTCAAACTATACTTGTAGCATCCGGTTGGCAATCGGTGGAACTAGACATAGCTTTTCCAAAGTAAAAATGGAAACGCTTAAAAGAGCATACAATTACGTAATTGTTGTACATGTATTTAAAGGTGCCAGTGGACATACTGACAATGAGGAAAAGACAAATGAATACATAGATTTTGAGACCTATATGGATTCTCATGTATATATAAAATTACAGGACGAAATACAGCCAATGGAAGAACACAATGCAGTAGATAATGAAAACACAGATGATGTGCAATCGAATACACGATACGAAGCTTTCTGGGAAAAACTCAACAAAGCTTTACAATCATCAACACTAAATCCTAGCAGAGATAATTTGATTATAAAAATGGGCCTGTCATCAAATTCAATGTTGGAAATTGTAGGTGGGAATACTTTGATGATGTCGACTAAAGTGGTTCCGAACACCTTGACTAAAATCAATTTCGCTCGTTTAATTTTCGTAAAATTTTGACAAAATATTTTCTTTGACCATTCGACAAAAAAATGAAAATTTCAAAAAACATGAATCGAAAAATTTCATTGGATATATAGCAGTTTGACAAACATTAATTTTGATCATTGAGAAGCTTTTATATTTCATTTACAATGTTAAAACGTTGAGCTGATTTTTACAGAGTTATCTCCCTGTAGTATTACGTACCACATGAAAAGAATGTATAAAAAAAATGATCTAAGTAGATTTAATTTTTAAAAAAGTAATAAAATTGTAAATGAAACATAAAGGAAACCAGAAGCAAGATTATATAAAGACATGGCAAATAAAAATTACCAATAACTATATATTTAGAAACTGAGAAATTTAAATGGGTTTCCTGTACAACAAGTCTCCATCTGTGTCTGTTGTGAACTGTTGTGGTCTTCTTAGTTTTTATGAACCTTGAAAACTTGCTAAATCTGTAAAGTTACCTATTTTGTTCTATGTCCTGCTGAGACATTCAATTAGGGTACGAGCATATCGGCTGTAGTCTCATTCAAAGAAATTCTTAGATATAAACCTGAAGCAAATACAAATATATTGTATTTTATTTATCATTATTCTTCTCAAAAGAAAAAGATAGAACTATACGTGAACAAACATAACAAATATGTCAAGTAATAATCATACGGTACATAATACATTTTGGCTAGTTCTCAAAATGTATCATTAACAATTAGAACATTGCAAGATCACAGATAACAAACTTATCACTTTTTAACAAACTACTTTCATGTGACATAGTTTCATCAATTTAGCTGCAGTAATCTTCGTCATACTGAGTTTAAATATCAAAATATACACGTACTTTATTTTAGATCACAAAAAACATTTCCATCAAATGAAGTTCCAGTTGTATCTGTGACTATGTTTTGTTAATTTTATGATACAAATACTAAAATAAAATGGATCACTTAAATAGATTTTGTCAACAATTACAGATAAATAAAATGAATGATATGAGTTGGAGTCATTGGTATATTGACTTTTATATTGATTTTTGTTTTTTATTGTTTTTTTTCTTCTGTAAATGAGGACTTCATTTTGGGGCCCTTTATAGCTTCTGTTCGGTGAGAGGCAAGGCTCAGTGTTAAAAGACCTACTTTGACCTATAATTGTGAACTTTTTATACATTGTGACTTGAATAGGGAGTTGTCTCAGGCACTCATACCACATCTTCTTATTCATATTCAAAATGGTTTACTAGTGTATTATTCCGATTACTTTTCATTAACCTTTTTAAAAATCCGGATCTTCCATTTTGTGTTTGCTAAGTCGTTTGCACCTTTTTTTATTAAGACTTGAAGCAAGTAGTCAATATGTTTAGCGTGATGAACATATTTGAATTTCGGTTTTAAACAAAGTTAACCGAATAGTACATTATATGTTTTAGATTTTGTATCATTGTAGTTGAATACCACGGACCTTACACTCAACAAGTGATGTGTAATATGTAGTGATATCAAATCGTTGAAGATTTACTAACCGAGTACTCGTTGGATTTACCGAGCAATACTCGAGTACTCGCTCGGAAAACATCCACAAAAGGAAAAACAAAATTATACCAATTTTACGTATTGTTGGACGTTGTCTTATGGACGTAAAACCCTCAACATCATTACCTAAGACTAGATAATAGTCCAAGGGAATTTTATACCATAATTAATAGCTCATGTACTAATTATTTAAACTGGTAATAATCTAATCAAGTAATTGATAAACACCTATAGAAAATTTATCACTCAAACAAAAGTATTTGGGAATCGTAAAAACCCCATGTAATGATGAACAAAGGGTGATGGTTAGAACTTACTGATGCCTTTAACCATTTTCTGAGTGTCGACACAGGGTGCAACGATTTTTTCTTAATTAGAAATATTATCTTGTCAACTTTTTCTGTGACGAGTCGATTGCTCAACTTTGTTACGTAGCTAACAGTCCTGCAGATGGAAATATCTGATCTGACGGTACAGAGGTGGTGGAATGACTCAGACACGATTAACTAAAAGTGTTAGCCTTTGAAAGGTGCTCTTGTTAATAGTATAACTTTGTTCAGAGAAATGTTAAATGACAAATATATATAAATACATGACAAATGAAAATTTCCATTCACTGTATATTTAGAAACTTGGAAAACTAAAGATATATAATATAATAGTTATTTTCCGAAAACCCAATAGTTTGTATTTGATTTGGGACATCACTGTCATACGAATAGGGTATCAAGTTTGACGATGAAAAGAACCTCAAAGGATTTAAAACGTGAATGAAATTAAACACACTATTATATGTATAACAACGACATTCGATCCTTCTTCTTGTATACTATATTGAAAAATGTTAAATGGAGTTTCAAATAACACTTTAGTAGTGAACTATGACAGATGTTCACGTGTTTAATATGAAATGACTTCTATGCATAATATATAGTATGTGTTTATTTGTGTGTGGAAAGGTGGGTGAGGGGTAACTGATGTTACATAAGTACAGATAAACATTAACGTTTTCACTATATTCTATATGCCAATAATATTAACACAAAGATACATGAAAAAAATTATAATGGTATTGTTTTCCTTTCAGATTATTATTGTATTTGATCTTATTTTGATATTTATGTATTTTATTTTTATGTTGAATTTATATCATGTGGATGATTAAACAAACGAAAGGGATGTGTTGACATTATTCATTTTAACGAAAACAATAATATCAATATTAAGTCTGAAATATTTTATTCTTTGAGGGCAGATAAACAGTTTCCAGTTTATTGAAGCAGAAACTTTTCTCACTCTCGTTAAACATCCTTGTTGAATCCACGTTTTTAGAAAAAAAAACAATTAGGGGATTTTATGCAGACGTGAAATATCTGTCAATGAGACAGCAACTGAACGACAACAATAAAAAATAGCGCATAAAGGGCAACATACAGTCTTCAACAAAAGTCTATAGCGCTCTTTTTCCCGTTAACACCGTCCTCGCTCGTTGGTTTCGACATCACAGAACATTAATGAACTACTGTATTTTCTAATCTATCCTATCCTGGAAATTATTTTTTTGTATTTTGAATGCTTCTAATCGTTCGTTTTTCGTGTTATCACATGTACTACTGGATTTTAACATAAGTCGCACACAGGTTTGTGGTGTATTGTTCCTTTATTTTTCTCGTTCAAGTATGGTGGTCATATCCTCTTATCTTGATTATGAATTGTGAATTTGACCTTAAAGATACAAGCAAAGCTAGAATGTCTGTTTATGTCTTTATAATTTCATTAAGACAGAAAACAGCAACTAGAATCGATCATAAATGTGACAATTTCAGTTTTGATTCTTCATTTCCTTTTTCATTTTTAGTGTTTAAATATCCTTAACCTAATATCTAATGACAAGTCGTTTGCACATCTCTCTTGGTTCGTAATCCCGAATGTATATGTATCATATAGGAACCTCGTTTACATTTTGGTGTGTTCCTAATGCGTAAACTATTCCAGCATGGTTATTCGGTAGAATTACTGAAATCGACACTGTAAAGGTCGCGGTCATAATCAAAACAGCTATCATTTACGATACGTCTCTATTTGTGCATTAGGTCATTGTATAGTTTCCGATTTTGCCCTTTTCCTATTGTGATATAAACGTTAGGTTGCGAGCGTAATGGATGTAGTATATTTAAGAGGAGCGCTACGTATGACTGAAACAGTTTGTATCATTAGTTAAGTGTTTGCGTCCATTAATATCAACCTGAAGAAAATCAAATTTAAATAGAAATAATCTAATCGCTCATTATGCTTTTTGGCTAGTTTTCTAAATGTATTATAAACAATTACTAGACCTGTCAACGTATATTTGTTCCGCCTAACAGATGTTCCACTAGAAACTTTGTTATAAACAATGTCATAATATCTGTTCCTGTTGGAACAAATATTATATACCATTTATTCCGTTAGGAACATATACTGTAATATTTATTCCAGTGGAAATAATATTCCAGAATACTTTTCATTTGCAACTTATATTATGAAGGAACTTCTATTTCGTGACAGACCATTGCAAGATCATACATAAAATATCACAAACTAAGTTTTATAATATGCATACCTTTTTATTAAATGATCTTTACGTGACTAAATGTCATAAACTTAGCTGGAGTCGTCTTCTTTTGCTCAATATTCATATTGAACCTCGTCATATACGTTATTTTTAGAGAAAACCTGTCGTATATCAAGTTCCAGCTGAATAGTTGTCGATGTCAATGTTTTGTATTGAATAGTATGATCTATAAATTCTAAAATAAAACACTTTTAACACATTTGTCCACTATTGAAGACACATAAAAATGAATAATATCAAACTCCAATTGTTATTTATCATGAACTAATATTCAAGTGAACAAAATCATAACAGGATAACAAGAATAAATATAATAGTTTTAAATAAACTTTTCGGTTTTAAATTACGTGAAAGAAAATAATATGATACCGAATTTATGTCAATGTACTAATAGCTAGTATGAAACTTTCTTAGACAAAGTTGCCACAATTTATGCCCTCCGCTTTGGTTTTGCTGTTCTGTAAGCTGAATAATTTCCACTTATGTTACCTTGGGATTTTCAATGAATTTGAAAACATTGTTTAATTTCAAAAAATTACTTTGCTGTCGTCGTTTTGCGTCTTTGTAAAGTCAGATTGTGAATTACATCATTGCTTTTGTTATTACAAATATTTAGTTGTCATTTTCTATTGTGTTGCCACCAAAAGGTAAGGAAAAACAACGTAAATGTTTTGCCTAGACAATTCTCTTCTTTTAATTTTATAATTTTATCAAAAAATATTGTCTCATTAATATATAGTTTACAATCCTTTGGGAACATATCAGTTCAAATCGGTGGGTATTCATTGTTTTAGAATGAAGCAATGCTATAAAACAGACCCACAATTGTCCAATTCGTCTTTTATAATGATATGATAATAGGAATATTGAAATTTGCTACATGTATGTTAATTAAAATTTTGGAAAGCACTTCAAGTTAAAGAATGTATCTCCCTCACTCATAGCTCTGATTCCTTATCCAAGTCTGACTTAACTTGTGGCTCTTCAACGTTTGTGTTACTTAAATCATGTTAAAATATGCAAAGATTGTTTGCGTCTTCTTTTTCAGGTTTTGCATATTGTCTGGAAGTATTATCAAAGGAGAAAGCTTTGAATTCAGACGCCGGCAACATTAGCGACGATTTTAAAGCATGTGTGAATGAACAATGACTTTTAATCATTTTTAATAGTAAAAAAAAAACAATTGGATAATATCTTATTACAAAAAATCGAATTTTGAATATATATCAAAAAGTATAGCACATCTCTGATCAAAATTGATCACGTAGTCGGCATTAGAAAAAGAGATGATGAATGTTCAACACTTTACTAAATTTACCACTTTCATTAACAAAACAAAAGAAGAAACCGGAATAAAATTTTAAAATTTCATATGCCCCTCAAAGCTCCAATAGTTACTAAACGCCTTACATGAAGAAGGATTCAAAGGGAGATATCTGAGAAATTAAATTACTTGTGTATCTTTTTGACAAGTTTGAAAAAGTAAGGTTTGTTCTCGAATTATTTCTTCGGTAAGTCTGTTTTACATTGCACAAGAGCCCAGATTTCTTGGAAATTTTTTATTAGATTTGCTTGCAATATCTTATTGCTGTTTTGTTATACATTCAAAATCAGGAGCAAACATTTCATTGTAAATTCTTATAACAATTTATGGAAATTCTAAAATGTCAGTTCAATATTATTGCATATTACTGCATATATACACGGTTTTTTATTGACTATGTGTTATACTGGAGTATCCGAGTTATCATATATCTTATCTGCAGACAAATTTATGTATGCAATCATGTAGACTTTCTAAACCTCAATCTGAATTAGACAAACAAAATAAAAAATTCATGTCATTGGATATTTTACGTCATTGGATAGTCCGGTATCACGTTATGTCGACGACTGTAATATATGTGTCTTATATATATTATAATTATCCAATACATGATAAAACTAATAGACTGTAATACAATAAATATTCAAATGCCAGCTATATATCTATTTATCACATATAATATGTATCATTAAACTTATGTTTCGTTTGTTTCTAAAATCAATATACTAGATTCACAACTTTCTTTAATCTAAAGACATTTTTTGATATTTATAACATTCCTGTAAAACAACATAAGGTACAATTTTAACCCAAGGTAATGCGAGTAAAGCTCTCTTGCACGATTAGCGAAGGGAAATATTCGGAGAAATTTTCTTTAAATTATGGTTTGCAGTTTAGGGAAGAAGCGGATACAAATGTGTATTTTTTCTAAATTGTAACAATGAGTTAAGGAGGAGTTGAAGATTCAAAATTAGTGCCCAAAATATGTATTATAGTGGGTAGATATGACTGAGTCCATGTCATCCGAAAGTTAACCCCAAAAATCATTCAGATGAACATATGACAAAGGAAGTGTAAAAGTACATAATGTAAGTAAGAATATGAGAACGTTTAAATTAATTCTGTCATGGCTGAAAGAGTGGGAAAGAAAGACAAACGAGCGAACATACGGACGGACTCCCAATCATTATATACCACCGCTATATGATGAGAATAATGCTGTCCTAGTTATACCTTGCTGGGAATATAAGTAAAATGAAACATAATTGTAAAGAGAAAGAGAATTGAATATTTTACTACCACCTTTGGTATGTGAATTTTGACATTCTTACAGATATATTAAAATTGATTAAAACAATTAAAAATTATACTAAACTAATTTCTTGTAGTGTACATATTTCAGTAAAATCAGGTAATTTTTTGTAAAACTTTGAAAAGAAAACGAGATAGAACTTATCCTAAAATCGGTTAATACAAATGTTTACGCAGATTTAAGAATGTAATTTTGATTATTGGTGCAACGATTTGAATTTTGCTTATTCTGTCTGTGTAGAACTGAAATTATTGTCAATTCCAGGTTATCCATATATAATCAACGGATAAATAAATTTATGCAATATGTAAGCTTGCTAAACATCAATGTAAATTAGATAAACGGAATACAAAGTTGTATCAATATATTTGCTTTTATTGGTTATTCCTTTATTACGTACACTGGCCATTTCAAGCATATAACGTTATATGGATATGTTAAATGCACGAAGACATTACGTCGGTATTATAAACAACAGGGTTTTCTAATGGTAATCAAATTTTATTGTTTGCATTCGTACATTTTGTGGCTTTTAAAGATGGTATTCAACGCCTCGACTAAAACTAATTTGGCTTGTTTAATTTTCATAGAATTTTAACAAAATATTTACTTTGACCCTTTGACAAAAATATATAAAAATTAAAAAAAAACTTGAACCACACACTTTTTCGGAAAAATTTCAATGGATATATAGCAGTTTGACAAACACTAATTTTGATCATTGAGAAGCTTAATATTTCCTTAACAATAGAACGTGGTAAAAATGTTCAGCCGATTTTTACAGTTATCTCCCTGTAGTGTTATGTACCTTAACGTAAAATAATCTATGGACGATTATCAAAATGACTGAATACCAAAGGAAAATTGATAATCAATTAATATTGGTAAACTATTACATCAATTAGTAGCATGCGTACAGAGTTCATAATATCATACAGAACCAAATCGCTATAGAAATAGTCTATCAATTTTAGATGCATTTTCCATTAATGTTATGTTAATATCAAGCATTTTTGATGGTAATGCTTACGTGGCATAGTAGACGCTTATCTCAGTTGTTCGAGCGCTGACTTATAATACTGAGATCCCGGATTCGAGTTCCGAAGGAGATGTTGTGATTTTCTAATAAAAATCATGCGCTCCAACTACGCATCAAATGATGACGGCAAAATCAAACGTACGGTTGGTTAACAACCGAGCCTGATCCGTATCAAACGGGTCACCTCTAATATATATATATAGCCAACGTTTTGTTTTATTCAGAAAATATATTAATACTAATGAAAACATCTTCCAACAAACATTTGAACTTAAATTTTATCATTGTGGTTCAGAATCTAAACGACTTTTCAGTAATTGTTTGTTCAACAAGTAAGCTTAAGCCAACGGTAGTTTTCAAAGGTTCAGGTCTCGTACATTCATTTATGATACACATGTACAACTCAAGATAAAAAAACAAACCCGCATGAAACCCAAAACGAAGCGAGACTGCAAGTGTCCACATGGTAAGCATCTACTGCTAAGAATGCATTATCCGTCATGTAAATCCACACAAAGTCAAAATGTCGCAATCGATCCCGTATACAGTAGGCGACTTATCTGGTATCTAAAGATCTAAGACTGCAAAAAACATGTATCTTGTATGTTCAGACACAGAAAAATCGTATCGTTCAAAATCCATTCAATGTGCACCGGCGATACGATTAGGAGGAGGATATGTTACTGCTTAGAAATGGGAGGTAGACAATAGGAAAATTGACAAGTGTGTCAAAGATGCTGGTTTGAAATTCTCTATCTGTTTCAGTATCAGGGAAAAGACCCAATCACAAAGCACACCTTCTAGTTTTCTGTGTGGCCTTAATTTCAATTCTACTGGCAAATATGAGATTTAGAGCACTGACTTATTGTCTGAGCAGAAGGTTGATGAACCAGGGTTATGTTAAAGAACGTCTCGTCCTTTTTCTAAAAAAAAAAGTTCATCGGAAGATACCAACCTTGTTGATAAATATTCCGTATCAACTTTACAAATAATACATGATGGTCTTGAAGTATAGATTCTAGATACTGACGTTGTTTATCATCTTAATTACGTGTTATAGTGTTCTTTTATTTGTTTTTGTAAATTATCAACCATAAGTTTACTGTTTGGTCCGTTTGTGGTAATATCCTTTTGGCATGGCTTGGTACTTATTCATCCCGCCATTGTGTTGTTGTGATGTGGTCAATTTTTGTATGCTTGCCTTTCAGTTTTGCTTGTGTGCTATGTATATATGCCATTTTGTTTTTCTTTGTTGACATATTTGTTTGTTTTTATAGTGATTAAAATTATAACACAATGTTGACTGCTGTTCCCCTATTTTTGACGTTTTTACCTTTTACGTCTGTTTGTTTTGTTCACACATTGTTGTCACTTTAATGGAATTTTATGCGACTGTCATACAAGTGAGAGGTTTCGCTAGCTATAAAACAAGGTTTAATCCACCATTTTCTACATAAGGAAATGCCTGTACCAAGTCAGGAATATGACAGTTGTTTTCCATTCGTTTTATGTGTTTGAGTTTTTGATTTTGACATTTGATAATAGACTTTTCGATTTGAATTTTCCTTGGAGTTCGGTATTTTTGTTATTTTACTTTTCACTTATGTGGATATCACAAGTGCCACATACAGTATTCAAATGGGAGTACAATATTCCAATAAGCTATTAAATTACATTAAAGGTTAAAAAAGACCATAAGTCATAGCAAACATGGAGAGCCACCGATGAGTCTTACGAAGACGAAACGCGCATCTGAGGTACGAAGTTATAAGCATAAGTTTTTAATTATGAAACAGAACAGTACATTTTCGTATCAAGTTTAATCTTTTTGGTAAACAAATTGAATGCTGATGTAAAGAAAGTAACAATTGCTCGCTTTGTTTTTTATATTTTGATTAGTGTTTTTTTTTTTTTTTTTAATATCTATTTTTGAGCAGGAAATGCAGATAAAAATGTTAAAATATTCTATTGTACTACTGTTATTGAACTGTTATGTTTTGGGGTTAACAATCCATTTCTAGACCTTAAATCGGTTAATATAACTATATTCATGCAGATCTTAGAATGTCATTTTGATCTTTTTAGAGTAAACATTTCTATTGTGTCTTAGGGATACTGAATTAATTTCCATTCCAAGATATCCATATCTTGTTTTCCGAAAAGAAAATGCATGCCATATTAAAGCAGGTTTTAAGTATCAATCTGAAATAGATAAACGGAAAAGAAAATTGTATATCAGGTTTTCGATCATTGCTTAATCTATCATCTCATTCAATAACCAACTTAAGAACATTGTGTTGTAGACGTTTTGATTGAGTTAAGCCTTCCAATTGATGTTTTACTAAAGAACAACGGCACCTGTCCTAAGTCAAATGATGAGGCGTTTGGTAATTTATACGTGTTTCTCGTTTCTCGTTTTTATATACTTAATTTCCAAATATAATGGGCCTTTAAATAAAATTATTTATTGTATCCTAACGTGTTGAGTTATTTTAGTATAGAGTTATCATAAAAATGGTTACATTTTATTCTGTTTTATCAAAATTATCATATTCTCGGGCAAATAATTCATTACAATTCCTTAAATCGATTACTACAAATGTTTATGGAGATTTTCTAATGTGATTTTGATCTCTTTTCGTAAACATTTGAATGCAAGAATTGTCGATTTTTTTTCATTGCTTTGCCATGTGACGGGCTCTTACCAGTTTAAAAGAATAGTTATACTCAAAACAGTTTCTCAGTTTATGTACATTTCATGAGTACATTTTGGGTAAAAATTAAACAGAAACAAATGGGAGAACAAGCCTTTAAGTCTGATCAATATATGCAAATGTTTATGAAGATTTATTGATTCAAATGTAATTTCTTGTTTCTGAATTTTCATGATCCAACTCCGTACAAGTATACATTTACGCAATATGTTTGCTGGCTTAACTTCAATCACTTCTAACTTACATGTGATATACAAATGTACGTTGACAAATTTATGTCATGAAATAGAAGTTCCTTCATAATGTAAGTTCTAATTGGAAGAAATATTTTGTTATATTATTTCTACTGGAACAAAAATTAAAAAAAATACAGTATTTGTTCCTGACGGAATAAAGGCTATAGAATATGTGTTCCAGCTGAGACAGATATGATAGCATTGTTTATAACAAAGGTTCCAGGGAACTCTGTTAGGCGAAACAAATATATTTTGACAAGAAAAGAAGAAAAAAATAATTGGAGCCTTGTTATTTCAATTAGTTTACAAAAACATGTTATAGGTAAATTTGTACAAGAATACAGAGGTACAACCAAAAATTGATAAAAATCTTCTAAAAAACTTTTTGGAATTTAAGGTCCTCAATGCTCTTCAACTTTGTACTTGTTTGGTTTTATAACTATTTTGATCTGAGCGTCACTGATGAGTCTTATGTAGACGAAACGCGCGTCTGGCGTATTAAATTATAAGACTGGTACCTTTGATAACTATTTTATTGTGTTATGATTATTCCTCTCCAGGGCAAACGTACCGTTTTGATTGGCTTCGATCCCATGTTGGTTAAAGGAAAGATTTTAAAACTTATAGTTGCTGCTTCTCCACTCGGTGTGCATCAGTTAGGAGTTGGAGCAAAGACTCGTTCGCTCGAAGTCATAATAATGTGACCCGTTGGGGTGACATGTTTATCCGCGGACTTTTACCTCATGCGCTTAAATGTGTGACTCCGACATGTGTCGGTATAATATAAAGCACATCACATTAATATGCTCGTCCTGGTATACATGCTATGTTTCCTTTTGACGTTTCACATTATTTCTTCGTCGTCATCAACAAATCATTACAATTTTATTTATTTATTTAAGTACGCATTTAATACGCGAATTTGCAAAGTACCATTAAAAAAGAATATGATTATATTCTGCGATAAACAAACGATTGCTATTCTTCAATAGGTTAATACAAATGTTTATACAGATTTTAGAATGTCATCTTGCTCTTTTGGTGTAAACATTTCAACGTTCTTATTGTATTGAATTATTCTGAATTAACAATTCATGTTAAGTCTTCAATATCTTATCCATGGAAAAATATCTGTATGCGAAATGAATTTAAGCAGGATAGATCCCAATCAAAATAAGTTTAACAAACAAGGATATTGATTTGACTAGGCGATTCTAGAATGTATTGTGTTTAATTAAAGTCACGAGGAACACATGGTGGAGTCATACAATGCTTTTCCAAATCTAATGGACGATAAGTGAAAATGCTTCGTTCTATTTTTACGTTTTGTTATCTTTCATCATAAAAAATCCCCAGCTTATTTGGCTTTCCCACTTTCCTTTTTCGGGCGCCATTAATGACTTTCGAAACCTGCCCCTGGAGGACTGAATTACAATCCTGACGTCTTATATGGCTTTTTTGAAGTATCAACAAATGTGTAAGTCCCAAAATTAGTTCAGTAAAAAATTTGATTTAAGAAGGAGACAGAACACTATTCCCGTGGGGATTGTTTTCTAATCACACTTTGCTCTTTCCGTGAATATTAGTAAAAAGATATAATGGTAGCATGAAAAGTGAATTTGGATATCGATCACTACCTGTGAAATTATACAATAATAGTTTCTGTACGAGGTCGATAAGAGGATATATCGACCCAAAAGAAGTATATCGACTGAGAACTGTGTACATTTTATATGCGCAGTTTCGTCTTATATTTAACAAGAGTACAAGTACATCGTTATTATTGTATTGTTGGTCCAACAATTCATTGCAAAGCGTTTAAACGGTTAATGGACATATTTATACAAATTTCTGAATGTCATTTGGATCTTTATGAATATATTTGTGTTTGTTATTTATTTTCTGGGTGATACAGAATAAATTATCTATTCCAAATAAACCTTAGCATTACATAAAATGGGCAAATATGTTGTCGAATAAAGTGACACGGTATAAGATGTTTAAACCGCAAGGAAAACTTGGAAACGTACCACAAAATATGGTTTGTGTAATTTCAACACTTATAAAAGTACGGAAAAGTACCAAGACAATATGGTAGTATATCATCTAAAACAATGAAAAGGGAAGAATACCGACGAGACTGAAATTGATGAATTTCCATATTTACCGGTCAATTTTAGACAAAGACATCAAATAAATACAATCGAAGATTTAAACACAAGGCAGTTTGTTTAGTCATGTTGTTCTGTTAGTTCTTGTTCCAAACCTCTTATTTCACTACTTACCGCCTCGGTGGTCTCGTGGTAGTGTGTTCGCCTCAAGGGCGGGAGGTAGTACATTTATAAGACATCATTGTTGGTGCATTTTGAAGCTATAGATTATCGATATGATATGACATCTTTTTTCCAAAAAATTTTAAAGAATAAGGTTTGTTTTCTATATTCGAGAGAGAAAAAAGGAGTATCGGCGAGGTTTCAAGAATATTAACGGTAACACAACTAAACAAGATTACATACGTTTTCGTGCTAAGCATGTTCCAACTCGTAATTCAAAGTATTTGAAAATAGGAAGTTGGTATATGACAAATCCATAAAGCAGTCACACGTCACTGAGTGGTGTTGAATAAATATGAAGTCATTTTGCTCAGTAGTACTTAAAAGTGTGACGAACCATTTAAAGTTAATTCAACGCATTGGAAAATTCAAATGACCGACAAACATGTGTCTAACGCATCCGAAATTTTCTCAAACGTTACCAGTGAACAACTCATCACGGCAATATGCAGATATGAAGTCATTCTGTTATATTGTGCCTGAGTAAAATATTTGTTCGGCGAAAGAAAGAACGAATCGGCAGAAACGGACGAGTGCAATTTGAATATATTCTAGCCCCACTCTAGGCGTGGTTGAATGATGCATCGCGTCACAGATAATAGGAGTTATTTCAACACTGCGTGCCACTAGTGGAGAAGGTTCTCTTTTATTGTTTTTATTTGTCCATTTTAGCTTTTTTTTCTTTGTGGGAAATGGGGGCTGGTCGTCATTATGCCAAAATAAAACATGAATACATGCAAAATAAAATTTTCATTGATTTGATCTGTGAAGTTTTAATTGCAGTGTTTAAATATAAAAACGCTCGAAATCCATTTTACTAGGAGAATAACTAAATCAAGACATAATTACAACAAAAAGTCACAAAATCATTATGAAATTCTACTGAAGTATTGTGTATTGAAATTTTCCTTCCGCATTTAAATAGTATGCAGTATGCTGTCTACCGAAAACGTCAACAATAGTATTCAGTTTCTTGGAAATTGATCTTTAAACGATGTTTCCTGAAACATTGCTGAACCAATTTTATACATCAAATGAGCATTTAGGTAGACATGAAGCAATACTGATTTATAGAGACTGTTAATATTATGCATTTATTTAAAATATGTATATACATCATTGCACTACTAGAAACGGTACTTGGAATTTTCCTTTCCATTGCTGTCTAATAAAGAAAATTCTAATCTGATGAAAGGTTTACAATTTAGTACACGATTTGTCTTCATACATAAGACAATAGTAGCCTTCAACTCAATTAAGAAGTTGAATGGCACTGGAAATCTAGAAGTCTTACGTTGCACCATATTTTTTTTATTTGCTACCTATGAAACCAGTAAACAGAAAGTTAGTTAAAAACGAGACAAAGTATTGGAGTCTTAAAAATGACATCAAACATTAAATCGTTTAAATAGACCATTACTGGAAAGTGTAAACAGCTTAACCTAGATCCATACGTTGACAAATTTAAGCATATATTGAATCGTTTGGAATTTTAAAGATATACCTTAAACATCTTAATTCTAGGACAATGAAAAAAGATCGAATGATTAAGACTTTGGAGCTGAGAGGTTTTTTGCGGAATAAATTAAATGTATTTTCATTTAAAGTACAGACGACATCTAAATGAGTAAAACATTGTAAAAGTACATTTCTCTAGTTTAGCAATAGCAATTTTGCTAGAGAACACATCAACTCAAATGGGATAAAGTGTTTCTGATAAAAGGAAAGTTATTAAAACAAGGGATTTAATGGTAAATTCAAAAGTAAAATTTCCAAAAGGTTTATAGCCGGAGACGCTTACCCTGTCAACGCACCCGGTCTCGGTTTGTTTCTTTGTTCAACCGATCCAATGTGTGTGTGTGTGTTACTTTGCTTGTTTCATTCTAATTGATTTGCGTATCGGTAAACTACTGTCGTCTAATGTGTGATTCGTTTGACCTGATTCAGAATACTGTGAATTCATTTATACTCGTGGATACCAATTTTTGTAGATTGAGGAAAACTTGTATTTTCGTGGATATTTGATTTCGTGGTTTTGCCAATGTTTGCATACAATCTTATAAAAAAAATTGAAATTCATTTAACATTTAAGTTTGTGGCTTCCTGTACCCACGAAACCCACGAAAAGTGGTAACCAACAAATAATAATGAATTCAAGTATCTGTTCAACAATACCGATCTTTTTCCTTTTTTATGATATTAACGAAAGAGATTGAACAACTTTTTTAACCTGACAGCTAACACAAGTAACTGTTTACTCTTCTCTAGTACCTGTAATGATGTATTTAATAGTTCACACGAATTACTTTTTATAGTATGTATACCATATTATAGAATTGCTAGTCTTACATTTAACTGGGACCAAGGTTAGTTTCTTGGCAAAAATTGTGTTAAATAAGATTGTAATATCTTATTGTAGTATTGATATCATCATATTCTGGAGCAACAATCATTGTAAATTCTGCAGACGGTTAATCCAAATGTTTATGCTAATTTTTTAATGTCATTTTTATTCTTTAATATTTGCATATTTATATATGGATGTTATTATGTATGAGTAACAGAACTGAATTCGATAAATATTTATTTTATCTTCGGAAACATTTATGTATGTAAAAAGGATCTAAATTAGATAATAGAACAGACGATTGTTCCACGTTTGATGTCATTAGTAAGTATAATCGCATGACTACAGTAAATAGTGTCTTATGCATGTTATATTTTCCTCAATGCACAGTAAAATCATGAGATTGTGATACCATGTGTAACTAAAATCGGAAGAGCAATCATATAAAGTTGAACGTTGTAAAGATCTTTTTGTAACCGTACAACAACATTAAATTATATGAGTATTTGTTATTTAATAAAATATCAAATAAGTTTCGTTTGTTTTTATTCCAAATTTATTTTTCCACCAGTTTCCTCGATCCAAAGACATGTTTCGATAAAACGTTCCTGTAATACAATAGTTATGTAAGGTACCGTTTGATGACATATTTTAAAGAAAGAGTTTAAACTTAATTTCTATCATTACGCTCCAGAATCTCAATGGCTTGTCAAATTATTGTCTTTGTTGATGTATATAAAGCGATCAAGTGAGCCATTTCAAATCTGTTAAAGTAAATTAATTTGAAAAGGAGAGGCAAAAGTTAACAAACAGACATTCAAACTCATAAGTCAAAAATAAACTAATAACGCAATGGCATTAACACTGAGAAAGGTTGAACAATCTCAGTATACTGAAAATGACACTGTGCACCTGATTCGTTGCATGTTGACAGAACTAGATAAGTGGATTTTCTTCTGAATGATCTGATAACTAGTTGGTAAAAGATTTTAAAAAAAAGGTTGTATAGAGAAAAAAGGACAACATATTTTTCCACAATCCTAGACATTTGATTTACTATAACATTAATGTGTATGATTGATAGTTATACTCAAAAGATTGCTTATAGTTTGCACATTTCATAAATGAATCCCCCCTCCAAATAGAAAAAGAACACAAATTAAACATTTCCTTAATCGGCCAATACAAATATTTATGCAAATCTAAGAATTTTATTTAACACTTTATGCAATGATTTAAATGTTGTTTATCGTGTTTGATTAAAACTGATTTATGATCAATTCCATGTAATCCATATCTGATCTACGCAAATGTAATATGTAAGCTGGCTAAACCTCAATGTAAATATCAATGTAGCAGACAAGAAAATTGTATCAAGAATGTTGCCATCATTGGTTAGTACCTTATCACGTTCACTACTCAACTCTATAATCAATCGTATATGGTACCTTATAGTTTTGTTCAATGCGTGAGGAAATTATGGATACATGTTTATAATTCGCTGAATTATATAATATAATATACAATCAAATTAATAAGTTATGTCTTATTCTTGCGTTTAATCAATTCTATACATACAACACATTACGAGGGTGTTTATAAAATATAGGCAAAGGTAGACTAGTTCACTGATGTTCACATGGCGTTTTCATTTTGTATTCGACTTACGAGTTTGAATGTCCCTTTGGTATTTTTGTTTCTTTTTTACGTCATTTGGTCTCTAATGGAGAGTTGTTGCATTAGCAATCACACCTCCTCTAAATTCAATTAAAAAAAACTGAGAGAAGAGCATGAACTCCAAAGAAGCGAAACCGGGAGCGTCGACAGCGTAAGCATCTCCTGCTTTGCATGTATCATCCGCCATGTGAATCCTTTCATTAAAAATTTCACAATTACGGGAATGGGACGCTATCGGTAATATTACAGATTAGACGAATTTTCTGTTATATATAAATCTAAGACTGCGAAAACATGCCGCTAGTAAGTTCAGACACAGCAACACCGTATAGCTCATCCAATTTGTGATGGTGATCGTCAAACTTGGGAACGTGGTAATTGGGAAGTTTAAATCATAACGTTTGTCATAGAATATAGTTTAAAGTCGTCTATGTGTGTAAGAATAAGACCAAGATGTCAAGACTATCTAGTTTCGGTAGTACCCTTAATCTCAAGTTTATTTGGGATATATGAGATGCAAGCACCCACTCAAATATTTGGTTATCGAATTGTAGGACATTTCCAATATCTGAAAGTGAAATTAGAGAACTTTTCAATATGTTTTTTATGTCTTGAAGAAGGTTTTTTTTCATCAATACTGCTTCATATGAGTTCAAAACCAATTCGACTAGTAAGGGTTCACAATTTGAACTCATTGTAATATTCACTGTCTGTTGAAATATCAATTTATTAGACTTAAAAAAAAATTATCTATCAAAAGTCCAGCATTTTGATGATATCATTTTGGTGTACAATGTATTTGTTTCTTGGAATCAAAGTGGTTCTACACAAAGTTAAATTTTTATGACAAACCATATAGACAAAAAAAACATTTCCCCAATTCATAACCGAGGAAGGATAAGTTCATGATCACACGAATCATAATGAAGATTTGTTTCGGCTAAAATGATTATGATAAGTCCAAAAATAAGAGTGTTTTTATTTACTACATGATGTACAAAACGCCTATTATAATTTTAGATTTTTGTATCATACATTTTCAATACATGAAGTTCGTTTTGGGGATGTAGAACGTAATGATCGTATCTGTACTTTGTGCAAAGTATGCCAAAGGATATCAAATTTAAATGCACTTACTTTTGGAACGATAGAGAAATGTTTGTATCTCATAACGTCAGTAAAAAGCCACATACTGTTACGTTTTGTAATCTAGTATCAAATTGTAACATCTTCCATTGCAATAATTGTAAATATTTATAGTCTCATTGCAAGTCCTTAAATCGGTTAATACAATTATCTACGCTGATTTAAGAATGTCATTTTGATCTTTTTAGCGTACACATTTGAATGTTCTTTATGGTTACTTAGTTATACTGAATTAATCATCCATTCCAAGTTATCCACATCTTATTTACGAAAAAAGTAAATTATGCAATTTGTAAGCAGGCTAAAACCTAGTCGAAATAAGAAGTGCAGACAAGAAAGTAATATCTGGAAATTCGGTATCAATAGTAAGTCCGTAATCGATTTATATAGACGATCTAGTAGTAGTCTTAATGTTTTTGTTTTTCTTGGTTTGTATCTTCTTAATGAATAGGCCAGTTCAGAATCTAAAGGACTATGGGTAATTGTATTGTTTGTACCCTAAAATGAAAATAACGTTACGTCATTGGTTGAATTTCATTTGTTTCGAACTTTTAACCAATCACGACGCTTTGGTGTACACTTTTGAAAATATTACCCAGAATGCATTAGATTTTGAAACGGCGAATTTGCGTGATTTTAACATCGGTTGACTACAGTTGCCTCTTTTTATAGTTTTGTTAAAGTCACGAATACATTACGCAGGTATAATAACTAAAATTCTAAAAATAATGACCGATCAAATAAAAATCTCGTTGTATTCCTACGTGTTGTGACATTTTACCACCTCCTCCCTTAAAATAATCTTCGAAACGCGCTCACGTCGGCCCTACTTATTATTTTGATGCTTGTGAAGACTCTTCTTTAGGTATAAAACCACTAGTTCATAGCTCCATTGCTTTCTATGTTAAATTCTGCAATTTCAAGCATTAATGGCTACTTTGTCTTAAGTTCAAATAAAGCAGCAGTTATTTCATGTCAAAACTATACCTTATCCTGACTTGTGCTGAAAAATTCAACACACCTTTAATTGCATATTAGAGCGTACTGGTTCACGGAAGTTTGATAGTACAAAAACAGGTACTTCTAATCTGAACAGCAGGGCAAATGTGCCCTCCTATTAAAATTTATATACTTCTTTATTATTTAAAAGAAACTTTCAACAAGGGTTTTACAGTGATTCCAAGTCCCCAAGCTTTCACTTGATACCAAAACTACCCAAATATTCCACCTATTGACAAAGATACAGATATGCGTAGGAACTATTTTGTTTAAAATATGTACTACTTTCTTGTATGTTCTTTCCGACCGGGCATGAATTAGTGGTTCTATACCTTAAATTTTCATAATAACGAAAAACTGTAGAAGTCAAATTGAACAAAAGCTTGGATTAAATTAGGGGACATAACTTTTCACTTGAATGTTTTCGAATCAAACTATGATAGTATGGTATAATGCTAAAATAAAAATATGCGTTTGAATACTGACCAATGCCTTTGAAATATGACTATAATCATGTATGAATGATTAAAAGTTAAAACTAAATAATGTTTATAGATGGGCACAATTTAGAGACGTTTTTATTTTTCATTTTCATATTATCGGATCTAGATGGAGTTTACAGCTTAACGAATAATAGATAAAAGTGAATAATAAAGGGTAAAAAATAAAAAGGATAGAGCAAAATAAGCCAAAAAAAGAAAAGAGATCAATGGGGTGTTGAAGTAAATGATATAGAATAAGAGTACAAATAAATAGACAATAGAGAAAAATTGTCTAAAAAGTTAAAGAGTAGAGAAATGAAGGACACCACCCCCTCCCCCCCCCAAAAAAACCCAGACCCTCATGTTAAACAGCATGGCAGGTACCATCATGCCACCAACGACATCTTATCATTAAATCGTTATTGTTTTATTCTAAGGCGATATTACTTCATTGTTAACTCTTAAATCGGTTAATGTAAAATTTAATGTGGGTCTTTTATCGGATATAAATTTTTAAATTATGTATTGTTTGCTTTATATTATATCAATAGTTATGCCAAGTTATCATTCTTGTATCTAAAGAACTGTCATTATTGCAACATGCAAGTTATTCAAATAAATTAAGGTTAATGTGGACCCTTTGGCTAAAATGGCTGCATTTTCACCTCAAAATTTACTCTGAGTACAGACAAACCTGAGTATCTTGAAAAATTTTAAGGCATAGTATGCTCTAGGTAAATAAAATTGAAATACAATTTATGTTTTAGAAAATTTAAAACTTAATTGGATTTTGCAGTATACTTTTTGTCATTCCTCCAGAAAGTGCCAAAATAATTTTCTAAAACATAAAATGCATTTGAATTTTATTTATCTAGAGCCTGCTATGCATTAAAAAAAAAAAAAAAACACGTTATTAATTTAATGCGTCCGAAGCGCCTTTCCAGATGCACAGACTAGTCTATACTCTGAGTAAATTTTGAGATGAAAACGCAGCCATTTTATCCAAAGGGTCCTTATAAACCTTAAAAGAAGACAACAAACTTGACAACTTTATATAGTCCGTCATTATAAAAACATGTGGCTATCTATTGCAGCAAAGTGACACAATCTATGTAATGTAACAATAGGAAGAACCGGAATTGTACCTAATTAAGTGACACGGTTTGTATACACAACGAAAAACCTAAAAAAAAAAGAGTAGCAAGGCACAGTAGTCGATATTTTAACGCAATGGGAAAAATGGAATAGTCCCGAAGCGACTGTTTTACCACAAATACAAAACTTCACTGGTCAGTTCAAGATGGCGACAAATAAGAAAACAAGCAAAGACTTAAACACGACATCGAATTAACGTTTGTAATGTAATACTGCTTATTCTTATCAAAAGCGTATCGGTTGTCTCAATTCAAATGTCTGTTATATTTCAATATTAAAGTAAGGAGCTGTGGTTTAATTTCCATAAAACATTTACATGTCTCTTTAGTAATCACCTTTATGAAAACATACTTATAACATAGCGTTCTTGTGCATATTTTATCTTTTATATAATGATCGATATTTTGAAATAAGGAGCTGTGGTATGATTGCCATAAAGCATTTACATGTCTCTTTAGTAATCCCTTTATGAAAACATACTTAAACATGGCGTTGTAGTGCATATTTTATCGTCTTTTATAATGATCGACAAGTTTGTCATTCTAATATGAAAAGAAAGATATGAAAGTTATACAATACAAAGAATAAGGTTGTTGTTTGGTTTTTTTTTTCTTAATAGTCTTATATGTTGTAAACACAGGTCTCTACCTTGTTTCAAGACTTACTCAATATAAAAAGCAATAAAAAATATCGCATATAATAGATGAGATGCTTTTTTGCTTTTTGGTGGAGTTTTTTTTTTTTTTTTTTAGTCTTTTGTTTGTTTGGTTTGGGTTTTTACAGGGGGTTTCTAACCTCATTAAATATGTTTCTGTTTAGTATGTGTGGAATTTTGTTGATATGTTTTCTTTTGCAGTGGTATTGTCTGTCTGTTTTTCTTCACTCACGTCTTTGGTACCTCCTACCGTTTTTTTTATATTCAATCTAACTTTAAATTTTTTAAAAAGGTAGCAAGCCAAATGAAAACGTGGTCTTCTTATGGTTACAAGGCAATATTAGAGTAATGTGTACCTATGACGTATAGCTGGTTTCAAAAATTGTTAGACCATGTTTTTTTCTGAGGGGTATCAAAAGTCATTTCTTATGGGTACCGATTGGCTCATAACATATCTGAGAGGTACCCATTTTTGTTTCTGATTGATCTTCTCTTGTCTAAATATGTAAATATGAGGGTTTTAAGCCAAGTATCTGAGGGATTGAAATTTGTCTGTTATTTTTAAGGGTGCCTTGACAAGGTAAACAACCACCCCTATTCAGAAATTAAATGGAATGGCCCAATTTTTGCATTATACATATTCATAGTCATAGTCATGATAATGTACTATTATATCCTACATCTTTATTTATTATGTATTACCAGGCAATTTTAAACAAATTCTATCAAATTAATTGATCCTATTCCTCTCACACAAATATTTGTTTTCTTCTGTTTTGTCTGACCAAAACTGCATTGATTATCCATTCTGAGTTATTACAATCTTATGAATAATCGAATAATTAGATAGACTAAATTAAACCTTTAATCTATATCAGAAAAGCATTAGCATAATAACAGAGAATTGTAACTAGCAGCATGGGGCATGATGAAAAAAATAAAGGACAAAAGTTTGTCTTTATATTTTCAAATCGTAAATTAAATAATGTAAAAATGGGTGTGACCCCGGTCTAAACAGTTTTACTCAAAATATAACTGTAGTATACAAATAAAAAGTAATGATAAAAATAAAATAATCAAAGACACCAGGCTTATAATTTTGTACGCTAGACGCGCGTATTACTGGTATGATTGCCAGTGAGACAACTTTCCAACAGTTACCAAATGACGTACGACATTCAACAATGCGCATTAAAGTGTATTACAAAGCCGACCTAAATCACGACAGTACGACTACTAAGATGAAGCACAGCAATAGACGCCCCTTTCCATTGTATCCACTTTTTCCTATTTTGTAGTGTTGTATCATGCCCATATGTCGTATTTTGTTCCAACTCTAAAAATATCAATGATTGGTGTATGACCGTTTCCAATAACTTTTAATGAATAAATACCTGGCATAAGTATGTAGAAACATCATTTTTTAATGATCGTCTTGGGGAAAACTAGCAGCACAAGTTCACTAAGGTCAGTTATTTCACATTGTCAATATTGTACAAACATAACTGAAGCCAGTTGTATATCCGATATCAGTTAAAATATCAGAACAAGCATAAACAAACAGGGACGAGATAACATTTTAAAGGTCAAGGCACGCTGAACAAGGAGTCTTTATATTGACATCGAAAATTAAGACATTTACTTATACCATTTACTGGAAAGTATAAAAAGCTTAACCTAGATACTTTTGTTGACAAATTTAATTATAAATGGAATCGTTTTGGAATTTGAATATACGGCAATAGCTTTCAGACTTAATTCTAGGACAATGAATCTAAAACCCATAATTAAGACACCAGGACTTTGGAACGGAGACATGTTTATACGAAAAGAAATAGGTGTATTAACATTAAAAGTACAGACGACAGAAAGAGGAATGCATCATAACAGTAACAAGAGGCTCTCAAGAGCCTGAATCGCTCACCTGTAGTTTTTTATTTAAATTTTTCATCAAAGTTTTTCTTTTGCTTTTAAGTTTTTAATGTATAATTAATAAGTGTGGACACAAACCAGTGTGGATAGTATCCAGCATTCTGAGAGTATTGCATGGCAATTAGGAAAGATGAGCTAAAAACCATAAACGAAAAGCAAATATGAAACACAGCAACAAATGACAATCACTAAAATTATTGGATTTTGAGTGGTGCAAGGTCGGATAAAATGTATGTACTGTATCCAAACCCTGTCTTTAACATGGGACTGTGGTGTTACAGCACAACATAAGAACAAACATTTTTTTTTAAATAGACTTCCTGTATGTATCAGTGTGTTTATTTATTCCACATTAGCTAGAGGTACAAAATTTATTGGTGATAGGTTTATATCTCACAAAACATGTATAACTTGCTGAATTTTGTGCATGTCTTAATTCAGGAACGTCTAGGTAGCTTTTGTTAGTCTTGTATGATTTTTTTATCTTGGTTCATATCTGTTTTAAAGTGTAGTGGCGTCCATTTTTTTTTTTGGTACTAGTATACATTAATGAATAAGGCCCTGATCAAGCCTGCTTCTGCGTGTTGGATTATGGATTTTGTTGAAGGCCTATTGGTGGCCTCAAGCTATTTTCTGTTTTATTTTAAGGTTGTTGTCTCTTTGACACATTCCCAGTTTCCATTCTTTGTTTATTGTAATAAGTCAAAACTGGTACTATGCCAAACATATTGTTTCATGATAAACTTTGATGTACATGACCATAAACTTTTAACCTGGGAATGTACTGTGTTCAAAATATCACATTTTATGCTTATTCAACTATGAAATTTGGGTCAAAAGTTTAATTAGGCTTACCAATTCATTCTTTTCAGCGAATGGGATGCATCCATAATTTAGATGATTTTGTCAAGAGTTATTTCCCTTTTCAGTAGGTGTGACAATCGAAGACATCATGACTTTCCTCCGCTGCATATGGATAAAGATCGAGTGATCCGAGCGACAAAGTGGAATCCCTTCGTAACCGTTGTAAGATTTATGCGGTCAACAGAAGAATTAAACAATTTCCAAGTATTTTATAAATAAAACTTCGAATAATTTCATACAGGTGCCAAATGTACAAATGAAGCCAAACGGTGGGGCGTTTTACGATTTCCTTCGGAATACTCTAATTTATGGTTTTGTTGGGAAAAAAATTCTGCTTGTTCCAAGTGTACAACAACTGACCAGGGAGATAACTTAGACAAAACTAGCAGATTGCAAGTCAGGAATAAGAAAGATCAAATCATTTGAATACATGTACATGATGTACAAGTTTTAAGTTAAAGAGAGACAATATATAACTACTCATCATTAACTACATTGACAAAAAAATGTTAATCTGTTTCACACTGTTATGACTGTTATGACTGTTGGACAGATGAACAGAGCGATTGAAAACATCATGGTTCTCTTGTATCATAGGCGTGACATTTTAATAATTAAGTTCAGAGGGTTTGTATTCACAAGATATGAAGTTTGTATAGGTTTCTTGTATCCCTGGTGCTTTTGACATGTTTACTGTTTACAATGTCTCCTTATGTATAATAATATTCAAGATAAATAACCAAAAACAGCAAAACAAAATTCTTTTTTTATCAAACCTGCATTTTACCCTATGTTCTATTTAAGCCACAATGGCCATGTTTCTTGACGTAGAAGAAAATAAAACATAAAATGCATACTAATTACCCTAAGGTTCATTCAGCCCAAGTTTGGCTGAATTTGCTTCAATAGTTTCAGAGAAGATTTTTGAAAGTAACAAACATGATGAACAAATTATGTAAAATTACCTTCAAAGGGCAAAAACTCCTTAAGGGGTCAATTGACAATTTTGATCATTTGACTTATTTGTAGATCTTACTTTACTGAACATTTCTACTGTTTACAGTTTATCTTTATCAATAATAATATCCAAGATAATAACCAAAACTGCAAAATTTCCTTTAAATTATCAATTCAGGGGCAATAACCTAAAAATCAGTTATCCAATTTGGCTGAAAATTTCAGGGCAGGTAGATCTTGTCCTAATGAACACTTTAACTCATTGTCAGATTTGCTCAAATACCTTGGATTTAGAGATATAAGCCAAAAACCACATTTTACTCCTATGTTCTATTTTTAGCCATGGCAGCCTTGTTTTTTTTCAAACATAATATAAAACACAAACTTTATACTAGATACCCTAAGGATCATTCAGCGTAAGTTTAGCTGACATTGCTTCAGTAGTTTCAGATGAGAAGATTTTTTAAAGTTAACAATCATGATGAACAAAATGTGTAAAATTGCCTTTAAAGGGCAACAACTCCTTAATGGGTCAATTGACAATTTTGGACATTTGACTTATTTGTAAATCTTACTTTGCTGAACATTTTAACTGTTTACCGTTTATCTTTATCTATGATAATATTCGAGATAATAACTAAAAACTGCAAAATTTCATTAAAATTATCAATTTAGGGGCAATAACCCAAAAATCGGTTGTCTGATTCGTCTGAAAATGTCAGGGCAGGTAGTTTTTGACCGAATGAACACTTTACCCCATGTCAGATTTGCTCTAAATGCTTTAGTTTTTGTGATATAAGCCAAAAACTGCATTTTACCCCTATATTCTATTTTTATCCATGGTGGCCATGTTTTTTGACGAAACAGAAAATAAAACACAAACTTTCTACTAAATACCCTAAGGATCATTCAGCTTAAGTTTGGTTGAAATTGGTTCAGTAGATTCAGAGGAGAAGATCTTTGAAATAGTTTACACCGGACGGACGACGGACGACGGACGACGACGGACGCCAAGTGATGGCAAAAGCTCACATTTCCTATTAGGAAAGGTGAGCTAAAATATATATATATATATATATATATATATATTCAGTTATTTGTGGATATTGGTTTGCTGAACTAATTGCTACTTACAGTCTCTCCATATCTATAATCAAATTCAAGATTACAAAAACAGCAAAAAGCATATACCAATTCAAAAGCAATAAGCCCATGTACTGGGTGTCTTTTTGTCTAAATATTACCTCCCAAACAAATCTTGACAAATCTTGACAAATCTTGACCAGCTTTACATTTTTACCATTACCTGCCTACGTTTGTCTAACTTTGTTCATTATTTTCAGAGGAGAAGATTTATGAAAATTATCAAACATGATAAACAAATTGTGTAAAATTGATTTAAAAGGGCAATAACTCCTTAATGGGTCTAATGACAATTTTGGTCTTTTGACTTATTTGTGGATATTACTTTGCTGAAAATTTATGCTGTTCACAGTTTACCTTTATCTTAAACAATATTCAAGATAATAACCAAAACCTGCCAAATTTCCTTAAAATTGACAATTCAGGGGAAATTACCCCAATATGGGTTGTCTGATTCGTCTGAAAATTTCAAGCCAGGTATAACTTAACCTTATAAACAGTTTTACTTCTGATCAGATTTGCTCTAAATGCTATGGTATTGAGATATAAGCCAAAAACGACATTTTACCCTATGTTCTATTTATAGCCATGATGACAATATTTTTGGATCAAACACAAAATAAAAAACAACGTTTATACTTAATACCCTAAGGATCATTAAGCATAAGTTTGGCTGCAATTAGTTCAGTAGTTTCAGAGAAGAAGATTTTTAAAAGTTAACAACATGATGAACAAATTGTGTAAAATCGTCTTTGAAGGCCAATAACTCCTTAAGGTGTCAATTAATAATTATAGTCATACAGACTTATTTGTAGATCTTACTTTGCTAAACATTTTTGCTTTTTACAGTTTATCTTTATCTATAATAATATTCAAGATAATAACTAAAAACTGCAAAATTTTCCAAAGATTATCAATTCAGGGGCAATAACCCAAAAATCAGTTGTCCGACTTGTCTGATACTTTCGTGACAGGTAGATCTTGACCTAATGAACACTTTAACACCGTCTTAGATTTGCTCTAAATGCTTTAGTTTTTGAGATATAAGCCAAAAACTGCATTTTCCCCCCTTTGTTCTATTTCCAGCCACGGCAGCCATGTTTTTTTAACGAAACTCTTAATAAAACACAAACTTTATACTAGATATCATAAGGATCATTCTATTTAAGTTTGGTTGAAATTGGTTCTGCAGTTTCAGAGAAGAAGATTTTTTTAAGTTAACAAACATGATGAACAAATTGTGTAAAATTGTCTTTAAAGGCCAATAACTCCTTAAGGGGTCAATAAACAATTTTAGTCATTTTGACTTATTTGAAGATCTTACTTTGCTGAACATTTTTGCTGATTACAGTTTATCTTTATCTATAATAATATTCAAGATAATAACTAAAAACTGCAAAATTTCCTTAAAATTATCAATTTAGGGGCAATAACCCAAAAATCGGTTGTCTGATTCGTCTAAAAATGTCAGGACAGGTAGAATTTGACCTAATGAACGCTTTTAGCCCAGTCAGATTTGCTCTAAATGCTTTAGTTTTTAAGATATAAGCCAAAAACTGCATTTTACCCCTATGTTCTATTTTTAGCTATGGCGACCATGTTTTTTTTTTTCGAAACTGTTAATAAAACACAAACTTCATACTAGATACCCTAAGGATCATTCTGCATAAGTTTGGCTGCAATTGGTTCAGTAGTTTCAGAGGAGAAGATGTTTGAAATAGTTTACACCGGACGGACGACGACGACGACGACGACGACGACGGACGACGACGGACGACAAGTGATGGCAAAAGCTCACATTTCCTTTTAGGAAAGGTGAGCTAAATATATTTAATACTTAAAAAACAAACTATGAAAACAATACATTGAACTTTATATTTTAATTTTGCAAAATGAGTATTCCTTATAAGGTCTATTATTAAATGATCTTGGAGGACAGATCAGCAATAAAGTACAAATTTTAACCTTGGTCAGCACCTCATTAGGAACATTCAAACTATTACTGGTTTCAATTCATTTAATGAATGGCTATTATTTATTTTGAATTTATTGAACCATAAAATTAATTTTTGACTCTTCACATTGAATAATCCGCAAAGCAGATTATGTAAAATGTGAAGAGTCAAAAATTAATTTTATGGTTCAATAAATTCAAAATAAATTATTGCCATTCATTATAAATAAATTTCTATCAAAAATAAGGCTCAAAGAACTTTTTATATTATTTATATTAACAATAACAACGTACATACATGTTGGCGTATGAATATACAACGTCAGAGTGGGCATGCGCCATAAAAATTGACAACATTGAAAATAAAAGTAATACTTTTAACCAATCAGAAGACAGTAAATACACCAAATTTATTTATTCATCAGTTCTAGAAGAAGACATTTGAAAGTATTTCCCATAGCATCATATGTTAAACTAAGCCCCCCTTGCTGAAGCCTACTTAGACAACAGATAGGCAACAAAGTAACAACACTTTGCCAGCACCTCATAAGGAACAATTAAACCATATAAATAAGAAGTTGTGGTATGAGTGCCAATGTGACAACTCTCCATCCAAGTCGCAATGTATTTAAAGTCAGCGATTTAGGTCAAATAACGGCCTTCTACACAAAGCCTTGGCTTTGGATCCATTCAGCTTTTCTTTAGAAGACACTTTAATAATTGTATGTATTTCCAATAGGTTCCTATGTTACACTAAGGCCCCTTCTGGCGGCCTTCTAGGATAACAAATCGTCAACAAAGTAACAACACTAATTGGTTCGCACCTCATAAGGAACATTCATGCCATATTTGATTTCATTCCATTCAGTGGTTCATATAAGAAAACATTTTTATGTAATTCCTATAACTAGGTCTCCCGTTGGTGGTAATCTTGGATGACAAATCAGTAACAAAGTTACAAAACTTGGTAAGTACCGGGTAAGCACCTCATAAGGAACATTAATACCATGTTTGGTTTCAATCCATTCAAAGGTTCTTTAGAAGAAGACATTGGTTACATATTTCCCCATAGTGTTCTATGTTAAACTTAGGTCCTCCTTGTGGCCATCTTGAACAGTAAATCGGCAACAAAGTAGCAACACTTCAT
The DNA here is from genome assembly GCA_017311375.1 of Mytilus coruscus. Lineage (NCBI taxonomy): Eukaryota > Metazoa > Mollusca > Bivalvia > Mytilida > Mytilidae > Mytilus > Mytilus coruscus. The sequence goes on along the minus strand of CM029597.1, from coordinate 92,009,949 downwards.
CAGCACCTCATAAGGAACATTTATGCCATGTTTGGTTTCATTCCATTCAGTGCTCCTCTAGAAGAAGCATTTGTATGTATTTCCCATAGGGTCTTATGTTAAACTAAGTCCCCTGCTGGCGGCCATCTTCGATGATGGTTCGGCTACAAAGTAACAACACTTGGTCAGCACCTCATTAGGAGCATTCATGCCATGTTAGGTTTCATTCTTTTCAGTGGTTCTCTAGAAGAAAACATTTGTATGTATTTCCCATAGGGTCCTATGTTAAACTTACTCCCCTGCTGGCAGCCATCTTGGATGACAAATCAGCTACAAAGTAACAACACTTGGTCAGCACCTCAAAAGAAACATTCATACCATGTTTGGTTTCAATCCATTAAGCGGTTTTCTAGAAGAAGACATGTGTATATATTTCCCATAGGGTCCTTTGTTAAACTAAGTCCCCCGTTGGCAGCCATCTAGGTTGATTGATTGACTACAAAGTAACAACACTTGGTCAGCATCTCATTAGGAACATTCATGCCATGTTTGGTTTCATTCCATTCAGTGGTTCTCTAAAAGAAAACATTTGTATGTATTTCCCATAGGGTCCTATGTTAAACTAAGTCCCCTCTGGCGGCCATCTTGGATAATTGATCGCCTACAAAGTCACAACACTTGTTCAGCACCTCATAAGGAACATTCATGCCATGTTTTATTTCATTCCATTTAGTGGTTCTCTAAAAGAAGACATTTGTATGTATTGTCCATAGGGTCCTATGTTAAACGAAGTCCCCCGCTGGCGGCCATCTTGGATGATGGATCAGCTACAAGGTAACAACATTTGGTCAGCACCTCATAAGGAATATTCATGCAATGTTTGGTTCCATTCCATTCAGTGGTTCTCTAGAAGAAGTTCAAAATGTAAAACGTTGACGGACGACGGACGCCAAGTGATGAGAAAAGCTCACTTGACCAGAGGTCAGGTGAGCTAAAAAGTTGTAGTGCATAATTTATCTATAAAACAGTAGCAATTTCCCTAGAGAACAATTGTACTGAAATAGTGAAATAGGGTTATAGTGTTGCTGCTTTAAAAGAAGGGTGTAGATGAGGGTTTTCCGGAATTCAAAATGTCGGCATCCCTTAGTTACAGACAGGTAGATAGAGAATTGTTCTCTGATTGTCATCGAATCAGAACCATTAATACAAAATCATTGCATTTGAATGTCTGTTATATTTTGATATTAAAAAAAGGTAGGTGTGGTATGATTGCCAAACATTTACATGTCTCTTTCGTAATGCCTTTTATGAAAACATACTTATTACATAGCGTTGTTGTGCATATTTTATCTTTTTATGTAATCATCGTAATTTTTGTCATTCTTATATGAAGAGAAAGATATCATAGAAGTTATACTATACAAAGAATAAGGTCGTTTTTTCTTTATAATCCGATATCTTGTAAACATAGGTCTCCACCATATTTCAAGAATATTGACTACCTCATTTTAAAAAGCAATCAAAAAAGTATCGCATATAATAGATGTAACGCAGTCAGTGTCACAATAGTGGATCAAGATTTCTTGACATCCTGCGAACCTGAGATTTTTTGCTTTGTTTTTTGCTTTTTGGTGAGTTTTTTTGTTTGTCTGTTTGTTTGATTGATTGGGGTTTTTGAAGAGGGTTTCATTATATATGTTTCTGTTCAGTGTTTTGTGGAATTTTGTTGATATGTTTTTGTTTTGCAATGATATTGTCTGTTTTTCTTCAACTTGCGTAATTGGTACCTCCTACCGTCTTTTATATTCAATCTTAACTTAAATTTTAAAAAAAGTTAGTGAGTCAGTAAAAACGTGGGCTTCATGTGGTTACAGGGTACTATTAGAGTAATGCGTACCAATGACTGGTTTTGAACATAATACGTATTCATAGTAATAATGGACTGTGTATATCTTACTTCTTTATTAATAATTATTATGTATTTGCATGCAATTTAAAAAAAACCTCATTTTTATTCTCTTGCACAAATATTTGTATTCCTTTAGTTTTGTCTGACTGCTGACCGAAAGTGAATTGATTCTCCATTCTGAGCTACCACAATCTTATGAATGTTTAAATAGATTAAGTTAAACCCTTAATCTATACCAGAAAAGAATAAGCATAATCACATAAAATTGTGACTAGCAGCTTGATGTCATTCAGAAGTCCGTCATCGCATTACGTAGATCACTGTCTGACTGTATGTGTTTAAAGTTACATGCAAATAAACTCATCTTAAAATTTTGTACTCCAGACGTGCATTTCGTCTGTAAAAGACTCATCAGTGACGCTCGAATAAAAAAGGCCAAAAACAGAAAGAAGTTGAAGAGCATTGCGAATTCCGAAAGGTTTAAAAAGGTTGTTAAGTTTGTACAACAGACGCGCGTATGATTGGTAAGATTGCAAATGAGATAACTTTTCAACCGTTACCAAATGGCGTACGGCCTTCAACAATGGGTATTAGTTCATTACAATGCCGACCCAAGTCAGTAAGACTAGGAAGATTCAAAATCATCATCAACAGCAAAAGGCTGTTAATATGATGCACGCGTGAAACGAAATGCACGAGATGACAATGTACGAAACAAAACCAAAAGTTAAAAAAAATCCATTAAATTTTATTCTGATAAAAAAAGTTATCAAAGATACCAGACGCATGTGTAGTCATCTTTAGACTCCTCGATACGCTCAAATCGAAACAGTTTGATGGCAAACTTAATAACGAAGTTGAAAAGCATTGAAAACCTTGAAAACCGATCGACTTTCCATAACGTATGGTCTGAATGGGGATTAACAGAATAGAGAATAATGGGCAAAAAATATAAAGAATAGAGAAAAATGGATCTAAAAAATAAAGAATAGAGAATAAAGGGGTGTTAAAATATAAAGAATAGAGAAAAATGTACTTAAGATATAAAAAATAGAGAAGAATGGCCTATAAAAAAAATTATAATCCTTGTATCTATGATAAGTTTTCCCACATTCATACCGCTTACGTTAATGCAGGAGCAATCTTAAAAAGCTGAAAAGGCTGAGGTCTCAAGTTCCTCGTTGAAGTTTTTCTATTAACTTTTAAGATGACGCACATCAATAGACGCCCCTTTCCGTTGTATTCTATCCCCTTTATATGTCAGTTAACAACAATTATTACGAATACCTGGCACGCGTTTATAGAACCAGGAATTTTAAATGGATCGTCTCGTGAAATCTAGCAGCAAAAGGTCAGTTATTTCATTTTAACAATATTTTACAAACATATTTGAAGCCAGTTGTACATCCGATATCAGTTAAAATATCAGAACAAGCATAAACAAACAGGGTAGTGATAAAACTCTAAAAGTCGAGGAGTCTAGGTGTCTTAATAATGACATCAAACATAAAGACATTTATTTATTTAGACCATTAATGGAAAGTATAAAAAGCTTAACCTAGATACTTTTGTTGACAAAAAACATAGATTGAATCGTTTTGGAATTTAAAGATGTACTGCAATAGCTATCTGATCAATAGACATAATTCTAGGACATTGGTTGAAAGCCCTATAATTAAAACATCAGGCCACCGTTTCACAAAGCCTTCTTAACTTACGATCATCGTATCATTTTACGATCCGTTTACGTGTGGTACGTTCTACGTTCATGTTACGTGTGTTTCACAAAGGCATCGTAAAGGACTACTAAGTTGATCGCAAGTTACGCACTGTGTATCCTCGTAAGTGTATCGTAAAACGGAACTCTGTAAACAGGAGGTGTGAATCGTAGTTTATTTACATCGGAATATGGCACACTCTTCTTTCACAGATCGATGAGTCGAGCATGCCGATGAGAGGACGTGAAAATGTTTGAGAGAATCCTTCAACATCATTGAAATTGTTTTACCAAATTGGTTTTATGGATAAATATTGTTATCCTTACATCTTATATTTTATGTTTTGGGTCATATTTTTTTGTTGAGGAAAGTTTCTGCAGATTTTTTCAGGTTTGTTTGAGACATGTAGTCAGATGGAATCATTAGTAGTTTCCATTTGGGAAACTATCAGACCAATCTATTTGATGTCTGAGGGTTTTAGCTGTTGTTCCCCTAATGGATCGGTAGTTTCTTTCCGAGATGCTTTATCGTAGGATTTTCGGCTTTCCTCTACCAGGAATACAGCTGGGCATTTAGCGGTATCGGTTTGGAATCCAAGTATGTCCTTTCCGGTTTCTCGTTCGTTGCCTTGGCATTTGTGCGGCATCCGGGGTGACCTTATCCTTTATTTTGTATATAATTGTTTTTATATTTTGAATTTTTATATTTTTGAGGACGAGCGAATCAGGTGAGTGGGTGTGTTCGTATGTTTTTCATTTGTAGACGAAACACAAGCCTTGTATCTTTGATGGGTTACTTCCTTTGATATTCAATAATACTTTTTTCTTTGTATCGGAAATTTGAAATAATAGGAGAGTGACTAGACGTGTTTATATCTGATCAAAGGATTAACAATTATTAGTCTCGATTATCCAGACGCTCCATATGCATATGTAGAGTCTGGATCCAATCGGTTCGAATGATTGTGATGCGAAGGCGTGTCCAAATATGCAAACACGCGAGCTGGATTTTTTTCGGAAAGTTTCTAGACTTGAGACTCCCTTGCGGTAACACTAGACAAAAACAAACGGAGGAAGTAGCAATCATCATGCCTGGTGCCGGTTGGAAGCAACATCATGAGCTACAGTTATGATAATGCCTTATATCTATACAACATACACTCCGATTTCTGCACGGAAAATAACGTTATATGCGTTACTTGTGCACAAAGTTTTGCAACTTTCAACTTGTTAGGATGAAATTTGAAAAAAAGGCAGGACAGGTGTTATGGCTGAGTAAAAAAATGGAAGGATGAGACAATTTGCAAAATAAGGCGGGATGACAAATTATTTATGTTAAAATAGTCCGAATACCATAAAAAAAATCAGGACCTAATAGAGTGAAAAATAAAAAGGCAGGACAGAAATTACAACTAAAAACACTTGCTGCAGGACAAACTGGTAGCTTCTATAACCCCAAAAAACACTATTATTATTTTTAAATGTATATATTAATATGATTATTATTATTATTATTACAGTTGCTTGAATTTTAGTGATAAAAATATGAAGAAAATTTTAAAAAATCATATTTTATCAAAAATAGTGGTATAAATATTTAAAAATTTATATAATTATGCATGTGTTAAATTTTTAAATCTAGGTCAATATACATGTATCTGAAGTAATGAGCATTTGTAAATATACTTTAAAATACTTCATTTATTTAAACTACCTTTAAAAAAATAAAAACTGCATTATATAACTCAAGTACATGCATTACCTTTTTGTAGATATGTCTGTTTGTTGTTGACAGCCCTTTACAATTTTGTCATTTAAAGATTTTTAAATATCTATTCCAGAACAATTTTGCACATCTTGAAGAGAAATTAAAACAAACAATGGAATGTGGTAAAGTGGACATTATACTTGATGAGTGCTGAATATGAAGATTTTTTGAACAGCGGTATAATTACTGCATGTTGCATTTATTTGATAAATTTAATGATATTGTGAATCTATACTTGATTAAATGACTTTGAAATAACCAATAGAATTTCAATAACAACATATTATTCAACATGTAAATGCCATCCAATCGCGTATTAGGAAAAAACCTACAGATCGTAGTCGAGTCTCATGAATATAACATATATCTCAACAATTGCTACCAGACGTTATTGTTCGCAGTAAGAACGATGACTCTGGTGCAACGAGACTAAACAATTATTTGATAATGTCTAAAGTTATTATAGTAGTTACTACTGCAATTTTAGAGGAGATATGATTGATTGATTGCTGTTTTCTGAACGTACAGTGGCAAATATTTCATGCAGATTTATGACCAAGAGAAGAATTTTCAAACAAGAATGATAAGAAGTTGCATGCGTTGTCGTTGAAAAAGAATTAAAAAAAAGTCCAATAAAAAAAAACAAAACCAGTGTATATAATGTGCGAATCCTGAATTACCATTTTCACTGTATCCGTTATGAATTTCTAATGTAGAATGATAAATAAACAGACGACAAATTTATGATTTTTGAATAGAATAAGAAATAAGATATAACGTACGTGTACTGTTTTTATAAATTCATGATATAGGTATGAGATGCGGACGAGTTTTCATCGCGCCTACAGCCATCCAGGTGTAAAATTGATACACAAATAGATAAATATTAAGAATAGTTCACGAACAGAGCGTGCAACAGATTTAAAAGCAGCAGTTAAGTTTCATTTGCAGAAAAATGTACCTTTTAACATAATTATTAATGTTGTATAACTTAAAACAGGTTTTGTTATTCAGCTTGTTGATATTGAATTAAATTCCACTATGCTGTTTTCGTTATGCGATTCATGTTTACTGTCGAATAATGATACTAGACTTTCATTTTCACTGTAGGGGCGATTCATTTCTATTGTACATGCGATGCATTTTCACGGAAGGAAATTAATTAATTTTCATCACATAACGTCTTAATTCAGCCGACTCTCTAACAAAATTTATGAAGTCAGAAGGATTGATTATATGTGACCCGCCACGACATTTCCAGGCTTATGGAGGTAGAACATCATTGTGAGAAAAACGCCGTTAACTATATGTGACTAGCCACTTCCAGGCTTATGAGGGTACATTGTCTAAAATTTGCTTTTTTGTATATTTATCTAGAACATTCTGAAGCAAAAAAAACTCTGTCATGTTATTATGACCTATTTTTTGTAATAACAATGAAACGAGTCATTTCGAATACCGACATGATAATGAGACTGTTCGATGACGAATTTTTCATTATCGAAGACACTAATTTATAAAATACAAAATTATTGTATTTTATTGGCGCTTAGTAATCTTCAACAGCGTATTTGAATAAAAATTTCAAACGAATTAAATTTACAACATTACAAACAGTTCTTAGCTCTATTTTAGAAAAGGTAATTTAAACTTGTTAAAATGAAGTTAGTATAAAATTTGTCAAAGAAAGCTTTTAGAATTACTTTTTTTTTTAATTTGTCTTTTAACTTAGATTTATGATGCATGTCTCTATACATAGTATGCGACGCGTAGCAGTTTATTAGTAGTGTATCTTATATATGCATTTGATACGGTGCATTTATTATGGATATATTTTAGACTCCATTTATGAAAATCTATAGAGCAGAGAATTTTGATTTTTTGTATCAATTTAAAATGTAGATTCAAATATTTATATGTCGCTGATACAGACAAAAAGATCTATCATGTCAAAATCATGATACAACAGGAAATTTTCATATGCACGGTCTGAACACAAGAATTTACAGAAAAAGCCTATTTCTTACTGAATAGAGAAAAATGGCCAAAAGAATTACAGAATACAGAAATGTAAACCCCCATCCGCCTTTTTCACCCTAATCCAGACCCTCATATATCATTGTGACGGATAGTTTTGTTTGTTCTATTTAACAGTTTTTATTTTCGAAAAGAATATTTGTACAAGGTGTTGTTAATAAATGTAACGGACAATATATACCATGCCCTCTAAGCCGACGTCGTAATTTCATTTTTAATGAAAGAAAGTATTTAAAAGCTTCTCTCCCTGTGCAATATGATATATTAAACTTATTAGACAGAGCAATTTTTATGACCACTTGCATAATTGTTTAATCGTATTAAATTCTGTACCAAATTTATATTAATAATAAAAGTTTCAGATCTTTAATATTGAAAACGGGTTAAAATTATTTACTTGCATTAATATTGATATAAAACATCCAGTTCGTTTTTTTTTTTTTTTTTTTTTTTTTTGTAGATCTAAGAAAAAAAGCAACTCTGTTACACTAAAACAATTGACTAATTAAAATTATCACATGGTGTCTTCTTATGTCGTCTGAATTACAATGTAAGTTATTGATCTGTAATTTATATATTCGCCATCCGTAATTATTATCTAAAATGTTTATTTGGCATGCCATACTCGATAGAAGTGCGGACGTGAAAGAAAGCACTCTTCACAAAAACGTGAACGGAGATTACATTCCACGGAGATTACATTTCGATGATTTCGTCATTTATAAAACATAATACGTGAATCTAAAGATAGAAGTTGTATTAAAATTGAATGTTGACACCGATATCGATCTGTTGGATGTAGAATTTATTTTCAAAATAGGTGTTTGTTTAGAATATACCATTCCACGGAGATTACATCCTTAACAAATTTCTGCAGTTTTCAACTTTGTTTAGTTTTCAAGACTGATATGATTTGGAATAAATGACCATTTAACAAAATTATTTATGGTAACCTTATAATCAAATTTAACTCATATCACACTCTATGTTGTGCTAAATATTTAGTCTTGCATGTTCTATCCTAGTCCAAATAATTATGACGTCTTGAAAGGCTATTATATTTTGTTTCTTTGACGCCTTACATCGACGTCATAACGCCAAACTCGTATTTTCAGTTGGACTTTGAGAGGGAATTTCCTGCTTTATTGAAACGTTTAGCTGATTTCTCCTTAAGATGCTTCAATATAGGAGTATAAAATATATTTGTGAACCAAACTCGGTAAAATTTGACGGACCTGAATTTCCGGATAATATCAAACAAAGGTTCCAGAAATTCGGGTCTGTCAAATTTTACCGAGTTTGGTGCAAAAATTTATTTTATACTCTCCTAAAAAGAAATCAGATAAACGTTTAAAAAAAAGCAGTAGATAATCGTCCGCCTCGGATGGAATTGTAACTTATTTTATTATTACTGTACGGATTTATTGGAAATATTTTGCACAAACAAACACATAAAAGGTAAGAGATTTTATATGTGCAAAAATTTTTAGCCTTCAATGAAAATTTTATGGCTAAATTTGTCTCAAAGTTGAGAGCAAAATATGCTCTCAAAGTCCAACCGAAAATGGTGGCTTCAGCATTATGACGTCGCAGGAAGGCGTCAAAGCAAAATTTAAAATAGCCTTCAAGACGTCATAATTATTTGGACTAGTTCTATCCGTTAACGGGAATTACAGGTTTACGAAGAAAACATTATGACGGCCGGTACGATCACTATCGTTGTGCAATATGTACTAAACTTTATAAAAATTAAAAATATAGATAATAAAGAAATATAAAAATCTCAGATATAAGTATAACAAGCTACGGGTATATAACTCGAAGTCGTTAGTTTTGCTTTGTTACTTACCCAAAGGGTGGGACAAATCAGTGTCATAAAATGGGCGCTTTACCGGAGAACCAGTGAGTAGTGCAAAGCTAACAAAACCTGCGTTTCAGGAGTAAGTGCATGGGACCTATTTGTATCATGTTTTATATATATATCTGGTTCTATTACCAACGTTATTTCATTGATACTGTATCTATCCAGTCTGTATCTGGATATAATATCCATTTCAAGTTCAAAATGATCAAAAGAAGAAAGTGTGGTTCTAATATTGAAGATTCTTCTTCGTCTTCTAACATTTGCGGCATCTTGATCGAGAATAAAGCCATCTTAGATTAATTCATATTCGCGGAAAAACTACGATCGAGATACGACTGGGTATAGCTGCAGTAAGTTACGCCAGGATTTACGTATTATTTACGCTCATCTTAACTTACGACGGCTTTGTGAAACGGCTGTAAAACCTACGATTTATTTACGATGAACGTACGATGACACGAAGACTTACGAAGGCTTTGTGAAACGGTACCCAGGACTTTGGAACGGAGACATGTTTATACGGAATAAAATAAGTGTATTTACATTTAAAGTACAGACGACAGAGACAGGAATGCATCATGGCAGTAAACAATTATTGTAGTGGTACATTTAAAGCGTGGAACCTTGAATGATCATTAACTGTTGATATGATCGACCACTATCATAAAAAAGGGAGGGTTGCTGTTCATTGAAATTCCCGTTCTTCGACATTTACATTTAAAAACAAAATAATCTCAAACTAGCAGCTGATCATGGTGTTAAATTTAGCCTTAGCATAAAAATAATCATGGACAGCAAGGGCGGATCCAGCCATATCAAAGAGGGGGTCAAACCCAGGATTAAAAGGGGGAATGCCCCAATTCAAAAGTATAATATTTATCGTCAAAAAAGGGAGGTTCCAACCCCTGGGAACCCTCCCCCTGGATCTGCCACTGGGCAGGTCAGCGGGGTAACAATATTGACAAGCATGACATGGGAGCTTCCTGTTGAACCCATACTAATATATATATCATGTCTATAGGTGTCATAGTATTAAATCGGATGGATATAATTTAACATTGTTTTTTTGTGGAAAAAGGAAAGCATTTGCATGAAATGGTTTTACATCATTTTATTTGTACAATCAGAAGTCAAAGTTAAATCTTTATACACCAGTATCAAGTTGTTTTTTAGGAGGGAGTTATATTACTGCACTTTTGGTTCCTACTGTGACATATTAACAGAAGCGTTGACACATGAAATTTACTAGAAAGTGCACACGAACTTTAAAGTTGACTATTTTGAGCTAAAAAATGGCACTTAGTTATATAAAAGTGGCACATGTGTCTCTTTCGGTTTGAAAATTTCCATTAAAAGATATGTTTTTTCCTAAACAGCTTAACTGAATTTCAAAAATGAAGTGTGGTAGGAAAAAATATAAAATTTACCATTTGTCAATCACTATTTTGTCATATCTCATGATATTTCTTAACAATTTCTCTTTCTGAAAGGGGCACGTCTAAAATGCTAAAATGGGTGTAATGTCACTCCAACTTCCTCCACCAATATACACAGACCTCTAGAAAATAGAACAATTATAGTCATGATAGTGCTGAAAGTGGCGATAAACACCAATCAATCAAAATACATATATATAATGCTTTTCAGGAACTTGTTTATCTTTTTTGCTGGTTAATCTACATAAAATAATGAGTTTTCAATACTTGTTGATTTTTTAATTTGCTTGGAAAAACAACCAACTATGATACACAGAAGAAAAGGCTGTACAGTTAAAGTTTATTGAAAAATTTAGCCTCACATACACCTTAACCCTCTTGCTGCCAGTTGTTTTCAAGGTTGCATTTCGTGTGCCAGAAAATACGACCGCCGACGTTGTGACGTCCCATGCTCAACAATGACGTCATTCAATATATGACGTCATGCCCTAATGACCGTTACATTTGGGAGCCATTGTAGAAAATATTACACTGTTTAATCTTTTGTCTTTTATTTGAAAGAGGTACAGCAATGATGAGAAGCTTGCATAAATTAAAACATGGACATACGTGTCCCTCCGGCACAGCCGGTTTAGACACATGTGTCCTCCGCAGCAAGAGGGTTAATATGTTTTGAAATATATGAATTTTAAGTTTTACTTAACATCAATCTGCTGACTAGCTAATAAATGATCAGCGTGGAAGATAGTCTCATTCAAGTCGTACCACATCTCTACTTTTTAATAGTGAACCTGAGATAAATTATGATTAATTATAAAATAATCTCAAAGCTCGAGCTTTGCAATTATCAAAGTTAAAAGGAGCATCTCCAGAACGATAAATGACTCGCTGCCTAACTTTGATCTTTGTGTGTGTAACAGTGTTGTTGTTCTCAGCATTGTGTATGAATTTCATAAAATTTGGACGAGGAAAACTTTAGTAAGAGTGTGGAAAATATGCATCAAGGTACATATGTTTTGACGCCTCTTTTGGCATATTACTCATTATCATACACTTTATATTTGAGTATATATGAGACTATCGAAGAATAAACATTATTCCCTAAATGATATTGTTTACACCAAAATGGATATAAAGGCTAAGATATTAAGAAAATATGAAAGACAGTGGAATTTATTTGTTTGCCCCTGTCACCATGGTCACTAGGTGAAGGTGGTATTAAGTGTAACTATGGTTACCTTTGATCATAACATTTGAAGAAAATTGCAATTTTTAAGATATGGTAACAACCACAGTTCAACATGTTCGGATTTTTAGGAATTTATTTTTTTTTAAAGACAACCCCTGTAATTAAGTGGTGTGAGTTGGTTCATGGCTGTCATGTATTTTCCCTAAATGAAATTAAAGATAAGGCCTTTTGTTTTCTCATTTAACATTTTTGAACTGTTTCAAATTTTTCATGTTGGACATTTTATAACTGACTATACATTATGGGAGTTTTCATTGTTGAAGGCCAGATGGTGACCTATTATTGCTTATATTTTGTCATTTGAACTCTGGTCAGTGGTGTATAATTGTCTCATTGGCAATCATGCCGACATCTAGCTTTATTTGAGGTCCAGTCCGTGATCTTGATGAATATATAATTAAATGAACATAATATCAGCATTTGAAAGGCAATAATATATAAAATAACGAACATGTATCTCTGAAGGGGAGGTGGATCATTCTGATTTTCTTGTGTCACACAAGAATTATTTTTGTCGCGATTTTGCTTTATAAATTTTATGACAAAAACTCACATTACGAAATTTATTCCCTTTTCCTGATAAGATATTTAAAAAAAAAAAAAAAATAAAAATCAAGTTACAGTTGAATGATAGTTCCGAAAGACCTAATTACGTTAAGAGCTGTGTGAAAAGAAAAGAGGACCAAATATATATACAAATTAGAAGATGCAAGTGGTATGATTGCCAAAATGAGACAAATCTCCGCAACAGACCAAACGACACAGAAATAAAAAAAAAACTATAATTCACCGTATATACTGAGAGGACCTATAGAAATATTCAATTCAAATTTCAATGTTTAAATATGTTCAATATATATATTCATAATATACAGTTAGAGATAAATATAGCGACCTAAAATTAGTGTATACTGACAATTGAAGAAACACGATATATTGTTTGATTCAAAATTAATCCAAATACTGTATATCGATTACTATTATTTTTAATTTTTCGATTACTGTTGACTTCAAGTCTAGGTGTTTGGTGGTCCGTGTCGGTTCACTCTATATACGCACGACTACATGTCGTCTTAACAAATTAACAAAAAGTTAATTGCCATTCCAATCACATATACACAGGATGTCCACCTCGGTTTTCACCACATGTTTAATACACTCAGCTGTAAGTTACCTGTGTATAGTTTTTACTTTTAATTTTAAAAGAATCATGAAGATGTACAGATAAAAGATAGTTTATTCCCATAAAAACATGAATACAAATTATTAGATGTCATAACATAAAATGAATATTAAAAATAAATTAAATAAATAAAAGTAGATAAAATAAATAAAAATATGAGAATACAAATAAAAATGTTTAAAGAAATAGTGTTTAAATATGTTAAAATTGTGGTTGAGAAGAAGGAGTAATTTTACTGTTGAAACATTTTATGAAATTGTAAAGGTGTATGAGTGTTTTGGGTTTTTCAACAGTTCGTTTGGTATCTTTTAATCTTTTCCTTTCATCTTCTTAAACTGGACAAACAAGAATATAGTGATAGTCGTCTCCGATATGTCCATTCTGGCATATAGAACACATTTTGTCACTTCTGTCAACATGATGCCTTCTCCCTATATCTATAAGCAATACATTTTTGAACATTTCATTCTGATTTTAACACTTACAAGTTTGATTCGTCCGAAGTTCGCACTGACTATATTTCAACTCTTTATGGACATTTTTTTAAAATAAGATACAATGGATCTACAAATGGAAAAGGGGGGGTTTTAAAAATAAGTTTTAAAACGTGTTATCGTGTGACAATCAAATATGCACAATATAAGGAATGCACATAATTTTCAGACATAGGATTTTCGTTTAGATTATATAAAATTTTAGCATAATAATTAGGTTTTTACTCTTAAATAAAAAAATGGTTATAGTATCACAGCTTCACGTATATATACATATATGTGTGTGTTATATTTTTGAGCTTTAAAACATAATGTCATCTATGATTGATTGATAATTGCCTAATTTCCAGTGGCAACTATTTCATGCATGTTCAGTACGAATGTATAAGTTTGTTGATTGCTTCTGTTTAATTACTTCTAACTGTTATACACTATATGAGTACACCTGTCTACTGATAAAGACTTATGTTGGTATCAAAATGTATTCTAGATATTGTTGTCGTAGAGTTGCTGTCATATTGATGTACACACAATATATTCTTAAATTCACAATGTATGTGAACAGTAATAAAGACAAATTCCGAGCAGTAGTTGACTCATGAGGCACTGTATAGACACATTCTGAACTATTTAAAATGTTATATGTAAAAATAAAAATATAAGGTATGATCGTGATGGAAGAATCTCTCCACAAGAGACCAAAGGCCGCTTTTCTTTTTTATTTATATCTTTTGTCCATTATTCTCTATTCATTATGTAGTAGCACCTCATTATTCTCTATTCTCTATTTTTTGGGGTACATTTTTTCTTTATTCTTTATATTCTTACATTCATATTCTCTTTTCTGCAAACCCACATCCACACCCTCTCAAATTTCTTGCATTTTGTGTTAGGTAATATTTTTGAATTTTAAAACTTTTCAATTTTGTTAAAACAAAATGTCTTGAACAGTTTTAATATTATATATATATATGTATTTATTTATCATATATATATATGTCATAGGAAGTTTTTGCAATGGTTCATATTGGGTTAAAATCTAAATCAAGTTAAAGTTTTATGAAGTATTTGCAATATTTATTATGGCCCTAATTTAATGGTTCTCATTTAACAGATTTATATACTTAATGATCATGTAATCGAATAAACATAAAACAGATATAAATTGAAAAGTGAATGAATGAAGTTTATTCTCATAAATCAACGTATCATAGTCACAGAGAAAATTTATATTTACAATAATAAAATAAATTTGACGTTAGCGATGTATTCAGTAGATATATATACAGTTTTAAAATAGTGGAACCCGATTTTTACTGAGAGCGGGATTGCCAGTTTAAAGTTTTTTAGTAGCCGCTCCGACGTTAAAGCTAGATAAAAAAAAGTACATTCTTAGTACTAGCGTAGTTTTGCAGCTTAAAAGAAAGATATTGAACCAAGGGCTCTTAATGGTAAAGTTCAAGTCACTTTTTCTGACGAGTTTTATGATCGCCATCAGATAGATAGATAGATATATCATGATTTGCTGAGAAGAGAAGAGAAGATTGTTTTACAAATGTGATTTACCTTTATATCCCACTATATGCCTTGCTTCATTCTTCATAGAACTGAAATAGTAAGGTCCAAAATCTTAGAACTGAGAAAAATATCCTATTAAATAAGTGACAATTAAAAAATAAGAAGATGTGGTATGATTGCCAATGAGACAACTCAACACCAGAGACCAAATGACATAGAAGTTAACAACTATAGGTAATCGTACGGCCTTCAACAATGTGCAAAACCCATACCGCATAGTCAGCTATAAAAGGTCTCGAAATGACAAATGTAAAAAAATTCAAACGAGAAAAGTAACGGCCTGATTTATGTACCTATAAACAATAAAAGAAAAACAAATATGATGTACAGCAACAAACTTCAACCACTGAATTACAGGCTCCTGACTTGGGATATGTACATACAGAATGTTGCGGGGTTAAACATATTTGATGGCGCCAAACCCTCCCCCTAACCTGGGACAGTGGTGTAACAGTACAACATAAGAACAGACTATAAAATCAGTTGAAAAGGCTTAACTCATCAGATCGATACAAAGCACATAAAAACCCTAACAAAGACACAAATGACACAACGTACAGATCTGAGAGTACTCGCAGTTACTGAAAGCTAGTTCAAAGCCAATGACAACTAAAACATTATGTGTCTAAGACCAAAACATCAATCAGTACACATCCAACATCCAATGGATTTAGTGTAAAGACGTCATTAACAGTCAGAGAAAAACATGAACTTGTGCAATGCCAAAATATAGGTTCAAAATTCAAAGATCTAATTACATTGTTTAATTGGTAACCTTTTAAAGAATAAGTTTATTTATAGGATCGAGAAGTTTACCCGGATCGTATCTAAAGTTACGGGCTCGGTAAATAACATCACCGTAAAAATTTGGATGTGCTATTCAATTTGTAATAAGTTTTCTACAGGTACAGCCAAACTTGCAAACCAAATCTGTATATCTATGAAAGAATTTAGTAAAGGTTTTAAGTAATTTGTGGTAACGAAATCCTTGACTTTATAATTAATCAGTAGTCCATAGACACGGGCATAGCGAACGAGTTGGGATATATAGACACCGTAAGATGCTGCAAAAGGAAAATCACTGTCCAAAAAAGTAACATTAACAATAGGGAACGAAAAATCGTCCCTTTGTCGTAAATTTTTGTGTAGAGTTTCCCCGTGTAAAACTGAAATATCTAAATCAAGGAAAGGACGTACCTTTATTAGTTTTATATTTGATTTATTTAAAGTAAGTTCTTATGGTTAAATGGCGGCAGCATATTTAGAAAATTCTTGATTATGTACAGGGGTGTGGAAATATTTGTTGTGAGCACTTGTCCCTGGGCAAGTAAAACTGTAAATTTTATTTGTCCGGAAAAAAGTTACTTGCCCTGAATTTCCCAATAAATATTGAAGTATTTTACTGTAAGCTTGTATGATTCTTAAAATTGTTTTGTATCACTATATAAATGATGTTTGTGATATTTGTTTATGTGTATGAATAAAAGGAGATATGGGGTTAGCATCAATGAGACAGAAACCCAACAGCAAAACAAGCAAAAGACATCTAGAGGGCAATTTTGCAATGTTTTTAAAATGCTAGCACGTAGGTACATGTATTTTTATTTTCAGGAGAGCCAGGGGAAATCTGTTAGGCATGACTTCTGGAATTCTCGTTTCTGTTTTTTTTTTTTTTTCATATTCCCTGTCTTTCTCCACCTCCGTTTTTCAATTTATCTCGACTCGTCATTATTATTTTCATTCTTTTTGTCTTGATTTCCCAGTCTAGGTGTTTTTATCAGGTATTTATCGATCTCGATAGAAGTCATTCAAGAAAAATTAAAATGACACTTCCGTTAGATAGCGGATAAAACCCTAATTGGCGATCCCGAGTAAATGGACGTTTATGAGACCCGGGTTCGCATACGCATTTTTTTAATTCTGGTTATCAATCTATTTCCGGTTTTAATTAATACTTCTCTTCATGAACATTGATGTTTTGACTTAAATATTTGTTTTTTACGTGTTGAACATTGGTTTCTTTTACTTCTTCTTCTTAGTATACTCCTCCTTTAATTAGGAGCACCTCCATATGGAGTTTTATCTTAACTTTAAAATTTTAAGAAAAATTTTATCCAACATATGTACAGCACATATAAATAAACGATAAAAGTGTCATGTATGGCATATTTACAGGGACCTTTTTATTACAAATTAATTGACCATATATTCATTAATATGAGTACCTGTTATTTATAATTAAAAGCATGTTTCATTTGAATTTGCTTTTATGCATAAAAATACGTTAAAAAAGGTTTTATTTAATAAGATCTATATATATATGATATTAAGATAGTAATTTAGGATGTAAAACTTTGATAAAATCTAAAAGGCAGATTTTATCAGTGGAATGTTTTATGTACTTCATGTATCAATTTATATAAAATACAGGATAAAATTATAAAAGCTTGTTTTGTCACCATCAATAAATCAAAATAAACAAGATATGGTCCCTATCATAAATGTATTAGTGAAATAAAAGATAGGAATGGCTATTAATTATTTAAGTTTATTTTATAGCTTAACATAAAATAATATAATTAATACATCTTAATAAGTTGTGAAAATAATTCTATATTTTTGATTAAATTGAATTTTGTCAAGTGTAATTTTTTACTTGTCCACGGGCAACCCAGACAAAAAAAAATACTTGTCCGGGTGTTCAAATGTACGAGTCGGGCGAGTCGGGCATTGCATTTCCACACCCCTGAATGTAACGAAATAATATAAAAATACCATGAATACAGACTAGCCTAGAGAGACTCAAAGCCAGTAGTTCTGACATTAGAAAAAGACTGAAACCACCACCCAAAAACTTGTGTATGTGTCTGGAAGTTTGGTAAAACGGTTTTCCGAAGAAAAAAAAATCATATACAGCCTTGTTTTGGTGAAATAGTGGTGATGAAAAATTTAATTTAATTCAATTTAAAGAATTTTGTATTTTTTTCTTTTCTTGTCATTTAATCATTTGTTCACTTTACCTTTATTCTATTTTATTTTACACATTTATGGACTGGAAATCTGTAACCTGAAAACGGGAGGGGAGGGGATTAATAGGGGTCTTGAAAATTTTTGGGATTGGAAAAGGGGGGTATCCAACTTTTCAATACTTCAGATGGGGGAATTCGACAAAATATTTACAAGATTTGAGTGTATCATTTATTTCTAAGAAAATTGGTACATACTTAAATAAGAATTCCAAAATCTCACTTGAAATGCAATTTTTCAAGCAGTTTAGCAAGTTGTCTAGCTGGGAGATGCATAAATTGCCCTTGTTGATTCATGTTTTTATATAAAAGTATGGTTTTTACCAAAACACACTCCTTTTCCTTTTTTGGTAGAAAAAGGGGGGACAAAATTCTCAATTATAATTTATGTTTGGACCACTATATTTATATTCAATGAACAATATCTGATACAAATAAGCCATATAGGTAAGCACATTGTTATTTGAGTAGATATTAACAAATAAGAACTGGTAAAAGTTGGAAAAGTTTCATATTGGTCACTATTATTATCCATATGGAGTTTTCTTTGTGTAACGCATATGTTACTACCAGTCTAATTTGAGCTTGAATTCAGTGATATAGTGTTCCAACAAAAGCTTTATGTGTTTTTCTATCCTAGAAATAGATCATAGAAGGAAATTAAGTAAAGCAGAAGTCAATATAACAAGTTTAGTGCTGTTATTACTGAAAGGCATGTGAAATTCAAATTTTAGAAAATCATACCCATTACAATGAAAATTGGTCACATTTGTTGTTAGTAATGATGTTACATTAGTTTGTTTATGTAACAATTATGTTGGTGTCAAATTACAGCCCTCAAATTGCTACAATAGGGTATTTCAGCCTTTTTTGGTCATTAAGTATGCATACAGTTAAGACTTAACCTGAGGCTTAAATTTTTGCATTATTTAAGACTGAAATCAATGAAACATATATATTATGACTGGTTTATAGTAAAAATATAGCTTTTGGTCAAATCATCTAGTGAGTTTTCATGTTTTATTGGGTGTCTTAGTGTATCATTTATTTCTAAGAAAATTGGTATATACTTAAATAAGAATTCCAAAATCTCACTTGAAATGCAATTTTCAAGCAGTTTAGCAAGTTGTCTAGCTGGAAGATGCATAAATTGCCCTTGTTGATTCATGTTTTTATATAAAAGTATGGTTTTTACCAAAACACACTCCTTTTCCAACATGTAGAAAAAGGGGGGACAAAATTTCAATTATAATTTATGTTTGGACCACTATATTTATATTCAATGAACAATATCTGATACAAATAAGCCATATAGGTAAGCACATTATTATTTGAGTAGATATTAACAAATAAGAACTGGTAAAAGTTGGAAAAGTTTCATATTGGTCACTATTATTATCCATATGGAGTTTTCTTTGTGTAACGCATATGTTACTACCAGTCTAATTTGAGCTTGAATTCAGTGATATAGTGTTTCAACAAAAGCTTTATGTGTTTTTCTATGCTAGAAATAGATCATAGAAGGAAATTAAGTAAAGCAGAAGTCAATATAACAAGTTTAGTGCTGTTATGCTGAAGATAGCAAGGGAAATCGAAATCAATCAGAGCTCAGTTATATTTCACTATTTTAAAGCTTTTGATTAGTACATTTAATTTTTATCATCATGAATATAAATTATTCACCGAGACCAATACTGTGTTGAGAAAAGTGCTGAGTCATCACGATAAGTCAAATTGTAGAGACGGTAAATCACATGGGAGATAACTCCGTTTGACATCGTTTAATATGTCCGGAACTTCTCGGTAATTTTCTTCAACTTCATTTTGAAAGGGGAATACACTACGTTGAAATGTGTCAATACTATTGCATTTTATGTTTGGGATCTTTCGGATCTTTAGTATAAATCATTACGGAAAGCGTAAAATCATCCTTGAGGGCACCAGTTTTGAAAATAAGAAACCACATGTAATTGGAGCGTCAAATTTTGAAAACTTGTATAAGGAACTGAAATACGCAAATGTAAGTATGAAATTATTCAAAATTATTCATTTTTCTATTTAGACACTTTATTTTTTATCACTTTAACCCCGTATATATAATTAAAGTGATATATTTGAAACCTGGTAAAATCAAAATAATTGCCTCGTTTTCGATTCAATATGGCAGCGCCCAGTTGAAAGGAATAACAAAATGTAAACAAAGCTTTTAATAAGGAAACTTTACCGCTGAGTAACTTATCAGGTGGTGAATGATAACAAATTAAAAAAAAGAGAAAAAGTAACATTATTTAACTATCATATACCTTTTCATATAATGTGATACTGACCGAATTGAAAAACAATGGGAAATTTGCATGATAAAGTTATCTGACTTTTGCATGCTAATTGCTATGATTAATAGATATAGGAAGATGTGGTGTGAGTGCCAATGAGACAACTCTCCATCCAAATAACAATTTATAAAAGTAAACCATTATAGGTCAATAATAGTATGAATAAGTATGATAATGATGCTATGCCACTGTGTCTTTTCATGGTTATAACATTACCTGTTCAATCATTCTGAAATCCATTTTATTTCAATTGCAGTTTTAAATATAAATCAATGCAGTCTCCGATTCAAAGTCAAGATTTCGACACTGTGAAAAGACACACGTCACAGAGAAGTATTGGAACACAAACTCAAACACAGACCAGAAGTACTCAAACTTGTAATAATCATGTTGAGGAGATACCTGAGATTATTTTAAACCACGCGGTAAATATAATTGACTATTTTGATTGTGAGATCTGTAGAGATGACACATCAGTTTCTTAGAGACATTTTGCCTAACAAAATTCTAATTCTAAAAGATCGACTTCTCATATATTTAAAAAATATAATTTGTCTAATTGGAAATTTGACCTTACTATTAAATTGTCTGAATATATTAAAAATAAAATATCTAAAATACTGAAAGATCTATGGAAAGATAACAAGATCGAGGAACATCAATATTTAACGCTGATGAAAGCGTTGAAGAGAGCATGTGGTTTACCGACAAATTATTGAATTCTTTTACCCTTCCTGTACATATTGTAAATATTTGATTGTTATAATGACTGTAAAAATTTAGATATAATCATTTGAGGAACGAGATGAGTATAACTATAAAATTAGCCATAGACATATTCAATAGAAGTAAATTGCAAACAGATAGTGACTTTCTTATAAGCAACTTTGCTGAATGTTCCGATGTCGACAAAACCCAAATAAATAAAGCAGCCTTGATTTCAAAATTACATCGGTATAAAGAAAAACTTAAAGGAAAACGAGGAAACAAAAAGAAGTATTTGAAAATGAGGTGTTTTCAATACCGGTGGCTACAAGTACTTCAACTGCATCAAAAGGAAAACTATATAAAGATGAACTTTATTCGTATAAAGAAACATGCACATCTTTTGCTACAGAAATGTCTGAAATACAAAAGAAATCTGTTGAAAAATTAGTTATTATCAAATCTGAACATGAAGTAAAAATAAAAGAAAATGAGTCCAAACACAAACAAGAACTTCTCAGTTTAAAGAAAACGCAATCTGAAGAACTGCGATCACAGACCAAAAGGTTAAGACTAGAAACCAAAAGGGTTTCACAAAAAACATCAAAAGTATACAATGAAAATGAAAAACTGTTAGAACAACTGAAGGTCATAAAAAAAATCAAAACAACTTATATGTTATGAAAATATCTTACTACGCCGAAAACTTGAACGATGCAGTATCATTAAAAACATCACAGAAACAAAAAAACTTAAAGAAAACTCTGATTTCAGAAAAGAATATAGTTTCAAATTGCCTTCGTGAAATTGAAGTGCTCAAACAAAATAATTCAAAACTTTTGTACCAGTTAGAAAGAAGAAAGAACAGTCTTAGAACTAAATAATAAATTACAATTGTTAGATCAACCTGATCCATTACTTAATCTTAAAGTACAGTTACAAACTGCGACTGAGAAGAGAGATTATTTACATTCACTGCTACTTGATCATGAGGAAATTATTCTTTTCGATCCTGTCAAAAAGTCCTATACACCAGATACAAGACAGTGCATTATGAACATAACAAATTTCAATGTGTCTTCCAATAATGTTGGGCCAGTTATTAAGGAGGTCCTTAAACTTGCCAATAGAACACCGAATGCTGTACCTACAAGAAAAACAGTTGACAATATCATCGTTGAAAAAATTGCTATTGGTCAAAAACAACTTGGATTAACAGTTGGTGCACAGCAGGATACATGTTTGTATGGGGACGAGACACGGAAATTTGGTAAAACATACCAGACATTTTTATTAAGTGATGATAACAAACAAGTGTACTTTTAGGACTCCGGATATGCATGATAAGGCTACCAGCACAACTTTGGATATGTTTGCAAATATTTTAGATGACATATCAGACATTTGTGAAACGTATAGAAACAATGACATAACATCACATGGACATAGTATACTTTCAAACATCAGAAATTTTATGTCTGACAGGGCCCAGACAAATATAGCATTCACAGAACTGTTACAAAATTATCGAACGGAGATAATGCCCACATTTTTACAAAATTGGAATGAATTGACAATTGGAGAACAAACCTCTACAGTTAAAGTAAACAATGTTTTTTGTGGTCTCCATTTATTGGTTAATTTTGCAGAATGTTTGTCGCCTATACTTTTACAATTTGAAAGGATGCAAGAAAAAGAAACAGTTATTCCAGAAACATCTGATGATGAGGACAGACCTGATATACAAATATATGCCTTTGATGCAAAAACAATATCTTTCTTACGTTTCTGTGGGAAATGTTTTGGACGAGGAGTTGATGAAAAGAGTGGCTGCTATAGCGCATTTAAAACATATTGTCAAAGAGAAAATGAAAATGTCATGTTTGTAGATTTCAGGGGAAACAGGTTCAATATAATCTTTCTTATGGGACAAATTGCCTTCTATCAGCACGAAAGAATTAAAGCATTTTTTGAAATTGTACACGGAGCTAACAATAAACTTCATAAGTCAACCTTACAACTTGTTAAAAAACAGTATATTTTGGCTTGTTGTAAAGTACTTGGTCTGATTTCAAAATTGATAACTGCACCTTCATGGAGGCTCATAGAAAGTAACATGCATATGTTAGATATGAATACCAACTACCTTTCACTGTTAACATATTTAGACAGAATGAGTAAGGACTCCACAGATTTCATTACTGGCGAAGAATTTCCTTTCCCAAAGGAACTTGTAGAAAAGGATAAGATGTTGGAAAAGCTAGTGCAAGCCAATGAAGGAATAGATGACAAAGCATGTGCATTTGCACAACTTGCTTTCAAAGGACTGCATCAAGTCTTGGCTAAAGCAATGAAGGAGCAATTGCCAGGGGGAGCATACTTCAGCCCTACAGAAGACATCAGAGATCAGACAAAGTCAGTAATACCTCACAACAAAATACCAGAGCGTGTCTTTGGTATACTTGACCTCTTCTTGCGATACAGGCCAAACGCATCAACAAATTGTAACGAGGCCTTCCTGATGTTTGTTTTTAATAAAACTTCTGATTGGTTAGAGGCGTTACCTGTTGATGAAAGGAACAGAATGTTAGAAGATAGTATTAAGGAAGGTAGGCAAATAAGGACAAAATATCAGGAGCGACTGAAAGAAATTGAAAACAAACGTAAAGAAAAACTAAGAGAAAAACAAATTGCCTTGGAAAGAAAACAAAAAGCTGCAATAAAAACTAAAACTAAGCATACAACTGATGTAATTTACTATGGTTTGTGGCAAAGACCAGATGAAGTTGATGATATACTAAATGAAATAACATCGGTTACGGAGAAAAGGAAAGCCTTGATATCTCAAATAAGATTCAGGCAGAAAGTCCTGAAACAAGTTGTAGTGGATAAGAAATTGTATTTTGTCTCCGAGAAAGGTAAAGCGTTATCACTTGAGAAACTGAAGAGTAATGTAATAAAGTTGATAGTGGATGCCACTGAAGGTCCATCTGAGGAGAGAGTTGCTAGAGATGTTCCATTATTTGTTGGAAAAAAAGTTCTTCATACATTTAAGGAAGGAAAATGGAATGGTAGAGTTTTAAGTGTCGTAAAAGGATTCCCAGAAGTTTATAACATTGTTTATGATTGTGACCTTGATGAATCAACTGCAACTATTAGCAGTGCCACAGCCATTTATACCTACAAACTGAAGCAAGAGTACAGAGATGGCAATCTGGAAATTCTTCCTGAGGCGGTGAGACAACTGTTCCAGTTCCAGTTTTGTTACTGTTCCAGCTTTGTTACGTTACTGTTTTAGTTTTGTTATTGTTCCGGTTCTGTTACAATTCCAAATCTATTATGACACTGACATTGATTTGCATAAATTGTTCAAAGAATTATCTTGTTTTCTTGTTTTCTGAAAACATGGTAAATACACTCTTACAAATTTTGATATCTTATGATTTTTAACTTTGTTGTTTGATACATTATTACTAATACATTATAACTAACACTTCATCATAGTAATGACTAATAATTGGTTATAATT
Source organism: Mytilus coruscus (assembly GCA_017311375.1). Lineage (NCBI taxonomy): Eukaryota > Metazoa > Mollusca > Bivalvia > Mytilida > Mytilidae > Mytilus > Mytilus coruscus. Next base: position 91,985,142 of record CM029597.1, on the reverse strand, counting down.
ATTCAAATGAAAAGTGTATTTTAAAGATTATTTTTCAATTCCTTAAAAAACATTTGAGTGTGAAAAAAAATGACAACTATCATTATTTAGGATCAATACCTGACATTTTAATTTTCAATTTTATTCATTATTTTAATTTTTCATAACATTATAATGTTGTTTTGAGAACTCTAAGTATGAGTTATAACAAATTCATATTCAATAACACTTGCATTTCATTGATCAAACAAAACAAAAATATAAGAATTCTTTCATTTCACATATTTGCATGATAATAATATTTGCTTAATTTTCATGTTATTTTTCTTTTGTATTTTCAGGATATCACACAGAATTGAGGAATATTGCCAGAAGTAGTTCATACTCAGACTAAGACATGTACATAGGAATAAATCTAACATTCAATTGTGAATTTTGTTGCAGTTCAAAATTTTCTGGACATTTTAGTGACATTTAAGTGTGAAATTTTGACAAATTAAAAAACGAGAGTTATCTTTTCTTTGATTTTGTTCAATTTAAGACATTTACATTGCATTTTTTATATATTTTATGTTAAAAACTTTGGCACAGGTCCCCATACATTAAGTTGAAACAGTTGATGTACATTAGAAAGGTAATATTTAATTTTCAAGATTTATTTTAATGATAAGCAGACCTTAACATTTTTTGCACGAAATATTGAAAAAACGCCTGAGGGTACCTTCCTTGAAAACGCTCTAAATTATTTATTTTTTGAGATATTGCTAAAATGAAAACTGTTTTGATCCTTGGGAATGCTTAGCTAACTGTACAGCTTACTTGCAGTTAAAATGGGTATATATCAAAATTTCATTTGCCTTCCCTACAAATTGATGGGTACTGATATAAAACTTTATTCTAGGAATCCAATATTAGCTATATTGTATAAAATGCACCAAACTCTAGTTCTTTTGTATTTGTTTTAACCTTTCGCAATGATTAATTAAATTGGAAACACCAGAATTCAAGTCGCGACAAATATTTTTTACTGAAATATTTGCCTTTTTATCTGTGTAAAGCCCTGAATGTATCACTTTGGTATTTCCCAAGACATAATATATTAAAATTGGAAACTGTCTGGTTAGGTTTGTACTGTTGATAGAGTAAGGCAATATTTGGGCAAAATAGAAGGATTTTCAGTGTTACAGTTGTCAATCTAAGGAAAAAACAGGCCCAATTGAGGCTAAATTTATATAGAATTTAAACACTCCTGTGTAAAGAATTGTTCACATTCTTGGCAGTTCATGCAGCAAATATTTCAATAGTGCTTCATTTTGTAGTTTCTATCTTTTATTATATCAAACATATTTAATTTTTCATTTTCTACTTTTTGAAAGGACTATTTTTGGAAATGAATACTCCCAAGGGACATAATTCAGCTTTTTTTATAGATTAATACAGGCAACAAAGATAACTTTACAGCTGTGTTTTTTGCATATCAAATGTTTTAAGTGTCCAACATCTTTGTCTTTATCATCTCAAGACAGAATAATGTATTTTATAACAAGATCTGAAATTTTGATCCACAATATGGCATATACTAAAGCATGGAATGGAGATTAGTATGAAAAATCTTAAATTTGTGCTTATGTTGTAAATTTTGGATAAAATCAATACAAATTGAACGGAACAGTCATTTATATCTGTTTAAATGGTACTGTTTACTATTCTTTTAAATAAGATAAGATATGATTGGATACAGGTAGTTTATCATGCCTTATCTGAAAGAAGTACAGAATGAGATAAACCAGCATGTAGGGGTGGGGACATAAAATGATCCATGTTTCTATAAGTAATGGGGACAGAACAAGTATTTCTTATGGTGCATAGTTTCACAAATAACTCAGTATTGCATTGATGGTATCATAAGAATTCTTTACATCTTTATGTCACAGTATAGGGAAAAAGTAGTATTACATTTTCATGGGTTTAGGTTGGCCTTTTGTGTACCCCTAGGCAGGTGAAGGAAGTCAACTTAGGAGCGCTGTGATTGGATGTAAGGGTATAATATATTTTTTTATTAATTTATGAATTATGGAGCTACCATTTGATTTTTATGGGGGTGGGGGCTAGGATGAAAAATTCTGTCCTGCATTTTTTTTTTAGCTCTGTCCTGCCTTTTTATTTTTCACTCTATTCGGTCCTGCATTTTTTTTTATTAGTTTATCCTGACTTTTTTTTTACATAAATTGTCATCCTGCATTTTTTTTGTCAAGTCGCTCATCCTGCCTTTTTTTTTTACTCAAAACTCCTGTCCTGCCTTTTTTTCAAATTTCATCCCCCCCCCCTAAAAATCAAATGGTAACTCCCTTACTGCAGTGTGTATATTTACAATATAAATTTTGAAACCCATTGAAGTATTTTCTTGAGAATTATTCTAAAAGACTTCCATAAATTTGATGTGGGCATGGATACCATAAACAGAGACATATATATATACATATATGTCTCTGCCATAAACAAGCTCCGTTGGAAGAATTAGATGGTCATGATACTATTTGACGTCAATTTTTAAAACAGAATAATAAAGTACTAATACCACACATAACTGTTTTGTCCAGGTTTTTATTATAAAAAGTGGTAATTTTAGAAAATGAACCACTAATTGAGGCCCGGTCAGAAAGAAGAAAGTAGTACATATTTTAAACAAAATAGTTCCTACGAACAGCTGTAACTTTGTCTACAAGTCAAATATTTGGATAATTTTGGTATCAAATGAAAGCTTAGGGACTTGGGATCACTGTAGATCCCTTATTGAAAGTTTCTTTTGAATAATAAAAAAAATATATGAAATTTTAATAGGAGGGCACATTGCCCTGTTGTTCAGATCAGAAGTACATGTTTTTGTACTGTGGCAGGAACAATTCTGCTGGAGATTCGGGGATGCGGACCACAGCTTATTCTAGTTTGTGAACTGATTTATACGGTGACGATGGATGCCAAATGTAAAAGCGCTATAAAATATCTATATAAAAGAAAACCAAAAACAGTGAAAACAATATATAATTTAATCAACAATTACAACTTTTATTATGTAAATCCAAAGTAGAAATGGAGCAGTCAATGACTTCAATATTATACACGTATTAAGTAGGCATATGGCAGATGCACTAACCTTGTAAAGGGTGGTTGGAAAGCACGGCTTTCCTAGGTTGGACTGAACGTCAGTCCTCAAGCCATTCAACAAAACAATTTCAAACCAGTTATATAAAATATATAAGTTTTCCGAAGAAGGTAATAAATGATTTGCGACGATGCAAATACTAAACTTTGGAATATAAATAAATATCTTTAACCAATGAATTCAAAATATCAATATCTATTCAATTTAACAACTATGTACTGAATAAGCATCATGTAAATCTTTAAATATAGAAATATGAAATTTATAGTTTTAAACAAGAGAAATAACAATTACATAATAATCCTGTCTGCCACATTCCTCCCCCCTAAGACAAACGATAAATTTCATAAATAAAGTCTGCACACTTAATGTTTCAAATTCATGTATCTGCCACACTAAACACGCAAAATGCAAATGTCAGGATTAAACATTAAATCAAATATACATCAGTTAAAGTTAGATAATGAGACTGTTCCAGGGCGATCACAACACCAATCTGCTACACTCCTCCTCCATTACAAAAACAAATGTATATGAAATAACATTTGACAATTAAATTTAACAAAAGTCTATCATCGTTCATCAGATTAAATGTCTTTCAAACGTATGTAAAATATCACTTTTGAATAAATGTCACTGTTTAACGCATACACAAACACACATCGGCATCAGGTTCAAAGGATAACAGACGCGACTGTATGTCTTCTTGGTAAGTAGGCTTCAGAATCAGTGGTACGGCATATATTGTAACGGCACATCTAATGTTGAAATCCAGCATGAAAAGATGTACCAGGCAATGTCCACCATTGTTGATCTCACAGTGGCACATTTGACGTGTACCACTGGGTTCTATTACTGCACTCCAACGTTGTTGATAACGGTAGCACAAATGGTGTACCACCGGAGATGGATCGGGTCCATCTGTATGCAAGGTTCTCAAAATAAAGTTGGACGATGCCCAGCTTTTTAGCAAGGTACTAAATAATGGATCAGATCCATCTGTGTGAGCTAGAAGTGTTCCTAACTTCAAGCTTAACTTTCACTCTATCGGTCTCTGCCATGAAAAAAGTCAAGAAGTCGGATTTCCATAAACTCTTTAAATACTAAATATTCAGCTAGAGATTACAATCCAGACAAATTAGCAACAACTAATAAACAAACCAATTCCTACTAAAACAAGCTAACAGTCTACACTTCAAACTACACATCAGCCATAATTCAATTAATTAAAATGAAAAGTATAACAAGGTGAGATACACGGCATCCCTCCCTTGGAAAAAGAAAACCAAATAGCCAAAACTGAGAAGTGTAACATCTCTGAGTACATTGAAATAAACTTAAAGTTAAACTATATATATACAACACAATGTAAAAACAAACATTAAACAAAGGTAACACAATTTGAACTATAAAAATTGCGATTCAAATCGTTCTTTAATATCCCTTCTATTTTTGAGAAATTCACTACACTGTCTGCAGACCTTTCAACTATAGCGTGAACTTTGATAGACATATTTGGACACTTTGACCTGACATGACCTGACTGATGACATTTAAAACACTTCTTAGGTTTACGTTTCCTACGTGACCTCAATCGCCTCCTCAATATATTCATTAAAATTTCAAAACTGTTATGAACAGTATTACAAGAAGCTGAACTTTCTGAATCATCAATAGTCTCTGGGTCACCAGTAAAATGAACAGCTTCATATTCCATAGCTAGTGATAAAGCCTCATCTAAACTACGAGGGTGCTTGAACGTGACAAATTTAGCCATCTCTATATTCAAACATGATGTAAATAAGTCAGTAAAATACACATCTAAATCTGAAAAATGATCAGGATAAGCCTTATGAGCTAGTATCTTAAAACGCTGACCAAATTCAGAAATGGTTTCACTTTCCTTCAAACTACAAACTCGCAGCTGAAATTTGAAATATGCCACCCTCTCCTTAGGATTGAACTTTTGAATGAGTAAATTTTTCAAGCAGTAATAATCATACAACTGTGGCCTTTTTACGAAACGTAAAATAGTTTGAGCATCACCTCTCAAATTCATTATTAACTGACATGCCATTTCAAATTTATTCCACTTATTCCAAAGAGAAACGATCTCAAAATGAACAAAATAATCTGTAATATCAATGCTGACACCGTCAAACAAACAAGGTTTTTCTTCAAACCTAATCATAACTGAATATACATTTACTAAAATGAACCAAACGATGAAAATAAAATACCCCAGGAACAACTATTCAAAACTGGTCTGCTTAGGACTGTCATATCCAATTACAACAAGTACTGACTCAAATGTCTGCTCCATTTCTTATAAATTAATTTAGTTCAGTTACAAACCAGAAAAGTTGCTTTAAAATTCCACATCCGCCTCGCGGGACCAAAATGTAGCAGGAACAATTCTGCTGGAGATTCGGGGATGCGGACCACAGCTTATTCTAGTTTGTGAACTGATTTATACGGAGACGATGGATGCCAAATGTAAAAGCGCTATAAAATATCTATATAAAAGAAAACCAAAAACAGTGAAAACAATATATAATTTAATCAACAATTACAACTTTTATTATGTAAATCCAAAGTAGAAATGGAGCAGTCAATGACTTCAATATTATACACGTATTAAGTAGGTATATGGCAGATGCACTAACCTTGTAAAGGGTGGTTGGAAAGCACGGCTTTCCTAGGTTGTTTTTTTTTCATTTGATAAAATTTTATTTACAAATATATATTTACAATAAAAACTGAATAGGATAAAACCCAAATTCACTTAACATGATAAACATTGTTCATACCAATTGCTTGTTGATAAAATAGTAAAATACAGTTTGATGTCGTAAATTAGTTCAAGAAGTTAGTTCAAATATAACATGTATTCTTTACACACACCAAAACTGAAAATCAAGAGTTAACCCTTCTTATCATAACAATAAAATGTTCATCGGCATAGTGTTAAAAGTTTTTCAAAATAATATTTTGATTTGTGATCCATTATATTGTACAACGGGGTTTCTATATAAAAAACATTTTTCAAACAGATCTAAGCTGTTTTTCATTGTATAATAAAAAAGCGCATATTCCGTGTACTTTTGAAGTGTATATTTAAAAAGCCTTGTGCAATCGATATGTTTATTTTCAAATACTTTTACTTGTCTAGTTTTATAAATTGAAAGTCGTGCTACACCTAACATAAAATTTATCCAATAAAAGTTGAAAGGCGAGTCTTTTTGTTTTGTAAACGGCCAACCCAATAAAATCAATTGTGTGTAGTCAGGTATGTCAATTATGTGTGGCGATGTGCTATTTATAAGATTATTTTGTAACTAATTACACCTTATGTAAGAATCCTGGGTTTTGATTGGTTGATAGCCAGTGTATTTTTCACCAATTTACTGTTATCAAATGAATATCGTTCATTTTTTAACGCCGCCGGGGTATATGCAAAAAGGATATGCCTTTTTTACCCTCTCTGCCGTGGTATTTGCCAAAAAATACTCTATCCGACTGGACGCTTGTAACGTCACGATCATCAATGCGTTTTTGAACGTTAACATTCGGTGTAATTAAACAGATATAGCATGTTCTTGAGGGGTATTTGCGAAAAATACCAGTCTTGAGAATGAATTTCCCTCGCCTAACGGCTCGCGAAATTTAACATTCTCTCGACTGGTATTTTTCGCAAATACCCCTCCTTAACATGATATATCTGTTCAATATCTGACAAGAGTACATGGAGACCTTGAACTGTGTCACACCTTAAAAACAGGTGTTCTAAATTCTCACTCATTAAACCGCATAGGAGACAAGTATCACTGTCAGTCTTATTGATTTTTAATAGTTTTTCCATCGTAAAAATACTGTTCATTGCGAGTCGATAATTTAAACAATGAATATCAGGTGCCAGAAAAGGACGGTGAACTATCGAGTAGACCGAGGATATTTTTAACTTGGGAAGTTTATTCAACCAGAATTTTTCAGATGTAGGCGTTTCAAAAAAGTCGGTCAGCAGAATGTCATAAAATGTTTTTGTTAATGCGCTCTGAAAATGTATTGTACTAATTCCGCCTTTGATATATATATCCGGCAATGTATCTGTATTGATAGGATTTGGTGATTTTAATAGTTCATGCCAATCATCAGGAATACTTTGTTTGATTTTTTTATACGCATTTTCAACGTTTGATGTGCTGATTTTTGGAAATTTTTCTTGGAGTATTTCACAAACAGCTATCTGTGATAAAAATCCGGGAATAACTTCATAGCAAATGTGTTTTATTTGTGTAATACCGGCATCTATAAATTCAGAAAAAAAGCAAAGATTTGCCATTATGTTTAATATACGGATTACAGAAAAGCGGATTTTCATACACATGTTGTATCTCAATGTTGAATTCAAAAGGCTTTCCTAGGTTGGACTTAACCCGAATAATTCAGTCGTTATATTCCGCTGATCTACGATTACTCCATTAACGCCTGAATGCATTGACAATGAAAAATCTTCAATCAATCATTCGGAATTAGCTCAGGATTTACCTATCTCGATAAAATTGAGCTAATTGTTGATTGGTCACCTCTTCTACAGGGCACCAATCAAAATCCAGGATTCGTGAAGAGTTTTTATCGTGTAAGGAATTCAGTAGTCTGTAATCTGTAAACGAATTTCTGCCAATCAAGGCACACCTCCGTATAGAGGAAAGTAGTTCCGTCAATGAGATTCCTCCACCAGTATATACACAGAATTTATGGTTCACAATAGTTCGTACATAAAGTTATCTTATTTAATATACATGTTTACGCCACGACAGTGTTAAAAATAATTCAAATGCAATTAAAGTGATAAAACTTAATTTTAAAAATAAGTTAACAATAAAAACAAAAAGTACAATTATATTTTTTAACACTGTTAAAAAAAAAAAAAAAAAGTTTATGCAATCCGTAAAAAAATTGAATAGACTTTAAAACTAATAAAAGAGGGAGATCCATGTGTACCCCCAAACATATATATATATATATATATATATATATTATAACTAAAATGAATTCACAGTTCTTCATTTTCTGTTTGCTTTTGTATCAATTTTTGTCAACACATCATAGCGCTTGGAATGAAGTGTATATAACAGTTGGCGGCATAGCGGTACCAAGTGATTACCGACTCGGTCTTCAACATTCTTGCACATCTTCTTTGAGAGGTAATAATAAGGGTTAATTATGAATGTTATTAGGTCAATAGGAGTTTGCAGGCTTTCTCTTGCTAAAACCAGACTACCTTCGTGTAGTATTTTGCCGATAAGAGATGTTCTTATTTGTGATGTTGTTTCACACAGTAAGATAAAATGTTCAATGGTTTCATCAGCTTTATTACAGAGTCTACACATCGGATTTGTTGCATAATTTGAATATTCCGCTTTATTAGATTGCAGTATGTAGGTTCCTGTGACTAATTTGGAGCAAATAGACAGCTTCTTTATCTCAGTTATATTTGCACTTGTTGTTTTAAGTAGAGGATGGATTCTGCCAATATCATATTCACATTTAAGATATCTTAAGGTTGAGTACCCCTTCATTTTGGTCTTTATGGCACCCTCCCAGTACTTGTGAATCTTTTTGGTTGTAAACTTCTTCCATTCAATTTTTGTTAATGGCTTTTCAAGATACTGTTCTAACTCTACGATGTCATATTTGCCACATATCTTTTTCAGATCAATAAACCAGCTATTGCTTGAGTAGGTTTTAATTTGAAGTTGACGTTCCGCTATTCTCCAATCTAAGGACGATCTTTCAGCTCTGGTTATATTCCCAAATAGTGTTATAATTTTAATATGGATCTCTGCTTCAAGTGGAAGCAAACCTGATAATAAATAGATAGCCGGGTCAGCCACATTTAGTTTGAGAGATAAAATCTGTTTAATCCACCTTTTATGTTGTTGTTGTATAAGATCTAAGTTTTTACCTGATGGTATCAAGACTTCTAGGCCGTAGGTCAAAACTGGTAAGATATATGTTCTAAATAAGGAAATTAGTGTTTCAGGGTCTAATCCATTTTCCCCATGTAATCCTGCACCCATAAGACTGTACATGGATCTTCTGGCTTTTTTTATATTTTCAGTGATGGTTGCATTAGTAGAGTCTTTTTGAGATTTTTTTATTCCAATATGAGAAGAGTCTTGAACAATGGGCATATCTATATTTTTAAGTTTCCAAAAACCTTGATCAATCTCTAGCATTTTGTTACATGTTTTGATTGGCAAGACTACACTTTTTTGAGGCTGTAGTAGATATCCTTCTCTTTGGCTGAAATCAACTGCTATATTTATCATATTTTGGAGTTCAAAGGGATTGTTGGATATCAAGGCAACATCGTCTGCACAGGTCGGCGCACAACAGTTTATATTCCCAATTTTGGCTCCTAGTCCTGAGGTGCTCAGAATTTGTAGTAGAGGGTTAATATAAACTTTGTAGAGGTCAGCGCTAATGGCTCCACCTTGTCTTACACCTTGTTCAATATTGAATAAGCAATTTGACAATGTATTGCCCCATTTTACACAGGATGTTGCATTTTCATATAAATTGCTGATCAGTAGAATAGATTGCTGTGAGAAACCAATTTGAAAAAGACGTCGTATTAAGTTTTTATGAACTACAACATCAAAAGCAGATTTTCCATCCAATAATGCAACATAGGTTGGTAACTTGAGATCTTTATTTTCTCTTTCAAATTCTTCAATGAACAGTTCACATAGCAGTGGAGTGGATTTTGCCGTGAAGCCTTTTTGGAGTGGGTTTTGATGTTTCAAGATCTTATTGTTTTCTCTTCCTTTGATTATAATCTCTATGATCTTCGAGTAAGTTGGAGTTACAGTAATCCCACGGTAATTTTTAGCATTCTTTATGTCACCTTTGTTTTTGAATACAGGGAAAAGAGTTCCAATTTTGAGTAAGTTTGGTATATAGCAGTGTTCAAAACTTGTGTTAATTAGAAGTTGAAGATACTCAAGAAGTATTTCGCTGGCATGAATGAAATTTTCAGCAGTGATTCCATAATAGTCCATAGCTTTATTTGTATTTAATTTTTTGACAGCATTTTTCAATTCTTGGATTGAGACTTTTTCATGTGAATAATTTTCCTTACATATCTTTAATATTAGTTTTGTTTCATCTTCTACTGCTTCTAAATGATTCTGATCAAATTTCTGATAGTTAGATTTTTTGGCAAGATCTCCAAAATGTTTTGTCCATCCTTCCAATACACGGTCAGATGTTTGATATGTTTCATTTTCTACTATAAGTTCTTCAATAAATCTACCCATTTTCCCTCTCTGTTTTCTGATTAATTTATAAAATAAGGCAGTATCACTGGATTTAGCATCCAAAATTTGTTGTCGAGCATTAATCCTTTCTAGCGCTTGCTCTTTTCTACATAGATTCCTGAGATCATATGTGGTGATTGTTTTTTCCTTAAGATAGAAGTTACCAGGTTCTTTTGGTCGACCATGTTGTTTCCATACAAAGAAGGCAGTTTTCTTCCTTTTCACAGCTTGTAAAATTTCCTCATTCATTAATGGTAGTTTCTTCTTTTTCTTGCCCTTTCGTTTTCTTGGAGCAATTTGTACGGTTGTATCTGATATAATTTTGGTCAGTTCCTCAAAAGCTTGATCTAAATTCAATTTTTCTGATATTGGTTTAATTTTCTCTAATTTCTCATTAAGCAAAGTTTTATATTCATTCTTGTCCACCTTATTCCAGTTAACTTTGGAGTTTTTTGCATTAGTATGCTCTTTCATCTTCTTATAGGATATATCACATTTCAATGACAACATCAGTGGAATATGATCAGAGACGTTGCTATTTATTTCCAGTTTTTCAATCTTGACAACATTTCCCTTATAACGGTCTTGAAATAGAATGTAGTCTATTGCAGACATGGCTTGGCCACTTGGGTGTATGAAAGTAATTCCACATTCAACTGTTGAAAGTTTATGTTCTGACATAAAATTAGATATGGCTGTTTTTCGTTGAGAATTTGTTGAACTGTATACGTTTTCATTGAGGTCTCCACCTATTATCAATTGATGAGAGGTTTTAAACGTTTCAAAAATTTCATGAAGGTGGTCCAGACATTCATTGAGTTCAGTAATGTGGTTATTAGAGCCCCTACATGGCAGGTAGACAGATATAAATATAGTATTGGGATTTCCTATAATTTCAATACATTGAATTCTCTCATTTCCTAGTTGCAGCGGAGTAATTATATTGTCAAATTCACGCTTCCAAAGAATAGCCACTCCCCCGTAACCTCGAGGCATATGACTTGGTGGAATGGGATCATACATATCAACCGCTTTACCAGATCCATTAAAATTTTTATGTAATTCTTGTAATAGATGTGTTTGACAATCAAAAAGCCAATGCTCCTGTATAAGTATTATATCAATCTCATTCTCGATCTCATGTATAAGAGGTACAGTAGTTAATATATTTTTACAATTAAAATCTAAAACTCTCAAGATACATGTAGCCTTCTCTTTTGTTGAATCACAATTATGACTGATATCGATTATTGATTTTGTATTAAAATCTAAAACATGGTGCACGTTATTTACATTGCTCTGTTTATTTACAGTTGTACATACATCAGATGAGGTATTGCCTTGCTTTTCTTTTAGGCAGGTAGTTATATGATTTTGTGTCTCTCTGGAATGAGGCTTTTCTCGACTAAAAAATGCTGCTGCTGCTGCTCTTTTTGTGTATAGAATAAGGGTTGTCCTTGCCAAACACCATAAGACTGATCTAAGGATTGAGGTATGTCACCATTAGACACGGTTTTAATTCTTTTCTCTGGGTCCCTATGATTAATATTTGTTTTCCAACATTTGGTTCTTGTGTCAGTACTATGAATGGAATTGGAGTAGCAAGGGTGATTATTTGGATCTTGTGCTGGAACGATCTCGATAAGATTTGAGAGAACTGCACATTTTCTTGATGCATTCATTGAATAGTTGGTCTGATGGTAATCACGTTGCACATCATTCTGTCCAATATAACTGTTACTCATAGAACAATCAGGAGAGACGTTGTGGTAGGACCCACCATCGCTCCCCTGATGTCTATAAGCATTTTGATTTGATGGGCCCGCACAGTTTCTTGGTTCATGTGGTGTTGAATAGTGACCATAAGTATATGGTTGAAATGTATAGAATTGTTTATCTTGGGAGCTATAACATTTGTCACTTGTAGGACAATCAGGAGAGACGTTGTGGTAAAGCCCACCATCGCTTCCCTGATGTCTATACACATTTTGATTAGAATAGTCATTATGATGGTATGGGTTGTATGCTCCGAAATGCTGATAATGAGAACTATAATTATAATTTCTCATAGAACGGTCAGGAGAGACGTTGTGGTAAAACCCACCATCGCTCCCCTGATGTCTATACATATATTGATTAGGATAGTCATTATGATGGTATGGTTGGTGTGTTCTTAAATCCTGGTAATGAGAATTATAGGAAAAATTACTCATAGGACACGCAGAAGAGACGTTGTGGTTAGGCCCACCATCGCTCCCCTGACGACCATGAGTATTTTGTGTCAAGTCATCATTATGGTGATATATTTGATTCGTATGAAGCCTGTAATTCTGGGAACTATAACTGTTGTCATCTGAGGGACGATCTGAGGGACGATCGTGAGATAAATGGTGATCGCCATATGGTTGACGTATATTTTGTCCGTTACTCAATGGATTATAATCTGCGGCCAACGAGGTAAGCTTCTTGTTTTTGTCCATGTCCAGAAGTTGTGACAGTTCTTGGTCCACTTTTGTCAAAACATATTTTGTGACTCTGTCTCTAATTCCTACCACAATGTCATCACTGCTGTTTTCCTCTTTCTTCTTAATTTTACTATCTATAGCTTGATGTAATGTTTTTATTGTATGTTCTAACTCAATATTCTTACTTTCAGCCTTTAGTATTCTATCCAGAAGAGTGGTCTTTTCTGTTGCATTTTCATTTAAAATTGCCTCTTTTATCTTCAATTGCTCTTCCTTTTTTTTTTTAGTTTTTGTTCTATCTGCCTTATCTCTTTGGGGATGACAGTCTCCTGTTTGTTATTGTCAGGTTCTATAGCTGTTTGGTTATTCTTATTTGTTTTTGAGGAGGATATTGAGGATTTAACAGTGGTAGGGTTGTTATAATGAGCTTCTTTACTTTTGTCATCTACAGTGAAGGTCTCTGTGGTATTGTTATGGTTCTTTTCAGGTTTTTCTTTGGGGACGTTAACTGAAAGTTGATCATTTACACCTATACATCCATAACAGGTTTCAGTGTTTTTGTCAATACACTTACTATGAAATATGTCATTACATACTGTACATGTGCATTCATCATCAAGAATATCATTACAAGAAGGGCAATTTTTGCCGATTTCTTCGCGGAGGAGAGACTCAGCAATAGAGATATGGTTTGTGGAGTTCACATTGTCTTCAAGAACATGATGCTCTATGGAGAGTACATTATTCCTTATAGGTAGGAGTTTTGATGTAGTCATACTATGATCTTTATTTTCTTTATTTTGGATATCATGCTTTTGGGCTGTTTGGGGTGATGCATTGCAATCTATAAAGTGTACCTCATTTTCCTTACAACATAAACGGCAGGAATATGGATAATCCCCCTTTTCCAGCTTTGAGATATCCTCTTCTTGTAGTCTTTCACATCTATAGTGAACCCAGTGCCCATTCACGCATTGTACTGCTCTTGTTTTGCAGTTTCGCTTACATACGTAGCATTTCTCTTCAGAAGCACTTACGTTGCATTGAGATTCTCTATCATTAGTCACATGATTTGGTGTTTCCCAAGTTTGTAGAGCTGTTTTGAGTGTTTGGGCAAGTTTTTCATTTAATATATGAATGTCAATACAGGAGTTATTAATTTTTGTATTATCCATGATATGTTGTAACTGTTGTAGGTCTCTTTCTAATAGCATGTTGGTATTGGCACCATTGATAAGTAGGTAGCTACATTTGGTTAAATATGCATTAATGGTATATCCTAAAGATGGACTATCAAACACACGAAATATGTGTTGAGTTTCGTTACCAATTCTGTCTTTCATTGTTGTTTTATTGAAGCTATCTATTTTAGTAATCGGGTTTTTGTAATATTGATCACAGGCATGTATAAATAGTTCAAATGAGATGGGGTCGAGCTGTATAGTTATGCCTCCTTTTGTAAAGTTGAATGTGATTTCATTTCTATTTGTGCAATCAAGTTTCTTCTTTAGAGATTTCTTTAAATTCAAAACAAAGCTTTGGTTGTATGCGGAAGCATCAGAATTTATTGATGATTTGTTTTGGTCATCATTGTGATGGTGAGGGACTGCTATACATTTATCCATGTTTTTAGGTTTGATAGTATTGTTTAATTTACTAAGGAATTAATCAAGTTTATACGGAATATAGAACTGTTCCACGTATATATATATATGTGGGTATTTACTTTCAAAATCTACCAAATTCAACAGATGCTAAATTAAGTCCGTACAAAGTCTGATATTAAAGATAAAAGACTTATAATTGTCAATTTAATTTACAAAAATTCAATACAAATAGGACGTTGTGGTAGGGCCCACCATCGCCTATAAGTATAAATTCAATAGATAATAATAGATTTATATTGTAGAATAAATATGAATACTGAACTATATAACACTACACACTACCAACAGTCAGTTGTAATCCTGTTTGAAATTTTTCGCAGCCAGACTTTTGAGAGGTTGACTTTTGGATGAATACCATCAATGTATAAATTAAAGTTGTATAAATCTCTTGGTCGTTTGCGACTGTTTTTTGATTTACAGGCTACAGAGTGATATATGTCAAGGGAGAAAGCTGGTGATCCTACATGTACTATGTTGTTGAGCTGTCGAATTTGTTGATTTATTTCTAGTATGTTGACAATTAATGTATCGTCCTGATTTTTGAATTGACTTGGACTTGGGTGATCATGAGATTTGTTCCACTCGAAAATTGAGAATATAGGAATTTCCAAAAATGTTAATTTGCATATAGGATAAGCTGCTAATAGTTCCTTTATGTCTCTGAAGTTATTTATGACATTTTGTACCTCTTCTTCAGGATTTGGTCTAAGAGAAATGTGTTTTGAACTGCGATCATATATTGTTAGGTCACACGTGCCCAACCAAACATACAGAGAAATGTTATCCAAATGGCCAATTTTAGATGCTATGTTGTTTTTTAGCCAGGTAAGACCCTGTGATGACGTTTGGCCTGACTTATACCACCACTTTATGCTTTTTTCAAATGCTGTAGTGCATTGATTTTCGAGGTATCTACCCTTGCTGTCTGAAATAATCACAGGAGTCAATGACGGTAGGCTTGTTGGAGGAATAAATTCTTTTTTCAGATATTTTTCTAACTTATGTTCTGTCATCAGTAAACAATATCAGTGAAAACAGAAGTTATATAATATAAGGGTACACATGGACAGTTATTCAAAAATTTAAAAAGTGCGCCATTTGCAAATGGCGGTCACTAAAAAAAAAATAGTCCGACTTCAATTGTCAAATTCTATATATAAAATCTAAAAAGAAATGATTATTAAGCACTAACAATCACATTATATTAAGTGAATAAGGTTTGAATTATAACAGGTGGGGCTTTAACTAACTTTTAAAATCTAAAAGGATTGCCTTCGCGGGGGTCAAGTTACACGAGGTAAATTTGAAAAGGTATAAACGCGTCTATTATTTTTTCACATGTCAATTTTAAATCTGCGCCAATGATAAATGCGTGTAAATGTCACCAGATTATAACACAAAAAGTTCTTTGGAGCTCTGAAATAAGAATATAAACAGAATTGTTTCTCTCTCGAGACAACAACACATCCACCACCTTCAATATACAATAGTCTCGATCATCCAGCCGCTTTATTTTTCAAAGTATAGCGTCTGGATGACAAATGATATAAAAATGGTAATTTATGACAATCGGAATAGTATCGGCTTTTTTTAGCTTGTTTTGAAGGAAAATGTCCAAGACGAATAACCAAGAAGTTGGTTATTGACTTCGGAAGAAATGACATTACGATAATATAAAAGAAAAGCCCGAGTGTTTCGATTGTACTTGGAAATGACCCAGAAACTGAGAAAAGACCATAACATTGAGACTGCAGGCTTCCAAGATCGTGAATAAAAATGAAAGCTACTTCACTTGGTAAGATGTTCAATTTGTATGATTCTGATTTAGGTGTAAAGAGGAAAACTCTAGTATCAAAAGGTGAATTATTGTCAAAATTTCCGTATGATCCTATCATCAGAGGTCATATTATAAATGCTACAGAGAATATAAGAAATTGTGTAAATATAAAATGCGCACATTTAAACAGTCCATCCTGAATAGTCTTGATAATCTAAGAGATTCTGATCCAAAACAATACTGGAAACTTATTAATTCTTTAAAGGAGTCTACAGATGATAGTAAAGAAAAGTTGGTAGAACCAGAAGCCTGGTTTAATCATTTTTCAGATTTGAATAAATCTCCTTCAATCAGTGAGACAAGAATTAAAGAAATTAATTCTAAAATAGAAAATATGGAAAAAAATAAAACTTTCTGTGAATTAGATTATAGATTCTCTACTAAAGAAATATTTGAATCAATATCTTAACTCAAAAGTGGTAAAGCATCAGGTCTGGATGGTATACCTAATGAGATGCTAAAGGCAGGAAGTTTAGTTCTAAAACCTTTAATTCAGAAACTTTTTAACCATGTATTTTCATCTGGTATATATCCAATGCAGTAGTCATCAGTTTATTTATCTGCTGTTTTTAAGTCTGGTGATCCAAGTAAAAGAGATAATTATCGTGGCATTGCCATTAATTCTTGTGTTGGTAAATTATTTAACTCTGTTTTGAATAACAGACTAGATCCATTTTTGGTAAAAGAATCATTGATTAATCCATGTCAAATTGGATTTTCAAAAAAATGTAGACCATCTGATCATGTTTTTGTTTTAAAAACCATTATTGATAAATATATTAGTAAAAGGGGTAAACTATTTGCCTGTTTTGTAGATTTTAAACAGGCTTTTGATAAAGTGATTCATGAGGGTATCAGATATAAGCTATTAACAAACAATATTACTGGAAAGTTTTATTCTATCATTAAAGATATGTATAATAAAAGTGACCTATGTGTTAAAATTGATAATGAAATGACCCCATGTTTTAAATCATTTATAGGGGTTAGACAAGGTGATGTTTTAAGCCCAAATATTTTCAAAATATTTATTAATGATCTACCTGACAAGTTTTGTCATGTCCTGATCCAGTAAATATTAATAACCGTAGAGTAGATTGTCTTATGTATGCTGATGATGTCGTAATTTTTCAGAAACACAGGAAGGTTTGCAAAGAGAATTAATATGTTACATGAATATTGTTTAGAATGGTGTTTTGATGTTAATCTAAAAAGACAAAAGTATAATTTTTAACAAGCCAGGAAAATTTTTAAAATGCTGTTTACATTTTGGAGGTAAAGAGATAGAATGTGCAAAATTATATAGATATCTTGGAATCACATTTACATCTAGTGGTATATTCAAGCAGTGTAAAGATGAATTATACAACAAATCTTTAAAAGCATGTTTTAAGCTACAGAGATGCTTGTCATCATCTAACCCTAGTATTGCCACTTTTTACATCTTTATGATCATACAATTAAACCCATACTATTATATGGCAGTGAAATATGGGAATGTTTCGTACTGATTCAGCTGCTTGTAAAAAAGATAATGATTATATATTGGAAAAAGTTTTTGGTCAGGATTCCTCTGAAAAAGCTCATAACAAATTTATGAAATATATTCTTGGTGTAAACAGAAAGTCCAGTAACATAGCTGTGATGTCAGAGCTTGGTAGATTTCCTATTTATTTTACTATAATTTTATCAATGTTAAAATATTGTCATAGACTGGAAGGTTTGAAAGAAGGATTATTATTTGATGCATTTATATGTTGTAAACAATTACATATTTCTAATGTAAATACATGGTACTCTAGTATAGATTATATTCAGAGAGATTGATTTACCAAATTTTGACCAATCAATTGGTTCTTTATGTCAGTATGTTAAAATAAACTATGTGAAAGTTATTTAACATTTTGGAATAGGCTGAAGTATCAAACAATTAACTCTGAAAAGGAAGCTTGGTACTTATTTTTCTATAAAAATTGTTTTAAAAAGAAAAATATTTAGAACTACAGGATTTTAAAAAGAAAATATGTAAATTAAGAATAAGTGCTCACTCTTTAAAAATTGAGACAGACAGATATTCAAAAATATATAGAAAGATCTGAGCGTCTTTGTTCAAATTGCTCACTTGGTAAAGTTGAAGATGAGCTTCATTTTTGTTAGAATGTCCTCTTTATGATACTCAAAGGAAGACTTTTTCAATACATATCTGACAATTGTTATAATTTTAAAAATTTAAATAAATCTTCTAAATTTTTATGGCTCTTGACTCAAGAAAATGTTACTCTTATGGAAAAACTGGGCTGTTATATTTGTGACTGTTTTGAATTAAGGAGATCAGGTATGCATATTGACACTAAGTCAAGTAAATGATTTGAGAATGAATGCATATAATGTAATTTTATTCTTTTATTCACAATATATATGTGGTTTTTGGCTCTGATTCTGACCAATGCTAATATACTTAATATTTATTTTCAAGTGACTTTTATTGTTGTTGTTACCAATTATGTAAATCAATTGTATCTGATTTTATGCCCTTTATGGGCCCTGTAATTTGGGAAATAAAAATATTCTATTCTATTCTATTCTATGAGTGAAACAGATTTTTCAATTCGACACGTCCATGTATACATGCAGTATTATACTTTGTCTTTGCACACATATTCAAAATAATTTCTCACATTATGAGTTAAATGTTAAGATATGTGCGTTTAACTTTAAAAAAAGGGGGGTATGTTTTTTACCCAATAAAATTCTGATCCCCAATTTGTGGTCAAGCAAATGTGAGATGACTACAAAATATTCTGAATTCAGATTTTCCCCATACATGCCATACCTTATACTAAACTTATAGGTATAGATTGAATGATTGATTGTTGGTTGCTTAACGTCCAGTGGCAAATATTTCATGCATGTTTAGGACGATTATAGACTATAGTGTTAAATTTTGAAGAAAAAAATTTGATTGATATAGCGTTGATAACCCCGACTAGTAAATGTTCAGTGTGTGGTGAAATGGTTTTATAAAAATACATATATGCTATAGGTTTTACTCATTGTCATAGATAGTACAGTGACATACAAATATATGACCGCTAAAAATTTTAGTCATTTGGACTTTGGTTGATAGTTGCAGTCTCATAGGCTATCATACCACCTATCCTTACTTTATACTGTAACAAACTTACAAAGATCAATAAAAGTAAAAAGACCACATTCAACAGAGATAAAAAGATTAAACAAAAACAAAAGGAGATTTTGGGAATGTGTCAATGAGAAAGCAAGCAAACAGCTCAAATTATAAAAATTCAATCTAGGCGTCACCATGCATATATTCAATCTAGGCGTCACCATTAAAATATTTCTTTTCTCTATTGTAACTGTATACGCATACCTAACAACAAAATTATTTTATTTACCTGTGTTTAAAGTTATTGCAAATGGCTGATATTTTTGTTCGAGCATATTGTTTTTCTTAAATTATTTAACATTTCATACCGATATCACATGTCACTTTTATTATTCTTCCCTTAGTTTATTTATTTTGAATTTGCATTGTATCATAGGTCAAATTTATTTGTTCAGTGTATGTTCAATGGTGTTACTATGTCCTTTGATTGAGTTAAGCTATTTCAGTTGATATTTTATAGTGTGTCTTTCTATGTTGTGATGTTACACTATTGTTTCAGAAAAAGGGTGAAGGTTTGGTACCATTAAAACGTTTAAACCCGCTGCATTTGTTTGCACCTGTCCGAAGTCAGGAATCTGATGTTCAGTAGTTGTCGTTTGTTGATGTGGTTCATAAGTGTTTCTCGTTTCTCAAATAATACACGATGGTCTTGTAGTATAGATTTTGCGTACTGACGTTGTTTATCATCTTTAAAACGTGTTATAGTATTCTTTTATTTGTCTTTATTAATATTACTTTCACTGTTAAGTCCGGTTTTTTGATATATCCATTTGACGTGACTCTGTGCTTATGCATCCCGTCATACTTTGAACGACAAAATTATTTCATTTTTTGATGTTACTTTTACTGTTGAGTCTGTTTGTTGTGATATACATTTGGCGTGACTCTGTACTCATATATCCCGTCATAGTTTGAACCACACTATTGTTTTATTTATTAATATTGCTTTTACAGTTAAGTCTGTTTTTTGTGATATCTATTTTACGTGACTCTGTGCATATGTATTCTGTCATACTTTGAACGACAAAATTATTTTATTTATTTATATCACTTTTACTGTTGGGTCTGTTTTTTGTGATATACATTTGGCGTGGCTCTGTTCTTGTGTATCCCGTCATAATTTGAACCACACTATTATTTTATTTATTGATATTGCTTTTACTGCTGAGTCTGTTTTTTGTGATGTCCATTTTACGTGACTCTGTATTTATGTATCTCTTTATACTTTGAACGACAAAATTATTTTATGTCTACCTGTGCGAATTTCAAACGCGCGATTTTACGCCAGTATTTAAAACCTTCCATCCTTTATAGGTGGATTTTACATAGATATATAAAATCGCATGATATAAGCATAATGAGGATGTTAAATTTGATGTATGCTTCTTCCTAAAATTTGTTTGTTTTTATAGTGATTAAGATGATAACACAATGTTGACTGCTGTAACCCTGCTTTTGACATTTTTACGAATTGTGTCTGTTTGTTTTGTTCACGCATCGTTGTCAATATAATGGAATTTGATGCGACTGTCATACAAGTGAGAGGTTTGGCTAGCCATAAAACCAGGTTCAATCCACCATTTTCTACATAAGAAAATGCCTGTACCAAGTCAGGAATATGACAGTTGTTATCCATTCGTTTGATGTGTTTGAACTTTTGATTTTGCCATTTGATTGAGGACTTTCCTTTTTGAATTTTCCTCGGAGTTCAGTATTTTTGTGATTTTACTTTTTTCTCGTTTTTATATAGATTAGACCGTTGGTTTTCCCGTTTGAATGGTTTTACACTAGTAATTTTTGGGGCCCTTTATAGCTTACTGTTCGGTGTGAGCCTAGGCTCCGTGTTGAAGACCGTACTTTGACCTATAATGGTTTACATTTATAAATTTTGACTTGGATGGAGAGTTGTCTCATTGGCACTCATACCACATCTTCTTATATCTATATATGATCATGATGATGCAGTCTTCAACAATACACAGATGTCTATGAACAATTTCAATATTTTGGTAGGTACCATGTATGTGTAATTAATATATGTGCATGATCATCATGGTGCTGATGTTTTTATGCTCCACCTAGGATAATAGGTGAGCATTATATGCGTTAATCCCATCTGTGCATTCCTGTAATGGGTTAAAGTTTTTAGTCACAGTTGTCAACTGTGAAGCTGTGGTCACATCTACTTGCAGCAGATGACACATAATTGAGTTATATATGGCAAATTATGGTTTTCATCCCAATATCATGATCCATAGCTAGAACATAGAAATATAGTGATGCATGCAGTCTTCGTGCTCAACCACAGGCTAACCATCCCAGGCTTGTAAAAATACTGTTGGGCATGTGAAAATCATCTTTACAGGCCAATAGATCTAACTAAAATTTTCGTAAAACTCAGTTTTGTGCTTGTAGATTCAAAAGTTTATCATGAAGACTGTGCATGGTATCCTATATATATATATGGAAGCAGATTCTTGTTTTATTTATTTTTTAATAGATATTCTGGTTACAAAAAAATTGTTGTTTTATGTTGTTTTTTTAAACGCATTCTGCAAAATTTTCATTTGTTATGCTTTTAAAGTTTGGGTAAGGAGTGGTTATATTTTGATGTGTGAAATGCCTGAAAGTTCTGTGATGTAATTTTCTTTGACAATTGTTTTCCAGACATTCAGCATGCACATCCAGGTCCATGCAGTCATATACATTATGACTTTGTAGCGTGTGAAGTTTATCACTCAGTAAATACAATTTATTTATCGCACTGGTTGAACTGACAGATATGAAACTAATTTAAGGTATATGTAATTTTTCAATAGTTAACTGTACAGGGGCGGATCCAGCCATTTTAAAAGGGGGGGGTTCCCAACCCAGGATAAAGGGGGGGGTTCCAACTATATGTCCCCATTCAAATGCATTGATCGTCCAAAAAAAAGGGGGGGTTCCAACCCCCTGAACCCCCCTCTGGATCCGCCACTGCTGTATGCAAAGTCATTTTGACATACGCAATATAAAACTATCCATGTACTAGACAATTATTTTAATTTAACCTTGACAACTTTGTTATCCATCTTTCAAACTGTTTCTTTATTTTTTGGAAAAAAAAACTCAATGAACAGCATCAGCAATTGAAATATACACAACAGCCATCAGACAACATGGAACAAATGTGTAACATGAACAAAAAAAACATGAGTTTTGACAATTCCAGACACAGAGAAGTCCAATGCTATTTATATTTTATTAGCAAATACAATACATTAAGGAGTTAAGTGCTTTTGCAAACTGGACAAAATAGCCTTTCACGATGAATGAAAAATAAAAAATTGCTATACTTTGCTTTCTATCAATTTTCTTGAAACACAGTGAGTAATAAGCTTCAGACAGGAAAGCAATAAAAAGAAATTTCAAACACATTGCATGAAAATAACAGTTTACCAAACACTAAGAAGACATGTCCAATTTGAAAGACAGGAATATAATTTGTTTCTTCATTCTTGCTATTTATGCAACCCTGCTTTTGATATCCAAATGCATGAGTAATATTTCATACAATTTATGAAACAAAATTATTCCAAATTGTGTGTAGTGATCTTCTGTTACTTTACTTAACACCTCTCCAGTTTGGATAAGTCCTTTTGATATATTTCGATGAAACAGGGTTTAAATCAGGCCTTTTTCTGGACCTTTTATAGCTTGCTATGCTGTATAGGTTTTGCTCATAATTGAAGGCCATACATGTACAGTGACCTATAGTTGCTAATTAATTAATTTCTACATCATGTGGTCTATGGTGGAGAGATGCCTCATTGGCAAAAATACCAAATCTTCTAATGTTTATTTCAATAAATCTAACAGAGTTATGAAAAAGGGAAAAACACTTTTTGTAAAACGGTTCTGTTAAATTATTTGTGTAAACAACATTTTCAGATCTCTTCGATTGAACAATAATGCATATAAGTTGAGGTATGAATTTTAATAAATTTGATAGAGTAGGCCGGAATAAAAAAAAGTATCAATTTCAGTTTTCAATTTTTCTGATATTGTGAAAAAAACCCTTGCTTTATATTTTCAATCAAAGGGTGTCAATATTAACTACAAGAATATTAATTACTTTATCAGAAGGATAAGTTTTTCTGCTACATAAAAAATTACAAAATATTTGATAATTTTTTATTGACTTCTCTGTAATTGTTATAAATTTACAAAAGTAATATTTAATAGCTTGGTAACCATGGTAACATGAACTTTTTATAACTTTTTTTTTACATAGTGTGATGTAAAATACATTTTGGAAAACTAGAGAATAAGTCTACCATTATTTGTTAGTTGAACCATGTGAACTGAACTACCTTAGAGAGCATTTTTTCTGGAAGAATAATGATGTTTTTTTTTCATGTATGTATTTGTGAAATTCTTTTACATTTATTCCAGAAAACAGGTCAGAGTTTTCATTAAGAAATGCCGGGTGAAATCTCCCTGGAATGGACTTAAAAACTTGGCCATCTTTCAACTGTTTTATAATGGACAGTCTGTCTTTGTCTAATGTTTGCTTAGTATGGCTAGAAGATGATGGTGGTATTTTTAAACTTTTTTCTAAATTTTCCTGAATCCTATGGCACACCATCATAGTTTTTCCTATTCTGTCTACAATTTCAGGCGAATGATTTGGACCAAGAAGTTTAACCCTTGATTTGGCATATCGATTTAATAGTTCCATTACATAGTCTCCATCCAAGTTCTTGCCTTCTCCACCGGAAAGGTTAACAAATCGGTTGTGTACAATTTGTTCTCTCTGTCTGGGAGTGTAGAGAGCATTAATACCAGCCAGTAATAAAAACGATTCAAGACGGTATTTCGTTTTTTTGGCAATATGGTATACTAAGCCTGCATATTTCCAATGCCTAACCAACCTCATACCATCTCCATATCAAGTTGATTTAACAGCAACTTTCCTAATGATGCCTAATTTTGTGAAATTAGAAGCATAATTGAAAACTTTATCTTCAGAAGATGAGGTAGACTGATCTCCAGTTTCAATTTTGTTCAAACTTTGAGAAACATCATTAAGAAAGTATTTGTCAACTATTGCTGTACAAATTTGAAGTAGAATAGCCTTTTTTGTTTCAGAGTCTGCTTTACTGATATTCTCTGGAAGACTTTCACATTCACTTGAAGGGCTTTCCATATTTAGATGTTCTAAAGCAGCTGTTATAATGTGACACTCTGTCACAAGATCAATAAAATCTGCCGAAGCATGATACCCTTTGGATACATCGCTGACTACATTCCTGCGATTGATGATGTTTCGTAGTTGGTATAGAGTACCCCTTTCTCTGCTGCTGTTTGTACTGTAATACCTGTCCATAATTACCTATAAATGAAAAATAGCACTGTGACTGATTTAGAATTACACTGAATATATATCATGTATAAATGGATGCTATGGCAAAAAGTAGAACATAAGAGTAATATATGCATTAATTGTCTTATATCTTGAAAAATATACTAGACATGTGAAACTGTTAACAGCAAAAATGATCTATGTACAAGATTTATAAGAATGTCATTAAGACATAAAAAAAAAAACGTCAGCTAACTCCTTATAAAAGACAATTTTTTAACTAAGTTTTGAGTTTTTGACTTTTATTTAAAACTTTTTTTGACAGGATAGCGATTCAGGCTCTTGTGATTTTTGCTAGTTCTGTCACTTGTCATCTTGTAGGATTTACTGCCCTTTAAAAGACTATGTTTACCCATTTCTTGAATTTTGGCGATGAAATGTAAATTTTCAAGAACACGTTCGGTATTGGTTAGTGCAGATATATTCAGCTGGGAAGAACCTTTTTTAAACAAATTTTTCAAGATGCAAAAAGGAATATTTTCTGTCCCATCCATGAGATGAATATTGCATTTTTTATACGCGCCAAAATTTTGACGGGACGTATTATGGTATACAAATGTCCGGTGTCCGTCTGTCCATCGTAAACATGTCGCACCGTAACTTGAGAACAACTTATCCAAATTTCATGAAACTTAACATAGTTGTTTCTTATGATGGTCAAACAATCTGTATACTTTTTGGAGAAAATAATATTAAAACTTTTTGAGTTACGGAACTTTGTAACTAAAACAGGGGTGTGTTTTTTGTTTTCACATGTCCGTATCTCAGAAACTATTTATGATTATTGCATAAAACTTCACACACAAGACGACGGGCGTATCATGCGCTCATGGCGCAGCTGTTTATTATGTTTTACAATAGACAAACTCTACCACTCAGTAACTAAACTGAATAAGGTATAAAAATTACTTGTAAGAAGTTCATCTTCTCATGAAAGTCTTCCACCATTGCAATTACTCCCTCAAGTCTTTCCTCTGGGGTATCTCCATCAAACCGGCATAAATGGGCAGATCTTATTCTTTCAACTGTAAGTTGATCACCACCAAGGGGTATGGTCCTCATTCCAGCACATGAGTCATCTCTGTGTCAAAATTAAAATCAAAGTTTGAAATCATGATATTTCATACTTTGTTCAAAATACAAAAGGCGTAAGGCATGGGGTTGTGTATACTGTAATTCAAAAATATGTATGGTACCAGTGGCGGATCCAGGGGGGGGAGGGTTCCAGGGGTTGGAAACCTCCTTTTTTTGGATGAACAATGCATTTGAATGGGGAAATATGGTTGGACCCCCTTTTCTCATGGGTTGGGAACCCCTGGGTACCTTTTGAATATGCCCTAATATTTGGGTCAAATAAGGGCCTTATTGAGATGATTGAACTATCAGGTTTTCAAGAGCATATATGCTCACACCTAAGTGAAGGGGATGGGGTGGTCTTTTTCGTCAATTAATAGTTATCTCTGCTATGTTTGATTGACTTTTTTGGTGTTTGTGTATTTTAATTTCATAGTTGCTGTAACTTTTATTATTTCCAACTTATTACAAAATAATTATTATAAAATTAAAGGAGAGGCAGATAATATTTTATATATATTCCAAAGTGAGTCAGCTCCCAGACTTGAGACTCTCTTCATGAATCATTGTCTTTATTAGTAGTGCAGATAAATTAAAGTAAGTGCTACATGTAGATGTTGAAAAAATATGCAAAAGTCTAGTCCAAATAATTATGACGTCTTGAACATGTTGAAAGGCTATTTAAATTTTTTCTGTGACGCCTTCATACCTAAAAAATCAAAATAGCCTTCAAGACGTCATAATTATTTGGACTAGCAAAAGTCTATTATGAAACAGCAATTGAAGTATTTGTGTGATTTTTTTATGCACACTGGAGAAATAAAAGTGTAAAAGTAAAAGTTCTTGGAATATTTTATAAATTTATTCATTAAATAAACAAGCTTTTGTCACGTACCTTTCATCCTCACAGTTGATTTCTTCTTCACTTCTGCTTCCTGGTACATATTTGTGAAGGGTTTTAATATTTCTATCATGTCACTTGTCTTATTTTCATTCAGTGGTAGAATTCCTAAAGGGACCTGTGAAATTGAAAGGAAAATTTGATATAATTTATAAGATTAAATTATTTGTTATATCCACATATTAATACACGTTAAGTACAAAGGGTATGGTTAAGATTTTCTAACATATTTCAAGCTCATATTGTTACAATCATGTATAATAATAAAATTTCGAAAATTGTCATATTTACAGAATGGTGAAAAGTTAGGAAACAAAGAATTATAGAGAAAAATTGAAATGTGAAGAATGTTAAAAGACAAATAGCATATATATATATATATATATGTAAAAGGTAAATATTTTCATAAAGAAGTTGAGATATCAATTGGAAAAAAACAGTTACAAGTGAAATACATTTATTCAATTTATTTCTTCGTTGACAGAAAACAATGACAGAATTGTTTGAAAGAGGCTTAAAAACAGGGAAAAAATGACAGGCTTATGGAGTATTACTATCCTTTTTGTGCCAAGAAAAAAAATGTTTTATTTTGTAAGTAAGGGACATAAAGCAGAAAATTTAAATGAACTGGTATTGTTTTGTAATGTACAGTTCTAATGAAATATTGTTTACATCACAAATACGCCTTCATACAGTAAGAAACTATTTATCACATATGTTTATTTACAGTCAAAACAATTAGACTGCATATATAATATGATTGAAGTATAAATTCTGTTCTAGTTCTAATAATATTTATGTAAACATGAAAATGAATAACTTATTTAAAGTTTAAGTTTACCACATAAGATTTTTTCTTCATTTCGTCTGAATATTTGTGCTGAAACTTGCTGTCAATAATTCCCTGGAAATCTTTAAAACAATCAAGATGAGAACACAGTATCTCTGCAGTTATCTTAATGATGTCTTGCCGCATGGATACATTTTCTTCTGCAGTTGGCAAAAATGAATTGGGAACATCCCTTAGGTCACCTATTGGTTTTCCATCAGGAAATGCTTCACAGTTTACTCTATCTTCAATAGCCATCATCTGAACGTAATGTTTAGAGCTGTTTTGGTGGTCTTGTGTCATATCACGAACTTTTAAATGAAAATCTAAATTGTCCAAGTTAAAGCGATATCCGAATTTAAAGAATGTTCTAAAGGCGTGCAAATATATGGTTTTTGACTGTATGTATGGTCATCATCATGTTTGATAGAATTAATTGACTTAGAATAAGAATGGTCATTTATATCTGAATTTTCAGTTTTATTGTTTTCTTCAATTTCTTTTTTCATATTTGACATTTCTCTTTCAGCAATGGCTTTTATAGCATGTATGTCCTTATTGGCAGTGGAATATGAGTTAGTAAAACCAAGTTTGGAGAGGATAATAAACCGTCTTTCTGCAGCTGATTGTTGTACATGGATATTCCAGTGCTGTGTTGAAGAGAATTCAGCAGATGATTCCTGGTTTTATATATAATTGATGCAGCTGCAGTTATTCGTATATCATTTTCCTCTGTTTCTTTATTGGATGCTGCAGCTGATAAAATAGTCCACAAGAGGAGACTCTCGTGTTTTAATTCCTGTGTTAAAAGCTGTGCATTAAAGATTTCCATATTCTCAATTTTATTTTTATATATGTTCCATGCTTTTTGGCATAACCTATACATTCCTCCTTTATGGCACAACTTATTCCATGGATTGCTTTTTGCCGCAGATAATGATTTTGATGGTGCAGCAATGCCTTAACAGCCATTTTTATGTTTCCATTTGAAATATGTGTAACTGCTGTTGTAAGTTGTTCCTTAAGGAAGCATGATCTATACATAATGTTGTCATTTCTCTTTTTCTGGATATTTCTTTCTTGTAAAGTCTGGCAGATTTTATCACGTCTTATGGTTTTTTCAATTATAATTTCTGTAGATGTGATAGGTTCCAACTGTTGGGTAGAGGTTTTATCCGAAATGTTTGGTTTGATCTGCTCAGAACTTGGAATTGTATCAGATGCAGCTAAACAAAAAAAATAATGTATTAATCAAACAGCCAACTATTTTTTTTAACAAAAATACCTTCTATTTCAGTGTTATGTGCTAAAAGACTTAAAAGTTGGTCCGGGAACACAGTTATCGTCTTTTGATTTTCGTTGATGAAGTTTTCTATAATTTTGATATAATTTGTCCCAAAAGTAGTACAACACACTGTAAAAATATTATCGAGAAAGCGCAGGTGGGATTTTTTTAATTTTCATTTATTGTCTAAAAGAAATGCACTACGAAATAACTGTGTTCTCGGACCAGTTCTCAAGATAGAAATTATTGTGAATCATTTTGTATTTCTCCTTGCCTAAAAGGAGTTATTGCCCTTGACAGACTTAGTTTGCTCATTTTTTATGGAGTTTTCAGAAACTATAATTGATATAGATAAATTGTCATAAGCAAAAGTGTTCAGCAAAATAAGATCTACAAATAAAAATACAACTTCTATCAAAATTATCAAATGACCCCTGATACTGATAGGAATTATTGCCCTTGAAAGATTGATTTTATCCATTATTAAATTTTATGCAGAAACCATGATAGAAAGTGAGAAATTGATAACAGCAAAGATCTTGAGCACAATAAGATCTCCAAATAAGGCAACAAGACGAAAATTGTCAAGTGACCCCTTTTATGATTCACTGCCCCTGAATTACCATTTTAACTGATTTTATGAATTTACTGCAGAAACACAGACTGATAGGGATCAACAATATAGCAAAAATGTTTAGTAAAATATGAAGTTTCCGTTTGTCATATGTCCATGGTCATTTTCCATGACCTCATTTTCATGGTTCGTAACTGCTTAAAAATATTTTTTTTATGATTAAGATTTACCCTTGTCCGTCTGTACGTCCGTCCGTACGTATGTCCCAAAATTGGTTTCCGTTCTCGAACTTTAGTTTGCCTCAACCAAATGTTATGAAACTTATCCACAATGCTTATTACCACAAAACACAGATCAAGTTTGAATTTTGGTGGCGTCACTTATACTGTTCTAGAGTTATGCCCCTTTACAAATGGAAAAATTGCTGAATTTTTATACAACCGCAAACATTTTTTTTGGGTTCGTATAATGCTATGATGTCATTGTCTGCGTCATCGTCGTCATCTGAAGACACATTTGGTTTCCGGACAATAACTTAAGTTTAAGTGAATGGATCTCTATGAAATTTTACAAGTAGGTTCAATACCACAAACGGAAGGTTGGGATTGATTTTGGGGATAATGGTACCAACAGTTTAGGAATTAGGGGCCAAAAAAAGCATTTTTGTAGTTTCCGGACTATAACTTGTGTGCAAGTGTATGGATCTCTCTGACATTGTACCACAAGGTTCCATATCACAAAGGGAAGGCTGGGATTGAGTTTTGGTCTTTTTCTAATACTATATGCAATAGGTCAACTATATTTGGTGTATGGAAATATTTTATGATGTACATGTCAGTATCACAGATTTAATTTTACCTTGACCTCATTGTCAGGGTTCATTGCTCAATGTTAAGTTTTTGTGTTTTGGTCTGGTTTTCTTAAACTATAAGCAATAGGTCAACTATATTTGTTGTATGGAAGGATTGTAAGCTGTGTATGTCTGTCTGGCAGGTATCATCTGACCTTGACCTCATTTTGGTGATTCATTGGTCAATGTTATGTTTTCATGGTTAAGTCGGTTTCTTAGAAACTATAAGCAATAAGTCACTATATTTAGTGTATTGAATGATTGTAAGTTGTACATGTATTTCTTGTTTGGTTTATTTGACCTTGACCACATTTTCTTGGATCATGTTAAGTTTATGTGATAGTTGTAGTAAAGCTTTATATTTAGGACTATCAACATAATATCAATGGTTAGTAAAGAAGGTGAGACATTTCAGTGTGTGCACTCTTGTGGTATTTATTCATTCACAATATTCTCCCATATTAACTTCAATAAAATTGTCAAATCAAACTAAGGGTATCATACCAGAACTTTCTGTCAAATGGTCTCGGATGAGTTGCATTAACAAGGTGCCATTGTGGTAGAAAATTCCAAAAACAAGTATTAGTCTCATAACTCTTAAAAAATGATCAAATTATAATGTCGGTAAAATATGACCAAATACACATGTCAGATGCAAACAATCCTTACAAATATGAGAACTGTCTTTCAAAAGGTAACAAAGGATTACATTTTCAAGGGGTCATTGTGGTACAATTTCCCCAAAATTGTCCTCAAATTGTATTATTGAAAACAGTAAAATATGGTCACCTACACATGATGTGAAACATTCCTACCATGTATGAGAGCATTATGTTAAAGGGTCTGGGAGGAGATGCGTTAACAAGGTGTCATTGTAATACAACAGACCAAAAAATTGTCATTTCCCCTAAAAACACATAATCCCACCAGGTATGGAAGCTTTCTGTCAAATGGTTTCCCCAAGTATTTTTGTTTTACAATCAAATTGAAAAGTCCATTCCTATATCCCAGTGGTGCAAGTGGCAGTTATGGAAAAGGTGTTTGCTCTGCCAAGTAATGGTATAATTAATATTTACAAAATCAATATATATCAAACATTGTCTTATACTAAGATACCAAAGTTTCTTTTCATCACTTGCATTTTAGCAATCCATATATACCATCAATATAAATTCATACTTCCTTAAGTCTTCTCCTTTGTTGAAAATTCTGCTGATATTGTAATCATTCAAAATAGTATCTGCACTGCAAACCAATAACGTTTAAAGTTTGACAGATGCATAACCATTTTGAGAATGATACACGTGTTAGATAAGCTAGTGAAAGAGCATGCATGAACTGTGAACCTGAAAATAAACAATATACAGTTACTTGGCTTGATACCACAAGTTGTAGATCATACAATTACAATAAAATTAGGAACTTGAGAAAAATTCAAAATATCTGCATATTTTGAATAACATGTTTTCTATTTGATTAATTGTTTGCATTGTATGCCCAAGCAGCACCAAAAGACTATATTGAGGAGATTAACCTGAAATGAAGGATATGTCAAAGGTTTTTTTCAAGAGGATTTCATAATTAGTTCTCTGATGCAATCAGTTGCGAAAATGGAGATATGAATTATTCAGATTTTATCATGTCTGGATTCTAGAAATTCTATATGCTGACTTGCTGACTTGACGGTTTATGTTTTGCTAATTGTTGAAGGCTGTATAGTTACCTTAAGTTGCTAACATGAACTTTATTTGGTCTCTGATGGATAGTTGTCTCATTTGCAATCACACTACATCATATTATTTTTATGTTCTATTGAAATATTTGAATATTTGTACATGTTAAAGTATTGCTATTTTAATTTTAAAATTTGCATTTTACTATCAAAGTTACAAAAAGGTGAGACATAAATCTGTGTTAACAGCTTATATATGATATACACCAAGATGATAATGATGAAATTGACCATGATTAAGCTGATGGTGATGACTATGACTTTGATGAGGATGAGGATGACAGTGATGATGGTTATCCCTACAACAAATGAAAAAAACATATTAAAAATACATAATGATTTATCATATCATAAATTTACTGTGAAAGAGACAGAGTAAAAGTCTGCTTATTCAGAGAATTAAACTACTTTGACTTTAAAAATTAATAAAATTCCACAAAGTGTGTTTAGACTTCAGATCAAAACATTTTTATCCTGAAGGAGCCACTTCCAGTTTCATAATACAATGTATTAAAAAGGACAAAGTTATTGATGAATTAAAAACTACAGACACAAATTTCAACTCCCAACAAGACAAGTTATTTATTTAAGGTAGTTCAGAACATGACATAATTTGTTTTCTTCTCGCCACCAATTTCATGTTAGTTAAAATGACATGCAAACATGAACCAAAGCTCATTCAAATTAATAACTTTATTTTGTACTAGAACTTTTTGAAATATTAGTAGCAGCTCCAATATGGGTGGGGTTGCTTAAAGGGTGCCAAAAATCTCTGGATATGATATTTTAGCATAAAATCGACCATTTTTTCCCCTTGTTATTACGAAATATATTTTGTTTTGTGGAATTTAGGTTCCCTTTCAAAAATCAAGGATCCACCCTTAATATATATATATATATATGGAATGCATTTTTTTATTGTATGGGCTTTCAAACCTTTGAAAACAGACATTAAAATAACTAAATAATAATGATTACCGGTTCATCTTTGTAATAATTAATCTCTGAATGATGGCTAAATGAACTTTAGTTAATTTAAAAATTCAAATGCATATACTTATTAAATTAAGTTTAATGGGGCTTTTTTTACCAGTAATAGTGTTGTTGTTTGAATGCAGCATATTGCTAGATTTCAATTTCTTTCTTTTTCCACAGTATGGAGACAAAGGCCTTTTTCCAATTTTCCTCCGAAGTTTCTGTGACAAATCTATGATCTGATCGTACTGTCTGTCTGCTTTCTCATAAATCTTTAATGTTTGCTCATAGATCTACAAAAATGACACATTATATTGCAATGCTAATTAAAAACAGGACATTCAATTCAACAGCATTGTTTTTTCACTGTTTGGAAAGTATTTTGCCATCATATTTTGTTAATATTAATTACTAATACTTCAATATATTATAAAATGATCAAGAAAAAAAGCCGCCTTATAACTGAATTGGCATGACTGGAGTAGTGATTCATGCATTTAAAAGTAAGTCAAGATGACACAATTTTTAATGAAGATTTATCCCAGGAACAAGGATTAAAATGAATCTGGAATCATTTTTAAAATTGATAAGAAATGTATGATGAAAACTTATCCAATTAAGAAGGGTTAGCCATGCATGCATTCAACTAATAAGCAAGATTCTGTCTTCCGGTACTGTATATATATATATAATGTCGCTGTATGAACTTTTCCTAAAATTGATAGAAATTTGTACATCAACCGATATATGACCAAGTAGACTAGGGTTTGTGATTGGATGATTTCATATCAGCAAGTTTAGATAATAGTGTGTTTATTATTATCTATTTTACTTTAATTTTAGAGTAGTGGTTTTCTTGTTCTAATTGTTTCTTGTATCTACTATTCTTCTTACATTCCTGTCATTAGTCCGGAACTTGTCAGCAAATGTCTTATGTCCTATCGTAAAATTTTTATGGCACAACAGGTATATTGAGTCTATGACTTGGGAAAATTTCCAGATCCTTGAATTATCATGATTATAGACCTGTCGATTGTTGAATATACAAATCATGAGATGTCTGACCAGTGTCAAATGTTTAATATAAAAATAAGGAGAAGGGATATGGACAGTGGCATAATATTGTTTCATATGAGATAGCTATTTTGCACGACTTAATGAGATTGGGGTATTTTAGTTATTTGTTCGGTTTGATTTCTGTTTTTTTTTTTTTTTTTTCACGGATTATCATGATTGTGTTGTTGAATATGTTGAAGGAGTACACAATTACTTTTAACAGAAGATGTCCATTGTCATTGCCCCAAAAAGTGATGGGTCCACTTTTGTTGGAAGGTCGCTCTTTTAAGATACTAAGGTAGTGTTTCAGTTACAATTTACCATGTGTTATAGTCTCAGTTGTATATGATGTCCCAGGTCAAATACATCATGTTTGAACTACACTCCCCCTTTTCACTTTAATCAAATCAATGCCTGAAAATGTGATAATACAAAGGAATGGGTCATATGTTCATGGGCAGATCCTATGCTACTTTTAAGTACTGCCTGAATTCAGGAATTTTTAAATAAGATGTTCATTGAATAAATTGAAAAGTACCACCTACAAATAGGAATACAAATAAATAAGATAATGAAACCCATGCCCCCTCCCCCTAGCCTTGGATCCGCTATTGTATGTTTATAATATTGCCTTTGGTAGTTAAGGTAATTACATATTAATGTATGGTGTATAATAACCTTTTGCATGTCCTACAGAGGTAAGAACCATAATTCTCCTCACAGTCTAATGTCATACATGTATGACTGGCATCTTGAACTTCTACAAAGTCAAAGAATTGTGCTGCGCAATTATAACCTGCACCCTTCAAACCGTCTGGTTTTAATATATAATAGAGCTGCTGTTGTGCAACTTGGACTGTCGAACACCCAAGACAGCTAGCTATATTCGGTATAATAGCCGCGTCAACTCTAGAGTCTCCAACCATGTTTCTTGTGAGCGGGGATATCGGAAGTACTAAATATAGATTTGTGGTCTTAAAATAGATTTTTATTAAATTTAGATTCTCAATTTTTTTTGGCAACGCCACCTATGAATTTCGACAGGAAAGAACTTTCCAACCCAGACGCTATATTCATATAGGGGTAAATTCAGTAAAAAATCTCCCATTGACTTTAATGCTAATCTATGTCTTGAATTAAATTTATACCTGATTTACCTTTAGAAATTGGAAGCCTTCATATATCATTCATGAAAGTACAAATGTAGCCCTATCTTTTGCAACAATAAAAACATAGGGTCATGCGGCATTTTTGGGCATTCACATGGCCTTGTTTACAAACACTGTAGATTCGCACTTAATTCCTTTACTGACCCCCATTACTTTTCAACCCTGTAGTAAAAAAAATTAGTATATTCAGCATTTATTTTTTAATTAAGGAATGACTGTAATATTTTTTCTGTCTATGAAGAAATAACATCAAAAATGTGGTGCACACTGAATAACCCGCGTAGCGGGTTATTTTAAAGTGTGCACCACATTTTTTATGTTATTTCGAATAGACAGAAAAAATATTACAGTCATTTCTTATAATTTAATTCTAAATTCCATTTTAAACCGGCGTAAACCATGAAAAAACGTTGATGACGTCACGGTCACATGACAAAATTATGTCTATGAGCTGATAAACAAAACAACGTCAGCCAATCAGAAGACGCGTTACATCAAAAATTAAATTATTTTTGTTTAACTCTAGTTTTGATCCATCTATCAAAAAATATTTATTACAAACATTATCTACCAATCAGAAGAGCACAGGACTTCAGTTTTGTACAGAAAGCTCTCCCCCAAATGGGGGGTCCCTGATGACGTATATTTATTTACTGAATTTACCCCTATATGCGTCTGGGTAATCGAGACTAGGAATTCCAGGCCCTCGCAAGTAGGAGAGATCGATTACGGGGAGGGACTGAATTATTCGGGTTAGGTTGGACTGAACGTCAGTCCTCAAGCCATTCAACAAAACAATTTCAAACCAGTTATATAAAATATATAAGTTTTCCGAAGAAGGTAATAAATGATTTGCGACGATAAAATACTAAACTTTGGAATATAAATAAATATCTTTAACCAATGAATTCAAAATATCAATATCTATTCAATTTAACAACTATGTACTGAATAAGCATCATGTAAATCTTTAAATCTTTAAATATGAAATTTATAGTTTTAAACAAGGGAAATATCAATTACATAATAATCCTGTCTGCCACAGTTCAGTGCGCTCGAATTATGCAGTTAAAGGTATGTTAAATTTTTGTGCACAGGTCAGGATAAGGTATAGTTTTGACATGAAATGGCTGCCACTTTATTTGAACTTAAGACAAAGTAGCTATTAATGCTTGAAATTCACAGGCACTTGTTTCATTGTAAAGATAAATCAATTTAGAGTTACGATATAACAAGTTTTAGTGGGGTTTCGTCACCGCCTGACATTTTTCTGAAATGAAAGTTAAGTACCTTGTGTTATATTAAGGTATATATGAAATTTTTTTCTGAGACAAGTGCCTGTGTTGAAATTGCAGAATTTAACATAGAAAGCAATGGGGCTATGAATTGATTTATACCTTTTGGGAATTTCCAGTTTTACTTTCGTTTTCAACAAACCCCTCCCGAAAAATAAGCCTTGTGGCAAACATTTGCAGCAAACTAGCAGCAAACATTGCCGCAAGTTTGCAGCAAACATTTGATGCAAACTTGCCGCAACCATTTTACCATGCAAATGAAGCTTGCGGCAAGCTTGCAGCAAACACAATTATGCAAATTAGATTTGCTGCAAACTTGCCGCAATTGTTTGCTGCAAACTTGCCGCAGTTTTTAATATCGGTTATTTTATTCTACTGCATGTTTGCAGCAAACTTGCAGGAACCACACATATACCAATGTCATGTGTGTAGACACATTCAATTAATCTCATTCAAATTACACATCAAAGGTTAAAAAAAAGAACTTCCTGCACATGTATACAAACAGGTATTGAAAGAATACTTGCAAACTTATCTGAGATTTAAGGAAATACATGCATGCATTTCATTTTTGAATGGGGGTAATGCTCAAATGTAATCATATACCGGTATTAAGAAATAATAAAAGGATAAATGTAACTGTTAATTTCTTCCTCTGTGATATTTTATCCTGGGGATAATTTGTCACAGTAATTTTTTTCCAGACATGCTATTTCACTGGTTGATTTTATCCAGAGGAGTGAAATTCTATCTGTATATATTTTCCATTCCATATTTCATAGAACCTTGTGAAATAGAGTCCCATTATCTACCATGTAAGGTACTCGCAATCAATATATACCTGACCATCTATAATACTAAATTAAATAACGAGGTCCAATTTGTCAGCCGGCATGACATAAAGACGACGATTCAAAGAATTCAACTTTATATATAACTAATATAGGACAATGGTGTTGATTAAAAATTACATCATTCCAGGCCCTTTTGTTTTCCAAATAATTAATATAACCAATAATTAACAAGTTCCGGGTCGAATCCGCTACCGATACTAATAGTATATGTCACATATAGTTTCCGGTTTAAGTATGTATGTATGTTCTGTATCTTCCTCCTTTAATAGGAGCACCACCATGGGATATTGTGTAAAGTAGGACACTGAACTTACCGTATCAGTACAGATTAAATGTGAGCATTAGCCTTCCCAGTTTCCCAGTCTGGCCTAGACAGGTCTTACTACCAGAAGTAGTTAGAAAACCAGGACGGGTTCAAACATAAAGATTTTTAAAGCACAGAAAAATGTGCACCTTATAATCAGCATGACTTTATTAGATGACAATATGAATACAAAAAGTAAAGGCTAAACATAAGGCGTAGGTACTTTAATTCAGTCACGGAACCGCGATGTCGCGGGTGTGTTCTAGTAATTATAAATGTTTCACCAAGGTAGAACATATTTGCATAATTTATCAATCAAAGGGAAGTAATTATGAGCCAGTTATTTTTTACAGATATTTTATTCCAGAATCTATTCACAGGTAAATACTTATAATCCAGCTGTTGAAATTGTTTTAGTTCCAATATTGTTATGTAATGATTCATCTGGTTTCATCTGTAATGTACAGGGGGGATCCAGGATTTTTGAAAGAGGGGGCGTAGTATTAAATTTTTTGGACCTTTTTTGTTTGGCTAAAAAACATAAAATAAGTGTAAAATGCATTTTATAGTTAAAGTGTAGGGGTTGGACATTTTTGGTGCCGTATTCTCTCCATTAATTGTCTATTATAAAATGATTGGATGGATCCAAAGCTATGTACTAATTAATATATTTGATGTGGGATTTGTCAGTAAAAAATGGACATGGAAAATTCTCGTTTGTTGTATGGTTAGTTAGCATAACCTCACAGATTTCTTGTTGTAAACAAGATATACGGCTATTCAATGAAATTTACAATACAACCGACACGAAGAAAGACAAACAAGCAATTTTTATCCAAATGTTTGGTTGAAATGTTTCAACCAACAAGGGAAGTGAGGGGTTCCAAATCAACCAAAGGCTACGAATTAGTCGGAAATGACAATGAAGTTGTGAATGACGGTCGACACATGGAGACATATAGGCCACACCCAGCAGGCAGGTTGCAGTTGGGCCTTGAAAAAGGTATTCAGTATATCAGTTCGGCGAAACAGACATTCCGGTCAGATATGGGATTCACATGATTGGGGACTTTCCTTTTTGAATTTTCGAATTTTTGAATTTTCCTCGGAGTTCAGTATTTTTTGTGATTTTACTTTTTTTATGCAATATAATCTATATCTAGAGCTTACTGACTGGGGATCACTATTCAGCAATGTTATTAATGGGCTGGGGAGTGTTGGGTTAAACATGTTTTCATAGGTAAATAATATTGCTGTGGAACTTTTTTTTTCATGAGAGTGTAATAGAGTATTACTTTCTGTTGGGTGGAATTGTGAAATAGAAGTCAATACGTTCTTGCTCAATACTTTGTCGCTTTGAAGGCGTCATGCTTGTCATCCTCAGCCTAAGCAATGTGTTACTGTAATTTGAATTTCAAGATGACTGAGTGACGTTTTTTCCGACGTACTGGTCAACTCCACCGTAGCGAAAAACATGACTTTGATATAATCAATAATATATTACAGTAAATACGAGCGAAAAATATCTTTATAAGTAAAGAATTGTCGCATAAAAATTAAATACACGGGAAATGGCACAGTTCGAGAAGTCTAGTCTGATTAATCATTTTACAAAAAAAAAGTGCAAGCAAAAGGGGGGCGTACGCCCTCTACGCCCCCCTCTGGATCCGCCACTGTATGCATGTTATTATTCATTGTATTGTTATATATGTTTACTGTAGTAAT
This sequence comes from Mytilus coruscus, assembly GCA_017311375.1. Taxonomy (NCBI): domain Eukaryota; kingdom Metazoa; phylum Mollusca; class Bivalvia; order Mytilida; family Mytilidae; genus Mytilus; species Mytilus coruscus. The sequence goes on along the minus strand of CM029597.1, from coordinate 91,945,492 downwards.
GCAACTATATTTCTACCTTTACTTTTTTTATTTGTACTGAGATCAGTGAAAACAACTTTCTTTTACCTGCATTTCGCTTACCGGTACCTTATTTTATATATTAAATTGATAATGATATTATTTCACAATTAAGATCTGTGAAATTACTTCTGGTTTTGTTTCATATGTTTCATGATTCTTGTCTTTTAAAAGAATGATATTTACTTTAATATTTCAGGATATTATTTTCAATTATAATCTGTGAAATAACTTCCCATTATTATATATATATATTATACATTTATTTGGTATTTTATTTACTAATTTAGCTTATATTCTAATACACTATTATTAGTCCATAGTATTTGCAAAGATTAAGTTTCTTTTATTAACTATTCAATATTTTAACTTCCCAGATAGAATTTCACGGCAATGGATAATATATCACAGTGAAATATTTTCCTCCGGATAAAAGAATAACAACAACTCCTGTAACATTTTTTTCGCCAGATAATATTTCATCTGGATAGAATTTTGCTTTACACAAATCTCAAATGTGTATTGAGCATTATAAAGCTAGGTAATAATTGCATTACAGAATTGAAATGAACTTTATTAAACAGTAATATTTAATCTGTTACAAAATCCAAACTTATAATAGCTAGAGTATTTCAAACATATAGTTGAATTAACTTGATAATGTATCAGATGGTGACAATTATTTTATTTAATCTACAGTTCTATGAATATATATATACTTACAAAATTACATATTGAATATCCTATATTATTGAACCAAAATGCCTCCTTGATCTCTTATATATAACATTTCTCAAACACAATCAGCATGACCTAGCCCACAATTTCAAATTATAAGCTTACAGGAAGTGGAACTAGGCATGCCCAGTCAATATTGTGTAATTCTTGCAATGTGCTGGCAAACATTTAGAATGGTCAAAGATTACTTCAATCTTGCGGCAAACATTCTTTATAATCTTAACTCTCTTGCAATCTTACTGCAAACATTGATGTTTCTGCAAACTTGCCGCAAGCTTGCAGCAAAAAGCTGCAATGTTTGCCGAAAGTTTGCAGCTAGCGGCAAACACCTGCAAACACTATTTTCTGTTTTCCTGCAAACTTTTTGTTTGCCGCAAACTTGCAGCAAGTCTGCTGCAAATTTGCGGCAAACATTTCAGTTCTATAAGGGATGTTTTGTGTTTTCTGCATACAATTTATTCAAGTTAATTAAGATGAATGTTTAATATTTAATTATACGCATCATCGTTGTATTATGAAAATTAATAAACCATTTCGTTTTGTTTGATCGATCAGGGGCGGATCCAGCCACTTTTAAAAGGGGGGTTCCAACCCAGGATAAAAGGGGGGGGGGGGGGTCCAACCATATGTCCCCATCCAAAAGCATTGATCATAGAAAAAAGGGGGGTTCCAACCCGCGGAACACCCCCCTGGATCCGCCACTGTCATATTTTCATATTTGACTACTATGCTACAGATACAACCAATTCAATGTACTTTTGAAATACATTAGTGTCGAGGGAACAGTCTTTCGTAACAGATAGTCTCAGGTATTAGAGGCAAAGAAAGGATGACCTTGACATTTTTTTTCAAAAAATAAAATCGAAAGGGGAGGTTTAAGATATGTTCTATTTGATGTTTCAATGCTAAAAATAAGGAAATCTTATTCAAATAATCCACAGCCTTTCCAACTGCATCCTCAAATATGAATATTATGTACTAATTCATCTCAATACAGATTTACTGGCATGCAATGCTAGAAATGATTTCACTCAAACAAGTTCTTCAATATAAATATTTATTAAAAGTACAAATATGGACACATGTTCTCTTTTTATTTAAAAATATGTACACATTCAAATTTAGTGACTCAGCATGAGGTTTTTTTAAACTCAAGGAGTTTAGTACTTTTGGTAGATAATACACTGTAGTATAAATATGTTTTTATACGACCGCAAAAAATTTTGCGGTCGTATATTGGTATCACATCGTCGTCGTCGTCCGAAGACATTTGGTTTTTGCACAATAACTTTAGTATAAGTAAATAGAAATCTATAAAATTTAAACACGTTTAGGTTTATGACCACAAAAGGAAGGTTGGGATTGATTTTGGGGTTATGGTCCCAACAATTTAGGAATTAGGGGCCAAAAAGGGGCCCAAATAAGCATTTTTCTCGTTTTCAGACAATAACTTGTGGAATGGTGTATGGATCTCTCTGAAATTATACCACAAGTTTCCATACCACAAAGGGATGGTAAAAATTGGCTTTGGGGGGTTATGGCTTAAACCGTTTAGGAATTAGGGGCAAAAAAGGGGGGAAAACAAGGGTGTCCTGGTTAATGGACAATTACTTAAGTACAAAACATAATTTAAAAGCAGTGTAAGGGAAGTAATTCAAACATAACATTTTGAATTACCTCCCTTACACTGCTTTTAAATTATGTATAAAGAAATGTTGTATTGTCTTGAGGTGAATAGCTGTCAATTTATTTTTTAGAAGTTACTATTTTAAAAATGCTGATGAAGGTAATTTAATTTTAGCCATGATTATGTATGTCATTTTCTATTTTAAGACTTTTATGATGTATTTAAATGGGTTATTATGGTTGCAAACTCCATTGGAAAATTGAATTGAGATTAAGACCATATCTTGAGGGAAAGAATTTTTTTTTGGAAAAGGGGAGGTTAAAAAAATTGGGGGACAATTTGTTCTCAAGATTTCAGAAATTAAAAAAAATTCTTCAAATATTATATTTTTTTTGCAAAAAAAAAAGGGGGGGTAATTTTTTTTTTGGGGGGGGGAGAAGAGGGGGGTCAATTCGCAACAGCATAGTGTATTGCACAAAAGCAAAAAATGAATATAAATTCAGATCACATAACCAATTCAAGTTCTTTGACTACAGTTATTCTGTGTCAGAAACCTATAATGTGTCAAATATTTAATTACAATCCAAATTCAGACCTGTATCAAGTGCGAATATTGTGTCCATTTTTGCCCCAACTGTTCAGGGTTGGACCTCTGCGGTCGTATCCAGCTGTGCTCGGCGAAGCAATTTATTGTCTTATGTTATCATATGTACATTTTTGTATTTCTTTTAAAAGCTCTACAGAACTTATGTTGTATTGTTATACATGTTATATGTAAACCTGACTTTAAATACATCTTCTATGCTTTATGCTTTAAGCATAGCATGCAAAACTGTCATGGAAATTAGAAGTTCCTTTATAATAGTATTAATTACAGATGGAATATTATTTTCACTGGAAGAAATTTAACAGTATTTGTTCCTAAAAATACAGGTATATATTATTTGTTACAAACAGAACAGTTACTGCCTTTTGATGAAGTGAATATGTGGTTTTATCGCACCTCGAGTAAATTAGTATGTTGTGATTGGTTTAACGCTGTTGCGTGGTGAACCCCTATGGATCCGTATGTGGTCAGTATAGATTTCATATGGGGTTCATGACATCACGTCTACTATTAAGTTATACGGTTCACTACTGACCCCCTACGGATCCATAGAGAATTAGGCCTTCGGCCTCACCCCCTATGTATTTTACTAACCCTCTATGGATCCGTATGGGGTCAGTAGCAAACCATCTATACTACTAAAATAACGAGGACCAATTTGTTAGCCGGCATGACGTAAATACTACGAATCAAAGAATTCAACTTTATATATAACTAATATAGGACAATGGTGTTGATTAAAAATTACACCATTCCAGGCCCTTTTGTTTTCCACATAATTAATATTACCAATAATTAACAAGTTCTGGCTTGAATCCGATACCAATAGTATATGTCACATGTAGTTTCTGGTTGTATATATGTATGTATGTTCTGTATCTTCCTCCTTTATTAGGAGCACCACCATGGGTTATGGTGTAAAGGAGGACATTTAACACACTGTATCGGTACAGATTTAATGTGAGCATTTGCATACACAGCACAGTTTCCCATCCTGGCCGTGACTGGTCTAACTACCAGAAATTAAACCTTCCCCAAAACAATAAGTACAATGCATTAAAACTTACGAACATGCACTTACCTGATTCGCTCATCCTCAAAATATAAAAAATGCAAAATATAAAAACAATTCAATACAAAAAAAGGGATAAGGTCACCCTGGATGCCGCACGAATGCCATGGCAACGAACGAGAAACCGGTAAGGACATACTGTTGTAAGAAAACCAGGACGGGTTCAAATAGAAAGATTTTGAAGGCAGAGAAAAGTGTGCACCTTATAATCAGCATGATTTTATCAGAAGACAATACGAATACTAAAAAACCAGGCTAAAAATAAGGTGTAGGTACTTTAATTCAGTCACGGACCTGGGATGTCGCGGGTGTGTTCTAGTATAACTTATAATATTGACTTTTAAAAACTGATATTAACTCAGTCCAAGGAAAACATGTATTTAATAACAACTATCATAGCTTTATACCCAAACAATTTTAACAATAAATATTTTACCAAAATTATAAGTGAAAACACATAAAATTTAGTCCAATGGATATAAACTGTAAGCCTTTTCTTTGGGTTGCATGTGGTGTATTGTACCATGATTATCAATTTATGAATACTTTTATTGAAAAGCGATTTTTATCAACTTGTGAAATTTTAGTGTTTTTGGAATTATCTTGAAAACTATAACCTTGATAACAGGATTCATCAAACATTCTTCATATTGAGTGTTTATACAGTCTATATACTGTAAATTCAGAAATTATTGCATGCATTTATTTTTGCGATTTTTGAAGACTGGACAAAAATGCGAGATTAATTATTGCAACATCATGAATATCTGCATACAAATATATGTATTGAAATTCAAAATGCGAGTTCTTATTATTGCGATACTCACCCAATCGCATTATTCGCATTAATAAAAACCTCGCAATAATTTCTGAATTTATAGTAATTTGACAGTAATTTTTTCTTCACAGAAATGGCAGAATTTGACAGAGATTTTTTCTTCACAGAAATGGCAGAATTTGACAGAGATTTTTTCTTCACAGAAATGGCAGAATTTGACAGAGATTTTTTTTCACAGAAATGGCAGAATTTGACAGACAGCATCACGTCAGTTTAAAATTTAAACATATCAAAGTACAGGTGATAACTGGGCTGTTTTATAATGAACAGGTAAGTAAACTGGATCATAGAAATATGTAATAAAGATAAATAGGTTTGCTCTATTCATTGAATAAGAAAATTGCTTAAATTCCAGTGGTAAATATTTCGTTATATATGCAGGCTGAGAACTGTCAAGATTGCAAAGAGGCTCAGTCAGGATCAAATTGTACCATAAACGAGAAAATACTGTTAACCTTCAACTATAGCAAACTTAAATGAGATTCAAAGTGAAATATATTTGACTTTAAATATTAAAAGTGTAGGCTTCATATCAAAACAATTAAACTACAACAAAAATGTAGATTCCATTTAAAATCTTTTAAAAGTTATTGCCAAGTAGTGTAAATTATATAACTATACAATTCCTGTCTTTTGGTGAGGTAAATATGTGGTTTTATTGACTACAGTTTAAACCCCATATGTGCATTTGCATTTTTCTATGTGAGGAACCCTTTCAATGGTTTTCTTTGGTTATATCTTAATATTTTGTCATTTGGGGAATTTGGTTTGAAGCTACTGTGATGGTCTCTATTAAAATATTCACAACATTTGTAGACTCATGATTTTCAGAGCTTGACATATGGTGCAGACACTTTGTCTATTGTAGAAGAATTTCATATTGTAAATAGACACCTATATATTATTGAAGACTTTTAAGTTGACCTCTAGATGTCCTTTGGTTTTTTGTGTTGCTAAGTTGCCATCATATTGACATAAATACCCATTAAAGACTTTTATTCATATTTAACTTTTTGTATTTTGACAGACAGATGTTGTAGTCAACAGTACATCACAGAAGCTCCACCTTAACGATGGACTGGTTTCCAAGGCTTTACTTAATGCAGCAGGGGACCAGATACAATCAGAAATATCAGCCAAGTATCCTGATGGTGTCGCCTGTGGAGAACTGGCTATATCAGGGGGACATAATTTGTACTGTGCCTTAGTTTTTCATTGCTTTCTCAAGAGATGGACAGAAAGTGACAAGGACAATGCTGAAAAGGTAATTAATCACTCATGCATAAAATGTAGGTCAAGGTGTCATAGGATGATTCTTATCTATAAAGTAAAAAAGTCAACCATAGACAGGATAAGAATAAGTTAATTTGTGATGTCTTTTTGTTGTATGTGTCTTTGGGTTGATGTAACAGTTTTTAACCACCAATTTCATTAAAAATTACTTGAACCAAAGTGCTTCTATTCCATGGAAAACCAAGTTAAACTCCAAAAATCAATCATCTTGTGTCTGAGGCATGCATGCACAATTCTATGATCAAGGTGTTCACACCTTCATTACAAAGACATAAGGTCCTGTAAACTAGCCTAAATTGATTTTTTTCATGTACAGTCCTTTAAAAGCAACTTTGCAGCAATTTAATTTTACATTTTTTATACACCCGTTTACGGGATGTATTATGGTTTACCGTTGTCCTTCCGTATGTCTGTGCGTCTGTCTGTCTGTCACTCTGTCTGTCCGTCCGTCCTTCGTCAACATGTCGGACAATAACTCAAAAAAGCTTTCACCAATTTTCATGAAACTTTAGTGAATTGTTTATATATATTGACATAAGTTCCCTTTCGATATTTAAAAATTTCTGATTTTACGTTTTGGAGTATTAGGACTTTATTCATAAAAAAGGGGGAATTTTCAAGTATTTCGGACAATAACTCAAACATGCTTTTAGCAGTTATCATGAAACTTTGGTGACTTGTTTATATCTATTGAAATAAGCTCCCTTTTGTTTTTTTATAAATTTCTGATATGACATTGCGGAGTTATGGAACTTTATTAGTTGAAAAATTGTCGAAAACTGTCCAGTTGGCAACTGGCATATCATGTGCTCATGGCTCAGTTCTTTATTTTATTTGCTGAAATGTCAATGAATCAAACTTCAAATTATATTGACATTATCTTACTTCAAAAGTAAATAATTTGCTCTCAAAAGTTATTTGGCTAAGCATTATGTATACAAATGTGTATACATTATGTTTATCCAAACCTGATACAATTTGTAACGTATTTTTGTTATTTAATGTTTACTTATTCAGTGTTATATCTAGTCTCACTATTTTTAATATATACCACCTTTGATAAGTGTTTAGTATGACGATAAATTTTCACTTTTGTTCTTGTACTAGGAACAACAAAATTATTTATTTTGTAAAAATTATTTCCGTACTCCATGTATACCTTACAACAAAATTATTTTTATTAACCTGTATACGTTATTTTATTTGGCGGCATTTTGTCCAAGGTTATGGTTGTCTTTTTGATATTGTTTTACATCTAACCCCCTTGTTTTATTAATTTTGTATTTACATTGTTTCATAGATCAAATTTATTCGTTCAGTGTATGTTCACTTGTTTTTGTTAATATGTCTTTTGATTGAGTTAAGCCATTTCAATTGATATTTTATAGTGTGTCTTTCTATGTTGTGATGTTACACTATTGTTTCAGGAAGGGTGAAGGTTGGCGCCTATTAAAATGTTTGAACCCGCTGCATTTGTTTGCACCTGTCCTAAGTCAGGAACCTGATGTTCAGTGGTTGTCGTTTGTTGATGTGGTTCATAAGTGTTTCTTGTTTCTCATTTTTTATATAGATTAGACCGTTGGTTTTCCTGTTTGAATGGTTTTACATTAGTCATTTTTGGGGCCCTTTATAGCTTGCTGTTCGGAGTGAGCCAAGGCTCTGTGTTGAAGGCTGTACTTTGACCTATAATGGTTTACTTTTACAAATTGTTACTTGGATGGAGAGTTGTCTCATTGGCACTCATACCACATCTTCTTATATCTGTAAAAGAATAAAATATAAAATATTTATCATAGGTGTAATTTTATATAAAAGTTTTTCAAGTGAATTTTATTGAAAAATATATTATTTTAGAAAATATGAAATTATGAAATAATTGTATTACAAATTTTAAGTTAATTATAAATTGTATTCTTAGGTAAATTTTGTAAAACATGTCACTTGTTAATAATTGCTCTGAGCAACATTTTCGTATCTTGTCATTTGTCATTAATTAGTCTGAGCAATATTATGTTTTAATTAATATCATAAATGTAATTAACTTGTATCTCTGTAATTGGCATTTATATATATATTCATATTTCACCTTTGTACATTTTAAACAATATTATTAATACTCAAATTATCTCAGTTTTCAAAATTATCGCCTTAAATATCGGTGCTATCCAGAAAGAACTGCTTCCAAAGCCAAACAGGCTCAGCTCTTCATGAGAAACGCTAACTCAAAAGACTCAACTCAACACAGCTGTAATTGTTTAACCAGACAACATTAAGCTCTACAATAACTTTGAACTTTTGGCACATCTCAAATTAGTCACTTTATTATTTGGAACATTTTGGACTTTATTTATTTGTTTATTGTTTTGGCATCATTATTGTCTCGCTTGACGGAGTCAAAAAGCGAGACATAGGTATACTGTTTCCGGCGTCTGCGGCAACGGCGGCGGCGGCGTCAACAATGTATTAGTTTGTGATTATGTCTAGTTTATGGTGAACCACTAGTGGTAAGTTAAAGATATTTGGTATGCAGTTGTATTAGTATTGGCACATCTCATTACCATGGAGATTATTTGGCCCCGCCCCCTCAGTTATGGTCTACTGACTTTGAAATTTTTGTTTAGTTTTCATGTATTAGTTTGTGATTAGGTCAGTTAATGGGGAACCACTAGAGGTAAATTAATGATAATTGGTATGCAGTTGTATAAGCATTGGCATATCTCATTTCCATGGAGATTATTTGGCCCCGCCTCCTCAGTCATGGTCTATTGACTTTGAAATTTTTGCTTAGTTTTCATGTATTAGTTTGTGATTAGGTCAGTTTATGGGGAACCACTAGAGGTAAGTTAATGATAATTGGTATGCAGTTGTATAAGCGTTGGCATATCTCATTTCCATGGCGATTATTTGGCCCCGCCCCCTCAGTCATGGTCTATTGACTTTGAAACTTTTGCTTAGTTTTCATGTATTAGTTTGTGATTAGGTCGGTTTATGGGGAACTACTAGTGGTAGGTCAATGATATTTGGTATGCAGTTGTATTAGCATTGGTACATCTCATTACAATGGAGATTATTTGACCCCGCCCCCTCAGTTATGGTTTATTGAATTTGAAATTTTGCTTATTTTACATGTATTAGTTTGTGTTTAGGTTTGTTTAAAGGGAACTACTTATCATAAGTCAATGGTATTTGGTATGCAGTTGTATTAGCATTGGCACATCTCATTTCCATGGAGATTGTTTGGCCATGTACCTTCAGTCATGATTCATTGACTTTGAATATTTGCAAAACTTACATGTAAAAGTGTTGCTATTTTAATTTCAACATTTGCATTATCGAAATAACCAAAAAGCGAGACATATATCTCTGTGATAACAGTTTATAATCATTTCGATATGTTAGGGGTCATCCATAATTGTCAACTATTTTCTAAAGTGTACAAAACGTACACTTGGGGGGAGGGGGTTAAAAAATCAACATTTTTACCGTACGCTTTTTTTTAAAAACAAAATGGTATCTTTATACTCATTATTCTGACAAAACACATGCATCACAGATAGATGTCATCAAATAAAACAGTCAGATATGTTTCAGTTTATTTTCAATGCAATTTTCTATATTAAACTTAACTATACTAGACAGGATCTTCTTTTTATTAAGAATGATTGATTCTTGTCTTGAAATCTGAAAATGGTTGATGTACACTTTTTGAGGGAGGGTGGGGGGTCTGAAAAAGTGTATGTTTTGAACACTTTGGAAAATGGTTTGACAATTATGGATGACCCCTTATTATATAAAACTGTTACAATTTGCTGCTTGCTTTATAGTTATGCCTTCCCTTGCTTGAGTCTTGCGAAAGACTGACCCCCTGTCCCTTGGGTTGTGCATGTTCGATAGTCCCCCTTTAACTCCATGTGCACTGGCCCTTGGTGACATATTAACAAATTGACTATGACAGCCAAATCCCTGCTTGGTACATCATAGCATTTTAAAATAGGTCAGTGCAGTTTATCTAAATATAATATAAGAAATTTTTGACATCAATTATGGAATTTCTTGTGGTACTTTGTAAATCATCTCTCTTTGATACATCAGGCATTGTGGAAATCTTTAGTAAATTGTATTCACTAACAAAGACCTATTTTCCTGAGAAATAAAAAGTTTTGTCATTATTTATTTTCAAAATTTTGATGTTTTCTATTTATTATCTATTGTTAATATGTTTTCAAGAGTACTGATTTTTTCCCTGTTTCTTGTCATCCAAGAATACCAATATTCGTTCACTACAAAACTACTACTCAAGCAGTATTGGAAAAAGATTTATAGGTATTAAATTATTTGATTTTCATTTAGGTTTTGAAACAGATAGTGACATCATCTTTGAAAGAAGCTCATGAAAAACGTGACGTGCAGTCTATAACATTTCCTGCTTTGGGTCGTGGATTTAGCAACTTTAAAGCAGACTTTGTTGCCAAGTTAATGTTCCAGTGTGTCACTGACTTTCAAGAAAGTCTCAGTACCGAGCCAACAGTTAAAGATATACGATTTGTCATATATCCAGGGGATGAAGAGGCTGTTGAAGTAAATATTTTATATTTTATTCATCTACAGGTGGATATAAAGGTTAATGGATTAATTGATTTAGTGATCAGCAAACATAAAATAGAAAAAAGGATTGTTTAAGAGACAATTTTCAACAAGAGACCAAAGGACGAGGATGTAAAAGAGAGGCGAAAGATACCAAATGGATATTCAAACGCATACGTCATAACGCAACTGTCTACAAAACACAACATAGAAAACTAAAGACTGAGCAACAAGAACCCCACCAAAAATGGGTGGAAAGGGGGGGATCTCAGGTGATCCAGAAGGGTAAGCAGATATGTAAACATTTTACATGCATATTTAGGAGGGTATCATATTAATGCCCTATGATTTGTAACCTCACTTTTTATGAATTGTAGTCTGACAAAAAATTTGTTTGAAATAGAATTTATAAATTATGTTATTGTCTTGTAGGCATTTATAGAAGAATCAAAACAAAGAAGTCAGAATGTTGTCCCAACAATGGGTAAAACAAGGAATTATTTGAACCTGGAATAATTTTGAATTCTGGAAAAATTTATAAGAAATGTATGATGAAAACTAACCCAGCTAAATAGGGTTAGCCATGTGCGCATGGCTACGGTTCAAGTTACTTTCACTAATATTTCAGTAAAAACTAACTAACCCCTTTTGTCATGCATGCATGATTAAGCCTCCTTAATTGTGTTAGTTTTCATCATACATTTCTTATCAATTTTCCAGAATTCAAAATTTTTCCAGATTCAAATAACTCCTTGTTGTAAGATAAGTTTTCTAAAATATATTTAACAAATAATTCATTGCACATCGGGCCATATGGCAGTTTTCTTCCAAAAAGTAATATAATAATATTAGCTGGAAGTGACATGTATTATTTGTTTATTTTTAAACGCAAACAAATTTCGAATTAAATTTTTAAATTCTGATTAAAGACATAACACATTTATTCTACAACAAATGTTTAGTACTTATAGGAAGGCAGACTTTATATTCTTACATATTTATTTATAAACAAAGAAAAATTATGTAAACTCAATATGTTATAAAGATCCATTCTGGTTGTGAACACCCTGTAAATATGCCCATATGTTTTACAGTGAAAAACCTAATACTCATAAATTATAACTTATAATTTTTGTTTTAGAATATTCCATAGATATAGGAAATGTTAAGTTCACACTTGTTCGAGGATCATTAACAAAACAAGTCGTAAGTATAGCTAATGATGAATATATTACGGTAAACTTCACCAAAGTATAAAAAAAAGAAAGCCCAAAATGACATATATACAAAAGAAGAAAAAAACATATCCCAAGTCAAATTGAACTGCTATCATTAGCTGTTTTTTAGCTGTTATTTACCAGTTCTTCATATTTTTAGCAGTCTTTCAGCTGTTCTAAGCAGTCCATCTAATAGCAGTTTTTCAAACTGCTTTGTTTCACCATTTCTTAGCATTCACCCTTAGCAGTTTGGATACCTTAAAACTGCTGTCAATTTGTCAATTGGACAGCAGTTATGACAGCAGTTATGACAGCAGTTCGGACAGCAGTTTGATAGCAGTTTTGTTTTAATCTTTTTTATAAAAATGCTTGGATCTGGCTGTGTTTTCAGCTTGATAGCACACCTTTATTTGAAGATTATTTGATCATTTTCAAATGTGCATTTTGGCTCCAAGCTGTGGTAAATACTTGCTGGTGAAAAACTGTATTTATGTCAATTATAAAGTTTAATTTAGGCTAAATGGAATACTTTCACACACCTGCAGTACAGTAGGTTGAAGTTACAGTTAATGCATGTGTATTTTCTGACATAACTTTGTAGGGGAAAACAGAAATCATACAGAAAGCCCCAAAAAGGGGATAGTTGTTTATTCACATAGAATATCTGATGTTTACAGGATTGTAATAAAATACTAGCATATACTTACAATGCAAGATGTTATTTGAGAATAGAAATATGAATATTTTAATATAATTTTGTAAAAAAAAACAAAAACAAATCATATTCAAGAGTTGAAAAAGGGGGGAGGGAATATTAGGGAAACCTAGGCCGCAAATAGCTGATTGTTTAATATTGACCAAACAATCCATTTAATGAAGTTAATATATGTAACCTAAGTTTGTATCAGAAAGTTGAAACATAATATATAACCTGTAGTAAGAAAAATATTTTTTTGAATTCAAAAGAGAAAGAGGAGATAACTGTTGTCTTTTGGTCCACATAAAATGTATATATATATATATATATATAGAGAGAGAAATTAGTTGCACATTTGGTAATTAAATAATAATTAAAAAGAAATAACTTTTAATATGAAAATCACTTAGTCAAGGTAATTAATAGTCTCTAGTAACCACTCATTGAATTCGTTGCTTTTTATAAGCACTGATATTTAAAGTGCATTCTTTACTGTTCCCATTATTCTGCCACTGACATAATTAATAAGGGGTCTAAGGCCAGGTACAGTACTCACAAAACATATTTACACCCCCTTAACAAGTCTGTTATTGGATTAAAATCGAGTCATTTGATTGCAGTTAGCCTGCTCCAATTACAAATTTAAGTTAGTACAACTTTTTGAAATTTCAACAAGACTTACAGTAAAATATATCTGCATTCATAACTTGTGTACCCTGTATATTCATGTACCTTTGTATTCCAACTTTTGACAGATCCGATAGCATTCCATAGCAGTTATTAGCAGTTTTGAAGACCATATTAGGATGTACAACTTAGCAGTTTGTATGAATATTCATTATTGATTTGATTTGATTTTTGGTGTTTTAACGCCACTTTTAAGCACCGCTTTTGGGCTATTTCGTGGCGGCCATTTTTTATTGGTGGAGGAAGCCGGAGTGCCCGGAGAAAACAGTGTTCTCAATAAGAGCTGACAACCGTCAAAATCTGCCGCCTTTTGTGTGTTTTGTGCCGGCTATTAACTTATTGACAAAAATATGACATACGCGAAAATCGCATTATCAGGATCTGTAGTTCATCTTTTTTCTACTAACTGGTTCCGAGTCGTCTGCCAGGCGTAAATAATACAATAGTAAACGTAAACCGGTTTCAAATCATTTGAGCGTTTGAAACAAAGCGATAAAATCTGAACAAATCGAAATTGATGTTGACGCGGATATTTTAGACAGCTCGTTGCAAACTCAAACATGAAGAGAACGATCAGTGATTACTTTTAGCGTGAGCCGCATTTACAGTAAAGTAGAGATAAGAAAGCTCGCTTAGTGTATCTTACGTGGATTTAAACTTGTGTGCATTTATGTATTTTATTGTATTGCCGGAGTATAACGTAAAATAAAACACGATGAAATCAGTCCGCATCTGACGGATTCTAGTCACTTCGGAATGTGGTTAAAGCGGCACCCGGTATACTCAATTCGGTACCTAGTCAAATATACGTTGAATATCTATTGTTTTTAGTATTTTAAGCAAAAAGATTAAAATAAAGAAGGGGGATGGCCAGAATTAATTATTGTATATAATCAAGTTCTTTTTGTTTCTTTGTGTATTTTCTTCGGTCAACTATATGTGTATTCAAGGTATTGGATATTTATTATGCATGTTTTAACCAGTTGAAATTGATGACAGGGACTCATATTTGCCCTTTTATTGCTTATTTTTTCATGATTAAACAACAGCTTGGGTAATGGCTTCATTGGTTTTTATTTAGGTTTCTGAGAAAAAAACATCAATAACTACCTGTGTAGAGTTAAAACAACAAACATGTTAATTATTTAATTGATATAAGTTAATGAATTTATTATTTATTATTTTCCTAGCCATATTTTGTCAGTTGCTTATTGCAGGTTGACAGTTTCAAAGGCAACTCTGGTTTCCTCTAAATATAAATCCTACCAGTTTTTGAATGACTGAATAAAGCATAAATTAATGTTCTCAATGAATTATATTTGAAACTATAATACAAGACACTAAGAAATAATATGAAGGGAAGACACAATTATAAGGGCTATTCCAGAAATGTCTGTATGGGGAGGGGGAAGGCACATTAATAAAAAAAATTGCATGGTCTACTTCACATATTTTACCAATCAAAACTTAAAATTAAGGGAAATGAATTAAAATTTTATTCAAATAAAAAGTGCTTTTCCCTCCCCATACAATCAATTCTGGAATAGCCCTTAGTGATAAAGAATTGCAATAAGAAGAACATTGAACACGGAAAGGGGTTAAGCAAGCCATGTCATATAAAATCTGCAAAAAAAATCACATTAATTTTCATATTTTGAGCAAAAATTTAAATGAGCTACTAAAAATGGACAAATTAACATGAAGAATAAGAGGTCAAAATCTACTCAGAACAGCCAAGATGCCACCTCCTGCAATCAAGATTTCCAAAATTTTCCCCCGGCATTAACGAGAAGGGGGGATACCCCCCTCTCGAGCTCACCCCTCTCGCGCCTGCGACGCTCGGTTCGGGCCTTGCAGCCCTCATGATTGCCTCCTACTTTTATTTTTCTTCCTCTTATTCAAAAACTTATTGAGAACACTGGAAAACCACCGACCTTCGATAGGAAAACTGACAATCCTAGTCAATTAAGATTGGAGTTGAGTTCACCCGCACGAGAGGGGTTCGAACTCACAACCTCAGTGTTGACTGGCTATTGATTACAGTAGTAACTACTTAGACCTCTCGGCCACCGAGGCCCCCTATTCATTATTGAGCAGTTCTCATGAATATTCAGAGAAGATAGCAGTTTTTGGGCATCTCATTTAAATTTTTCGTCAAAAATAACTGCTAAATAACTGTTAAGGCTAAATAAACTGCTAAGAAACTGCTAAGGAATGCTATTGGAATGCCTATATGCAAATTAACCATTGCCTTGAATTTGGCAACTGTGAATGCTAATGAACTGCTAAAGAACAGCTGTCAAGTAAGAACTGTGAATGCTAATAAACTGCTTAAGAACTGCTGTCCTCGTTGACTTATATCATAAACAAATGGAAATGAAATCCATATTATGACTTACTACATGCAATATTCAGAGGAAATGGTGGATGGAGGAAAGTATCAACATTTTATGGAGTTCCAAACTCCCATATTTCATGAAAATCATTTTCAATTTCAAGTTATCCATAATGTTCAGGCATCCAAAATACACATATATTAAACAAGAATTGTAATCTTGTGTGAGCCTAGGCTCCGTGTTGAAGACCGTACTTTGACCTATAATGGTTTACATTTATAAATTTTGACTTGGATGGAGAGTTGTCTCATTGGCACTCATACCACATCTTCTTATATCTATTCAAAGGCATGTTTTTAATTACTGACACTTAATTTACTGTAGGAGCATATTTAAGGAACAAAAAAATGATTGATTTAATTTGATTGATTGATTCATAGCTGCTTAAAATCCAGCAGAAAATATTACATGCATTTTCAAAACCATAATATGAGATGAAATTCAAGGGTTAAAGGTTTGAGCTTTATGTTATGATATTCTTGGAAAGAGAGGCCAAGGATACCAAAGGGATATTCAAACTCATAAGTCATAGCCAAACTGACAAAAAAACAAAAACAGACCAAAAGACAAACAACAGTCTACAAAACACAACATAGAAAACTAAAGACTGAACAATACAAACCCCACATGTGCAGGGGCGGATCCAACCATTTTAAAAAGGGGGGTTCCCAACCCAGGATAAAGGGGGGGGGGGGGGGTTCCAACTATATGTCCCCATTCAAATGCATTCCAACCCCCGGAACCCCCCCTCTGGATCCGCCACTGCATGTGGCACCCATCCTGTTGCTCGTGTAAGTACAACATTCCACAAATAACTCCTTATGAAGAGTTGTAGTTGTTTTTAGTTCTATTACAAAGGTTAACATTCACAAATATTTTTGAAAATCCTGTACTGCCCAACAAACCATCATGAAATAGCATACTTGAACTGAAGAAGTACACTACTCAAGCATGGAAGGGAGGCCTTGTCATCCCTTTATAAAGCAACATAGACATTTTACAAGTCCCACTCCTAATGTTGTCTTTGGCACTGGATGATTTAGCACCCATCATCAATCAAATATTAGTCGCACAAAACATCACATGCAACTTGTTGTTTTTTTTTTCTGTTTATACAGTGTGATGTTGTAGTGAATGAAACGCTAGAAAACCTTGACATGAGTAAATCACCCATGTCAAAAGAACTCTGTGCAGCGGCAGGGCCTGGTCTACATCTATCATTGAAGCAGAACGTGGGTGATAGAATAGAATATGGACATATTGCTGTGACAGGGAATGCAGATCTGACCAATTGTAAAAATGTCTACCACGGAGCACTTCCACTATTTAAAGAATCATCAAAGATTGAATGCAGACAGGTAAAATACATTGCTTTAAATGCAAATGTTACTGAAGATCACGCAGGTGTCAACACATTTCTAATTTGATGTGAACGTTATCAAAATAGATGCCCCATGATAATCAATTAGATGTGGCACAGAATTTGGTCAAAAGTAGGTCAATTGAGGTTCCAGAGTTATGGGACTTTGACTGTCGGATAAATTAAAGACATTTTTATTATGACCCCGCCGTAGCGGAAGGGGCAATACCCGGCATTAAGTTTTACCCTTGTCCGTCTGTACGTCCGTCCGTACGTCCCGAAATTGGTTTCTGTTCTCTAACTTTAGTTTGCCTCAACCAAATGTTATGAATCTTATATACAATGCTTATTACCACAAAACACAGATCAAGTTTCAATTTGGGTGGTGTCACTTTTACCTTTCAAGAGATATGCCCCTTTACAAATAGAAAAATTGCTGAATTTTTCGTTTCCGTTCTCTAACTTAAGTTTGCCTCAACCAGATGTTATGAATCTTATACACAATGCTTATTACCACAACACAAAGATCAAGTTTGAATTTTGGTAGCGTCACTTTTACCATTCTAGAGTTATGCCCCTTTACATATGGAAAAATTGCTGAATTTTTCGTTTCCGTGCTCTAACTTAAGTTTGCCTCAACCAAATATTATAAATCTTATACACAATGCTTATTACTACAAAACACAGATCACATTTGAATTTGGGTGGCGTTACTTTTACCTTTCTAGAGTTATGCCCCTTTACAAATGGAAAAATTGCTGAATTTTTCGTTTCCGTTCTCCAACTAAAGTTTGCCTCAACCAAATGTTATAAAACTTATACACAATGCTTATTACCACAAAACTCAGATCAAGTATGAATTTGGGTAGCGTCACTTTTATCGTTCTTGAGTTATGTTCCTTTATAACGTTATATGCAAGCGGGGCATCATCTGTGTCCCATGAATACATTCCCCATTTATTTTAAATGTCATGCACTAGTTCTAGTATGCATGAATAAAAATTTTACAAACTCAACACTGTTGTTAGGATTGGTGGATGTGGACTTTTTGAATTTTATAATTTTCTGGTTCATCATTCCAGAGTTATGGGACTTTTAACAGTAATATTTAAAACAATATTTATACATGTAAGGGTATCCTCGTGCATGTTTTTCTACAGAGCCATTCTATTTTCTTCTGATTAAATGCCTTTTAAATATTCCATTTTATTTTTGCAACAATTTCAATATGCACAATTAAGGCATACCATGTGCTCTTGGCGCAGCTGTTTTATCTGTATATTCAGGCAACCAACTTTTTATATTTTTAGGCAATCATCATATTTTTGATGCAGTGTTTTATGAAAGCTACTGAGTCAGGATTTCATTCAATATCTCTACCACCTCTTGGAATTGACCTGAAGGGCTACTCGGCAGAATTATCAGCTGAGGCTATCCAGTGGTCAATTATAGAGTACCTGAGTGGAAATTGTGATGATACCTCATTACAAAATATATATTTGGTGGTGCACCCTTCAGCAGGAAACTTATTTAAGGTAATTCACAAAAGCTTTCCGATTTTCATACACAAAATAAAACACAAAACATTTGATTGGCTGTTTGATAATATCCAGTTGCAAATGTTACTTGCATAATTAGAAAAATGAAAACAAATTAAACAGTAAATCAATAAGGTAGCATTGGCAAAGTGTGTAGGCTGAAAGGAAGGGGAAAAAAGTGGACTGCTACTTTAAAAATAATGAATGCTGGGTATTTCTAGAATTTTGCTTTGAAACAGGTCAACTATTGACCCTCACGGAGTTAATAATAAGGTTCTGTTACAAGCATACAGCAAGTTGCCAGTCTCAAAACACGTTAGATTTAACATCCCCTTAATTTGTACGAGATACACAGAATTTTATGATCCATAAAAAAAGTATACTCACAGACTGGTAATAACTCTTTTACATGATGAACTGATTTTCGTGGTTACAAACATCTAACTGTTTTAAACTGATTGTTTTTATGATGTATAATATAATGCTACATTCATTTCATATTTTTATTCCATTTCACCAAATAAATTCCTAAAGTAACCCGTCATTTTTTTGTGAAATGTACCTACTTTTTCTTAAAATGTTTTTGAAAGACTTAATGCAGAAATCAGCCTTAGTATGAATAAAAAGAGATGTGGGGTAATGTCACCGAGACAAATACAGTAAATTCAGAAAGTATTGCGATTGTTTTATTAATGTGAAAAATGTGACAGACTATCAGAAAAAGTAAAATAACAAAAATACCGAACTCCAAGGAAATTCAAAATTCAAAACGGAAAGTCCTTTATCAAATGGCAAAATCAAAAGATCGAACACACCAAACGAATCAGGTTTCACAATGAAAAAATCTGGCATTCAAAATTTCAGTGGCGATTTTTCTAAATAAACTTTTATACGACCGCAAAAATTTTTTGGGTTCGTATAATGCTATGATGTCGTCGTCCGAAGACACATTTGGTTTCCGGACAATAACTTTAGTTTAGGTGAATGGATCTCTATAAAATTTTACAAGTAGGTTCAATACCACAAAAGGAAGGTTGGGATTGATTTTGGGGGTTATGGTACTAACAGTTTAGGAATTAGGGGCCAAAAACAAGCATTTTTGTAGTTTCCGGACAATAACTTATGTGTAAGTGTATGGATCTCTCTGAAATTGTACCACAATGTCCCATATCACAAAGGGATAGCTGGGATTGAGTTTGGGGGTAATTGCCCCAAACATGCAGGAATTAGGGGCAAAAAAGGGGCAAAAAAGAAGCATTTTTCTAGTTTCCAGACAATAACTTGTGTTTAAGTGAATGGCTCTCTCTAAAATTGTACTACAAGGTTCCATACCACAAAGGGAAGGCTGGGATTGAGTTTGGGGGTAATTGCTCCAAGGGGGTTCAAAAAGTTTTGGGGGGATTTTTTTAAGGGGTTCATATTTTTTTAAAATTTTTCAAATTTCAAATTTTTTGAAAAGTTCCAAGAAGAAATCTTCAATTAAACAGTAATGTGCAATAGATTTTAAAGATCTTTGGCCACATTTATTTTGTGTCAGAAACCTATGTTATGTCAAAAATTTGATAACAATCCAAATTCAGACAGTATCAAGCTTGAATATTGTGTCCAAATTTGCCCCAACTGTTCAGGGTTCGACCTCTGCGGTAGTATTAGGCTGCCCTCAGCGAAGCATTTTATTTGGAATTGCATTAATTACATTTTTCATTTTTGCCAGTGGTCAAGGATTGGCAATAACAAATGCAGGCATTAATTTCTAACTTTACAGTAACAAAAAACCTCTACAGAGAATAAAATTGAGAATGGAAATGGGAATGTGTCAAAGAGACAACAACCCGACCACAGAACAGACAACAACAGAAGGTCACCAATAGGTCTTCAATACAGCGAAATTCCGCACCGGAGGCGTCCTTAAGCTGGCCCCTAAACAAATATATATACTAGTTCAGTGATAATGGACGTCATACTAAACTCAAATTATACACAAGAAACTAAAAGTAAAATAATACAAGACTAACAAAGGCCAGAGGCTCCTGACTTGGGACAGGCGCAAAAATGCGCGGGTTAAACATGTTTATGAGATCTCAACCTCCCCTATACCTCTAGCCAATGTAGAAAAGTAAACGATAACTTATTTGATTGTCCAAGCATAAAATTTCCCAGTACTAAAATGTCACGTTAGTGTACATTTATTTATTTTGAGGACACAATTCTACTGAACCTTACTTTACTTTCTTAATAGGCATTCAAAGATAAAATGTTTCGCTATGCTAAAGGCAAGGAGAAGCTTGACAAGACATTGATTGCAAAATCTCTCAAAAAGGAAGAACCACCTGTCAGCGTAGAAAATATGCCATTAAACTTAGTCAAAATGCCTGTTAAGCCTGCCAGAGGTACAATACAGTGGTTTATACAAATGTACCAGAATGACATAATGACCCCTCCATATTGGACTTATTTTCCTGGAGGTCAAAGGTTAAGAAAGTTGAAAGTTGACTCAACATTTGCTTCAAAGGGTGCTTTCAAACTAGTAGATGTTGAACAAAAAACTTTGCAAGCTGTTAGATCTTTGGTGCAAAAGACTTGGAATGAGGATTCCTTTAAACATGGACGTGATGCTGTTGGCTTAGCGGATCTAAAATACAATAAAATCAAAGTCACAGATGTAAAAAGACTAGAGAATCTCAATTTATTTGAAAAATATGCAAGTTTCCGTCAACAGATGTTTGGAAAAGTTCTCAACCAGTCGAGTACCTTTCGATCACCTGAAGAATTACCAAAGTCTAAAGGTCAGCTGTTAACCACACATCACATAGATCCTTGTTTGACGAAGGATATTTACAGAGAAATAAATGAACATTATGTTTTCCATGGCACAAAGCCGGAGAATATAGAAATAATCTTAGCCACAGGCCTGGACAGTAGGATGGCAAGAGTTAATTCTATGTTTGGACAGGGAGTGTATGGATCGGAAAGTTCCACGAAATCAGATCAGTATGCAGGTAAACTATAAATAAAGGTTTTTCAGGGTTTTTTGGTACTTAAAATTAAAATAGAATACTATGCACCTCTTATACATTTACATCTCCATGTTCAGTAAACAGTGAAATCTTGGTAAAAACCCTTATTTGGCATATATTTAACAGATAACTTAGTAAAACAAATGTACCAAGTATCAAGTTGATGTGACCACAAACTAACTACCATTAACAAACCAAACCTAAACCGACTTTAAACCAAAAGTTTAAACTAACTTAAACAAAATCTTTAATCTGATATGGGACTGACAGACTTATGGATGGGCTAACTGACTGACGCACACATTGGAAAAACAAACAATCGTAGCCAATGCATTCAAAATATTTTGTCAGAAGTGTATTTGAAATATCTTTCTTTTTTTTTCTCAATGTACTTATTTTTCTATTTTCATTTTCTCTACTTACTTATTTTACTCTTTTTTCATTTTCTCAATGTACTTATTTTACTTTTTTTTCATTTTCTCAATGTACTTATTTTACTCTTTTTTCATTTTCTCAATGTACTTATTTTACTCTTTTTTCATTTTCTCAATGTACTTATTTTACTCTTTTTTCATTTTCTCAATGTACTTATTTTACTCTTTTTCATTTTGTCAATGTACTTATTTTACCCTTTCATTTTCTCAATGTACTTATTTAACTCTTTTTCATTTTCTCAATGTACTTATTTTACTCTTTTTCATTTTCTCAATGTACTTATTTAACTCTTTTTCATTTTCTCAGAGTACTTATTTTACTCTTTTTTCATTTTCTCAATGTACTTATTTTACTCTTTTTTCATTTTCTCATTGTACTTATTTTTCTCTTTTCATTTTCTCAATGTACTTGTGGAAAGACTTGGTTTTAATTTTTTTTTCTTCCGCCACTTTTATTTCTTTCGTGTAAATTTTGTTTTGCAAGATGTCGCTTAACCGAATACTTTACTTCGTAAGGGTTATCTCCCCAAACACTGTTTTCCTTGTGGTTGCATCTCCTATGTAACCGTAAAAGAAATCAACAAATTTATTTTACCAAATTGCTCGTTATATCCTCAGGATGTTTTGTCCAATTTTGACCGAAGAGATACAAAGACTCCATTTGAGAGTTATTTTCCATTCTGTATTTGACACAAGTGATATATTAATGTATCACATGAATGGAAAGTGATAGAGACCCAAGGTATTTTGATTTGAGGTCCTTGTTTCACAAAAATGAATTTGATGTCAAGGTCAAAGGTCAAGGTCATGTTTTCAATTTTGATTTTTTTCTTCTTTTATAATCTTCTCTGACACTTTTGAAGATATATATAGAAGAACTAGCGCAAAATGTTTGCATTATTGTGATGAAGATATGATACATTTATTCTGAAACAATCCAATGACATCTTATAGCCCCTGGAATGTTTTGATTTAAGGTTAATTGATTATTACTTCAACTTGGTACATGATAAAGCCGTAGGGTCTTTTGCAAAATGTTGGGTGACTTTAACCTTGAAAAATGTCAACCAGAAGTAGCCATTTTTGCACTTATTTCATTGAAAAGTACATCGAAACCATATATTTTCTTAATAAGCATATATAAATCTTATCATTTTAGACCAGAAGTGACCTTCAATAAACCGAAAGTGGCTAATTATCTCCTTATTACTATAAAAGTATAAAGAAACCATATATTTTTGGAATCAGTGTAAATACAGCTATCATATGAGACCGGTAGTGACTTTTTTAAACGGGAAGTTGTCAATTATCTCCCTTATTTCAGGCAAACGTATATAGAAACAATATATTTTTGGAATCAGTGTGAATACAGCTATCATTTGAGACCGGAAGTGACATTTTCTAAACCGGATGTAGCAAATTATCTCCTTTATTTCAGACAAAAGTATATAGAAACCATATATTGATTGAATGAGTATGAAGAAATCTATGATTGGACACCAATAGTAACCCCGAGTAAACCGGAAGTAGCGTCTTATTAATTATTAAGAAAAATGAGGTGGAAAGACCTTCAACTGTTCTCTAAACAATTGGTTTTTTTGAAAGAAAATTTTTTTTTTTTCTTCCATCACTTTTATTTCTTGTGTGTAATTTTTGTTTCGCAAGATGTCGCTCAGATGTTTGGTATATGATATCGCACAGCTTATGCGCCTTTGAAAAGGACCTTGATTAACCGAATACTTTTCTGTGTAAGAGTTATCTCCCCGAACACTTTTTCTTGTGGGTGCATCTCCTCCGTAACCGTAAAAGAAATCGACAAATTTATTTTTCCAAATTGCTTGTTATATCCTCAGGATGTTTTGCAGTGATTAAACTTAACTCTTTTTCTCCAGGGGCCAGCTTGGCCCCCACAAAATTTTTTCAGGGGCCCAGTTGAAATTTTAGGGGCCCAGCCAATTTTTATACTAATAATTTTTTTCATATATTAATAAAGCCTTTTTAGGTTATCCTATATGTCATTTTAGAGTCGTCTGGTGAAGATTATGTGTGATAACTTTATAATATTCGAATAATTGCCACCAGAAATATATCATAAGATTGGACAAAACTGATCTTAGAACATTTCCCGCCAAAATTTTCTCCCTTCAATTTGAACTTCTTGTTGACATTTTGACCCAATATGGCTGTTTCTATGAATCATTAAATGCTATTTCAAATCCAAGCCATCCTCTAATAGTGTTGATCAAAAATATTATTCAATTACTTTTTATCGAAGATTGGATAGCATACTAGATATTTTGATATTTATTTACGAGATTGTGCGTTTTCATTGAAGAACAAGTTGTGTGTACAAGTTTTTGTCAAATACGGACTTGTAGAGACTCTCTAGACAACTGGAATGCATCTCTGAAGCAATTCCGATTCCACAGTGTAACGAAAACACTAAAAAATAATGAAATAATCATAGAAGCTTTAAAGAAGGATAAGAAAACGTGTTTAGAGAAGGGGTATATGTCAAATTTTGACTTCGCATCGAAAAATTAGTTGTCCGACCGGGTTTTGGTTATTAAAATGAACTAACTGGTTTCTGAAAATCCTCCGTTTAATTTTCCCGCTTTGATTAGACAATCAGGTTTCCATTTGGGAACAGTTTTTGTTGATATCGCAGGGGAAAGGGTTAAGAAATGGGATTCAATGCATAATATTTTCAGTCGCCAGCTGGGCGATCAGGATGATAAATATATTCGCCCAGCCAAACATCTGGTCGCGTTGAGCCACCATAATAAAAATGAAGTCAAAGTCATGTTCTTAATTTTGATTTTTGCTTATTTTGGCTTTTCCTCAGAAACTGTATAAGATATCGACAAAATATTTTACAAAATTGTTAGTTGCAACATGTCGCAAACACAAAAATTTTGGTTGTAAGGGTACGTTGACATTTAATAGTTTTCTCCCTCTTAGGGTCTTTTGATATGAGGTCCTTGGTGTATGAACTTGAAATTTAGGTCAAGGTCAAAGGTAAACTTGACGTTCTAGATTTTGACCTTTGCTATAAATTCATATTTATACATGATAAAGCTATGGGGTCTTCTGCATTAGGTTGGCAGATATATGACCTTGAAAAGTTAAGTTTGAAGTAACCTTTTGAAACCGAAATTAGATATTTCCTGCCCTGATTTCATTTAAAATTACCTAGAACAAAATAGTTTTGAATCAGTGTGAAGTAACCTATCAGATGGTATGGGAAGTGAGATTTTTTAAACCTGGAAGTTGCAATGTATAACCCTTACTTCAATTAAAAGTATAGATAAACCATATATTTTTGGATGCAGTGTGACTAGAGCTATCATATGAGACCGAAAGTGATATTTTTTAAACCTGAAGTATCAAATGATCTCCCTTATTTCGGATAAAAGTATATAGAATCGATATATTTTTAGAATCAGAATGAAGAAACCTATGATTGGACACCAATAGTAACTTTGAGTAAACAGCAGGTAGCTTCTTATCAATTATATA
This sequence comes from Mytilus coruscus, assembly GCA_017311375.1. Taxonomy (NCBI): domain Eukaryota; kingdom Metazoa; phylum Mollusca; class Bivalvia; order Mytilida; family Mytilidae; genus Mytilus; species Mytilus coruscus. Next base: position 91,919,850 of record CM029597.1, on the reverse strand, counting down.
GAAATTTCATGTGGAAAGACCTTCAATTGTTCTCTTAATAATTGGTTTTTAATTGTACTTATTTTCTCATTTCATTTTCTCAATGTACTTATTTTACTCTTTTTTCATTTTCTCAATGTACTTATTTTTCTCTTTTCATTTTCTCAATGTACTTATTTAACTCTGTTTTTATTTTGTCAATGTATTTATTTTACTCTTTTTCATTTTCTCATTCTATTTATTTTCTCTTCATTTTCTCAATGTACTTATTTTACTCTTTTTCATTTCCTCAATGTACTAATTTTCTCTTTTCATTTTCTCAATGTACTTATTTCACTTTTTTTCATTTTCTCAATGTACCTTTTTTACTCTTTTTTCATTTTCTCAATGTGCTTATTTTACTCTTTTTTTCATTTTCTCATTGTACTTATTTTAATCTTCTTTCATTTTCTTTAAAAAAAAAATCATTTTCTTATTGTTCTTATCTTACTTTTTTCATTTTCTCATTGTACTTATTTTACAAATTTTAAAGGAACTATTTGCTCCTGCATATGAAATAGCAGAAAAAATTCAAGATATTCCATATAATTTGAGGCAATTCTGAACCAAAATTTATGTATCTTGAGACATTCTTGCCACAAGTTACACCTTACTAAAACTCGTCCTAAACTGTAAAACAAAACCCAGTCAGGTTCGAGTACTAGACATCTCCACCCGAGAAAAACTAGGAGTGTCTAAAGTAACAATTCACTCTGTATGGCCTTCAAAATAGAGAAAAACCCAATGATAAAATGAGAACTATTTCAAACCTCAAAACCTGAGAGAACTGATTTAATCTTAAACAATACACCAAAATCAAATATCGCATGCAGCAATCAAGGACAACCACTATATTACATGCTCCTGACTAGTGACTATGGACAGGCACATAAAGGATCTGGCGAGGTTAAATATTTTACTGAGTGTATAACTTTCCCTTTGACATGGAACTGTGGTGTGACAGCTATATAAACAGTAAAATTTAGTTGGAAATGGCCTAGAAGGGCTAGACACAAAGCACAAAAACAATTAACAAAATAACAAAAGGCACAAAGCACTTATTAAATGAAACTAACAAATACTGTAAACCAACTATCTTTTTTGGGCGATTTATTTTCGCAACTTCCCCAGGTAGCTAAGGGAGCTACCATTTGATTTTTATGGGGGGGCTAGGATGAAATTTGAAAAAAATAGGCAGGACAGGAGTTTTGAGTGAAAAAAAAAAAGGCAGGATGAGGAACTTGGTAAAAAAAAAGGCAGGATGACAATTTGTGTAAAAAAATTCAGGATAAACTAGTAAAAAAAAGGCAGGACCGAATAGAGTAAAAAATAAAAAGGCAGGACAGAGATTACAACTAAAAAAAAAAGCAGGACAAAATTTATCATCCTAGCCCCCCCCCCCCCATAAAAATCAAATGGTAGCTCCCTAAATAATGTGAATTTAAATTGTCATGAATATGTAAAACTTGGCTCTTTCCTTATTTGAATACATCAAGTAAATTCGAAAATCGTGAAATAAATCGCTGTGACGTGGTTGAGAAAGGGCTAAACGCGAAATAAAGTATCAGCAAAAAAGTAAGTTGGTTTACAGTAAGTCATGTTTTACCAGACTTATATGTAAATAAGTACATATAGTATGGAATTATAAACTAGTGTAAAGGCTTCATACACAGTCTGAGAAAAATCATGACTTTACACAATGCAAAAAATTAAGTTATATGTTTTAATCTATAGAAAACAATATAATTAAAGGTTTAGTAAGTAAAACTCTTGCTTTTAATGTAACATAGAATCAATCATTTTTTATCTGAAACTAGTGTGGATTCACTTTTTTTTTGTGGATTGGGAACAATTGCATTTTTGTGGATATTTGATTTCCTGGTTTTGCCAAAGACTGCATACAATTCATTAGAAAATGTGTACGTCATTGTTCATATAAATTCGTGGTTTACCTGTACCCACAAAATCCACAAAAATTGGTATCCCACGAATAATTAATCCACAGTACTAGGTATTTCTTACAAAAGATTCATTACATTAGGCACCAACCAATCATCTTTTGTGGGAGGTTTTTCAAATGTTTTCAAGATTAATCAAAAACAATTTTTTTTTCAATTATATACAGGAACAAAATTATTTTTTTTAAACTCAATAAACATGATAAAGTATTTAAACTATTTTTTTCAAAAGAAACTAATTTTTCTTCTGGCAAATTTTTTTTCTCTCTCAAGAAATTCAGAATCAAACAATTTCTTTGGGGAAAAAGCATCCCATCCCCCAGTTACACAAAAGATGAATGATTGATGCCTCAAACCATAATGAAACAAAATTAAGTTTTTATTACAGCTTGAGTGTCCCAACTTTTTGTCAGAATATACTTGTTTTCTTTTACATATTTTTTCTGTTGTTTTTTTTCCAGATGATAGAGATAAAAGGGACATGTCACCCAAAAGCATGTTCCTGACACGAATGTGCATGGGTGAGATATACATTATTGATAAACCACAACGCATGCTGAGACCTCCCTGTAGATCTTGTTTGTCACTCAGATGTAAGAAAGAATGCAGAAACACTGAATTGTTTGATTCTGTGTTGGTCGATGGAAAGTGGATATTTAGAGAAATGGTTGTGTACGATCATGCTCAATGTTACCCAGAATTCCTTATAAAATACCAACGTGTCAAATAGACTTTTCCTGCTTGAAACAATGTTACAGAAGGAGATAAAAGAGCAGAATTGTGCCATAATGTCTATATATTTGCCATAATGTCTATATATTTGACATAATGTCTCTATATTCGTCTAACTATAGAAACTGATCTTATCAACACTATTTAAACTAGAAAAATACAAGAGCATCATCAAAACTTGTAGGGGCCTCAGTGGCCAAGTGTTCTAATTAGAACTACTGTATCACTAGCCTGTCAACACTAAAGTTGTGAATTCGAATCCTGCATGTGGCAGGTGCATTCGACTCCAATCTTAATTGACTAGGATTGTCAGTTTTCCTACTGAAGGTTGGTGGTTCTCTCCGGGCACTACGGCTTCCTCCAACAATAAAAACTGACCACCACAAAATAGCGCAATAGTGCTGAAAGTGGCGTTAAACACCAATCAATCAATCAATCAATCAAAACTTGTGTACACAATTCAAAGCATTTACAAACTTGTTTATATAAAATCAAAATTACAAGAATTGTTGGGTTAAGGTCAGGTTGACATCTAGTTAAAAACCTTGTCAGACCAAACGTTTTAGTAATGTACTCATATTGTTTTTTAAACATGTTAAAGTTGTATCAAAATTATGATACAATTATATAGTCAATGGACAATCTTTATTAAGCATGATTTAAAATTTAAATCCAAATTAGAGAGGTCAATCAAACATTTTGAATTTCAAGGTGAGAGGTCAAGGTAAAAACTGTGTCTACACAAAACAGGCTTAACAGCTTTGTTGACCTTCAAGAAATGGTATATATTTTATCAAAGTCAATCTGAAATGAGATATTCAGATAGAAAGCTTTGAACACTAATTAACAGAACAAAATGGGACTTAAAAATACAAAACCTATAGAATAAGTTATATCCATAAGGTATATTGACGTAATATAAAGACAATTTCACAACAGTGAAGTTCCGTCTCATCTAATCCTAACACTTTCTCATTTGATACACCAGTATTTTGTATATGTATATATGAGGGTCTGGATGGGGCCTTGATTATTTCTGTATCCTTTTTTTTTGCCATTTTTCTCTATTCTTTATAAATTTTGCCCATTATTCTCGACTCTATTTTTTAGCACCCCATTATTCTCTATTAATTTTTTGGTCTATTTTTCTCTATTCTTTATTTTTTTGGTCATTTTTCTGTAGTATTAGACCATTATTCTGTAAATCCCATACAGACCCTCATATATAATGTGGTATATCTATCCTTGAAATTTTTACTCAAGACATAGAAATAAATTATACAATTTCTTCTCATTTTATGCCAAGTTTAATTTTCATTTTAACTTGATATTACATAAAGTCTGTGATAGGCTTTTAAATGATCTGACTTTGTTATACTGCTAACTAACTAATTTTTAATAGCAATTTATTTATGTGACTATTGTGAGTAAACAGAAATTGTAAACATAAATCATATTATTTATGTTTAAGGTGGATTTTTTTTATACGCCCGTCAATTTTGACGGGACGTATTATGGTATACAAATGCCCGGTGTCCGTCCGTCTGTCTGTCCGGCGTAAACACGTCGCACCGTAACTTGAGAACGACTTATCCAAATTTCATGAAACTTAACATAGTTGTTTCTTATGATGGTCAAACGATCTGTATACCTTTTGGTGAAAATAAGATTAAAACTTTTTGAGTTACGGGACTTGGTAACTAAAACAGGTGTGTGTTTTTTTCACGTCGCGCCATATCTCAAAAACAGTTTATGATTATTGCTTAAAACTTTACACACGTCTTAGTTATATTAATCTTAAGATCTGTAAACTTTTTGGTGATGATTCAGAATTTTATTTTTGAGTTATTGAGTATTTTGTAAAAAAAGGGGGAGGGGTTTTTCACATGTCGCGCCGTATCTCAAAAACGATTTATGATTATTGCTTAAAATTTTACACACTTCTTAGTTATATTAATCTAAAGATCTGTATACTTTTTGGTTTTGATTCAAAATTTTATTTTAGAGATATTGAGTTTTTTGTAAAAAAGGGGCTTTTCGCATGTCAGGCCGTATGTCAGAAACTATTTATGATTATTGCATAAAAATTCACACACAAGACGACGGGCGTATCATGCGCTCATGGCGCAGCTGTTTATTTGAATGTGCAATGGCCTTTATGCAGACTTTTGTCAAAATCATAATCTCCATTCTTACGTTCTTCTTTTGAGTACACACTGTCACAAATATATTGTATGTCAGCTGATCGGCAACGTCAAGATTTGTCTGGGCTGTTCCTATCACACTCCCACGTCGTATTCTTTTTATGAACGAGTAACGGTAAACCCAAGGTCAATCGGTGTACATTACGTCATTGAACGATGATGTAAGAATATAATAGAAAAAACAAAGGATCCATCCATGCACAAAGTCAGTACATGCACAGCAAAAAACACACTAAAGGCATTCTACGGGAAAATGCACAAATGTGAAACTGAAAGTCTTCAAAAGACGGAAACATAAACAAACGATGATACAAATTAATTCATGGAGGCTTGACTTTATATTGCTTTTACCACAGGTTTGCCCTTTATGCCTCTAGTGCTCATTGTAAAATATTGAGCATAAAGGGCCAACCCGTGGTAAAATCAGTATAAATTCCAGCCGCCATGAACTATTTCTTGATTATCCACAAAAATTGTATTTTCCAGCAATTCATGAAACTTGATATTTACGAAAATAAATGAATTCTCAGTACAAAGGGTCTATTGACTCTATTGTTAAAGAGTGCATGCTATCCTCTAGATGTCCTTTGGTTGCGTTGTTGGATTTTGATCTCAGTATCTCTTTAATTTAATATGTAACTGATTCTTTTACACAAACAAAATGTGCACACGCTGAAATGTCTCGCCTGCTTGACTGACCATGATTGATTTTATTTTAAAAGTCTCACGGGAAAAGGTGAAATCAAAGGGTTAGCTACAAGTATCACATACACTGAACATTATCAATGATCCATGACTTTCATAGCAGGCGAGACAAAAATGACATTTCATTAGGTCCGAGGACACGGTTATCGTCCTTTGATTTTCACAAATATAGTCCCTAGTATGGACAGTATAACTTGCCAATTTTTTTCAAACACTTTCCAAATTTATTTCTTTATATTTTATGCATGAAATATAAAGTAGGGGGATGAAATTACATGTTAAAAAAATTTGGGTGATGAATTTTTATGTAAAGTAGTGATTTGGTCCAGTTAAAAAAGGTCAAAAATTAGTATACCTGAAGCTGTCAAACTGAATTATAGACCCCCTTAACATAGAATTGTCCATATTTTGAGTTAGAGCTGGTAGACTTTTCTATAATTTTGATATTATTTGTCCCGAAAGTAGTATACTACACTATAAAAATCTTTTTGAGATAGAGCAGGTGCGATTTTTTGAATTTTAATTTATTGTTTAATAGAAATGCACTACGAAATAACTGTGTTCTCGGGCCTTGTATATAAATTATATATAAACAAGTCTAAATTGAAAACAACGTTCAAATCTATGATTGCGTTGGATAAAAACAGCAATTTTTATACGTGTGCATGCAAAACAAATTTCTTGGTAGAGGGGTCTAAATACAGCACAAACAACATTTTCCAAAAGACCAAAAAAGTGAAAAAGTATATTTTAACAAAACGCATTTGACTAGCAGGTCGAACAACAGATGTTCTTAAACCTTGCTGACTGCCATGGCGATTGCCAAATAAACGGATCACCAGATGTAACAAAATGGATCTTTAATTATTACTTTAATACCAAACAGAATTTTATATAAATATATATGTGTTTTTACAAGCATATTAAAAAGATGTGTATTTTTGTATATCTTATTTTAAAGTTTTGTTTTTAAGTATATATTATCTATATTTTTACTAATAAACATTTTTTTAATTTCTCAGTGATTTTATAGTGTTACATGGGTTTTACAAGCATATTAAAAGATATGTATTTTGTACGTCTTATTTTAAAGTTTTGTTTTTAAGTATATATTATCTATATTTTTACTAATAAACATTATTTTTTTCAGTGATTTTATTCTTGATATGGAGAACTAGGTTCCTATAGAGATATGAGAAGTGCACTATCCCCACACGCCCTTAAGAGTTTTAGAAATTTGGTGCCGCGATTTCTTTAGCCCAGGCTTCCCTTTGGGCTTTATTGGAGTTTTAACAGCAAGGTGAACTCAGAGTTCTAGAAATCTTTTTTTCACTGGTGGTCCTTGAGGAAAATCTGCTGGTCCTCACTAATATTTCTATTGCAAAATACCCAAATTGTGTTGGTCCTTTGCAAAATTTTGGCGGACAGGACCTTTGACTGACCTTGTTATACTGCTAACTAACTAATTTCTAATAGCAATTTATTTATGTGACTATTTTGAGTAAACAGAAATTGTAAACATAAATCATATTGTTTATGTTTAAGGTGGATTTTTTTTTTTTTTTTTTGAATGTGCAATGGCCTTTATGCAGACTTTTGTCAAAACCATAATCTCCATTCTTACGTTCTTCTTTTGAGTACACACTGTCACAAATATATTGTATGTCAGCTGATCGGCAACGTCAAGATTTGCCTGGGCTGTTCCTATCACACTCCCACGTCGTATTCTTTTTATGAACGAGTAACCCACACCCGTAGCCAGGGGGGGTCAAGGGGTTCGTACGAACCTCCCCCCCTTGAAAACAAATAAGCACTGTTAAAGTGGACGTTCTGTTTAAATTGTAACAGTTAAAGTGAGCTTCGCGAGTCCATGTAACCCCTTGAAATTCCTGGCTACGGGCCTGTAACCCGAGGTCAAGCGGTGTACATTACGTCATTGAACGATGGTGTAAGAATATAATAGAAAAACAAAGGATCCATCCATGCACAAAATCAGTACATGCACAGCAAAAAACACACTAAAAGCATTCTACGGGAAAATGCACAAATGTGAAACTGAAAGTCTTCAAAAGACGGAAACATAAACAAACGATACAAACTAATTCATGGAGGCTTGAATTTATATTGCTTTTACCACAGGTTTGCCCTTTATGCCTCTAGTGCTCATTGTAAAATATTGAGCATAAAGGGCCAACCCGTGGTAAAATCAGTATAAATTCCAGCCGCCATGAACTATTTCTTATTTATCCACAAAAATTGTATTTTCCAGCAATCCATGAAACTTGATATTTACGAAAATAAATGAATCCTCAGTAGTTAGAAAGGGTCTATTGACTCTATTGTTAAAGAGTGCATGCTAACCTCTAGATGTCCTTTGGTTGCGTTGTTGGATTTTGATCTCGGTATCTCTTTAATTTAATATGTAACTGATTCTTTTACACAAACAAAATGTGCACACGCTGAAATGTCTAGCCTGCTAGACTGACCATGATTGATTTTATTTTAAAAGTCTCAAGGATAAAGGTGAAATCAAAGGGTTAACTACAAGTATCACATACACTGAACATTATCAATGATCCATTACTTTCATAGCAGGCGAGACAAAAATGACATTTCATTAGGTCCGAGGACACAGTTATCGTCCTTTGATTTTCACAAATATAGTCCCTAGTATGGACAGTATAACTTGCCAATTTTTTTCAAACACTTTCCAAATTTATTTCTTTATATTTTATGCATGAAATATTAAGTGGGTGATGAATTTTAATGTAAAGTAGTGATTTGGTCCAGTTAAAAAAGGTCAAAAATTAGTATACCTGAAGCTGTCAAACTGAATTATAGACCCCCTTAACATAGAATTGTCCATATTTTGAGTTAGAGCTGGTAGACTTTTCTATAATTTTGATATTATTTGTCCCAAAAGTAGTATACTACACTGTAAAAATCTTTTTAAGATAGAGCAGGTGCGATTTTTTAAATTTTAATTTATTGTCTAATAGAAATGCACTACGAAATAACTGTGTTCTCGGGCCTTATATATAAATTATATATAAACAAGTCTAAATTAAAAACAACGTTCAAATCTATGATTGCGTTGGATAAAAACCGCATTTTTTATACGTGTGCATGCAAAACAAATTTCTTGGTAGAGGGGTCTAAAACAATAAACTTGCGGAAAAGATGGTATACCTCAAACATAAGGTGCAAAAATTGGTACACCATATCCGGATTTCGACAATTAATGTCTCTTCAGTGATGTTTGGAATCGAAACGGTATTTGGAAGGCCATATAATTTACCTCAATTTAGGATTGACTCTTGAATTTTGAAGAGTCGAAATAGGATGAACGGATTATATAAACCCGAAGGCAAATATAATACAAGCCCAAACGAAAAAATATAAACAAGTCTAAATTGAAAACAACGTTCAAACCTATGATTGCGTTGGATAAAAACCGCAATTTTTATACGGGTGCATGCAAAACAAATTTCTTGGTAGAGGGGTCTAAATACAACACAAACAACATTTTCCAAAAGACCAAAAAAGTGAAAAAGTATATTTTAACAAAACGCATTTGACTAGCAGGTCGAACAACAGATGTTCTTAAACCCTGCTGACTGCCATAGCGATTGCCAAATAAACGGATCACCAGATGTAACAAAATGGATCTTTAATTATTACTTTAATACCAAACAGAAATTTATATAAATATATATGTGTTTTTACAAGCATATTAAAAAGATGTGTATTTTTGTATGTCTTATTTTAAAGTTTTGTTTTTAAGTATATATTATCTATATTTTTACTAATAAACATTTTTTTTTAATTTCTCAGTGATTTTATTGTTGATATGGAGAACTAGGTTCCTATAGAGATAGGAGAAGTGCACTATCCCCACACGCCCTTAAGAGTTTTAGAAATTTGGTGCCGCGATTTCTTTAGCCCAGGCTTCCCTTTGGGCTTTATTGGAGTTTTAACAGCAAGGTGAACTCAGAGTTCTCGAAATCTTTTTTTCATTGGTGGTCCTTGAGGAAAATCTGCTGGTCCTCACTATTATTTCTTTTGCAAAATACCCAAATTGTGTTGGTCCTTTGCAAAATTTTGGCGGACAGGACCTTTGGACTAACACTTTTGGAGAACTCTGAACTTCTATGAATTTTTCAAGTCTCTGTTTATATCTTTTGTAATAACAGCCATGTTTTTTTCTTAAATTTCCACATTTTTATGATTTTGTCAGTCCCATCGGTTACCATCTATCCAGTGGTCAGTCAAGAATCACCAATGGTTATTTGTGTTATATTATTTTGTTCTATTTATAGATTGATGTTAATGTAAGAGGTCTTCTTAATGTTATTGCGTGAACCCCTGAGGGTTCACGCATATATATTGGTTGATGTTGTAGTCTTTCGGAATACCGGAAATTCCTACTGTCTTTTTGGAATACATCTGTTCTTTTCTATGGCCGCCTGCGTAATAGGTAATTAGTTGATCTAATGAATATGCATTAGCGTTCTACAGTTGCTATAGAGATAAGTGTTAATCGAGGCTGATTGATATCCTACACCAGTAGTTAATTAAATTAGAGTCGCATATGTTAAGTTATCTAAATTACAAGCTGGATGCACATTGGAGATTAAGCGACCGTCAATTGATAGGTCGTTTTAAAACTGAGCCATTTAAGCGTTATTAAAAAAGAGCAAAGTCCGTTTAAGCAGCAATTAAATTCTATGTCCAGGAAAGATGCAAACAAACAAGGAGTTTTTAAAACTGTTCCTATTTTAATTAAAATAGCAAAAATGGAATTATCATTAGTCAATTACTTTAATCATAGCATGGAAGTAATATTTAAAAGGAATAACAACGACTAATTAGCATGTATTAATGGCATGCAGAGCTCTGTACTAAAGTCATATGATTTTATCCAATAATAGTCTCAGCGGATATTTACCTTCAAGTATTTTAAATTTATGTATATGTAATAAATGTCATTGATTACATTATTGAAACTGGACAACTAAAATCGGGATAATAAGTTCGTAAATATCTATTTTAAAAAGTGTTTTAATACAGTTCCCAGCAGGCACACAACATTGATTTAACATTGAATCAATGTTTATTTTCTATGTTGAATCAATGTTGAATTATTATTAGATTTTGCAAATTTGTATCAACGTTGAAATCCTACGTTGAATCAACGTTGATATTCAACTTTGAATCAATATTGAATAATGGTTGCTTCAACATTGTTTAAACCAATAACTTACCTTGAATTCAGATTGAATTCAGGGTGAATACCATATTCAACACGGAATCAAAAGTTTCATTCATCCTGTATTTTCTGTTTGTTGCATTCCATAATTTTATACTGTAGCAATATTCAAGCTAGTGTCTTCTCAAGGCCCTCTACATGTACATGCTAAATGTCATAGCAACATTCTGCCGCAGGAAACTTTATCCAATAACTGCTCCATCAGACCAAAGTATAAAAATTAATCTCAGAAAAAAATTGATGAACTTTAAAAAATATCATTGCCTGGTCATATTTGACATGGTGTGGGCTTTTGCTCATTGTTGAAGACTGTATGGTGACCCAAAGATATATAAATAATGTTTTTTAGTTGATGATTGTCTTGTTAACAATAGGTAACAAAAAAAAAAATGGAATATACGCCATTGACTGTCAATTACTTGTAGAAGAATTTTCAACAATAAAACTGAGAGACCACATTCTTGTGATAAGAGCATGGCTTGACCATGATGATGTCAACAACCAATCAACTGAATAACAAATATGTGTGTTTAGGGCTTTCCTACGAACCATAATTTAACCCCAAGATTTTTTAACATTTAACGATATGCATATAAAACACAAGTTATCATCCCAGAGAAATAATGAAATAATCAGCAAAAAATAAACAAATATTTCCAATATTGAACTAGTATCCTAATTTTGAAGGCACGCAACCCTTAATACACATATTTTTGCCCAATGTCTATTCTAAATATCTGAGTGATCAAAATATAAAACAAAGTTTGCTGTTCCTACTCGATGTATTCTAATGTCCAACCACTGATTATAGAGAAATATTCAATACGATAAAACTAAAATAAATTTATTTATTAATAGTGAAAACTTAAACTTCTTTCTTTTCCCATCCTGTCTTTTTGGAGCCCATTTTAGAAAGGTTGTTGTTGGTCAGACACTTGTTATTCCGTGATTCCATAGGTCTTCATGATGACATCTACAAAATCAAAAGTTATAACATTGTCAAGTTTAATACTGTTCAACACATTTAACTATTATAATAACTTCATAATGATGATATTTGAAGTATAAATCAAAAGCATAAGAACTGGTGAAAACTAAATGAAAGTTAAACTTCCATCAAAATCTCAACTACATTTCCTTTTATATAGACCAGAAGGTATAATCTGCAAGAAAATCCTAAATACTACATTTAAACTTGAACAAATTGAAGGTATTATCCACTTATGTCTTTTTCTGTTTTACTTGTGCTACTTCAAGGATATCTGCCTGATTGACATATACGAGGGTTGTAAAGGGGGTTCTTAACACGAAAACACGTGAAATAAAAATCCCCAAAACGCTGCACGGAAAATAAAAATTGGGATAAACGAAGCACGAGAAATAAAATCGTAAATATTAAGGAAAAAGTACTCAAAGTTATTACTCAGTCGTTCTTGGAGATCATACAGTCATGATAATGGACACGAAGACCCTCGGTCACCTTTTTCGCGTCCGCTAGTTGCATCGGATTTGAAAAAAATTATTCATAACTTGATAGCAATTAATATCCTGGGATACATAATTTAAAATCCAGACTGACTTGAAATTTAGTTCCGGTTTACTTTTTTATCAAATGTGGGACAAGCACAAGAAATTAAGAGTACCAACACGAAACACGGAACATAAATAAGGGAAACACAAATGACGATGACGAACCAAAGACAAGAAAACGAGAAATAAAAAGGTCAAAAACGTTGCAAATAACTCTTAACAACCCTCATATATGATATACCCTTCATCTTTGATTACCTTGTCAATACACTATTTCAATTTTGACAATAAAATATTAAAGGTTCAACTTGGTGAGCCATATAGCTTCTGACCTTTCCATCCAAATTTTGTAAACAACTCAAGCCCCTTTTATGAGAATTCGTGTAACTGAATTGAACAGGTAAATAAAGATAAAATTTCATTCTACTTTTGATTCAATCATATGATGAATTCAAATAGTCAACGATAAAATTCATGAGACGTTGCAAGGTAAATCGGTAACATGCTAAACATCCCCTTTTCCTCGTGTAAAATTTCAACATTTCAGTACAGTTTTCATAACAACATGATATGCTCACATTTCTAAAATACGATACTGTATTTACTGTAATCACAACAATTTATATATACTTACGATAAAATATAAAAGCTGTATACAGGAAAGATATTGATAAAAACTCTGTAGAATCACCTTGTGGTCTCGAAAGCGGATATTCAAACTTTGGCAACAAAAACAACTGCGCATGCGCATATCTGAATTTGTCTTAAAATAGAAATGTTAAAAATGCCGCGAAAATTTAAATCACTATTCCAATAGATCTATCGGTTGTTTATATTACAAGTTATCAACCATTGTTTATGTACTGATGTATACGTCTTTCTCTTTAGATTGTTAAAAGAATAGAAAAGAAAAAAAAAGGAATGAAAACAAGATATTTGACATCAGCAGCCACGGAAAAAGGGGGCATATTTTTAGGGGAAGGGGTTATTCACAAATATTTATATTTACTGTATGATTCTGTATGCAAGCTGGTTCTATTAATTTATTATGTTTTGGGGTGGGGTGAAATTTGGGAATTTCTATTATTTGGGGTGCAAAGTTCATGATTAATTTATGCTGATATACACTGCGATTGTTTTATATATAATTCTATAATCACCACGACAATTAGTCACAAATCTACTTAATATTCTATTTTATGTGAATATCGTTGTCAATTTAAAAGAATTGTGATGTGTCCAATACTTCTTTTGACAATTCTGGTATCCACAACTACTGGGTTTTATATATTGTTTAGCCAACGTTGATTAAATGTTGGTGTTTCAACACAATGTTAATTTAACGTTGATTAAATGTTCTAATTTCAACGTTGTATTGTCAACGTTGAATCGATGTTGAATATTTGTTGATCAATGTATAACCTAAAATCAACAAAGATTCAACGTTGATTCAACAAAGTGTGCCTGCAGGGTTAATATAACACGCTACAGCAAAAATAAAAACAAACAGACAAAATGAGCTGGACCCTATCTGCCATAACCGCAAATTCATGTATACGAATTAGTTTAAAGAATAGAAACGTTTGTGAATATTTTAATTGACTGGTATACACGCATGACTTGGATTATTCATATTTAATAAAAGGGGGTCCAAACATATTTTTTGTACACTCATATTCTTAAATTTTTAAGAAATGGCGTCTTAACTGTCTGTAAATATTAAAATTGAAAACGATCCACCCATGTTCTCCAATTTCATATGCGCTAGCTGTCGGCTTAAACTATTTTAAAAGATCGAAATAAACAGAAATAGGAAAATTAGACTAAAATCAACATTGAACGAATTACTCTATTCGGCAGCGTACATCAGCGGAATGTAACGAGTGGACTATTCGGGTTACTTCGCACGTAGCCTGGAGTCCTGGCTAATCTTGTCGGTATAGCCAGGCGTTTATCAATATACTGCCTGTTAATGATTGGTTAATCCTAATTTGGTCGCGCAATGCACACTGAGAAAGCTAAATATGATTCTATTGTAAACATAAAATGAAGTTCTTGTCAATGAATCCTCTGGCAGGTAGAAAATTAGGAGGCCTTGTTAACTAAATATATGAATAAAAAAAAATACAGGTTTTTCTTCAAATTTCAAACATTTTAAAAAAAATGATAAAATTCAACATACAGGACATATATATCACATGTACCAAGTGGTTTGCGATGTTAAACAATGCATTCAATTTTTTTTTAATTTCTAGACCACGTTCATGATGCAATTTGTCTAAGCAGTCGTTCAGTGCATAATATATGACGTACATGTATGCACATGTATATGCTAGCCAGAAGAATTTTCCATATATTTTTTAGCTTTTTCAAAAATTCTATACAATCGATGCAGACAATATATTTAAGCATATTACAGCTATCAATTTTTGCCATCATCATATAGTTCAAATTCAAACCAATACACAACAGCAGTCACATGACCTGTTTCCTCAGAAACGACCTTCACCTTTTTTTTCCATTTTCAAAAAAGATGGTGGATGATATTCTGAAATTTCTTCAAAGGTCAAAGGTTAAAAGTTCAAATGGTGATGAAAGTTTTGTGTTGGATAACTCTAAAAGATCAATATCAACATGAGTCGTTATCTGAAATTCAGATGTTTCCTCACATACCTCCCCCCTCCCCGACCCCCATGAAAGAAAATGACCAGTCCCTTATGTTTGCCCCAAAAGAACCCCGGCTACAAAATCTAATTAATTCCGGAATATTCCTATGCGCCATACCGGAAACGGGTCCAGTTATTCTTTTTGGAATTTCCAGTTTTACTTTCGTTTTCAACATGTTTTGTGTTTTCTGCATACACATTTATTCAAGTTAATTATTTAGGGTGAAAGTTTAATATTTAATATTAATTGAGAGAGGGTTTTAATCAGTTTAACATCGTCGCGATCGTTGTATTATGACAAGAAATAAATCCTTTCGTTTTGTTTGATCGATGTACTAAAAAAAGAAAGATGAAAGTGGAAATTTTCATATTTGACAACTGTGCTACATATACAACCAATTCAATGTAACTTGGAAATACATTAGTGTCAAGGGAACAGTCTTTCGTAACAGATAGTCTAAGGTATTAGAGTAAAAGAAAGGATGACCTTGACATTTTTTTTTTCAAAAATAAAATCGAAAGAGGGGGTGGTGTTTTAAGATATGTTCTATTTGATGTTTCAATGCTAAAAATAAGGAAATCTTATTCAAAAAGTCCACAGCCTTTCCAACTGCATCCTCAAATATATATTTTCTGTACTAATTCATCTCAATACAGATTTACTGACATGCAATGCTAGAAATGGTTTCCCTAAAACAATTTCTTCAATATAAATATTTATTAAAACAAGTTCTTCAATATATAAATATGTATTAAAACAAGTACAAATATGGACACACGTTCTCTTTTTATTTAAAATTATGTACAGGTACACATTCAAATTTGGTGACTCAGCATGAGTTTTTTTTAATTATCAAGGAGTTTGGTACTTTTAGTAGTTAATAAACTGTAGTACAAATATGAGGGGCCTGATGGGGGGGTCTCATCACGATTCACAAGTTGATTTTTTTGTCAATCACGATTCACAGAAAATAAATTTCCATGATCACGGATCACGAAAATATAAAAAGAGTATAAATCTGTAGAAAACGGATCACGATAGCGAAAATGTGCCGATCACGAAGAATAAAAATAACCCATCAGGCCCCTCAAATATGTTTTTTTGTCTTATGTTATCATATGTATGTCATTTAAAAGCACAACAAAACTTATGTTGTATTGTTATATATGTAAACCTGACTTTAAATACATCTTCTATGCTTTATGCTTTAAGCATAGCATGCAAAACTGTCATGGAAATTAGAAGTTCCTTTATAATAGTATTAATTACAGATGGAATATTATTTTCACTGGAAGAAATTTAACAGTATTTGTTCCTTACAGGTACATATTATTTGTTACAAACAGAACAGTTACTGCCTTTTGATGAAGTAAATATGTGGTTATATTGACTTTTAAAAACTGATAATATTAACTCAGTCTTTATACTTTATACCCAAAAAATTTGTACATTAACATTTTACCAAAATTATACGTGAAAACACATAAAATTTAGTCCAATGGATATAAACTGTGTTGTTTAACATTTCACAGCGGTATATATAACATATTACTTTTATTATTCTTCCCTTAGTTTATTTATTTTGTATTTACATTGTATCATAGATCAAATTTATTTGTTCAGTGTATGTTCACTGGTGTTAATATATCTTTTGATTGAGTTAAGCCATTTCAATTGATATTTTATAGTGTGTCTTTCTATGTTGTGATGTTACACTATTGTTTCAGATAAGGGTGAAGGTTTGGTACCATTAAAACGTTTAAACCCGCTGCAATTGTTTGCACCTGTCCTAAGTCAGGAATCTGATGTTCAGTAGTTGTCGTTTGTTGATGTGGTTCATAAGTGTTTCTCGTTTCTCGTTTTTTATTATATAGATTAGACCATTGGTTTTGCCGTTTGAATGGTTTTACACTAGTAATTTTTGGGGCCCTTTATAGCTTGCTGTTCGATGTGAGCCAAGGCTCCGTGTTGAAGACCGTACTTTGACCTATAATGGTTTACTTTTATAAATTTTGACTTGGATGGAGAGTTGTCTCATTGGCACTCATACCACATCTTCTTATATCTATGTAAGCCTTTTCTTTGGGTTGCATGTGGTGTATTGTATCATGAATATCAATTTTCAATATTCATTTTTAGAAGAAAAAAACTAAAATAATACTTTTAATTGAAAAGCGATTTTTGTCATCTTGTGAAATTTTAGTGTTTTTGGAATTATATTGAAAACTATAACCTTGATAACAGGATTCATCAGACACTCATCATATTGAATGTTAGTTACAATCTTTATATAATTTGACAGAGATTTTTCCTTTTTTTTTACAGAAATGGCAGAATTTGACAGACAACATCAAGTCAGTTTAAAATTTAAACACATCAAAGTGCAGGTGATAACTGGGTTGTTTTTTAATGAACAGGTAAGTAAACTGGATCATAGAAATATGTAATAAAGATAAATAGGCTTGCTTTATTGATTAGATTATTGCAATCCAGTAGTAAGTATTTCCTTCATATGCAGACTGAGAACATGCTGTGAAAAGAGGGTCAGTCAGGATAAAATTGTACCATAAATGAGAAAAACTGTTAACCATCAACTTTAGCAAACTCAAATGAGATGCAAAATGAAATATATTTGACTTTTAATATTAAAAGTGTAGGCTTCAGATCAAAAGAAACTAGATTCCATTTAAAATCTTTCAAAAGTTATGGTCAAGTAGTGTAATAACTATACAATTCCTGTCTTTTGATAAAGTAAATATGTGGTTTTATTGACTATAATTTAACCCCCATATGTTTACTTTTTTTTCTATGTCAGGAACCCTGTCAATGGTTTTCTTTTGTTATATCTAAGTAATATTTTGACTTACATGTTGACCTCTAGATGTCCTTTGGTTTTTTGTGCTGCTATGTTGCTATCTCATTGACATATATACCAATTATATGTTTTTTTTATTCATATTTTGACAGACAGATGTTGTAGTCAACAGTACATCACAGAAGCTCCATCTTAACGATGGACTGGGTTCCAAGGCTTTATTTAAAGCAGCAGGTGACCAGATTCAATCAGAAATTTTAGCCAAATATCCTGATGGTGTTGCCTGTGGGGAGCTGGCTATATCAGGGGGACATAGCTTGTATTGTGCCTTAGTTTTCCATTGCTTTCTCAAGAGATGGACAGATGGTGACAAGGACAATGCTGAAGAGGTAATTAATCACTCATGCATAGAAAGTAGGTCAAGGTCTTTCACAAACATATATGCAAGAAAAGAACAAGTTGACTCCAGATTTCTTTTTGTTGGATGTGATGTTGGGTTGATGTCTCATCTATTTTATTCAAATTTAAGATGGATTATAGGAATAATTCATATGTTTTCAAGAGTACTTTTTTCACTGTTTAATGCCATACAAGAATACCAATATTCGTACACTACAAAACTATTTCTCAAGCAATATTTGAAAAAGATTTTATCAGTATAGTATTTGATTTTCATATAGGTTTTAAAACAGATAGTGATGTCATCATTGAAAGAAGCTCATGAAAAACGTGACGTGCAGTCTATAACATTTCCTGCTTTGGGTCGTGGATTTAACAACTTTAAAGCAGACAATGTTGCCAAGTTAATGTTCCAGTGTGTCACTGACTTTGAAGAAAGTCTTAGTACCGAGCCAACAGTTAAAGATGTACGATTTGTGATATATCCAGGGGATGAAGAGGCTGTTGAAGTAAATATTTTATATTTTATTCATTTACAGGTGGATAAAAAGGTTAATGGACTAATTGATTGAGTGATCAGTACATATGACATATAGACAAAAGGATTTTCAAAGACACAACTTTCAACCAGAGATCAAAGGACGAGGATAAAAAGAGAGCCAAAAGATACCAAAGGGATATTTAAACTAATAAGTCAAAACAAACTGACAATGTCATGGCAAAAAACGAAAAAAGACCAAAAGACAAACAACAGTATACAAAATACAACATAGAAAGACTGAGTAACACGAACTCCATCAAAAACTATTGTGACACCCGTTTTATTTGTTGACATCTTACATGCATATTTAGGATGATATCATATCAACTGGAGATCATGACTCAACATACAAAATCACTTTGTCTCCTCTGGGACTTGAACCCGGGACCTATGTGTTACAAGGCAGCGCTCTAACCGACTGAGCTAAAGAAGTACTTCCCTAGCTCAACCACTTATGGCTGGCTAAGTATCTACTACATATTCTAAGGGAAGCAATCCTGTCACATTTCCCCAACCTCAAGTCATTATACTATAATGATGATATCTTCAACACTAATCCCTGGCTAGGTAATTCTTCTATCCATGGATTTTTATTGTTGGGTTTCAATTGTAACTGGAGAGCATGACTCTACATACAAAATCTCTTTGTCTGATCCTCCGGGACTTGAACCAGGGACCTCTGTGTTACAAGGCAGTGCTGTAACCGAGTGAGCTAAAGAATACTTCACTGGTTAACTGCTTACTGGCTATCTACTACATATACTAAGGGAAGCAATCCTGTCAAATTATATGATTTGTTACCTCACTTTGTAGGAAATTTTAGTCTGACAAAAATAAATTGTCAATTCTTGTTTGTTTGAAATACTAAAAGCAAAGGAAAAGTCCTATAATATTTGATTTATAAATTAAGTTATTGTTTTGTAGGCTTTTATAGAAGAAGCAAAACAAAGAAGTCAGAATGTTATCACTACAATGGGTAAGATCAAAGATTCTATAATATATGAGGGTCTGGATGGGGTTAACAGAATTGAGAATAATGGGCAAAATGTGCTGAATAATGGGCAAAGAGTATAAAGAATAGAGAAAAAAGGGGCAAACAATAAAGAATAGAGAATATTGGGCAAAACAAATGACCTAAAAAAATTAAAGAAATTACAGAAATCAAGCACCCCATCCAGACCTTCATATATTTAACAAATAGTTCATGGCAGATTGGGCCATATGACAGTTATCTTCCAAAAAGTATATTCAATGCCTCACAAATTATTTGTTTTATTTCTAAATGCTAACTAATTTTGAATGATATTTTAATTATTAAAATTAGGGGAAATATCAACGATTCTGATTAAAGACATCACACATTAATTCTACAACAAATGTTTAGTACATGTAGGAAGGCAGACTTAATATTTTTTACATATTTATATATAAACAAAGACAATTAACTGAAGTAAACTCAACGCTTAGGAGAATTGTTCTGGTTGTGATTTGTGACCCTGTAAATCTTTTTTAGTGAAAACCAAATACTGTTGATTCAATTATTTTTGTGTGTACCAATTTTTAGTTGATTGTGGAAAACTAATTTGATTTTGTGGTTTTGCCACAGTAGCCTATAGAAATTTTAAAATTCATTGAATATTTAAATTCTTTGTTCACCTATTTACCCGCAAAATCCACGAAAAATTGGTATCCAACGAATAATAATGAATCCACAATACTTAGAAATTATGAATTAATTATTTTTGAAATTGTATTTTAGAATATTCCACAGATATAGGAAATGTTAGGTTCACACTAGTTCGGGGATCATTAACAAAACAAGTTGTAAGTATAGAAAATAATGAATATTTTAAAATCTAACAAAGTATGGAAATTGGAAAGCCGAAGATCACATTC
This sequence comes from Mytilus coruscus, assembly GCA_017311375.1. NCBI lineage: Eukaryota > Metazoa > Mollusca > Bivalvia > Mytilida > Mytilidae > Mytilus > Mytilus coruscus. The sequence continues at coordinate 91,899,116 of CM029597.1, read as the reverse complement.
AGAAGAAGGAAAAACATCATAGAACAAATGGAAATTAAAATCATATGCCTGAATTACTACAGGCAATTTTTCATGGAAATGGTTGATGGAGGAAAGTACAAACATTTTATTGAGTGCCAAAGTCCAATATTTTATGAAAATCATAAGTTCCAGTTTCAAAGTCCATAATGTTCCGGCATCTGGAATACACTGATTGATTGATTAGTGTTTGCCTTATGTCACATCAGCACAAAAAAGGCTATATTGTGGCAAGAGGTATTTCAAAAAATTGAACAAAATGCAGGGTCTTTTTCTATTCAGACAATACTAAAACTTACTTATTTACAAATATAATTCAACAATAACATTAAGAGATAAAAAAAATTTAACCACTTCAACCTACGGTATTACAGCATGTTTATATTTGAGAAAATATTCCAATTTTTTTTTTTTAAATGAAGCAATTGTTTGAACTGGAATAATGTTATCCAAAATACACATATATTTACAAGAATTGTAATCTTGAACTTAATACAGCCTTCAAAGGCATGCTTTATATTATTCATACCTAATTAATTGTAGAAAGATATTTAAGGACCAAACATAATTTTTGATTTCTTTATTGATAGCTGCTTAAAATCCAGCAGAATTCATAAACATAATTAAATATGAAGTCGAGGGTTAAAGGCTTGCGCTTTGTAATAATACTTTGCAAATGAAAGAGATTAGAAACCAAAGGGTTAGTCAAACTCATAAGTTGAAGACAAACTCAAAATGTCATGAAAAAATACAAAAAAACGGGAAAAACAGTCTAGACAACACTTAATAGAAAATTAAAGACTGATCAACACGAACCGCACTAAAAACATGCTCCACAGAAGTCACCTATCCTGTTGACCATTGAAGGTACAACTTTCTATATTACAAATAACCTCTTATGAAGAGAAGTTGTTTTGTCACTCAGAGTTATTACATTCACCAACATTTTTAAAAAGCCTCTGTTGATGAAACTATCACGAAATAGCATAGTACTTTAACTGGAGAAGCAAACATGGATCTGTATAAATACACATATTTTTAGATTTCTGAGATTTGGTTTTTGAGCTCCAGTTATAAGAAATACATTTTCAAAATGCTCAAGTGGCTCAACAAGTTATGGTTCTGAATATGGGATGAAATTTTTGGAGTATGATTATCGTACTCAGACTTAGAATCAAACCAAGCAAAATACTGGATTTAGCGTTTCAAGCACACATTTTGTACTCAAACGATGTACTGAGTAAAGTTATATGAGAGTCGTAATGGGGGTACCTTCATGACGAATAACGGTAAAAATTCTTGCCAAATGACGTTAACGGTAATTTTTGGTGCATGACGATAAAATGCACACTTTCTTTTAGACGATAAGAAAATCGACTGATTTTGACGAATCACGTTAAATTTTATCCAAAAATGACGGTAACAATAATTATTTGAGACCTCTGACGAATCACGATAAGGATATTTTGACAAATCACGGTAAAATTTTAACCAATTTGACGCTAACGGTAGCCGAAAATGACTGTTTGACGCCTGATGGTAAAGGGCATAACTACCCTCTTATATGACAGAGGGCCCAAAATAGACAAATATTCAAGCAAAGAAACACTATTGATAATTCTCTGAAATATGTTTGTAATATTTGCCACTGGATGTTAAGCACCAATCATTCAATCAAATATTAGTTCTCACAACACATTGCATGCAACTTCTTGTTTTTTTTTTTGTACAGTGTGATGTTGTAGTGAATGAAACACTAGAAAACCTGGACATGAGTAAATCGCCCATGTCTAAAGAACTATGTGCAGCGGCAGGGCCTGGTCTGCATCTATCATTGAAGCAGAATGTTGGAGATAAAATAGAATACGGACATATTGCTGTGACAGGGAATGCAGATCTGACCAATTGTAAAGCGGTCTACCATGGAGCACTTCCTCTATATAAAGAATCCTCCAAGATTGAATGCAGACAGGTAAAATACATTATTTTGAATATTAATTTTCCTGTAGATCAAGTAGGTGTGTCACACATTTGAATTTGATGTGAACGTTATCAAAATAGATGCTCCATGATAATCAAGATGTGGCAAATAATTCTGTCAAGAGAGGTTCCAGAGTTATGGGACTTTGTCAGATAGATAAAAGGCATTTTTTTAAATGTCATGCACTAGCTCTAGTATGCTTGAATAAAATTTTTACAAACCCAACACTGTTGTTGGGATTGGTGGATGTGGGCTTGCTTTTGATTTTTTAAATTTTCTGGTTTGTCATTTCAGAGTTATGGGACCTTTTTTATTTTTGCAACAATTTCAAATAAGGGTTATCATGGGCTCTTGGCACAGCTGTTTTATTTATATATTGAGACAAACAACTTTTTTATCTTTAGGCAATCAACATATTTTTGATGCAGTGTTTTATGGAAGCTACAGAGTCAGGGTTCCATTCAATATCCCTACCACCTCTTGGAACTGACCTGAAGGGCTATTCAGCAGAGTTATCAGCTGAGGCTATCCAGGGGTCAATTATAGAGTATTTGAGTGGAAATTGTGATGATACCTCTCTACAAAATATATATTTGGTGGTGCACCCTTCAGCAGGAAACATATTTAAGGTAATTGACAAAAGCTTCTTCATACAAAACAAATTATAAAACATTTGTTTGGCTGTTTGGTCATTTTCAGTTCCAAATGTTACATGAATAATTAGGATGAAAACAAATTAAACAATAAACCAATTAGGTATCATTGGCAAAGTGAGTAGATTGAAAGGAAGGAAGAACAATTCGACTGCTATTTTAAAATGATTGAATGTTGCCTATTACTAGAATTTTGCCTAAATTACTCAGCTTCTTAGCCTCATAGAGTTAATAGAGTTCTGTAACCTATATACAATGTACACCAGTCTCATCTATTTAGCATCTACTTTTGTACTGTCACAGAATAGAAGTTCCTTCATACTATAAGTTCCAAAAGGAAAAAATATTCTGGAATATTATTTCAACAGGAATAAATATTACAGTATATGTTCCTAACCATGCTAACAGAATAAATGGTATAGAATATTTGTTCCAACAGGAATAGATATTATGACAGTACCACACAAACAGAATGCTATGATCCATGATAAGGTTAATAACTCTTGAAACATGGTGAACTGATTTTCATGCTTACACACAACTTACTCACAGTTTTAAACTGTTCATTTATTCAATATATAATGCTACATTTATATCCTATTCAATTGTTCAGTCTTCAGTTTTTTATGTTTTGTTTTGTAGACTGTTGTTCGTATTTTAGTTGTTTTTTTGTTTTTTCATGGCTTTTTCAGAGTTTGAATATGCTTTTGGTATCTTCCCCTTCTCTTTATTCGATGTGGGCAAATAAATTCCTAAAATAACCTCTCATTTTGTGTGAAATGTACCTACCTTTTCATAAAATGCTTTTGAAAGACTTAATGCGGAAATTGGCCTAAGTATTGAATAAAAAGAGATGTGGGGTAATGTCAACGAGAAATTATTGCAATGATTTTATTAAGGGGAAAAATATGACAGTATCTGTTTTTTTTAGATTTGCAATACCGGTAATAAAAAATCGCATTTATAATTTCAGAAGTGGTTTTCCTTAATAATTCTTTTGCTATTGCATCAATTAGATTCACATTTTTGCCAGTGGTCAAGGATTGGCAATAATAAATGGATGCATCAAATTCTGACTTTTGAACTAAAAAAAACCTCTATGTGAGAAACTTTACAATAACAGTAATTATACATCAAAAGTTCCCAGTACTGTTTAAATGTCTCATTAGTGTGGAGTTATTTTAAAGACACAACTGAGTGACTGCTGAACCCTATTTTATTTTCTTAATAGGCATTCAAAGATAAAATGTTTCGCTATGCAAAAGGCAAGGAGAAGCTTGACAAGACATTGATAGCAAAAACGCCAAAAAAGGGAGAACCACCGGCCAGTGTAGAGAATATGCCATTAAACTTAGTCCAAATGCCTCGTAAGCCTGCCAGAGGTACAAAACAGTGGTATATACAAATGTACCAGAATGACCTAATGACCCCTCCATATTGGACTTATTTCCCTGGAGGTCAAAGGTTAAGGAAGTTGAAAGTTGATCCAACATTTGCTTCAAAAGGTGTTTTCAAACTAGTAGATGTTGAACAAAAAACTTTGCAAGCCGTTAGATCTTTAGTGCAAAAGACTTGGAATGAGGATTCCTTTAAACATGGACGTGATGCTGCTGGCTTAGTGGATCTTAAATACAATAAAATCGAAGTCACAGATGTAAAAAGACTGGAGAATCTCAATTTATTCGAAAAATATGCCAGTTTCCGTCAACACATGTTTGGAAAAGTTCTCAACCAGTCGAGTACCTTTCGATCACCGGAAGAATTTTCAAAGTCAAAAGGTCAGCTGTTAACCACACATCACATAGATCCTTGTTTGACAAAGGATATTTACAGAGAAATAAATGAACATTATGTTTTCCATGGGACAAAGCCGGAGAATATAGAAATAATCTTAGCCACAGGCCTAGACAGTCGGATGGCAGGAGCTAATGCTATGTTTGGTCAGGGAGTGTATGGAGCAGAAAGCTCCACGAAATCAGACCAGTATACAGGTAAACTACAGTTAACTCTCGTTGTCTCGAACTCGGTTGACTCGAAATTTCGGATGAGTCGAAGTTTTCTCGTTGTCCCGAACTTTGTTCCATATAAATATATGTATTTCGACTCCTGATGAGTCGAAATTGGATGAGTTGAAATTTCGGTTGAGTCGAACTAAATTTACGGTCCCAAGGTTAACAAAAGCATTCAAAATTCATTATTTATCTCTAACTAATACACATATGTCAAAACATGACCTCCGGGATTTAAATGGATTGAAGAGTTAATCTGACAATACACGTGTAATTAAATTTCCGGTCACTGATTTATGACATTCTATTTCCACGAGTGTTTACCTAAGATTATCTTTTATCACCATGATAAATAATTAGTGATACATTGTTAAGTTTATGAAAAATTATTTAAAATGTTTACATAAAAAATTAATTAAATTAATCGTGATTTACACTGATGAGCTTGGATGTGTATAAAGTGGTAAACGGACAGAAAGTCACAGGACAAAAGTCACAGGACATAAAGTCACAAATTTGATAGGACAAAAAGTCACAAATAATTTGTTGACAATTGTATGAAAAATAAGAGAAAGATCTTGAAATATTTTCTTTTTATTACATATATTAATTTTTAAGTTTAGGAAATTGTTCATAAGCCTTGATAACTAAAAATTTATTAAATTTTGATCATTCAAAAGATATATTTCTTGGCACCATGAAGCCATTTAAGTACCAAGCCACTTTGACATTTTGTTTTCATAACAATTTTTTGATCATTATTGATATTTATTGAATAAATTTTAATAACAAAGTTGCTTTATATATGATAGTTCAAGAAAAAAACAAAAAAAATATTTTTAAAATTAGTGTTTTCTTGTTAAAAGAAAAATAATCTCAAAACTGAATTGTGACTTTTTGTCCTGTGACTTTTTGTCCGTGACTTTTTGTCTGTGACTTTTTGTCCTGTGACTTCTGTCCTACATTCTATAAAGTGGGGATTAAGACTTCCGTTGGTGATCACATAAAAACTACTCAATCGGCGTCTTTTATCTTTTTGTATTTTTTCTTTAAAAGAAAGATTGAGATAAAAGAAAATAAAAATAAATCTAAATTTCTTAAATCTCTTGTATCCGAGAATTAACAATTTTGTCAAATTTAAATGACTTAAATAACGCTAAGATCGATTGGAAATTACTCTCTCGGATAAAAGCCACAGGGAAAAATTGTAACTGTTCAAAGAAATAATTAAATAAATGAAAACAATGTTATTATAATAATGAAAGACCATAACATACAAATCCATCGATATGAGACCAGAATATCGATCCCCTTCCCATATTCATCCGGATTTATTTTAGCTTTACCAAGCTAAGCAAGAGTTGTGTCCCTTGGTCTGTCGAACTTCCAGTTTTCGTTTGAGTCGAACTACGGGTATCTCGAAATACTTCTCTGGTCCGGCTGACTTCGAGATAACGAGAGTTGACTGTATAAATAAAGGTTTTTCAGGGTTTTTTGCTACTTAAAATTAAAATAGAATACTATGCATATCTTGTACATTTACATCTTCATGTTCAGATAACAGTGAAATCTTGGTAATCAAAGTGCTTGTAAGCACTGAAGGGTAAAGATTGCTTTAATTTATCAGTGGGAAGTAAAATTAAACATTGCATTGTATAATGCATTGGTTGTAGTTGATTCAACTACAATTATGGACAAAGGAAGACAACTCTAATTTTAAAAATTACTTAAACAATGACATCATTGATAATTTTAGAACAGATATTAGATTCCTGCACCTTTCACAAGTTATGCAATTTTCTTGACAAATATTATATCACATTGCAACTTGAATATCTGATTATATATTTTATTGATAAATTTCTGGAAATGTTCATGGATAGGATGTTTAGAATGTTATGATCAATTGCACTATATTGTGTGTGTCTCAAAAGTAGTGATAAACCTTGGAAGATTTAGATATCAAGTCAGTACCTTAGGGTTTTAATTGCAATTCATGCAATCTTTACCCAAAAATCCTTATTTGGCATATATTTGACAGATAACTTAGAACTGAACAAATGTACCAAGTATCAAGTTGATGTGACCACAAACTACCATTAATAAACCAAACCTAAAACGACTTTAAACCAAAAGTTTAAACTATCTTAAACAAACTCTTTAATCTGATATGGGACTGAGAGACTAACGGATGGCCGTGGGAGATCCCAGGGGGGTTTCCGGGGGTTGGAACCCCCCATTTTTTTTGACGATCATTGCATTTGAATGGGGATATATATTTGGAACCCCCCTGGGTTGAAACCCCCCCCCTTTTAAAAATTGCTGGATCCGCCCTGGATTGGCTAATAGACTGATGCACACATTGGAAAAAACAAACAATCTTAGACAAGGCCTTCTATATATCTTTATTTCTCAATAAACCATTTACATTGGAATGGTACAGAAAACACATAATATTAATAACAAATCAACAAATCAACATATATGAGAGAGATGTCAGCCCGGATCACACAACCCTTTATTAACAATTTTAATAAATTTGCAGAGTTTCGAAAGTATCAATTTTCTTTTGCAGGTCATAAGATTACTAAATTTAAGTGTATTTGGACGTTTTGAAAATTTTTCTTGAATAAATAAATGTTGGCAAATTTCCTGCATGACATAATGTAATGAAATTCGTCACCAATTTCATTCAAGTCGCATAATGTGCAGATTCTTTTTTCACGTTGGAAATTTTGCCATCTTCCTTGTTCAATAGGTAGCTTATGATTTGTTGTCCTAAACTTGCAGAGTTCTACTATTTCGTTGGTTTCTAAAATATCAAAATAACTTTCGAATTCAAGTTTTTGTTTAAATAACCGCTAACAAAGTGATTTTGACGAGTTTTCCACTTCACTATGCCAATTTTGTTTATATTGATCTTTCATACTTTGAACAACTGTGTTTACCAACCATCCCTTGTTAATAAAAGTTTGTGTGTTCCATACATATGCCAATCCACAATCATTTAGTATACTCATTATACTCGATAACCATGGAGACCCTACATTATTTATATTATTCAATTGATAAATCAGTTTGTATGTTATAGAGTACATTAAAAATATTTTGACACACATTAGAAAAAAAACTAGAGGCTCTAAAGAGCCTGTGTCGCTCACCTTGGTCTATGTGCATATTAAACAAAGGACACAGATGGATTCATGACAAAATTGTGTTTTGGTGATGGTGATGTGTTTGTAGATCTTACTTTACTGAACATTCTTGATGCTTACAATTATCTCTATCAATAATGAACTTGGCCCAGTAGTTATAGTGGAAAATATTTTGTAAAAATTTACAAAAATTTACAAAATTTATGAAAATTTAAAAAAATTGACTATAAAGGGCAATAACGCCTTAAGGGGTCAATTGAAAATTTTGGTCATGTTGACTTATTTGTAGATCTTACTTTGCTGTACATTATTGCTGTTTACAGTTTATCTCTATCTATAATAATATTCAAGATAATAGCCAAAAGCTGCAAAATTTTCTTAAAATTACCAATTCAGGGGCAGCAACCCAACAACAGGTTCTCCGATTCATCTGAAAAGTTCAGGGCAGATAGATCTTGACCTGATAAACAATTTTACCCCATGTCAGATTTGCTCTAAATGCTTTGGTTTCAGAGATATAAGCCAAAATCAACATTTTACCCCTATGTTCTATTGTTAGCCATGGCGGCCATCTTGGTTGGTTGGCTGGGTCACCGGACACATTTTTTAAACTAGATACCCCAATGATGATTGTGGCCAAGTTTGGTTACATTTGACCCAGTAGTTTCAGAGGAGAAGATTTTTGTAAAAGTTAACAGACGACGACGGACAACGGACGCAAAGTGATGAGAAAAGCTCACTTGGCCCTTTGGGCCAGGTGAGTTAACAAACAATCTTTTTCACTTCTGTTTTGATTCTGAAGCAAATTTATTGTTTTCCCTGAAGAAATTTAGAATCAAACAATTTATTTAGAAAAAGAAGCATCTCACTTTCCAGACAAACAAAAGATGAATGGTTATTGCCTTACACAAAATTTAATTTTTATCACATCTTTTATTACAGTTTGAGTGTCCTTACTTTTTGTCAGAATATATTTGTTTTCTTTTATATATTTTTTTTATGTTTCTTTCCCAGATGATAGAACTAACAGGGACATGTCACCCAAAAGCATGTTCCTGACGCGAATGTGCATGGGTGAGATATGCATTGTTGATAAACCACTACGCATGCAGAGGCCTCCCTGCAAATCTTGTTTGTCACTCAGATGTAAAAAAGAATGCCGAAACACTAACTTGTTTGATTCTGTGTTGGTCGATGGACCGTGGATATTTAGAGAAATGGTTGTGTACGATCATGCTCAATGTTACCCAGAATTCCTTATAAAATACCAACGTGTTAAATAGACTGTTCCTGCTTGAAACAATGATACAGAAGGAGATAAAATAATAGAAATGTGCCATAATGTCCATTTGTTTGGCATAATGGCTATATTTGACATAATGCTTATATATTTGCCATACTATCTGTATATCTGTCTTTCTATGGAAACACATCTTGTCAACACCATTTAAATGTTTAAACTATAAAAGTACAAGAGCATAATCAAAACGTGTGTATATAAATCAAAGCATCATCAAAACTTGTGTACATAAATTAAAGCATCATCAATACTTGTATATAAAATCAATCCCCTTATGAAAAATTCTGGATCCGCCACTGTTAAGATCAAGTTGACATCTAAGAGTTTAGAACCTTGTCAGACCAAACATTTTAGTAATATATACTAAACAGGATTTTCAAAGTTCTATCAAAATTATGATACAATTATATCTATAAATGGACAATCTTTTATAAACATGATTTACATTTAAATCTCAATTAGAAGAGGTCAAACTTTTTTGAACTTCAAGGTTATAGATTTCTGGTCAAAAAGTCAAAAACCATGTCTATATAAAGCAAGCTTAACAGCTTTGTTGATCTTCAAGAAATAATATACTTTATCAAAGTCAATCTGAAGTGAGAGATTCCGATAGAAAGCTTTTAACCTCTAACACTGATAAACCAAAATGGGTACATAAAAGAAAATCTATAGAATAAGTTCTATCTATAAGGAATTGGTGTAATATAAAGACATTTCACAACAGTAAAGTTCTGTCTCAGGCAATTCTTACACTTTCTCATTTGATACACCAGTTTTGTGTATATGTACATATGAGGGTCTGGATGGGGTTTACAGTAAAAGAGAATAATTGGTGAAAAGAATAGCGAAAAATGGTCAAAAATATAAAGAATAGAGAAAAATGACCTAAAAATCAAGAATTCAGAAATGAAGAACCCCGTCCAGACCCTTATATACTGTAAATTCAGAAATTATTGTGTGCATTTATTATTGCGATTTTGTCATTTTAGACTAAAATGCGATTTTAATTTTTGCGATATTGAGAAAAATCCTGTTTAATTCATATAAAAAATTTCAAAATGCGAGTTTAAATTATTGCGATTATAACCCTGTTGCATTTTTCGCAATAATTTCTGAATTTACAGTATGATCAATGTGGAATTCTATCTTGAAATTTTTACTCAAGACAAAGGAATGATTTATACAATTTCTTCTCATTTTGTGCCAAGTTTAATTTTCATTTTAACTTGATATTACATATAGTCTGTGATATGCTCTTAAATCTTCTGGCTTGGTTTTGCTGTATACTACTGTGGATTCATTATTATTCGTGGGATATCAAAACTCGTGGATTTTGTGGGTAAAGATTAACCATAAATTTATCCATTTTCTATTGGCTTGTATGCAGACTATGGCAAAACCAAGACAACAAATAATCCAAGATAATATATGTATGGTGACCTATAGTTGTTAATTTCTGTGTCATTTGGTCTCTTGTGGAGAGTTGTCTCATTGGCAATCATACCACAGCTTATTATATTTTATCAATCCACGAATATAAATGAATCCACAGAAACTAATTTTTATGAGCAATTTATTTATGTGACTTCTGTGAGTAAAAAGAATTTATGAGTATAAATCATATTGATTATGTTTAAGTCAGTCAGGGGTACTACTTGTACAAGTTATCTTTATTTACTTGAAGAAGTAAATGATAATATACTTATATATAAGTAAATTTGTTATTTTCATCTTTTCTTATAAAGTTTGAATAATCTCCCCTTAATTTTCTAAAAAAATTAATTGTATAAGTAATTTTATTTTACAATCCCTAAAATTCTCCAGTTTTGGGATGTAAATTCATGCCTTAAACAATTATTAAACTCATTATTTCAACAGAGAAACTAATTGAGCAAAGATCTTATTAAGATTAATAAGTATTTGCACAAGGCCTTCAAAAATTGCCCCATGGAGACTTGTAAATGAGCAGCGTTTTGAAGATAACAGACAAATGAGATTTTCATTTTCCATGAAGTTACACTTCAATTATAAGTAAAGACATTTGCAATGGACATACACTTTAAAATTCTGTTAGAGCAAAGAAGTCCTGAGAAATTCAAGAAAAGAAGATAGTATGACTTTTTTACTTGTGTAAGTAAAAAAATCTGAATGTCTAAGGGACATAACTAAGCCATTAAAAAAAAATACCTATACAAGTAAATAAAATACACTGGTATGAGTATCTTACAATTTTACTTATATAAGTATATTAATATTTACTTCTTCAAGTAAATAAAAATAACTTGTACAAGTAGTACCCCTGACTGTAAGATGGACCTCTTTCATGAATGTACAAGAGATTTATTATGTTTTACACATAGATGTTTGCGTTTCTTTCTAGTTAATTGACTTTTTAAAAAATTATACTTCTTGAACTATCTAAAATATCATAAAAATTGTACTTGTCCCAATGGATTTTGTTTGTGACTCCTGCAGATCTTGGGCTGAATTTTGGTACATTAATGTATAACGGCTTTTGTGCAGACCTTTGCAAAACCATAATTTTATTATCCATGAAAAATTCCTTTTTTCAACAATCCATGAAACTTGGGGTTTTACGAAAATAAAAAGAATCCACATTAGTTAGGAATGACCATTTAACTTCAAAAAAGGGGGGTATGGTTTTTTCCTAAAAAAATATTCTGATTCCAAATCTGATGAAAAAAAATATTGTCGTCAAGCAGATGACAGAAAAAAATATTCTGAATCCAGATTTTCCCAATACCTTATGGTGTTAAATTTTGAAAAAAAAATAATTTGATTGATAGCATCGAAAACTTAAAAAAAAAAAATGTTCGCGCTTTGCTTGAAAAAAAATTTCTGACTCAGACAAAAAAACCATAACCCCACCCCTTGAAGTTAAATGGTTGCTCCCTTAGGAAGGGTCTATTGTTGAAGAGTATATGCTATACTCTAGGTCAGTAGACCTGCCAACTATCCTGATTCATGGGGGATTTCCCCCATGAGAGGTGCTGAGCTGAATTTTGAAATTCTTTATTATATAAACTAAACACCTCAAAACAGGTTTTCAAATGAGTTAAAAGGGAATTTAAGCACATCTATACTCTTTCAAACAATATAGAAGTAGATTAAAAACACTTATGACAATATAAGAGGAAATTTTGAAAAGTTGGCTGGTATGTAGATGTCCTTTGGTTAAATATGTTGTTGGGTTTTGATCTCATATATCTCTTTAATTTAATATGTAACTGGTCCTTTTATACAAACAAAGAGTGTACAAGCTGAAATGTCTTGCCTGCTTTACTGACCATTATTGATTTTATTTTGAAAGTCTTAAGGATAAAGGTGTAATCAAAACTTTTACTACAAGTATTACATACACTTAACATTATCAATGATCCATGACTTTCATTGCAGACGAGACAAAAAAGACATTTGATATGACAGTGTTACATGTGTTTTTACAAGCATATTGAAAATTAAAAAGATCTGTATTTTTGTATGTCTTATTTTACAATTTTATTTTGAAGTATATATATACTATTTAATATTTTTACAAATAAAAAATGTCCAATTTCTTGTTTTAATTTTTCAGTCAGAATGCTAATGATTAGTTTCACCCCAGATACAGAGAGTTTGGTTGGGTCTAAAAAAATTAGCCTCCACATTCTCTCCTATAGAGCTATGGGTATTGTACTATTCCCGTTCCAACTTATAAATATAAAATGTGGTATGATTGCCAATGAGACAACTCTCCTCCAGGCAAAACCCATGCTGTATAGCAAGCTATAAAAGACCACAAATTAACAAATGTAAAACCATTCAAACAAGAAACTTAGTGCATTTCTTTACCCCAGGCTTCCCTCAGTGCTTTATTGGAGTTTTAACAGGAAGACTAGTGGAACTTCCATGAATTTTCAAGTCTCCCTTTATATCTTTTGTGACAACATTCAGGTTTCCAAAATTTTCTATCTTTAAAAGATTCCGTCAGTCACTTGCAGGATTTCAGTCCCAGAGGTGACCATCTATCCAGTGGTCAGTGAAGAATTACCAATGGTTATTTGTGTTTTATTATTTTGTTCTATTTAAAGATCATTGATAGACTGATGTTTATGTCAGAGGTCTTCTAATGGTTATGTTAAATTCATTTTAACATCTCTGATCACTGTCAATGAAGAGCTTGCCATAAAATGTGGCTGCTTGTTCATTGTAGAAGACTGTGTTGCTGTCTGAATAATGTTTACCTGGCATCTTGAATTCATTTTGCATAATTTCCAGTTTGACAATCTTTCAAAAATAATCACTGACTTTTCTTATATTTAATTTAAAATCATGACTCCATTTTTATATTCAAACAACTATTTTCTAATGTCACATGTAAAGTGAGTTCCTGTCCAGCTAGAACTGGTTCCTCTGATGGTTTCATCATAATGGCTGCCTGTCTCCAATGGGATACTGTATCTAATGTAGTAAAATGTATTCCATCATACAATTCAAATTCAAACCAATACACAACAGCAGTCACCTGACCTGTTTCCTCAGAAACGACCTTCACCTTGTTTTCCATTTTCAAAAAAGATGGTGGATGATGTTCTGAAATTTCTTCATTGAGGTCAAAGGTTAAAAGTTCAAATGGTGATGATAATTTTCTGTGGGATAACTCTAAAAGATCAATATCAACATGAGTCGTCATCTGAAAAATAGAAATATAATATTATTCACACTGCAGGAAGTACAAGTCAAGTGTTAAGCATCTTTATGCCCAGATTGCCAGAGAATCCACGGAATCCCACATCAGCATTTTCTCCCCAAAAAATGTTAATAAGATATGACAAAATGGTGTAATACTGTAAGTTTAGAAATTTTTGTGGGTATTTATGATTGCAATTTTGAAGAATGGACAAAAATGTGAGATTAACTAGTGTGACTTTGGGAAAATCTGCATACAGATATATGTATCAGATATCAGAATTCGAGCTCTTGTTATTGCGATACTTATCCAGTCGCATTATTCACATTGATAAACCTTGCAATAAATTCTGAATTAACATTATTTAACACATTTATCTTGTACACCAAAGCTTTTGAATATATTGACATCAATAGCTATACAAACATTAAAAAGCATAAAAACGTGGCAACCTAACTACACAATAAATATAAATTCTTCCACTGCACGGAGCGTTTTAAATATTTAAAATTTAACTGTCGAGAGTGGATAAATATCGTTTTGCACAAGATTTGGTAGTGGAATCTGTTTCTCAAATGATTTTTAGACGATATGCAGACAATCTTAATTCTTTTCCAACGACCTGGAAAAGATGTGTTCTTTCTACGTGACGTCATCAGGTATGGTCGCCTTTTTTGTGACGTCACAATAGGAATTTCAGAGGAAAGCAAGAAAATTTGACGTCATAATCGAATTTTACCAATGAAGAACTGAGATTAAACGAACTACACGTTGATTAAATAAAAATAATCAACAGGTCAGGAAAGGGATAAATCGAGTAAGAATTAGAGAAACAGTTTTATCATATACAGATACTGTTAAGTTCTTTATATAAGAAAACCTGGTCATCTATAAAAAAAATTACAAACAGGTGAAAGAGAGAATTGAAAACAGTATGCAAAAGGGCTATTTTAAAAGGTACTTGTATGTTGTAAATTGTTTTGTTATAAATTAGGCCGTTAGTTTTCTCAATTGAATTGTTTCATATTTTTCATGTTGGGGCCTTTTGTAGCCGACTATACGGTATGGGTTTTTCTCAATGTTGAAGGCCATAAGGTTGCCTATAATTGCTTACATCCACTTCATTTGAACTTGTGTGGATAGTAGTCTCATTGGCAATCATACCACATCTCTTTATTTTTATATATAAATTATTAGTGTGGAGTTCAGTCAAATCTCAATCAAAGTTATCTACCCTGAAAAACTTCACTATTGATGAAGATGAAAGAACACCTGTTCCTATGTTTGGGATTTGGTCAACGAGGTGAAGGGATTTTATGTCGTGACCTATTACATCATATACCTTATTTAGCATCATTTTACCCCATTGGACACGTTGGTCAAACTTTGAGCAAACAAGATCTAGCTGTTAATCCTTAATCCTGAATGCTTAGAGGAGAAGCATCAAATGGTAATTCGGGCCCGGTTAGAAAGCACATACTAGAAAGTAGTACATATTTAACACAAGATAGTTCCTACGCATGGGTGTAACTTTCAAAATATGTAGAATATTTTGGTAATTTTGGTATCAAATGAAAGCTGGATGACTGGTGATCATTGTAGACCACTTTTTTACTTATAATTTTGAATAATAAAAAAATTGCATGAAATTAAAAAAGCAGGGTATATTTTGCCTGTTTGTCAGATCTGAAGTACCTGTTTTGGTACGTCTGAAGTTCCGAGAACCAGTTCTCTCTTATATGCCATTAAAGGTATGTTGAATTTTTTCAGTATAAGACACTATAAGGTGTTGTTTTGACATGCAATGATTGAACAGTAAAGAGTGGTCTAAAAGAACAGATGATGGTGTACAGAATAGAAAATAATGAGGTGCTAAAACATAAAAATAGAGAATAGAAAATAATGGGGTGCTAAAACATAAAAATAGAGAATAGAAAATAATGGGGTGCTAAAACATAAAAATAGAGAATAGAAAATAATGGGGTGCTAAAACATAAAAATAGAGAATAGAAAATAATGGGGTGCTTAAACATAAAAATAGAGAATAGAAAATAATGGGGTGCTAAAACATAAAAATAGAGAATAGAAAATAATGGGGTGCTAAAACATAAAAATAAAGAATAGAAAATAATGGGGTGCTAAAACATAAAAATAGAAAATAATGAGCAAAAAAATATTTAGAAAAGAGAAAAATGACTACGAAAATTTAAAATACAGAAATGAATGTCCCCAATCCAGACCCTCAGTCAAGGGGTAGGGATCGTTTCTTATTGCTAATGCCTGTATTGCACAATACCTGAAAATCATTCATAAATTTAGCAACGCTGAATCCAAGTGTGACTTCATCATTAATGACAGCACTATCTATCTGTAAATCTACGGACTCAACACAAACTCCATGTATAGTTACTCTCCCAGGCATAACTCTTCCTTCTTTGGTTAAGCTAGTAACCCTGTGTCAGATAAAGAAATGAGTCAATATTTTTTTTTTCCATAAAAACTTAATCATAGGTTCGACATTAAATGATTATAACAATAAGAAATGTAGATTCTAAGCCATAACTGTAACAAAGGGCAACATAATGATCTTTAAGTTTATATGACAAAAAT
The DNA here is from genome assembly GCA_017311375.1 of Mytilus coruscus. NCBI lineage: Eukaryota > Metazoa > Mollusca > Bivalvia > Mytilida > Mytilidae > Mytilus > Mytilus coruscus. Next base: position 91,882,700 of record CM029597.1, on the reverse strand, counting down.
AAATTTGCTAAAAGATCCTAAAGTTTTTAAATTCCAAAGTGTTCAGTACTTATTAGCATGATTAGTCTGAAATCATGGAAATGAAAAAAATATCAAAGTCTGAAGCATAAACTGTTTCACTGATATGATTTATTTTACTAATTATATGTTTGTATTATAGTTTTGGATTTTCAAATATTTTTGACTTGAGCATCACCATACCTGCCAACTTTTCAAAATCTCCATGGGGGATTTTAAGCGCAAGAGGACCTAATGCTCCTTTTATGTTGCCATAATAGTTTTTAATCTACTACTATATTGTTTGAATGAGTATATATGTGCTTAAATACCATTTTAACTCATTTGAAAGCCTGTTTTGAGGTGTTCAGATAATATAATAAAGAATTTCAAAATTCAGGTCAGCACCTCTCATGGGGGATATCCCCCATAAATCGGGATAGTTGGCAGGTCTGCATCACTCAAGAGACATTATTTGATCCAAATGCCCATTTGGTGCAGTCAAATTGGTACCCCATGAGAAATGCTATTCAATAAAATTTCATACTCCCTAAACCAAAAATGGAATTATTCAAGAAACCTTTTATGTATTCTGGACCATCCTTGTGGAACAATTTGTCAATATCATTACGAAATATTACAAATGTTAATTTCCGTTAAAATAAAAATTAACAGATCATTTATTGAAATCAACCAATTGATAAAATATACAAGAGTGCACACACTGAAATGTCTCACCTTCTTTACTAACCATTGATATTATGTTGATAGTCCTAAATATAAAGCTTTACTACAACTATCAACCTTACAATCATTCAATACACTAAATATAGTTGACCTATTGCTTATAGTTTCTAAGAAACAGACTTAACCAAGAAAACTAAACATTGACCAATGAACCATGAAAATGAGGTCAAGGTCAGATGAACCATTCCAGGCAGACATGTACACCTTACAATCAACCTATGAATTAAATATAGTTGATCTATTGCTTATAGTATCTAAGAAACAAACTTCTTAACCATGAAAACTTAACATTGACCAATGAACCAACAAAATGAGGTCAAGGTCAGATGACACCTGCCAACTAGACATGTACACCTTACAATCATTCCATACACCAAATATAGAAGACGTATTGCATACAGGATAAGAAAAACAGACCAAAACGCAAAAACTTAACACTGATCAATGAGCCGTGAAAATGAGGTCAAGGTCAAATAAAACCTGTGCAACTGACATATAGATCATAAAATATTTCCATACACCAAATATAGTTGACCTATGGCATATAGTATTAGAAAAAAAGACCAAAACTCAAAAACTTAACTTTGACCACTGAACCATGAAAATGAGGTCAAGGTCAGATGACACCTACCAACTAGACATGTACACCTTACAATCATTCCATACACCAAATATAGTAGACGTATTGCATACAGGATAAGAAAAACAGACCAAAACGCAAAAACTTAATGCTGATCAATGAACCATGAAAATGAGGTCAAGGTCAAATAAAACCTGCACGACTGACATATAGATCATAAAATATTTCCATACACCAAATATAGTTGACCTATGGCATATAGTATTAGAAAAGAAGACCAAAACTCAAAAACTTAACTATAACCACTGAACCATGAAAATGAGGTCAAGGTCAGATGACACCTGCCAGTTGGACATGTACACCTTACAGTCCTTCCATACACCGAATATACTAGACCTATTGCTTATAGTATCCAAGATATGGACTTGACCACCAAAACTTAACCTTGTTCACTGATCCATGAAATGAGGTTGAGGTCAAGTGAAAACTGTCTGACGGGCATGAGGACCTTGCAAGGTACGCACATACCAAATATAGTTATCCTATTACTTATAATAAGAGAGAATTTAACATTACAAAAAATCTTAACTTTTTTTTCAAGTAGTCACTGAACCATGAAAATGAGGTCAAGGACATTGGACATGTGACTGACAGAAACTTCGTAACATGAGGCATCTATATACAAAGTATGAAGCATCCAGGTCTTCCACCTTCTAAAATATAAAGCTTTTAAGAAGTTAGCTAACGCCGCCGCCGCCGGATCACTATCAGTCAGGGGACTTATTAAAATAAGTGATTTTTAAATCACTTATTTAAGTAGCAAATTCGAAGTTTTGTCACAAATTGTGATTTTGTAGTTTTACCAAAATTTTAAACACATAGGTTTGGATAATATCTTTCATTAGTAAAATTGAAAAAATGAACTTTTGCTTCTTTTAAGCAGCAAGGTTCATGCCTTTGATGCTATCATTTAGCTGCAAATTCTATTTTAGTTGAAAAAATGCTATAAAAATGGCTTTACATAATGAACTGATACTTTCTTAACAGATTTTTCCCAGCAGTGGGAGTATTTTTCCTGTAAAATTCAAGGTTTCATCTTATAGATTATGTAATAAAATTCTACTGTTCACAATCAAAATTTCACTGTTCGGGGGTGTTGAAATTAGTGGGGGTTATTAAAATAATGATACTTAAAGAAGTGATTTTTTGGAAGGAAATTGAGGTATGATACCTAAACAAGTGATTTTTATGTCATTATCCTAGATTTAGTACAAGGTCATCACCTGACATGACCCGGTCATCCTATCAACACAGATGTTGGTTCTGATAATTTTAGCAACATAATTAGTCCCTGGATCATTAGTATTCTATATTTAAAGCTACAATAAAATTAAATCACTTAGTCTAGTGATTAATTTGTACTACTTAAATAGGTGATTATTAAAGAAAGACAACTCTTACTTCCAACCTTTATGGACACTATGTTACTTGAATCAGTGATTTAGATAATCACTCATTTAAGTAAGTCCCCTGACTGACTATCCCTATGTCGAGCTTTCTGCGACAAAAGTCACAGGCTCGACAAAAAACAGACCAAAACACAAAAACTTAACACTGAGCAATGAACCGTGAAAATGAGGTCAAGGTCAAATAAAGCCTCGAGACTGACATGTGCATCATAAAATATTTCTATACACCAAATATAGTTGACCTATTGCATATAGTATTAGAAAAAAAGATCAAAACTCAAAAACTTAACTTTGACCACTGAACCATGAAAATGAGGTCAAGGTCAGATGACACCTGCCAGTTGGACATGTACACGTTACAATCATTCCATACACCAAATATAGTAGACCTATTGCGTACAGTATAAGAAAAACAGACCAAAACACAAAAACTTAACTATAACCACTGAACCATGAAAATGAGGTCAAGGTCAAATGACTGCTGCCAGTTGGACATGTGCACCTTACAATCCTTCCATACACCAAATATACTAGACCTATTGCTTATAGTATCTGAGATATGGACTTGACCACAAAAACTTAACCTTGTTCACTGATCCATGAAATGAGGTCGAGGTCAAGTGAAAACTGTCTGACGGGCATGAGGACCTTGAAGGTACGCACATACCAAATATAGTTATCCTATTACTCATAATAAGAGAGAAATTAACATTACAAAAAAAAGTAGTCACTGAACCATGAAAACGAGGTCAAGGACAATGGACATGTTACAGATGGAAACTTCCTAATATAAGGCATCTATATGCAAAGAATGAAGCATCCAGGTCTTCCACCTTCTAAAATATAAAGCTTTTAAGAAGTTAGTTAACGCCGCCGCCGCCGGATCACTATCCCTATGTCGAGCTTTCTGCAACAAAAGTCGCAGGCTCGACAAAAATACCAATTATTTTTTTACTGTGATTATTATTATTTTTTCATAACAATTTATGCAGTTGTATTGAACATTGATCATTATACTTGACTTTTATACTAATGTATGCCATGTATATCACTGTTTGCATTGTGCTATTTTAAAGATTTTTTGTTTATGCTTTTTCTATGATCATGAGCACCTCAGGGAAAATTAGTTATATAGCTAACTGTGTTACCCTCTTAAAATAAAGTATTGTTGTTGTTGTTGTTGTTGTTGTACCATTAATGTTATTATCATATACTTTTTCCATCGTTAAATTTAGAATGTTACTAAGAAACTAAGGTATATTTAAATGACAGGATGATTGAGAAATTCTCACAAAAAAATGCAAGTGTGGGACTAAAAATCTTGAACACATTTTTTGCAAGGGGAGGGTAGAGGAAGGGCTATGTGTACAAACCTGAGCAATGCTATGTCTTCCAGAATTTGTTGTCTCAAAGCTCCACATGTTTCTATTATATCACATACCAACAAATTATGCAAATTAGATACACTTCGAACATTATCTTCTATAAATAGACAACTTAGGTCAAGGTTGTTGTTCATGGCTATTCTAATTATATCATTATGAACTTCCTTCCTTGCCAACACAGTAGCATGGGAAATCCCCTGTTTTAAAAGTTGAATTGTCAAAAGTGATAATTCTAAGCACATGTCTAAAACAGAAACATTTTCACTTTCGCCTTTTATCACATATTTTTCAATTGCTTGACAATATATTCTGTTCATATCCAGATTGTTTAATTTTGAGACTTCTGTTCTTTCTAGTAAAACAGGATCATGGTAGTTCTGCATGACAAAGTTTTCCGCCATTTCTACATCACAACTCATTACATCTGATTCTTTCACTTGACAAGAATTTAAATGCAGGTAGTTCCCTTCTAGAGTGAAACACAAATGAAGCTTGCTTCCACTACGGATATGGTAATTATTCTGCACTGCAAAAAAAAAATTAAAATTGACTTATTAACAAGTTTTATTGATTTTCTATCAATAATAATAAACATATTGTAAACAAAGGCTAATCCATTTCATAAAGATTATGATGATGGATGGCTGTTTAACGTCCAGCACCAAGACACGCTGAGCTTGATTTTTAACGTGCTGGTTCACAAGGTAACAGTCCCCAGGAAGACATGTCACCCTACCCGGACACATTATTCTGACTCCAAGACGACCAGTCTTAGCTCTTACTCCTTAATGCTGCGTGCTTAGCTGAGAAGTAGCAAATACCAATTTTGAAGTCTTTGGTTTGACCTGGCTTGGGTTGGAACACACTACCTGCCACACTCAGCGAACCTATAGTTGTTAATGTCTGTGTCATTTGGTCTCTTGTGGAGAGTTGTCTCATTGGCAATCATATCACATCTTCTTATTTTTATATGCTACCACAAAACTGCCAAGGAAGTCATCAAAATGGATGTGAAAGGGTAGGAAAGGAACTTGTATTTTTGGACACAAGTTGTGGGTCATTTATAATTGTATGTCCATTTGTGTCCATTTGATGTATGCAAATTTACTAAAAAAAGGTTTCTTGGTTGTAGAGGATTTTATAAGTTCTTCCATACACTCCAACATCGATTTTAACGGAATAGCTCTAATTATTATAAAAGTAAAATGTCAATAAAAATTAATATAAAAACAAAACAAGAAAAACATTAAATCAATTATTTGTAATATGAGTTGTCTCCCATTATTGAAAACAAATCAGCATTATTTCAGTAGAAACTTCCAAAAAATTGTTTTGTGTTTTATACAAAAGTATATATATGTATTATCAGTCATTCACAGCTGTAATCTTCTCTGTATATTTTCAAAGTAAACCATTTGCTTTTGCATAAACCATTCTTCTATTATAAATAATAGATATAATCTGTGAATGCCAGAAATAAACACTGTTACCTTGCCCATTCTGACAATAACAGAAGTTAGAGGGCAGCACAGGATAAATAGCTTGCTCCCAGCAGTTTTTATTTGTGGGATCTGTTGATATTGAGATGTCTTCATCGAGGTGAAGGTCAAACCACACAGCAATGGCATCCAGTTTACCACATTTTGTCACAGCAACATCAGCATCCCACTGTATTCCACTGCATAAAATGTCTAACTCCTGTCAAATGAAGCAGGAATATTTGGTATTTTAATGACATGTAAATGACATGAAGTGCAAAATAGAATATCTACAAGACATAACATATACAGCACACGTGGGGTTAACATAAAGGAGACAAAATAAATTTATTTATTACATTGGTTGCAATGAATTACATTGATTTCCTGTGAAATAAAACCGATAATTTCACATGTGAAATAAACGTGGTTATTTCACTCCTCTGACGTCATACAACAGTAGGCGTTGTCAAGACGTCGGATCAAAACAAATTGTGAATGCGTAGAAAAGATATAGTTCCTTACATTTTCTACATTAATTTCATTAAAAAGCCATTTGCCAATGTAATAAAGAATAACTAATCAAAGAATTCAAATATCGAAAAATGTTCAGCGTGTGACCGAACAACACTGATAATTAACTCATGCGCTACCGGCATTCGTGAATTAATGTGTTGTTCGGTCACTGCTGAATATTTCTCTATTTGAGTTCTTCGATTAGTTATTCTATAATTCTTATTAAGAATCTACCCTGTCTTAATAACACCCCAACCCAGTTTTCCTGCGAAAATAAATTTTGCCATATCTAAAAAAAATATTTTAATATATCAAAAATACCCCAAATTTTTTAAAAGGTAACAACTGAACAATGTGCAGCAACATCGGTGTTGAAAAAAATTTGTCGTGGAAGTTCTTCAACTTTTTAATTTAATTCCCTGGTACAAAAATAAGTAAAGAAACATTTCATAAGATTTACATTTATCTTTGAGCAATCAGGGGTGCGTCTCAGGGTGTATGAAATTCAACACCGGTGTAAAATTCTGTACATCCGTGTTTACAACAAGATAATAGTGTCGACCATTGTTTGTTTTTTTCTTATACCTGGTTTTGTCTGACTTCTGGTTTTTGGTTGCTACTTTGGTGTCTTCCCCTCTTTTATAGCAAAGGGAAAATTGAAAAGGTCTCTGAATCAAAAATGTCAATTTCTTTAAAAACTAGAATTCAAATATTCTGAATCTCAATTCAAAGAAAAATTTTAATTCTTGAGAGAAATTTTGTGAAAATTAATTGTTTGTTTAGGAGATTATATGTTTATTTCATTAAAAATATAAAATGAAGAGATATAGAGTAGATACACGTGAAATAATATCCTAAATATACAAAGTGAAAAAAAACTATTAATTTAAAAATCTCTCAGCATGACATTAAATAATGAATATATTCTCCCATATTGAAAGCTAAGGCAAAAACTGACCTCTAAACTTGTAAAATTGACCTTCGTGAGAATGACTGGGTCAGCTAAAGGTTTATAACTGCCTCTTAATGTCGACAGATTCTCTGTAGTGTATGGATCAACCTTTGACCCTGTTGTACAGTGTATAGGTATGTATTCAATGTCAACATTCTGCAGACCTGAGAATAAAAACCTGCAAAAAACAGAATTATAGGTTTCATAACAAGTGAGAATTGGATATCGCTTGATATCAACTCGAGTTACTTGATTTCAATATAATAATAAACGAGCCTTTGGCGAGTCTATTAGTACTATTTTAATAAAATAACGAGAGTTGATATCAAGCGATATCCAATTCTCACGAGTTGTTAAACCTGTTTCTCTTATGATCAACACTCTCACTGTGTTAAATAATGAAATTCTGCAAATCGCTGGACATTTGCACATTCAAGTATGACGGCATATGTCCTATTCTAGTGTCAAACTTAACATCAGACATTCTAAATATTTCTGTACGCTTCAGAATGTAATAAAATTTGATAAAAAGAGGTTTGCAAGATGAAAGTGTGAGTGTTTTGTATATTTTTGAAGAAATCACATATGTGCATTGCCATGGATGAAATGTACATCACCTTAACCTTAGAAAGCTAACAATGAGCTAAAGAATAGCCAAATGGAAATGTTGTAATATCGTCTCCTGATGCTGGATAAGCCAATCAAAATTAACGTAGTTTTCCTATCATTTTTTGTATCACACTCCGTGCAGTGTGATACGAGAAATATCTCTTCATGCAAGAAAGAGATAACAGGCCACAATCATAAAAGAATGTGATTAATGTTGCTTAATATTTAGTTTTCTGTGTAGTGTTTTCTTAACTATTGTAAGTCTTTTATCTCTTTTTGTCGTGGTGTTTTCTTAACTATTGTAAGTCTTTTATCTCTTTTTGTCGTAGTGTTCTCTATACTATTGTAAGTCTTTTATCTCTTTTTGTAGTGGTGTTTTCTTAACTATTGTAATAGGCCACAATCAAGAATGTGATTAATGTTGCTTAATATTTAGTTTTCTGTGTAGTGTTTTCTTAACTATTGTAAGTCTTTTATCTCTTTTTGTCGTGGTGTTTTCTTAACTATTGTAAGTCTTTTTTATCTCTTTTTGTCGTAGTGTTCTCTATACTATTGTAAGTCTTTTATCTCTTTTTGTAGTGGTGTTTGCTTAACTATTGTAAGTCTTTTATCGATAAAAGACTTTTTGTAGTGGTGTTTTCTTAACTATTGTAAGTCTTTTTTATTTCTTTTTGTTGTAGTGTTTTCTGAACTATTGTAAGTCTTTTATCGATAAAAGGCTTTTTGTCGTGGTGTTTTCTTAACTATTGTTAGTCTTTTTATCTCTTTTGTAGTAGTGCTTTCGTAACTATTGTAAATCTTTGATCGCTTTTGTAGTGGTGTTTTCTTAACTTTTGTAAGTCTTTTATCTCTTTTGTTGTAGTGTTTTTTAACTTTTGTAAGTCTTTTATCTCTTTTGTCGTGGTGTTTTCTTAACTATTTAATTCTTTTATCTCTTTTTGTCGTGGTGTTTTTTTTAACTATTGTAAGTCTTTTTTATCTCTTTTTGTAGAAGTGTTTTCAAAACTATTGTAAGTCTTTTATCTCTTTTTGTAGTGGTGTTTTCTTAACTATTGTAAGTCTTTTATCTCTTTTTGTCGTGGTGTTTTCTTAACTATTGTAAGTCTTTTATCTCTTTTTGTCGTGGTGTTTTCTTAACTATTGTAAGTCTTTTATCTCTTTTTGTGGTGGTGTTTTCTTAACTATTGTTAGTCTTTTATTCTTTTTGTCCTGGTGTTTTCTGAACTTATGTAAGTCTTTTATCTCTTTTTGTAGAAGTGTTTTCTGAACTATTGTAAGTCTTTTATCTCTTTTTGTCGTGGTGTTTTCTTTAAATTGTGGTTTTGATTGCCTTCTTAGTGTCTTCTTATGGAATTGTATTTCTTTTGATTAACATTTACTTTTTAAACCATAAAGCATTTTTTCATCTTAGAAATAGTTCATGCAAATAAATTTCTCCTTTAACTTTTTATTTACAACTAAATGTGTTTGTTTTGACCTTTTTAATTTGTTTCCATTGTTTGCATGATTTTCAAACTATTGGAGAGAAATTTTATTTATCTTGGTTTTTAAAAACACTGTTTTGACAATACTTGCACGACTTGATTTTGTTGTTTGATCGTTCACCCTTATTCATGTAATTGATAAATTTAAAAATGTCTTCTGTAGTGAGCTTCTGTTCTTGTCTGTCTTAATCTTTTAATAGCCTACTTTATTAGAAAAATTACCTATTTTTGGTCCTAATTGTTTCACTTTCTATTGGACAAACATAAATTGTAGCTCCACATGGTATAACCGTAGGGTTTAACTACAAAAAAATTTCATGAGTTAAGATGACATAAACATATAGATTATACCACTCCATTAAATGAGCTATGCTTTTCTCTACTCCTGAGACTTAATTTTTATTTTCTATAAACAAGGCTTGTTCAGGGATGATTCTACTATATAGTTTAGGGCCGCTTAACGGCCCTAAAATCGGCCAGCGGCCCCAAAAAAATTTATGTAGATGTAAATATAAATTCCCAATTCAGAAAAGATAAAATAAAAATCATTATTTCTGGAAATGTATCCGTCACCGATTTAGGCCACTATAATTTTTCAAAGTTTGTCGTCAAAGCATTTTAAAATCCTGATGAGAATGCTGTCAACGATCGCGTTTTCTTAACAACGATTTAATAAGTCAACATGTGGTAATCGATTTTAGCAGCCGGATTCAATTGATGAAAATGTAATGGGAGTATTTGATCTCGTAAAAGCAGATCGGCCAGCAGGTCGATAAACAAGATGCTTTTACATGATTAAAACAGACCTCGTCAGAGAGCAAAATTTCGTTTCAGATATAACATTGATAAATAAATTTTGATGGGCGCCGATCTCGTATGAACGCAGATCGCCCAGCAGACGGCTGGTATATGATATAATGAAAACCTTTTTTTGTAAAAGAAATTAATTTATATTTTGTCAGGCTCTATTCCTCAAAAGACAAACGTTTGAGCGTTTTTGAAAATACATATGCATGTGGATTACAGATCATTCATGAACATTATGGAACTGTTTCAAAAGTTGTGAAGATGATCCAAAATAAAATAATATTAAAATACAATGGTTCAATGCTTTAATTTCCTGTTTCTTAGGGTTACACTTTAAGTAAAACTATGGCAAACTTCTACATATTATAATTAAACAGTAAGCAAAAATTACAAAAATAGTACTTGAACTTTTGTAATTGCTTTTCTGAATTCGACAATTGGCCAGTTCAATTTGAAATCCATTTGAATCAAGGAAAATTTATAAAGATGACCTGTTGTTGAAAAAATTACCCAATGGATGATTTTTTCAGTGGTTTATGTTTACTTTAGCTGTTATATATGTAAAAGGCCTAGGTTACCATAGCTAAGAGAAGATAGTGCATCTGCCGCCATCATGTGCAATGTTCTTCATGTAACAACTTCCCTGGTCTCAATCCAATAACTGTCAAGCGATCTGGTAATCATATATACCGATCATAATCAGTAGCCCGTCCAGGATTATTCAAAATGTTACAACTTATTACAGCAGTGTACCGTTCGTCTTAGATTTTATGCATAAAAATTCCCAATTAGGATGAAAATTCCCAATTTGATGGTCAAGGGACCCATTTTAAAACACCTGGAGTCATCCCTGTTGTTGACTGTTGTAGTTTAAACTGACAAAAGTTACTTAGCATTTAATGTTATATGGAAATAGAAATAGAAATTCTTTATTTGACCAATTATGGACCCTTGCAGGTTTTAAATTTCATACAATGATTACAATGATTTTTTTTATGACAATAAAATAATAAAAATACAACATAATAGAACAACAATAGTCAGTGCATGCAAATGAGAGAGAAAAGTTAATAGGGAGACAATCAATTAACAGTCAGAGCTCTGACATAAACAAGTCAGAATAAACTGACTTCTTCCAGTCAGAAAGTGTTTTGAAATTCTGACCTGTACGCGTCAGTTTTTGTTTTCGTAGTTTTCCATCGAATCCGTCAAACCAGAAGTTATTTTGAAATTGCCACGATCTATTTCAAATGCGATCACGTGGTTTTTTGCGAGAGTTCACGTGATTGAATGTTGTTGTTTTGGAAGTGTCACGAAAGAGAAGTCAATGAGTACTTTATTGATTATTTACGTTTTTTAGTGAAAATCTCGGTCATTGTGGGCATTTTCAGAAGGGTAATACATATACCCTCTGTATTTTATGGCGATTTATATATTTTTGCGATAAAGGAGTTTCATGCCAGTGATGTTTTGCTGTTTCATGAAGGCGCGTGACCTGTAAATACGGGCGCGTGGTCTGTGAGATGACCTGGTGTTTGCCAATTCTGACTTGTTCACGTCAGAAAATGTTGTTATTGTAATGAATTGTTATTTTCGGAGATAACTTGTGTTGTCTTAAACAGGATTAACCTTATTTTCCTATTCGAAAAGTAAACTATTACTTGAGCAAACGTTCTGACCATCATTACGTAATTTCAGACAGACATTACGTAGTATTTCTATTTTAAACTAAATCATGAATTGATTTTTAACTGTTCTGAGTTGACTTAAATCTTTGTTTTTTCGTTTCTCTTTTGTAGCAACTATTTGATTTTCTTTTGGGGGTGTAAAGGGGGTATGTTTTTTTTTGGATTTTTTTTATTCATTTTTGGAGAAAAAATATTTTGTTTTGTTTTAAAGCCTGAGAAAGAAAAAATGTTTCACCTTCAATTGCCACTATATTTTTTTGTTTAAATGCTAAAGTTGACAGAAAAACATTGTTTTTGACTTTGAAATTTATACATCTATAATTCTAATCTGTAATTTATAACCGACCATAGATGCTTAGCCACATGAAGCATTCAGCTCTTATTTGTAATACATGTACCATGTAATACAGATACAGTCTTTGTTTCTTCAGAATTTAGAATAAAATTTGAAGTCAACATTCTGATCTCAAAAGTCAGAAATTTTTTGACTTATTAAGGTCAGAAAAACTCAGAATGTTTTAAACAAATGATTTCTTTATTGTTTAAAGTATTTTAGAATATGAATGCACTTGTTGTGTTAGTAACTTTAGAATGTACTTCTCTGACCATGGGGTGTCTGGGGGGTTGTCTGGATTATTTTTGGATTTTTTTATTCAGTTTTGGAGAAAACAATATTTGGTTTTGTTTTTGACCTTGAGAAAAAAGTTTGTTTCACCTGCAACTGTCAATATACATGTTCATGTAATCATTCAATGTTATGATAAAATTGAAAGAAAAAAATGTTTTCGACTTTGAAGTTTATACATCTATAATTCTAATCTGTAATTTATAACCGACCATAGATGCTTAACCTCATGAAGCATTCAGCTCTTATCATGCTTATTTGAAATACATGTAATACAGATATAGTCTTTGTTTCTTCAGAATTTAGAATAAAATTTGAAGTCAATATTCTGACCTCAAAAGTCAGAGATTTTTTACTTATTAAGGTCAGAAAAACTCAGAATGTTTTAAACAAACGTGATTTCTTTATTGTTTAAAGTATTTTTAGAATATGAATGCACTTGTTGTGTTAGTAACTTTAGAATGTGCTCCTCTGACCGGGGAGGGGTGTCTATGGATTTAAAAAATTTTTATTCAGTTTTGGAGAAAAAATAATTTGTTTTGTTTTGACCTGAGAAAAGTTGGTTTCACCAGAACTGTCAATGTACATGTACATGTAATTATTTAATGTTATGCTAAAATTGACTTTGAAATTTATACATCTATGATTCTAAACTGAAATTAATAATGGACAATCACCACAGATGCTTTGCCCCATGAAGCATTACCTCTGGTTGCAGATCCAGTTGCCCCTCTTTATAAAAAGTTCTGTATCTGTCACTGATCTTTTATTTGAAATACAGATAGTCTTTGTTTCTTGAATTTAGAAGAAAATTAGTAGTTTTTTATTCAGGTTTTGGAGAAAAAATAATTTGTTTTCAACCCTGAGAAAGAAAAATTGTTTCACCCTCAACTGCCACTATATTTTTTTTTTGTATAAATGCTAAAGTTGAAAGAAAACAATGTTTTCACTTTGAAATTTATACATCTATAATCATGATAATTCTAATCTGTTCTAATCTGTAATTTATAACCGACCATAGATGCTTAACCTCTTGAAGCATTCAGCTCTTATTTGAAATACATGTAATACAGATATAGTCTTTGTTTCTTCAGAATTTAGAATAAAATTTGAAGTCAATATTCTGACCTCAAAAAGTCAGAATTTTTTTACTTATTAAGGTCAGAAAAACTCAGAATGTTTTAAACAAACGTGATTTCTTTATTGTTTAAAGTATTTTTGATTTTCTTGGGGGTATGGATTTTTGGATTTTTTTATTCAGTTTTTGGAGAAAAAAATAATTTGTTTTCAACCCTGAGAAAGAAAAAAATTGTTTCACCCTCAACTGCCACTATATTTTCTTTTTGTATAAATGCTAAAGTTGAAAGAAAAACATTGTTTTTGACTTTGAAATTTGTACATCTATAATTCTAATCTGTAATTTATAACCGACCATAGATGCTTAGCCTCATGAAGCATTCAGCTCTTATTTGTAATACATGTACAGTGTAATACAGATATAGTCTTTGTTTCTTCAAAATTTAGAATAAAATTTGAAGTCAATATTCTGACCTCAAAAAGTCAGAATTTTTTGACTTATTAAGGTCAGAAAAACTTAGAATGTTTTAAACAAATGATTTCTTTGTTGTTTAAAGTACTTTAGAATATGAATGCACTTGTTATGTTAGTAACTTTAGAATGTACTCCTCTGACCGTGGGGTGGGGTGGGTTGTCTATGGATTTTAAAAATTTTCTTTTATTCAGTTTTTGGAGAAAAAAAATATTTTGTTTTGTTTTTGACCCTGAGAAAAAAAGTTTGTTTCTACCGCAACTGTCAATATACATTTGTACATGTACATGTAATCATTTAATGTTATGCTAAAATTGAAAGAAAAAGATGTTTTGACTTTGAAACTTATACATCTATGATTCTAAACTGAAATTAATAATGGACAATCACCACAGATGCTTAGCCCCATGAAGCATTACCTCTGGTGGCAGATCCAGGTGCCCCCCTCCTTTATAAAAAGTTCTGTATCTGCCACTGATCTTTTATTTGAAATACAGATAGTCTTTGTTTCTTCAGAATTTAGAAAAAATTAGTAGTCAATATTCTGACCTTAAAAGTCAGAATTTACTGACCTTAAAAGTCTCAGGAGCCAAAAATTTCTTGTATTAAACTTAAATCTTAATCTGATTTTTGTGTTTATATGACTGTTAGAATGTTATTTACATAAAATCATATGGTAGTGCACTACTTTTTTGGGTGTGCTGCGTTCATTTGAAGTACCCAATTTTTGCTGATTTTCTATTTTTCCTCATATTTTACATATTTTTAGGCTTATATCACAAAAAAAAATCATAGTTCTACTGTTTAACTTTTTTCATACTTTCATGTAAGTTGAGGTTGACCAATTAGAATAAATTTAACTTAAAAAAAAACCAATAGGTTTGTGTTAATCATGTTAATATAAGAAAGCTTAATCAAATTTTATTGTTTTCGCGTTAAATTGTACATGTAGTCAATTTATTAAATTATTTTTCTCATTTTAAAAATATAATAAAATATCAAAAACAAATTAACTACATGTACATGACATATTTGTTTTCCTTTGAAATTTATACATCTATAAATCTAATCTGAAATTAATAACGGACCACAGATGCTTAGCCACATGAAGCACTTAGCTCTAATTTGAAATACAGATAGTCTTTGTTTCTTAAGAATTTAGAAGAAAATTGGAAGTCAATATTCTGACCTAAAAGAGTCAGAATGTTCTGACTTATTAAGGTCAGAAAAACTCAGAATTTTTTAAACACCTTTCCCAATGTCTTAAGACAATTGTCCATTGTTTTGAATAAAAGCCCTGTTCATTGATAATTTTCTATGTTGTCTATGTATTGTGTGCGATTTTGTTCCATGTACATTTACTCCATATCCTTTCATTTTCTATTGATTCTAGAGTTTGTCTCTAGTGCTGTGTGGAGGCAGTAGAACGTTTCCCGTGCTGGAGGTGTATGCTCTTATAATATTTACAGTTATGGTGTGCTTGTTCATGTGTGGAATAAAAGCCCTGTTCATTGATAATTTTCTATGTTGTCTATGTATTGTGTGCGATTTTGTTCCATGTACATTTACTCCATATCCTTTCATTTTCTATTGATTCTAGAGTTTGTCTCTAGTGCTGTGTGGAGGCAGTAGAACGTTTCCCGTGCTGGAGGTGTATGCTCTTATAATATTTACAGTTATGGTGTGCTTGTTCATGTGAGAATGTCTCATATTAATACACCGTCAAAATTTCATGTTTGGTTAAATTTCTTCAAAATACTGGTCTGGTCATCTGTTTTGTATATTGCCCTTTCATACTTTTTAAACTGCTAGGTTTTCTTACATATATTTCGATGTGCCCGTGCTGTCTATCATTTGTTTTTAGTTTTATATGTATTGTCTATCATTTGTTGTTTCAAATTATTGGTCTTTTGTTGGGCAATGTATGACAAATATATGTTCAAAACCTCGCCGTAATTATAAATTATGTAATTCATTGACCGCTCCCGACATGTGTAACTTCAAGGCATATTTTAGCGGCGATCGATATCTTTCAAAATTACTTTATTTTTATCAATAGTACCGCTTAAGTCGACGCTTAGGGGCCGTCTTGACCTTGTTGTAGGGTATGAATGATTTGTTCATTGTTGAAGACCCTACATCAACTGTCAAGATGAAGAACAGGAATAAAAGCCCTGTTCATTGATAATTTTCTATGTTGTCTATGTATTGTGTGCGATTTTGTTCCATGTACATTTACTCCATATCCTTTCATTTTCTATTTAACCTATGGTGGTTCAAATTATGAATCAAATTTCAGTCCCCTGATGCTTATTCATTTTTCCTCTCGTAATATAAACAGTCTTTGTTAATCATGTTAATCATTGCTAATTTAGAAGTTAGAAGGACAATATAAGAGGTAAGACATTAACAAAGATTAAAAGATCTGAATTTCTGACTTATATTTTTCACCTTAACCTGATAAATACATGCTTTAAATTAGAATAGTAAACCTGATATTTTTGTGTTAATTAACAAATTATAATATTTAATTTTAATTTGACATTGATTGATGGGTAAAGATAATAAAAACCTGAAAGAGAACTTAGCGATACTTACTTCAGTCAAATATTTCATAAAACACAAAACATTTTACAGGATAAGAAATACTGGAATTTTGTTAAAAGTTGATAAACATTGATAAAGTTATTTGTAAGCAATTAAGAACATGCAACCTGAAATCTGCTTATATTACTTTTTTTTCTTCTAAAGAATATAATTTTTTTCTTATTTGTTTCTTAGAGGTCACATGACACTGCCTAACTTAAAAGTTACAATAAGTTCAGAGTTTTTGGCTGACTCTTTCAAGTCAGAACATAATGTGACTTGTTTGAGTCAGTTTGCATTTTGTTGTTGATTATTTTAGAAGTACAAACAAATGTATTAAGAAATAATTGAGTCAAATGGTTACTAAAATATATTTTTACTGACGATAATTTCCATGTGTTAACTTATTGGAAAAGAAAAGTCATGAAAATACAGAAATAGAATAAACTTTAAGATAATTTGAATAAAATATTTGAAAACAAAATATATGTTAGAATAAAAAATTTGTACCAAATATATTTGTGTTTTGTTTATAGTCCTCACTATGGTGACTTTTTTAATGGGACCTTATTTCCTGACTTTCCCATACATTCTTTAAGACTGACTTAAAAGTTGCAATATGTTTAATCTAAGTTTTTGACTGACTCTTTGAAGTCAGAACATAATGTGAATGAAATGGTCATTAAAATATTTTTAACAATTAACAGTTCCTTGTTTAAATTTATAAGAACATCATCATGGTCATGAATTATGAAAAAATAAGACAAATAATTTGATGAAATCTGTGAAAACAAAATTTGACATTTATATATTGAATTATACTATTTTTTTCGACCAATTTGATTCACTTTCTGTAAAGAATAAAATAACATAAAATACGGCACTTCTGATAGAAACTTGAATAGGCCCGAGCCACCTTAATCTCCAGTATTTGTTAATTTTGCTTTGTATCTTTAAATATCACATATTTAAGACATAAGAAACATGTTCCTAAATAAATCAAATAATTTAAAGTACACTTTTGGCACAGCTGTTGATACACTTACTTTACACATTCTTTTATACAAAAACTTTTAACAGATATGGTTATTATTAAATGTATTTTTTTTAGATTCATTTACATGTTTTTATATTCATTTACATGTCTTTAAATGTACAGTTATTTCTTGTCAGTGAATAAACATTTTATTCTTAACTGTTGTTTCTTTATTTATTTATTTTACAAAATTCAGTAAACAAATGGTAAATATACAAGAAATCACCGTTTGTTTTATATATAAATGTATATTTTTAAAGTTGTAGTATTGACTGCTTCAAGTCAGAACAAAATTGACTTCTGTAGGTCAAAATGCATCTAAAAGGGGCATAAATCTTGTTAAAATATTGAGATATAAAGTCACATTTTAATGTGCAAAAGCTGACCTGCTGAAGTCATTTTATGATAAACTAAAGTCTGACAAAAACTGACCCGTACAAGTCATATTCTGTTAAGTGCAAGAAGGGAGATAACACTTACATCAAATTATATCTGACTTATAGAAGTCAGTTTATTCTGACTTGTTTATGTCAGAGCTCTGACTGATTAATGTTGTAAGGATTATTTCCCTTTGAACAGTATCTAATAAACTTTCAAGAATAAGTATACAATGAAAAGAAACCTTAACTGATTATATTTATTCTATCCAAATTTGAACAATTATTTTTTTATTTCCATCATATTAGTACAACATTGTACATGCAGTAAAAATCTGCAACTTCTAAATTTGATTTTAATAAATCTCTCCCAATGAGATTGAAATTTCAAGACATCCAAAGCCACTTCCAAATTTTAGCTGAAATAAAGGTCTGGAATAGGTGTTTTATAAACCTTGCCCTCAATTGTTGTGAATTATGTTCACTTGGCCAATGAATAATGACAACTGATATTTTTGAAAAAAAATTGTTCACCTGAAAATTAGCTCAGTATTAGAAGATTCAATACACAGTACCTCTTCCTTGTCGTCATCTTCAAATGGAATCATTAAGTTTTGTAGAGCATGCTGTATTGTACTGACAATGTTCTCTCCAAATAAAGCTGCATCAAATGTCTCAGTCACTACTAATGATACTCTACAAGAGAAATTTAAGACTTATATTGACCCGACTTCTGTTGCAAGTGAGTCAGAAAAATTCAGAATTCAAGATGCAAGTGTTATATGTATATTGATGTGTAGCCATGGCCATGGCCATTTGAAGCTCTTTCACAGTGTAAGGAACGTCTTCAGGTATAATAACAATGTCTGAAGAATACCATTTTAACTAGTGTGTTGTTAGTGTGTAACCATGGGGGTCACAGCTCAAACAAACCTACCTGTCAGGAATGTCCTCCGGAATCAGGATGTCTGTAGATGTTTTGCAGATCAAATCAATCGTATCTTGAGCTTTGTTAGCTCGGAAGACATCATTGGCAATCTCACACATTGTTTTGGACTTCTCACAGGCATGTATTTCTGGTATACCTGCCTTCATGGCAAACAAACTGTAAGTAATATAAGTATATGATTGAGATGAAAAATATGCATAAAACAAATGGAACCATCAGACTATAAGGTTTAAACAGGTGTAGTAGGGTCAATCAAGAAAAAGAAAAGCTCAACAAGCCTTTGCTATCCTTAAACCAGTCTGGAGGAGCAAAGCACTCAGAACAAGCACCAAAATCAGGATCTTCAACTCAAATGTAAAATCTATACTTCTCTATGGGTCAGAAACTTGGAGACTAACAGCTGCATCTACAAAAACATTACAAGTTTTCATGAACAGGTGTCTAAGAAACATCATTGGAATCAAGTGGCCAAACACTATTAGCAACAAAGAATTATGGAAAAGGACAAGACAAGAACTAATAGAAAGAACGATAACAACATGCAGATGGAAATGGATTGGACACACTTTACATAAAAACAACACAAATGTAACTAGACATGGGTTAGACTTGAATCCTCAGGGTCATCGTAAAAGAGGGCGACCAAAATCCACCTGGCGCAGAGATCTTACATCTGATCTACAGAAAATTGGGAAAACATGGGGTGAAGCAAAGAAACTAGCCAAGGACAGGAAAAGATGGAAAGCTACTGTGGTCGCCCTATGTCCTCCATGGGACGAAGTGGATTAAGTAAGTAAAGTAAGTAAGTAGGGTCAACATAGACTTTGAACCCCAAAACAATTACAATATTCATAGTTCCTTTTAGTCAATGATATCTTTTGCATGTCTCTTGCATTCACTCATTTATCATTCTCTTCAAATAAACCCAGCAAGACATCTTACAAATTGAAAAAATGTATATTAAATACTATTTTTCTATGCAGATTACTAAATATATCAAGTATTTCAAACTCAGTTTTAAACTGAAATCAACAATCCTCAATCCTGAGCTATGCTTGTCTACATATATTTCAAAACTGATAAAAGAACAGAGTTCCAATGTACCCTGCATTGCACATGTTTTATCTATCCAAGGTACAAGGGCAATAACTAAAAAAAGCACTTTTTTTTCAGTTCATTAAAACTTTTTATTAATATCTTAAGAAAAATGAAGGCTTCAGAGCAAATGCAATGTGATTTCCATTATAATTTTTATTTCCAAGGGGCATAACTCGTTAAAAATATTTGATCAGAACTTATTTTCGAAAGTGTCAAAGACATTGCTGATATAAACCTATGATATAAGTTTCATAAAAATCTGGCAAGAATTGTACACTTGAGAGCGCTAACAAGACCGGACGGACAGGGGTAAAACAATTTGCCCCCCAACTTTCAGTTTAACCTTTTATGACGTTGTTTTGTTCACACATTGTTGTCAAAATTATGGAATTTTATGTGACTGTCATACAAGTGAGAGGTTTAGCTAGCTATAAAACCAGGTTTAATCCACCATTTTCTACATAAGGAAATGCATGTACCAAGTCAGGAATATGACAGTTTTTTCAATTCATTTGATGTGTTTGAGCTTTTGATTTTGCCATTTATTAAGGGACTTTCCATTTTGAATTTTCCTTGGAGTTCGGTATTTTTTTTATTTTACTTTTTATACCTCAAGATTCCAGTTCCAGAGCCAATATCTAACGCTGATCTGTGACCTCTTTGTGCTGCTCTTCGTATTGCAATACGGTATGCACAATTACGTCTCACATCATTCAACATTCGGAAATGCCAGCGTTCAACAAGATGACTGCAGACATTTTCTAAATTCTGTCTTGCTGCTGTGTAATCTGGATTGATCTGTATAGATCTTCTGATGTACAGGGCTGCTTCTTCAATGTAACCAAGTCTAGAATAAAATGTAGTTATATATTATCTTTGATTCTGAAACTTGGCTACATTCTCATCTAAACGATTAAACACTTTATTATTTTCAATAGTTTGCATGGGGAATTGTCATGATTGTAACAAATCTCGCAGTCTCACCTAGATTCTCACTATAAATTCAGAAGTTGTTGCATACACAACAGAACTTTTGCACTTTCCAATGTAATGATACTTTTTCAATTGATTTTTTGTCAATTTTATTAATCAGCCTATTTAACTTACTGTAATGACACAAAATGCAATTCATTGGAAAGGGAAAACTTTTAAAGGGTTGGAGGTCAAACATTTTTAGTGGTAATTGAGGTCTTGCTTTAAGATATTAAAATATTCCACATGATTAGGCTTGCTTAGCATGCTTAGAAGGGTTTGTCTATTGTTAAGGAATATTAAGCTTCTGAATGATTAAAATTAGTGTTTGTCAAACTGCTATAATGAAATTTTTCTGATAAAGTGTGTGGTTCAAGTTTTTAGAAATCTTGTGTCAAAGTAAATATTTTGTCAAAATTTTATGAAAATTAAACGAGCCAAATTAATTTTAGTCAAGGTGTTTGGTACCACCTTAAGTTGGAAATATATAATCTTGTCTTACTTAACACATGAAAATAACTATTCTGGCCCCAAAACATTCAAAATATTTTTATTCAAAAGAATCTTGCTCTCTGCATTTACTAAGGTATACTACAATAGTAACAGATCATACAGAAAAGCACTTCTGACGCATAGTGTAATTTTCATTTTATTTACCTAAGCATACGCCCCTTTGACAGAGAAAAATATTATTTTGTTTATAAAATTGTTGACAAAAAAATTCCCATTCGACTTGCTTCGCTCAGCTAATTTTTCCATTTTGAACAGTTTCATCCCTCTTTCCTAGTATGCTGGATCCACCCCTGATTGTAATGCTATTACATTTCCAAATTCCAATAGAATAGGCAATTCAAACTTCAATTTGACTGCTTTGCATACCTGTCAACCTATGAAAATGAAAATGCAGGTTATGACCTGCATTGAAGAATAAAATCTCAGGTCTTAACTCGTACGAACTTTTTTCCAGCTGAATTTAAATATTTAGGGCACATTGTTTTTTATATTTTAAAACAAACAGTTTCCAAAACATGTTCCAATGGTTAAGTTTTAATTGAAAATAATTTAAAACTATTATTGTTGCATTGCACTTATGATTTTGATAGATTAATGTATCTAAACTTACTTTAACAATTCAAGCTAAGCAGTAACCCATTAAATTTTTATTATATTCAATTCACCAGTTATAACACAATCAATGTGCATCTATTTCTACAGCTTAATAGAATATCTCAAATACGGTTGATGCTAGAGTATAATAAAAAAGTTAAAACATTTAAAGGAAGTAGAGATGAAAAAATAATTTTCAACTATTTATTTTCTAATTGTACTAAGGTAGAAAAATAATGAAAAGTAATATTGTAATATGTATTTGCATTCAATTTGTTTTAGATTTAATCTTTTTAACAAAAATAAACATAAATTTAAGGAGTACATTTTGAAAGGTGACAAAAAAGGGGAAGTAACTCAAATTTTTTGTGAAACAACTGTGAAATACACAAATTATTTATGACCTAAAGCTAAGGTAATTGGTGTTAATTAACAATGTGTTTGACACCAAAGCTGTCAAGTGAAGCCATGCACTGAAATAGATCATTTAATTTGAGTTTACACAGCTAGTTGAACTTCTTGTCCAGGAAGAATTACGAATTTGCCGGTTATTTCAAAGGTATAAAATCACTTATGAAATCAGTCTGAAGGCTTAAGAATCCGGGTGAAACGGGTCATTTTCTGAATTCCCGGGTTATTTAACGACCCAGCGGGTATCGCGGGTGACCCCTAAGAGTTGTGAAAATCTCAGGTCACACCCGCAGGATATGGGTCAGTTGACAGGTATGACTTTGTTTGAAATTGTGTGCGAGTCCTACATGTACATGTACCAAAAGGTGATCTGCAAAAGTTAAAATTACATTTTGTTGTACTTTGGGGGACGACCTGTTGATTCTGAGGGAGGAAAGGCTTTTTGAATAAATTTTGGACTAATAAAAATTACTATTCTGACCTCATTAAATTTGCCAGGTACCCCACCCCCTCAGAATTAAATGGTCGTCCCTTACCTGAAGAGCTGAGCTCCAATATTATTTAGAATAGATTCACAGTCTGGGAGGATTTCACATGCCTGGTCATAACATTTAAACAGGTCATCAATTCTTTCCTCAGTGATCAACTGATTTGTCCATTCTGTCATACAGTGTATAAAGTCATCTAGAACTTCATTCTGTTTATGGGGTGAAAGTTTTAAAAAGAGCAAAAAATTTGCAAAGGATCGTCCATACTTTTTCTTTGAAAGAAATGACTTTGCACAAGACAAGGATGACTTGCTTATATGACTTGTATCTGATGACATGTCAGAAAATTGGTAAAACAACTATATATTTTCATTATTCAATCATGATAAGATTCTAAAATTCCCCCTTTTTTCTTGGTGATATGCTAAATTAAATAATACAAATATCGAGAACAATCTTGTAGGATAATAAATGTTGACAATGGGTTTTAAGTAATAGTAAATTTTGATAGTGTAATTTCTGATATTCAAATGAAATACTGGATCAAAGAATAAAATTTGTATATAATCAATGTCTTAATATATAAATCCTTGAACAATTTAAAATGGACTAAGAATCAGTCGAATTTAACTTAGAATGTCTCCATCATGATCGAGAAAACGTTTATTTAAGCATAATTTTAAGGATGAAATAGAACAACAAAATAGGCCTTGACGTTTGACTTTGACTTTTAATTCGGCCTTTTTTCAAACAACTTTCCTCAAAAATGAGCAACTACGACATGAACGAAATGACCCATGAGCACAGATATCCAACATTTCATTATCGATTGGCTGAGTTCCTTTTGGGAGGTGGTGGCTTTGCTGCAGTTTGCATGGCAAATTTGATGTCACGGAGGCCAATTTATTCAAGTAAGTTTATACTGAATCTTCTGTAATATCAACGTCATCTAGACTCTTTTGGATAGTTGTCACAGTGGCAATCATACCCGGGGGGTTACTTCCTATATTTTTAATGGTAGGAGTGTGCCGCAAAACAGGGTCGCTTTTTCATGCCCTGCTGGTTAGAACAGGCTCCCTTTTTCATGACCTGCTGGTTAGAACAAGGTCGCTTTTTCATGCCCTGCTGGTGAGAACAGGGTCTTTTTTTTAAACAAAGTATTTGTCTAGAACAGGATGACTTATTTAACTGTTTAAGATACAGTCTATAAAAACCCGGGTCTAGAACAGCATCTATTTTATACAGTCTACATTTTCTGAGCGTGTCTAGAACAGGGTATACATTTTCTGAGTGTGTCTAGAACAGGGTATGTTTTTCAATATTTCTTTTTAAAACAGGGTATGATTTTCAATGTTTTCTGGTTAGAACAGGGTATGATTTGGCAAGTGCTGTCGGCACAGTTATATCCGAAAGGATAGTCAGTAACCCCCGGCAATCATACCACATTTCCTTATTCTATATCAATAGTATACAGACTAATATGTTAGTAGGTGATACGAGCTATTTATAATAATAAGCATGCTAAGACATAACGTTAACCCATGATTTTGTATTCAGTCCTACATGTACATACAGTCAGGGTACTACTTGTACAAGATATTTTTATTTACTTGTCTTGAGGAAGTAAATATTAATATACATGTACTTATATAAGTTAATTTGTAAGATACTTATTCAAGTGTATTTTATTTACTTGTATAGGTAAATTATTTTAATGGCTTAGTTATGTCCCTTAGACATTCAGATTTTTTACTTATACAAGTAAAAAGTCAAACTATCTTCTTTTCTTGAATTTCTCAATATTTTTCCACAGTATACATTTTTATTGTATTTTGTTTATGTAAACATAAGCCAATTTTCAGTACTGACCAATGTACTTCTCTTCAGACGATCTCTCTAGCATTAGGGTTTGGACACAGGTTTCCATGTCAACTAAGGTAACTTGGTCGTTGGTTTTTTACAGAGTAAAAATTTCAACTTGTATTTGCAGTTTGAATATATATATATATATAAATAGAGTCTATAAGAATCTACCAACCAGTAAACTTAATAGGTATTGGATCATCAAAATTGACAATACTACACAAACAGCATGAACAGGGAAAATTATCATGGTTATATGAGTCTAAAAATTGTGTAACAATACCGATAAATAGATGGAAAACAAAACACTAAAAGTGTTGAATATCATTGCACAAAGTTGGAAAAACTGAACAGATGATATAAATTATACAATAATTGCAAATATTTCGCTCAACAAATGGCCTTCCTCAGTGTTAAAAGTTTTAACAATACTGATATATAATGTATAAGGTGTAAACATAGATCAGTAATAATACAGGTAAGTTTTGGTCGATTGATTTTAATCCAAAATCCTGAATATCATAATATAAACATTAGACTGTAAATTTAATTATTTCTTTCTATTGATTCCATCTGGATGGAGGACACCCAGTGTTTTATCCAAAACTTCTCCTGATTCTCTCTCTGCCTATTTTGCCATGTACAATCCTGTTCGATCACAAGGATCTTCATGTGATCAAAATCTTTCAGATTGTGATCTGGTAACCTGAAATGTTGGCTGACAGGAATATGTTCAAAAACCTCGCCCGTAATTATAAAATATGTAATTCATTGACCGCTCCCGACATGTGTAACTTCAAGGCATATTTTAGCGGCAATCGATGTCTTTCAAAATTACTTTATTTTTATCAATAGTACCGCTTAAGTCGACGCTAGGGGCCGTCTTGACTTTGTTGTAGGGTATGAATGATTTGTTCATTGTTAAAGACCCTACATCATGTACATCAACTGTCAAGATGAAGAACAGAAATAAAAGCCCTGTTCATTGATAATTTTCTATGTTTTTTATGTATTGTGTGCGATTTTGTCCCATGTACATTTACTCCATATCCTTTCATTTTCTAAGGAATATACGGTTTTTTGTGAGGTCACTCCTGTGGCCATTATATGCGTTGTGAAATGGCTGAGGAAGGCCATTTGTTGAGCGAAATATTTGCAATTATTGTATAATTTATATCATCTGTTCAGTTTTTCCATACGGATAGATATTCCGTTTTGTGTGCGTTGGATGGCAAGAGTGGAAATTTAAGTACTGATGAGTATCTGTCTTTTATAGAATATGTCAGTGATAACTTGATTACGAAAGATATTTATTGTGATATCTAAGAATGGTAACTCTTTTTCGCTTGTTTCCACTGTAAATTGGATAGATAGATTTAGGGAATACAGAATCTGGTGGAATAAAAGAAGTTCTTTCATAGATTTTGTCCATAAAATGAAGCAGTCGTCGAGAAATCTTTTCCATTTTTCTATTACATATTCCTTAAAATCCTGATCAAAAGTTTCACCTACTTTGGTGTACATTATTTCCTCTAAATAGCCCATGACAAGATTGGCATATGAAGGAGCAACTTTTGTGCCCATAGCATGCATAGCAGTTCCCTTTATTTGTCGATATATTTTTCCAACGAAGTTAAATGTATTTTTTTCTAATATAATTTTCAGAGCTTTGATGATGAATTCTGTCTTAAATCGAGAATCAATCAAATCTCTTTCATTTTCAATCCAGTGTTGGACTGCTTTAATGCCTAAATCATGTGGTATATTTGTGTATAAGCTTGTTACGTCAAAGGTGGTTAAAACGAATTTACCCTTTTTAATGGAAAGCAAGAGGATGAGGAAAATTATTCCAGCGAACTCTATAATCAATAGTAAGAGACAACCAATGAACTTAAAAAGAATTATTACAAGAGCAAAATTTCAATCGAAAATTGAAAATTTTTCTGTGAAAACATGTAGAGATCCAAGATGTGAAATTTGCAGTAAAGATAACTATAACTATCTTGAAACGGGTGGACAAATATTACATGTTAATGCAGACATGCATGACTTGCAAATCTAGAAATTTAATTTATTGTACAACATGCCCAACCTGTAAAGAAAATTACATCGGACAAACTGGGAAACTATGTGCAAGAGTACGTGTCCACAAACAACAAATCCACCACCCACACTTACGGCAAATTCCACTAAGTGAACACTTAGACATATGTGCCAATGGAAAATTCAAAATTTTCCCGTTCTACAAATGTCGCCGCAATGATGAGGAATATAGAAAAGTTCTGGAGAAGTGCTTTATTAACATGATTAAGACATTCAAAGCAAAGCTAAATGCGTAAAGGAAGTACACAATTTATGCACAACAATAATGTAACGTCACACTACCCCGTGGTAACGTTACTTAGTTATATATCTTGATAAGTCCCGCGAAGGATGAAAACGTTAGAACAATGTTACTAATATTTTATTTTCTACTTACCTGATTTTTGTGTTTTTATGAATATATATATATATATACAAAATTTTCCAAGTATCAGGCCTATGGCAGATTCCATAATAGAAAAGTAAATGTCTGTCAAAATGAAGGAATAAATAAAATAATACTAACTGTTATTTGAATGATAATCTGTGAATGTTTTAACATGCTAAATGAATAATAATGTTAAATGAAGCAAAAGAAACAGTTATTGAATATGATTGTTTCCATTTAAAATAGAAATGATCAAAACAAGTTGAAAAAATGCTAAATGTTTGACAGAATTACTTCCCATTTTTTGACACAAGTTTTATGTGTTACAATGCTTTATATTGACACTGGTATAATGGTTTTTGTCGAGCCTTCGACTTTTGTCGAAAAAGCGAGACATAGCGATCCTACATTCCGTCGGGCGGCAGCGTCCACAAATATTCACTCTGTGGTTAAAGTTTTTGAAATTTTAATAACTTTCGTAAACTATCCTGGATTTCTACCAAACTTGGACAGAAGCTTGTTTATGATCATAAGATAATATCCGAAAGTAAATTTTGTAAAAAAAAATCCTATTTTTTCTGTATTTTACTTATAAACATGATAAATGGACTTAGTTTTTCTGCCAGGAAACATTACATTCACTCTATGGTTAAAGTTTTTGAAATTTTAATAACTTTCTTAAACTATCCTGGATTTCTACCAAACTTGGAAAGAAGCTTATTTATGATCATAAGATAGTATCCAGAAGTAAATTTTGTAAATAAAAAAAATCCTTTTTATCCGTATTTTACTTATAAATGGACTTAGTTTTTCTGCCAGTTAACATTACATTCACTCTGTGGTTAAAGTTTTTAAAATTTTAACAACTTTCTTAAACTATCTTGGATTTGTACCAAACTTGGACAGAAGCTTGTTTATGATTAAAAGCTAGTATCTAGAAGGAAATTTTGTTAAATTTTTGTTCCATTTTTTCCGTATTTTACTTATAAATGGACTTAGTTTATCTTCCAGATAACATTACATACAGTCTGCAGTTTAAGTTTTTAAAACATTTATTAGATTCAAAAAACTAATTTTTACCAAACTTGGACAGAAGCTACTTACAATCAAAAGATAGTATAGAGAGGAATATTTTTATTAATTTTTTTCCTCATTTTTGTTGAGCCTGCGATTAACAGCAAAAGTAGGCGAGACACTGCGTTACGCGGAACCCTTACAAATTTTTATTAGTGAAGTCTGATTATTCAAACATCCCTGTTTCCAAATCTATTGCTATTTTTTAGTCAAAAACATCTGTGATATATTTTTTTTTTCAATTTCAAATACCTTGCTTTATAGCTGCTTGTCTGTCAATAAATCTTATGAAAGCAACATGTTCGTAAAATCTTGCCACATCATTTGTAGGTACAGTACGTATTTCATAATGTACATAAAAAAAAAAAAACACATGTTGAATCTTTCAGTTAACTTTATTTAATCAATAGTTTTATCAATTATGTTGCTAACTTAAGTTCTGTCAAACTTGTTATCTTATGTAAGCAACATTTGGATGTGCTACAAATTAGAGTTATTGGTCCTGAGGTGAAATCTTATTAAATAGATATAAGAAGATGTGGTATGAGTGCCAATGAGACAACTCTCCATCCAAGTCAAAATTTATAAAAGTAAACCATTATAGGTCAAAGTACGGTCTTCAACACGGAGCCTTGGCTCACACCGAACAGTAAGCTATAAAGGGCCCCAAAATTACTAGTGTAAAACCATTCAAACGGGAAAACCAACGGTCTAATCTATATAAAAACGAGAAACGAGAAACACTTATGAACCACATCAACAAACGACAACTACTGAACATCAGATTCCTGACTTAGGACAGGTGCAAACAAAATGTCAGGCTGTGGTATTTTCTAGGAGTTTGAAAATGACTTTCAACTAGGATAAGATCTCCAATGATAGTTAAAAAACCCAAATATATTTTGTCTGTCAAATTTTTTGATGTTAGCACAATCTTATGTTAGCATCAAGTCTGTCAAAATCTTATGTTAGCAACACTATAAAGTCTGTCAAATCTTATGTTAGCAACAATAAAGTCTGTTGACTCTTATGTTAGCAACAATGTTCATTTCTGTCAAATTTTATGTTAGCAATTCCAAGATAATCTTTTTTTAAAAGCTAATACGATCCTTTTTTATTGGTACAGATGTATAAAAATATTTTATATCAATTTGCCTTTCATTTTTAAGCAAGATATACATATAAAAAAGATGTGCTATGATTGCCAATGAGACAACTGTCCACAAGAGACCAAAATGACACAGAAATTAACAACTATAGGTCACCGTACGGCCTTCAACAATGAGCAAAGCCCATACATGTACATCAAAACCTTGAAAATACTGAAGATATCAGGATTGTTCATGATGCTCACATAAGAATTTTCTGTCAAAATGTCTGTTATGTCTGTCCTTTTTCTTATGATAGCAACATTATATTTAACTTGTCCTTCATTTAAAAATATTATGTGAATAGCTTTAATTTTTGGCAAAAAGCCTTTATTTATATAAGTATAACATGTATTCCAAAACAGAAGTTCATTGGTGTTGATTAATGCCAAACATACATGTACTTATGAAAGTTTTTTTTTACTTTCTTATATGGAATCTGCCCTATATGGCTACAAAAGTTCGTTGTGAGACATAATTTTTGTATATATTTTTAAATGTACATTTGGACTTGTTTGTTTGCTTTTTGGCCTTGAATGTTTGTCCCTAATATTTTATTAACTATGTATTTACTTTCAGGTATCACAGATCGAATTTATTCGTTCATAGTGTGTTAATTTACGTTTTGATTGAGTTAAGCCTTCCAATTGATGTTTTATCGTGTGTTTTTCTATGTTGTGATGTTATACTATTGTTTCAGAAAAGGAGAAGGTTTGGTACCATTAAAACGTTTAATCCCACTGCAAATGTTTGCACCTGTCCTAAGTCAGGAATCTGATGTACAGTAGTTGTCGTTTGTTTATGTAATTTATACGTGTTTCTCGTTTCGCTTTTTATATATACTAGACCGTTGGTTTTACCGTTTGAATGGTTTTACACTAGTACTTTTGGGGCCCTTTATAGCTTGTTGTTCGTGTGAGCCAAGGCTCCGTGTTGAAGGCCGTACATTGACCTATAATGGTTTACTTTTATAAATTGTTATTTGGATGGAGAGTTGTCTCATTGGCACTCACACCACATCTTCCTATATCTATGTATGTAACTCACCATCTTGTTATATTCTTGTAGGTATATACAGACATGCTATAGGTATAGCAGTTGGAGCTTTTGTTGGCCACCAAATGGTAGAATACAATAATAACAGGAATAGAAAGTTGCAGTTACTATATGAAGATTATGTTGCAAGACATCCTGATGCATTTAGAGAACCAGGTAATAACATTAACGGTACCAATTTTTCTGCACCAGGTGCACATTTCGACAATATAAGCCTCTTCAGTCATGTTAGTGATGCTTGTAACCAAAATGTCTGTTGACCCATTACTAGTTAAAAAAATTGAAGAGATTATAAACCAAAAAGGACAAAAAGTAAAGCCAAAGCTGAGCAAGGAATCCGAGCTTTGCATAAGGAACTAGGAGATATATTCCTTAATTTAAAATAATTTCCAAAATTTTGTAACAGCAAATTTTAATAAGACAATATCCGTATTTTCCAGGGCTCGACAATAACGCTTGTCCGATTGTCCGGTACCAGAGGAAAAAAAGGTTGGACAAGTAAAAGCCATAGCAAGCTTGTCAGATGGGACAAGTAAAATCATTCTGTAGAAAATAAATTAAATCCAACTTAGATGATCAAAGCTTAAGTAATAAACAAAAAACAAGAAAAGAAGATAAAAAAAAATATATTAATTTGACATGTTTACTTGCGAACCATAATTTAAAACTGGTTCTTTGTCAGATACTTTATAACAGATAATCGCATACTACTTGGAAACCAGTCTTACTGATAGGAATTAGCGATGCGCTTTGTAGATTAGGTAACAAGACAGTTCGGCAACAGTACGGAAACAAATCGGCTCCATGTTTGATAGATTCGGCACAGTAGGAGACATTTGCTTTGTAGATACGGTAATAAGTAAGTTCGCACGGTAATACAGTAATGCTCCATGTTTAATAGATAGTTCGGCACAGTAGGAGACATTTCGGGACCAAGCGTAACCAGTACCTTGTTTCCCTACCTTATTAGGTTGCTTTATAACAATTATGATAAATTTTATTTAACAAACATATTTTTAAAATAAAAATGAAGAAATTATTGACCATAGAGTTCATAAAATCATATTTGATCATTATGTAGACATAACAATACTTGATTGCGTTTGATTGTAATATGACGTGCTTCTTTCACTTTGTAAACAACACCGTGATAAAATTCTCGATATATCTATACTTAGCGCAGACTCAGAGATGTGCATAACCGTGGCTGTTACTATTTACCTCCCACGTAAATCCACATATATCGTAACCTATGTGCAAACACTATGTCGATTTCGTTGTGTTCAGATTGAAATTGAAAAAGAAACTACAGAACCGTTATTCCTATTATAATGCATAACAAAAAGAATTAATGCACAAAAGCTTAAAAAATGTATAAAATCAAAATAAAATAAAATTCCGCAAAATTTCATGAATGATCTTGGATCATTAACCATGTTAACGTCATGTCATAACATGACGTCATACGAATGAAAACTCTCAAGCTGAACGTTTTCCGTTACGTATACACCCTAATTTCGGATAATATTGCATTAAAATGGAGTTTTGAGGTAGGTGTTGTTTCATTTTCTATTCTATTGCATTATTCACACATTTGTGGATTTCAGCAAGTCAACATGGCGGCTTGCTCCTTAGTTACGACACGTCAACTCTGGATTTGACAGTAAACAGTAACCAACGGAAAAAAAATGTTTGGGTTAAGAATTATGAGAATTGAACACATTTTTCTAGTGCTTATTTAAGAAATAATTCATGTAAGACTTAGATTTATTTGAAATTTGTAGCTTTCATCTTACAGGGGGTAGAATAGAAAAGCCATACACACGGCAATCCTACCTTCGCTTCAGTTTTTAAATTACCGTATTTGTCCTATTAGAATTGAAATAATTCATGGAAGCCATAGATTTGTTGGACATTTACACATGGCCTTGGCCATGATATTCGTTAATTTTATCCCTCGCTAAGGCTCAGGATAAAATTCAAATATCACAGCCCAGGCCCTGTGTAAATGTCCAACAAATTATGGCTTCCGTGAATTATTTCTTAAATAAACATTTTAATATAAATTAAGAACAAAGCTGATTGTAGTAAGGCATTAATAAAATTAATCATAATAATCAATATTTTATCAACATAAAAGACCATGATACAAACCAAATGTCATGAGTAGACTGACAGGCCTACCAGACTGTGCCTTAGTGCATAGTCTGATGAGACTTTGGCATTGATGAAAACTAGAACCTTTAAGTCCTGTGACATGACTAGATTCAGTTGTTCTCGACTCATATTTTTGAAAAGGATATCAAGAGATATAAGTCACATTCTGTTCTATTGTTTTAATTTATTTTGTTCATTGAATCAACTTAAAATGCAAAAAAGGTTAATATTAAGATTTTGTTTTGGACAAGTTAAAATTCCATTCGGACAAGTAAATTTTGATATGTACTTGTCCTAATGGGCAAGCTGAAAAAAAAGTTATTGTAGAGGCCTGTTTTCATGCCAGTACATACCCAGCTGGTGAAACCCTCTGTGACAAACAGTCAACTAGCAGAGGTACTGTACATATGTAATATAGGCGATTAGGCCAGGCAAAATTAAATGTGTGGTTAGAGTTTCATCCTTAAAAACAATAGCATAGGTAGGTAGTAATTGTTATACAAGTATCCTATTTTTATTAACATGAATATATGGAGAGACCTGTCAGAATTTACTATGAAAAGAGCTAATAAAATAATATAGGGTCTGTAGGGAATCCCTTCACACAAGTATATTCTCTTGACCTTATACCAAAGCATCCTGTATCATTTAGAGAATCAGGTAATATGGGTTATTATAGGAGGGTCTGGATGGGGGTCCTTCATTTCTGTATACTTTAATTTTTTAGGTCATTGTTCTTCTATGCTTTATACTTTTTGCCTATTATTCTCTTTTCTTTATATTTTAGCACCCCATTATTCTCTATTCTTTATATGTTAGCACCCCATTATTCTCTATTCTTTATATTTTAGCACCCCATTATTCTCTATTCTTTATATGTTAGCACCCCATTATTCTCTTTTCTTTATATTTTAGCACCCCATTATTCTCTTTTCTTTATATGTTAGCACCCCATTATTCTCTTTTCTTTATGTTTTAGCACCCCATTATTCTCTTTTCTTTATGTTTTAGCACCCCATTATTCTCTTTTCTTTATATTTTAGCACCCCATTATTCTCTTTTCTTTATATGTTAGCACCCCATTATTCTCTATTCTTTATATTTTAGCACCCCATTATTCTCTTTTCTTTATATTTTAGCACCCCATTATTCTCTATTCTTTATATTTTAGCACCCCATTATTCTCTATTCTTTATTTTTTTGGTAAATTTTTCTCTATTCTTTTTTTTTTGGTTCATTTTTGTCTATTCCTTATACATGTTATATTTTTGGTCCATTTTTCTCTTCTTCTTTATATTTTTTGCCCATTATTTTCTATTCTGTAAACTCCAATCCACACCCTCTTATAGGGCAAGGAATCCTGAGGCATTTAGACATTTTTTGGAAGCAGTAATACACGTAATCATATGGCATGGCATTCTGCTGAACATTATTACTGTTTACAGTTAATCTATCATGTCTACCTATAATAATATTCAAGATAATAACCAAAAACTGCAAAATTTCCTTAAAATTACCAATTCAAGGGCAGCAACCCAACAACTGGTTGTCTGATTCACCTGAAAATGTCAGGGCAGATAGATCTTAACCTAATTAACATTTTTACCCCAGATCAGATTTGCTCTAAATGCTTTAGTTTCAGAGATTTAAGCCAAAAACTGCATTTTACCCCTATGTTCTATTTTTAGCCATGTCGGCCATAGTGGTTGGCAGGTGGGGTCATTGGATAATTTTTATAGAAGATACCCTAATGATGATTGTGGCCAAGTTTGGTTAAATTTGTCTCAGTAGTTTCAGAGGAGAAGTTTTTGTAAAAGATTACAAAAATTTAGGAAAAATTGTTAAAAATTGACTATAAAGGGCAATAACTCCTTAAGAGGTCCATTGACAATTTTGGTCATTTGACTTATTTGTAGATCTTACTTTGCTGAACAATATTGCAGTTTTCAGTTAATCTCTATCTATAATAATATTCAAGGTAATAACCAAAAACTGCAAAATTCCTTAAAATTACCAATTCAGGGGCAGCAACCCAACAATGGGTTTTCTGATTCGTCTGAAAATTTCAAGGCAGATAGATCTTGACCTAATGAACATTTTAACCCCTGTCAGATTTGCTCTAAATGCTCTAGTTTCAGAGATATAAGCCAAAACCTGCATTGTAGAGGTACTGTACATATGTAATATAGGCGATTAGGCCAGGCAAAATTAAATGTGTGGTTAGAGTTTCATCCTTAAAACAATAGCATAGGTAGGTAGTAATTGTTATACAAGTATCCTATTTTTATTAACATGAATATCTGGAGAGACCTGTCAGAATTTACTATGAAAAGAGCTAATAAAATAATATAGGGTCTGTAGGAATCCTTCACACAAGTATATTCTCTTGACCTTATACCAAAGCATCCTGTATCATTTAGAGAATCAGGTAATATGGGTTATTATAGGAGGGTCTGGATGGGGGTCCTTCATTTCTGTATACTTTAATTTTTAGGTCATTGTTCTTCTATGCTTTATACTTTTGCCTATTATTCTCTTTCTTTATATTTTAGCACCCCATTATTCTCTTTTCTTTATATGTTAGCACCCCATTATTCTCTTTCTTTATATTTTAGCACCCATTATTCTCTATTCTTTACATGTTAGCATCCCCATTATTCTCTTTTCTTTATATTTTAGCACCCCATTATTCTCTATTCTTTATATGTTAGCACCCCATTATTCTCTATTCTTTATATTTCAGCACCCCATTATTCTCTATTCTTTATATGTTAGCACCCCATTATTCTCTATTCTTTATATGTTAGCACCCCATTATTCTCTATTCTTTATATGTTAGCACCCCATTATTCTCTATTCTTTATATTTTAGCACCCCATTATTCTCTTTTCTTTATATTTTAGCACCCCATTATTCTCTATTCTTTATATTTTAGCACCCCATTATTCTCTATTCTTTATTTTTTTGGTAAATTTTTCTCTATTCTTTTTTTTTTTGGTTCATTTTTGTCTATTCCTTATACATGTTATATTTTTGGTCCATTTTTCTCTTCTTCTTTATATTTTTTGCCCATTATTTTCTATTCTGTAAACTCCAATCCACACCCTCTTATAGGGCAAGGAATCCTGAGGCATTTAGACATTTTTGGAAGCAGTAATACACGTAATCATATCTATTTTCTATTTATAGCCATGTCAGCCTTGTTGTCCTCTATCGTTTTATAAGAAATCGATCAAATGTCTTGTTTTATGGCTCGTCCCGTCTTGTCCTTTCACGAGATAGAAGTGTTGTTTCTTCTGCTTCAAGAATCTCAATAAATTTTCACTAAATGTTAAGCTTTCTGTTTGCAATGAATTTGTAAGTCTGATGCATGCCATTTCGATGATTTTTTGTTCAAAATAGAAATCCAAATTATAGAATCGCAGGATAATGTTTGAAAATATGGAATTGTTGTGCCACTATTAGTGCAATTTCATTAAGAAACCCATTAGTTTTAAAATGGTTGCTAAAAACGCTGCTTGCAAAATAGAAAAATAGAATTCATTTGGAAAGAATAGTTATCGGATATAATATATCGAAAATGCATAGTACAAGCAGCGTGAAATTCAGACAGAAAATGGTTTGTTGGAATGGAATTAACCAAGAAGAATAATTGTCTCTGAACTTGGTTATTTTGCCACACAACTTTTCTATGTTCCAAGTGTAACCAGTTTCTGAACATTATTGGACTGTACAGAAAATATGGTTCCGGAAGCTTGTATAAAATAAATTGCCAACACTGTAATTGTATAAGCACAAGCGTAGTTTACACAGGACAGCAACATCAGAATGAGGCAAAAGTTAACAAAGGCTTGACATTTTGGGATGTCAACACTTAATGTGCACCGATGGGCGAAATAAGATTAGATCATTCAGATCCCATTACATATTTTTCTTTCAATTCGGTATTTCAAAACAAATTATTTCTCAAAATTTACAATCACACAATTCATTAAAAAAAACAGTGGCCAACAATAAATGAATGATCTGTGCTTTGATGAAGTTTAATCCAAAAAAGCACTCCAAATGCAAAAAAATAAATTAAAGAGATACTTTTGTCTACATGCATATAGTCCACAACTACGCACACAGCTCACATGTTTACATCATACAGAGTAAATACTATATTAAAATATGTATTATTTTATTTATCACTTTTACAACTGATGGAATGTTTTTATCGAAGTCTGTCTGTCTGTCTGTCTGTCTGTCTGTCTGTCTGTCTGTCTGTCTTTTTTCTTCATGCTTGAAGATATTGATTTGGTATTTGGTGTATTATTTTGAGGGGGCGGACAGGAGGGTACCTTTCTCCTTTCTCCCACCCCCTCTCTCCTTTCTTCTGCCCCCTCTCTCCTTTCTCCCGCCCTCTTCTCCTTTCTCCCACCCCTCTTCTCTTGTCTCCCACTCTAAAACATGAAAAACTTATGTATAGGAAGCTCATTTTATAAGAAATCGATCAAATGTCTTGTTTTTATGGCTCGTCCCGTCTTGTCCTTTCACGAGATAGAAGTGTTGTTTCTTCTGCTTCAAGAATCTCAATAAATTTTTCACTAAATGTTAAGCTTTCTGTTTGCAATGAATTTGTAAGTCTGATGCATGCCGTTTCCCGATGATTTTTTTTTTCAAAATAGAAATCCAAATTATAGAATCGCGCAGGATAATGTTTGAAAATACGGGGAATTGTTGTGCCACTATTAGTGCAATTTCGTTAAGAAACCCATTAGTTTTAAAATGGTTGCTAAAAACGCTGCTTGCAAAATAGAAAAATAGAATTCATTTGGAAAAGAATAGTTATATGGATATAATATATCGAAAATGCATAGTACAAGCAGCCGTGGAAATTCAGACAGAAAATGGTTTGTTGGAATGGAATTAACAAAGAAGAATAATTGTCTCTGAACTTGGTTATTTTGCCACACAACTTTTTCTATGTTCCAAGTGTAACCAGTTTCTGAACATTATTGGACTGTACAGAAAATATGGTTTCCGAAGCTTGTATAAAATAAATTGCCAACACTGTAATCGTATAAGCGCTAAGCGTAGTTTACACAGGACAGCAACATCAGAATGAGGCAAAAGCTAACAAAGGCTTGACATTTTGGGATGTCAACACTTAATGTGCACCCGATGGGCCGAAATAAGATTAGATCATTCAGATCCCATTACATATTTTTCTTTCAATTCGGTATTTCAAAACAAATTATTTCTCAAAATTTACAATCACACAATTCATTAAAAAAAACAGTGGCCAACAATAAATGAATGATCTGTGCTTTGATGAAGTTTAATCCAAAAAAGCACTCCAAATGCAAAAAAATAAATTAAAGAGATACTTTTGTCTACATGCATATAGTCCACAACTACGCACACAGCTCACATGTTTACATCATACAGAGTAAATACTATATTAAAATATGTATTATTTTATTTATCACTTTTACAACTGATGGAATGTTTTTATAAATAACCTTTTTTGATGGCTGCATTAAATTAAATGTGTCTTTTAGACACAACTAATTCAAATTGTATTGTATCGTCCTGATTATGCCTGAAATATTTGCCACCGGACAATTTGCAACCTCAAATCAATCAATTCAAACTACATGTACTTGAAAATCACAGTGTACTTAATCAAATTTTTAAAGCACTTTATCCTTGCATGAAAGTAGGGTGGCATTACCTTTGTCTAGTTTGATAGGGTTAAGTTGTAGATATGTTTTTTTTCTAAGCTGAATGTGCATCCAGTTATATTTAGGTCAAAATAAAATTAAATCAGTAAAATTGATAAGAAATTTACGAAACCGTACAGGGGAAATGACAACAAAATAACAAACACCATTCAGATCCCATTACATATTTTTTCAATACCTCGGAGTAAAAATAACGTTACTCTACATTCAGTAAGTCATCCCTTTTCTGTCAAAATCTTTGCATATCAGTCAATTTTGAAGCAATTTGTCTAAAAAAAAGGTTTTGATATGTGTTTGATTTGATTTATATGTTGTTAACGCCATTTTTAAGAACCGCTTTTGAGCTATAATTTTAGTGGCGGCCAGTTTTGATTGGTGGAGGAAGCCGGAGTGCCCGGAGAAAACCACCGACCTTCGATAGGAAAACGGACACTCCTAGTCAATTAAGATTGGAGTCGAGTGCACCCGCATGAGCAGGATTCAAACTCACAACCTCAGTGTTGACTGGCTAGTGATTACAGTAGTAACTACTTAGACCACTTGGCCACCAAGTCCCCTTTTTGACATGTGTCTCTATACATATAAAAAAGAAGATGTGATGTGATTGCCAATGAGACAACTCTTCATGAGAGACTTAATGACATAGAAATTAACAACTATGGATAATCGTATGGCCTTCAACAATGAGCAAAGCTCTTTCCGCATAGTCAGCTAACTGGAAAACTAACGGCCTTATTACTGTACAAAAAATGAACCAAAAACAAAAATGTAACACAGCAACAAACGACAACCACTGAATGACAGGCTCCTGACTAGGAACAGACACATGCATACAGAATGTGGTGGGTTAAACATATTAGCGGGATCCCCAACCTCCCCCTAACCTGGGACAGTGGTGTAACAGTACAACATAAGAACGAACTATAAGAATCAGTTAAAAAGGCTTAACTCATCAGATGGATACAAATAGAAATACATATAACAATAAATTGCTTCACCGAGCGCAGCTGGATACGACCGCAGAGGTCCAACCCTGAACAGTTGGGGCAAAAATGGAAACAATATTCATGCTTGATACAGGTCTAAATTTGGATTGTAATTAAATATTTGACACATAATAGGTTTCTGACACAGAATAACTGTAGTCAAAGAACTTAGAATTGGTTATATGATTTGAATTTATATTCAATTTTTTGTTATTGTGCAATACACTATGAAGTTGCAAATTGATCCCTTTTTCCAAAAAAAAAAATTCTTTCCCTCAAGATATGGTCATAATCTGAATTCAAATTTCCAATGGAATTTGCATCCATAATTACCCATTTAAATACATCATAAAAGTCTTAAAATAGAAAATGACATACATAATCATGGCTAAAATTAATTAATAGTAACTTCTAAATATAAATTGACAGCTAATCACATCAAGACAATACAACATTTCTTTATACATAATTTAAAAGCAGTGTAAGGGAGGTTATCCAAACATACACAACATTGTACTTTAAATGTGTTTGGATTATTTCCCTTACACTGCTTTTAAATTGTTCATTAATCAGGAAACCCTTGTTTTCCCCCCTTTTTTGCCCCTAATTCCTTAACGGTTTGAGCAATAACCCCCCAAAGTCAATCCTAACCATCCCTTTATGGTATGGAAACTTGTGGTATAATTTCAGAGAGATTTATACACCGTTCCACAAGTTATTGTCTGGAAACTAGAAAAATGCTTATTTGGGCCCTTTTTTGGCCCGTAATTCCTAAACTGTTAAGACCATAACCCCAAAATCAATCCCAACCTTCCTTTTGTGGTTATAAACCTTGTGTTTTAATTTCATAGATTTCTATATACTCACACTAAAGTTATTGTCCGAAACCAAATGTCTTTGGACAACAATGACAACGACGTGATATTAATATACGACCTCAAAATTTTTGCGGTCGATAAAACATAGAATGGACGTGGCGGGTACTTGTACATCCCAATAACACAAAGAACCAAGTACAGATCTGAGAGTACTCTCAGTTACTGACAGCAAAAACATGCATCTAAGACTAAATTATCAGTCAGTACACATTCAACATCCAATGGAATTAGTGTAAAGATGTCACAAACAGCAGAGAAAAACATGTCCTTGTGCAATGCCACGATATAGGACCTGTATCGTTGCATTGCACATGGTCATGTTTTCCTCTGCTGTTTATGACATCTTTACACGACCTGTATCGGTGCATTGCACAAGGTCGTGATGTTCTCTGCTGTTTATGACATCTTTAAACTAAATCCATTGGATGTTGAATGTGTACTGAATGATAATTTTGAGGTATCGACAGATTGTAGATCCATGTAGACTCAGTTTAATATCCTGGACATTGTTAGTTTTTAGTCTTTTTCCGAATATAAGAGATCGTAATGAATGAGTGACGACGCTCAGAGTATTTATGAGGTCGTTTCTGTTACTATGACATTTATTAGTTCTTTCATGAAGCTTTTATTAACTAATTTAATAAAATAATTGTTTTCCAGCTCACTTTTATTAATTTTATATACATTTTGTACATTTTGTCTCCTTTTCAATTCCTTTTCTCCTTTCTCCTGTCCCCTCTTTTTCTACTGCCCTCTCTCCTTTCTCCCGCCTGCTCTCCTTTCTCCCACCCCCTCTCTCCCTGTCTCCCTTTACCCTGTCCGCCCCCTCTATTTTATCATTACAAGTTACAGATCAAGTTCAATTTTGTTCTGGTCTGATGATTTTGTGCAGAGTTATGGTCCTTTGACTTAGAAAATTCACTCTTATAATCAGTTTTCAGCACTTTTTTTCATCATGCTTGAAGAAATTGATTTGGAAATTGGTATATAGTTTTATCATGGAAAGTTACAGATCAAGTTTTAATTTTGTTCCAGTCTGATGATTTTGTGCAGAGTTATGATCCTTGGACTTAGAAAATTCACTCAAATAATCAGTTTTCAACACTTTTTTTCATCATGCTTATATTGATATTGACTTGATATTTGTAATATAGTTTACACCATGTCAAGTTATAGATCAAGTTAGAATTTTGTTCCAATACAATGAATTTTTAACCGATAGGGGACTATGTATTGCCATGCTTCAACAAAGCTCCAATTATCTTATCTTAAGGCTTGTATGCAGACTTTTGCAAAACCACGAAATGACGGTTTACCCCTAATCTACAAAAATTGGTACCCACGAAAAATAAAAGAATCCATAGTAAAAGATTAGTTTTGTTCTTTTGAGGTGGTACATAACACTACAGGGAGATAACTCTGTAAACATCAGCTGAAAGTTTTAATCACACTCTATTGTTAAGGAAATATTAAGCTTCTCAATGTCAGATCAAAATAAGTGTTTGTCAAACTGCTATATATCCAATGAAATTTTTCCAATAAAGTGTGTTGTTCAAGATTTTTGAAATTTTTATATTTTTGTCAAAGGGTCAAAGTTAATATTTTGTCAAAATTTTATGAAAATTAATTTTAGTCAAGGTGTTTGGTACCACCTTAATTTTAATTACAATTGTTTTTCATTTCAGATCCAAAACCAAAGTACAAGGATGTTTTGTTACCATGGTTTCCAACACGCTAATATGATTGCTTACACAAACTCTGCTTTAAACATTTGCAGTTTGATAATATTGTTATTCACTGAAGAAAGAATGTGTTTAAAAGTCAAAGTATTAGTTTTTTTCTTTGTTCATGTGTTGTTTATTATGATATACCTTGGAGTAATGTAACAAAATGTGAGACTTGATGATCAAGCAGCAGCATTTAATGCTGAAATTGTTTTAAGGATGTACTTAAGTGAAATTAAAAAAATATGGAATTTAAAATTGATACTATAAGTCAGAAAGGCATTAGTAAAGGAACAAAATAAGCTAAAAATATTGATAGGTTATGAAGCTCCTTTTCGAGATATTTAATTTTTTTTAAATGGCAGGAAAAGGCTGACTCAGACTTTTACCTTATATTTGAATTGGTATTATTTTGGTCTCAAATCGAAAGAAAAGAAATCTAGAATCTGCTTAAATTTTGGTAAATGACCTTTTATGAGCTATTGAAGTCTTATATGAAAAGAAAATTGGGTGTTATGGGACAAAATATTTTACCCTGTATCGTAGGAAAAAAACCAAGGAGTCCGAACATCTGTTAAAAATTCCTAAACCTCACCTAAGTACCGTACATCTTAAGCTTCAATGTTTTGTATTTACTTAAAGTGGAAGGACTGGGCATATCTTGTTATGCATTATCAAGGTCTCACATTTAGGTTTGGCATATTTTATTGTTGCATGGTTCATTGACTGTTTTTACACCCCACACAGAAAGGGTGAGCAGTCATTTTCACTTTTGTGCCTCCATCTGTCCATCCTTTATAAGATTTTTTGATATTTATGTTAAAGTTGAAAATCAAGGCCATATTTTGCCAAAAGTGAAAAGTGTCCTTTTCAGTGACTGGGGCAATTTACTTTGAAATATGCATGAATTTTCCACAGGTTATGTGGGACAGGATTGAAAATCCAGGTGATATTACTGTAAAATCACCAGCAGTCATCCTGTTTCAGTGATTCACTCGCCAGAAAGAATGAATTTTATCTGAATCACCATGTGTGAACTGTAAAACTCTACAGTAGTTACAGATCTGAATGTTGAGATCCAAGTTCTGATTGCATGACCTCTTTTTAATATAAAAATAAGGAGATGATGTATAATTGCCAATGAGACAACTATCCACCAAAGTTCAGGAGCCTGTAGTACTGTGGTTGTCGTTGGTTTATGTCTGTCATATTAGTTTTTAGTAAATTGTTTTGTTATGAACTAGGTCATTATTTCACAGTTTACATGTCAACTATACGGTATGGGTTTTTGTAGAGCCTGTGACTTTTGTTGCAGAAAGCTCGACATAGGGATAGTGATGCGGCGTTAACTAACTTCTTAAAAGCTTAATATTTCAGAAGGTAGAAGACCTAGATGCTTCATACTTTGTATATAGATGCCTTATGATATGAAGTTTCTGTCTGTCATATGTCCAATGTCCTTGACCTCATTTGCATGGTTCAGTGACTACTCGAAAAAAAAGTTAAGATTTTTAGTAATGTTAATTTCTCCCTTATTATGAGTA
This sequence comes from Mytilus coruscus, assembly GCA_017311375.1. Classification (NCBI taxonomy): domain Eukaryota; kingdom Metazoa; phylum Mollusca; class Bivalvia; order Mytilida; family Mytilidae; genus Mytilus; species Mytilus coruscus. The sequence goes on along the minus strand of CM029597.1, from coordinate 91,839,161 downwards.
ATAGTATAACTATATTTGGTATGTGCGTATCTTGCAAGGTCCTCTTGCCTTGTCAGACAGTTTTCACTTGACCTTCACCTCATTTCATGGATCAGTGAACAAGGTTACGTTTTCGTGGTCAAGTCCATATCTCAGATACTATAAGCAATAGGTCTACTATATTTGTTGTATGTAATGATTGTAGAGAACCACAGAATGGAATGAAACCAAACATGGCATGAATGTTCCTTATGAGGTGCTGACCAAGTGTTGTTACTTTGAAGCCGATCCATTGTCCAAGATGGCCGCTAGAGGGGGACTTAGTTTAACATCTTCTTTTAGAGTACCACTAAATTGAATGAAATAAAACATGGCATGAATATTCCTTATGAGGTGCTGACCAAGTGTTGTAACTTTGTAGGCGATCAATCATCCAAGATGGCTGCCAGTGGGGACTTCGTTTAACATAGGACCCTAAGGACAATACATACAAATGTCTTCTTTTAGATAACCACTGAATGGAATTTAACCAAACATGGCATAAATGTTCCTTATGAGTTGTTGTCCAAGTGTTGTTACTTTGAAGCCGATCCATCATCCAGGAAGGCCGCCAGAGAGGGACTTAGTTTAACATAAGACCCAACGGGAAATATATACAAATGTCTTTTTTTAGAGAACCAATGAATGTTCCTTATGAGGTGCTGACCAAGTGTTGTAACTTTGTAGGCGATCAATCATCCAAGAAGTCTGCCAGCGGGGACTTAGTTTAACATAGGACCCTATGGGAAATTCATACAAATGTTTTCTTTTAGAGAACCACTGAATTGAATGAAACCAAACATAGCATGAATGTTCCTAATGAGGTGCTGGCTAAGTGTTGTTACTTTGTAGCCAATCAATCATCCAAGATGGCTGCCAGCAGGGAACTTAGTTTAACAAAGGACCCTATAGACAATACATACAAATGTCTTCTTTTAGAGAACCACTGAATGGAATGAAACCAAACATGGCATGAATGTTCCTTATGAGGTGCTGACCAAGTGTTGTTACTTTGTAGCCAATCAATCATCCAAGATGGCCACCAGCAGGGGACTTAGTTCAACATAAGACCCGATGGGAAATACATACAGCTTCTTCTAGAGGGGCACTGAATGGAATGAAACCTAACATGGCACAAATGTTCCTTATGAGGAGCTGATAAAGACCTTATTACATGTATCTTTATTGATTGAGATATACTGTAAACTGCAAAAATATCAAGAAAAGAAGATCTACACATAAGTCAACATGAGCAAAATTGTTATTTGACATCTTGTTGGAGTTATTGTCCTTATAAAGTCATTTTCTACAATTTCAATGAATTTATTGGTAATTTCTGTAAACTTTACAAAATTCTTCTGCTTTTGGTTAAATTACGAGGCCAATATTAAACAAAATTTGGCCTCAATCATTATTAGGGTATCTGTTATGATTTTAATCTATTTTTACATGATTTCCAAAACCAAAGTAGAATCAGGTGAGCGACACAGGCTCTTGAGAGCCTCTAGTTGTGTTTTGGTCTGTTTTTCTAAAACTGTATGCAGTAGGTCAACTATATTTGGTGTATGGAAATATTTTACGATGTACATGTCAGTTTGGCAGGTTTTATTTGACCTTGACCTTATTTTCACAGTTTTGTGCTTTGATCTTTTTTCTAATACTGTATGCAATAGGTCAACTATATTTGGTGTATGGAAATATTTTACGATGTACAGTTTGGCAGGTTTTTTTTTACCTTGACCTCATTTTCACAGTTCATTGCTCAATGTTAAGTTTTTGTGTTTTGGTCTGTTTTTCTAATACTGTATGCAGTAGGTCAACTATATTTGGTGTATGGAAATATTTTACGATGAACATGTCAGTCTAGCAGGTTTTTTTTTTTTACCTTAACTTCATTTTCATGGGTCATTGCTTATGTTAAGTTTTTGTGTTTGGGTCTGTTTTTCTTAAACTTTAAGCAATAGGTTAACTATATTTGGTGTATGGGATGATTGTACGTTCTATATGTCTGCCTGGCAGGTATCATTTGACCTTCACCTAATTTTCATGGTTGATTGGTCATTGTTCAGTTTTCCGGGTTAACTTTGTTTCTTAGATACTTTAAGCAATAGGTCAACTATATTTGATGCATGGAATGATTTTAAGGTGTACATGTCTGTCTGACAGGGTTCATCTGACCTTGACTTTATTTTCATGGTTCATTGGTCAATATAGAACTTCCATGGTTTGGTCTGTTTCTTTTATACTATAAGCAAATAGGTCATCTATATTCTGTTTATGGAATGATTGTATTAAAAGTGTACATGTATTTCCGGCTTGGTTTATCTGACCTTCACCTCATTTTCTTGAATCATAAATGTTAATGTGATACTTGTAGTAAAACTTTATATGTAGGACTATAACCATAAAATCAATGGTCAGTATAGTAGGCGAGACATTTCAGCGTGTGCACTATTGTTCTCATAATTGAAGGCCGTACTGTGGTATATAATTGCTTACTTCCATTTCATTTAAACTTTGATTTATAAGTATTCTCATTGGAAATCATACATCTCATTTTTATATTGACCAAAAACATCGACTTCTTATTGGAAATGTTGAATGTGAATGACATCCATGTTTATTTTTTGGAAGAAAATATATTAAACAGAGAAACTATAAATGGACAACAAAAAGACCATTTTGAAAAGGTGGAAAGGGGTAAATATATCCAAATATATACATTGGCTTAGTATTTGATTTTTTCAAAAGTGCACAAATTACAACAAAACAAAAGAAAGACAGGGATTCAGAAAAAAGAAAAACTTGGGTCATAATATTTGGGTTAAATCCATCACCTTCCTTATATTTAAAAGGGAATTATATACTGTTCTGTTGCATCTTTTAATGATTTACTGTCAGCCTTCAGATAAATTTAGTAAACGATGAAGGCATGCGCTACATAGATACAGCTAATGACGCCTCGTTTGGTGTTGGATATTCATCGGCAGAAACGATGTCACGTTTACAGATGTCTATGGCGCGGAATTTAGGTCAAAAATACTTATTTAAGGAATGACTGTAATATTTTTTCTGTCTATGAAGAAATAACATCAAAAATGTGGTGCACACTGAATAACCCGCGTAGCGGATTATTTTAAAGTGTGCACCACATTTTTTATGTTATTTCGAATAGACAGAAAAAATATTACAGTCATTTCTTATAATTTAATTCTATATTCCATTTTAAACCGGAGTAAACCATGAAAAAACGTTGATGACCTCACGGTCACATGACAAAATTATGTCTATGAGCTGATAAACAAAACAACGTCAGCCAATCAGAATTTGCGTTACATCCAAAATTAAAGTATTTACGTATAACCATAATTCGATTACATACAGAAATCGAATTATGCTTATACAGAAACAATTCCATATATACATATATCAAATAACGTTTAAATAATACAAACATAATTATGTACGGAATTCGATTTACGTATATACGGAATTCATTTTACGTATATACATAATTCCATTTTCGTTATATGCGTAATTAGATTTACGTATTTATACTTAAATCAAATAAGGTATATACGTAAATCAAATTCCGTTTATACATAACTATCTAATTCGTTTTACGTATATACTTAAATCGAATTATATATATACATAAAGAATTCCAACAAGTCTAAATTGTAAACAACGTTCAAACCTATGATTGCGTTGGATAAAACCGCAATTTTATACGTGTGCATGCAAAACAAATTTCTTGTTAGAGGGTCTAAATACAGCACAAACAACATTTTCCAAAAGACCGAAAAGTGAAAAGTATATTTTAACAAAACGCATTTGACTAACAGGCCGAACAACAAATGTTCTTAAACCCTGCCGACTGCCATTGGCGATTGCCAAATAAACGGATCACCAGGTGTATTAAATGGATCTTATTTATAAATTAATACCAAACAGAAAACAATAAACTTGCGGCAAAGATGGTATACCGCAAACAAAAGGTGCAAAGATTTTGTACACTATATCCAGATTTCGACAATTAATGTCTCTTCAGTGATGTTAGGAATCGAAACGGTATTTGGAAGGCCATATAATTTACCTCAATTTAGGATAGACTACTGAATTTTGAGGAGTCAAAATAGGATGAACGTATCATATAAACCCGAAGGCAAATATAATACAAGCCCAAACGAAAAAATATAAACAAGTCTAAATTGTAAACAACGTTCAAACCTATGATTGCGTTGGACAAAAACCGCAATTTTTATACGTGTGCATGCAAAACAAATGTCTTGTTAGAGGGGTCTAAATACAGCACAAACAACATTTTCCAAAAGACCAAAAAAGTGAAAAAGTATAATTTTAACAAAACGCATTTGACTAACAGGCCGAACAACAAATGTTCTTAAACCCTGCCGACTGCCATTGGCGATTGCCAAATAAACGGATCACCAGGTGTAATAAATGGATCTTATTTATAAATTAATACCAAACAGAAAACAATAAACTTGCGGCAAAGATGGTATACCGCAAACAAAAGGTGCAAAGATTTCGACAATTAATGTCTCTTCAGTGATGTTAGGAATCGAAACGGTATTTGGAAGGCCATATAATTTACCTCAATTTAGGATAGACTATTGAATTTTGAGGAGTCAAAATTCCATTTATACGTAAATCAAATTTCGTATATACGTAAATCGAATTCCGTATATACGTCTATCGAATTACGTATATGCGTAAATAATTATGTATATACGTAAATAAGTATTTTTGACCCTGATTCCACGCCATAGATGTCAGTAGAGGAAAGTAATATTTTCCCATTATGCAACCTGAATGATAGATTGACTGCATAGTCAATAAATGCTTTGTCATCAATTCTTTGAAGCAGCCTTTGATAATTCTTTATAAAACTTGATTCCCTTGAATTATGCTTTCGGTCATATGATATTTTTTTTTGTGAGACTTACGATCTTTTAAAATGTCTTATGTTCATAGAAAAACCAAACATCCCAATTTGAAACTTGGCAGATTGGCAAAATGCATGCCTGGCATATATATTTCAGCAGCTGTAATGATTTGCTCAGGCAAACCTTTTGCCAATTTAGCACTGAAGTAACCGCAGTTGTGTCTGTTGGTATATGATTTATAGCACAAATGGTGGAAAATGACTTTGTAATCATCACTCCGACGGTGATTTTGGTCGGAAACATCAAAAGACCCTAACATAGAATTATTCTTTCCGGGCTTCAAAAGACTCGATAAATCTACTTTTGCTAATGCCGGGCATATCTATAAGCAACTCAGCAAATAATACATATCCTATTGTATTTCATTCCTACTTCATTTCGGACTTGATAGACACAGTTTAACAGGACTGTGGAATTGTGCTATATTCCGGGTCTGAAACAAGACCTACCCAATTGATTTCTTATACAACAAATATAACTAAAAAAATCAATTCAATAAAAAATTCTATATTATAAAAAAACCAGAACATATATATATATGTCTCGGAAAAACCGAACAAAACAACCATCTACAAACTAATCGGCTGACAATTTAAAACAAACAAAACAACCATACATTAAGCAAAAATGAGAAAATCATTGCGTGACAACTGCCCTAAACCGCTTTGTATTTGTTCGTTTTGGGTTTAAATTATCCCTTTGGTTTCCTTACGTTTTAGTGTCGAAAGTTATCCAAAAAACAAGCGTCATACGCAGAATATCAATATCATACAATTTTTATTATTTAGGAATTGAATGATTCTTTTTGTAAATGTATTGGGGTGTAAAAGCGTTGACCGAAGTACATTTTGTATGAAGCGCGGAAGCGCTTCATTCTAAAAATGTGCGCACGGTCAACGCTTTTACAACCCTATAAAATTACTAAAAAAAGCATTCAATACTTATAATTACATTGTTTTGCTAGGATCATGAAAACACGATTACTATCAAGTTTTTCTTTATTTACCTGTGCACTTTATTGTGGAAGCTCGTGTCATCATGAATGTTACATTTCATTTTGAAATGAAGGTTAATTTCAGAATGACCCGAGATTGCTGTTATCCAATCAAAATAGCGTATTATAATGAAACATACATGTAATGAAATTATTTTATTGTAACTGTAGATATTTTCACATAAATTTGCTTCTGTCTGCTTCATGGTTAATGATGACCGAGCCTTTATCCATCGCTGAAATGATAAGATTGCTTTCGTTAATCTATAATAACATTAATGGTGCTAATTTTACTGTACTGAATGCAATAAGTGCGCATGTTGACAACAAATGTCACTGTAGTGTTGCTTGAAGCCAAAATATTTGAAAATCCAAAACTCATTGAAAATTTGAGGAGCTGATAAAAAGAAAAAGGACCAAAAGTATATAAACCTCAGGGAATATCAAATTACAAAATGTAAATTAGATAAAGAAATTACTTTTAGGGATGATCGCTCCGCTTGTTTTTGAATTTTTGTAAGATATTCGGAATTCTCTGGTTTTATCCATGTAGTGCCATTAAGAATTTTTTGCCCACTAACCTCTACTTTTTTCCCATTATTTGATTACATATAGTTTAAAATGCCATCGTTGAAAATCTTATAAAATCCTTGTTATTTTTTCATAGTTTTTGAATGAAAAAAGGTACCAATGTTGAATGTATGAAAAATCTAGAGAGAATCATTTCCCGCCAAATTTTCAATGGCTTATAGCTCGAAAACAAGCACACGGACCCTTCATTTCTTTCTGCTTTTTTAGTTCCTTTATTCATATACTTTCAATCTATAACAGCCTTTTAAAAAGCTTGTTATTTTGAAACAGTAGCGAACATCCTTAGAGTAATTTAAAAATCAGGCATTTTGTTAGCTTGTATTATTTGAATATTAAACATGCATAACTGGTCAAAGAAAATTGTTTTTATTTGTACAGACTATATAGAAAATGCATGTCATCAATTCATTATCATAATGGCTATTTATATAAAGTTGTAGTTTGGTTATGCACACACTTTTCCATTCTAAAGCATACAAAAACGTTAATACAATACAAGGAAAATCGAGAAATTTACAAATATCACGGTTTCATTCTGGGGAATTCGTGAAATGTGAATTGAATTGATTTAAAATGATTACCTTGGAATTTGGCAATGTCGTTTTAATTTAATGCATTAATTTTAATTTTCAATTCTACACAACATTTGAACGAAATACCAGATTCAGCTATTACTTAAAGGACATATGGATTATATATCGATGAGACAAAAACGATCGATAGGTAAATATCTAAAGCTTTAACAGATTATTAAAAATATGTCCAACTTTAAAACCCCCACAAGAAGATAGGACAAGAGACAATCGGTAATGATGTACTGGACAGGAACATGAATAAGATGTCTTAAAAACGCATTGATTTAGAACCAAATTTTTGGTTCGCTTTCTGCATAGGAACAGGAACTGCCCACATGTCTGAATTCACACATTTTTTTTGGGTAGGGCTCGTGGCACTTATCTTACATTTTGTGTCTAGTGTTGAATTGACTGTACACTATAAATCATTATTTTGTTTAGACCTCCCAATTAAGGTAGCACAATACAAAAACAACTAAATTTTATCAAAATTTCATTTTCAGCTGTTTTTGTTACTTCTTAATATTCAAAAACCACAAAAGAAAAATTTATTTACATATCTTGCACTGTTAATGAGTTTTAATGATAATTAGTTTTATTAACAAATGCACGTGTCTGACTGATACAAGATAAGAACATGTGGGCAGTACTATGCTGTTAATCAGTAGAATCATTTGATAGCTTTACGACCACTGACCAGCAATAAAAATAACAGTTATGAAAAAGAGGTGGATTAGGGATTTATGGAAAAATGAAGATAATGAATTCCAAATAAAAATACAATTCTGTATTGGAGCTGCCAGGAAAAAAAACAAAACAACCATTCGGAGCTATAGAGGGAATCAAAATATAAATGTACAGATATTAAACAAATATAATTGTACAACAATAAATGTTGCTGATGGTTATACTAGAATTTCTTGAGGAGAATGTGTAAATATGATTTGTTTTTAAAAGAAAATATAAATTAATTATTTGCTTTTTTAAACTGCAAAAAATGAAAAAAAATCTACTTTGTGTAAAACACCATATTGTCATTGTATACAATTATAATTCTAGAAATCCCCCATAAGGATCCTCTAGACTGACCAACTGATCATTTTGTGTACACATGCATAACTTACTTTTTGTAACAATGCAAAAAACAAAATATATCATTTTATGTACTAAAAGAATAAAATCCATATTGAAAAAAGTAAATGCAATGTGTAATTAAACTTCTGTAGATCATTTATGGTAAAGGTTTATCATGGTGGGCGGAGTTTTGACCATATCAGTAGCAACTGACTTACAGCAAGGTCAATAATGATATAACATCTCCCGCCAGGTCTGATTTTTGATGCATAGGGTGTGCATTTTCTTTATATATTTAGAATTGCTGAATTGGAATGCTTTCTTACTGGTCAAAACCTAATTGATTTATGATTAAATGCCACTCTTGAAGTATCCCCATGATACATGTGTGAAATATAGTGAAGTTAATGAGGTACAAGTAGGAAAATCCTTATTTATTCAATTGTGATACATTCATTTTTGTCATGAAAATGTAGTTTTAAATGAAATTAGCTCCTAGATGGGTGCCCCTATATGCCAGATTTTCACACATGTTGTTCCTTGACCTGTTATCTTCAAAACGGTGTCTCAGATTTCCCAAAACATCAATAGAACAAATTTTATACCCAATTTAATTTAGTGATCTCTTATGAATTGAGGTAGCAAACTTCATTGAAGGTTTATGAGAGAATGAAATACAATAGGAAAAATCTGAGACACCATTTTGGAGGTCAAACTGTGTTGCACAAGAATCTATAAAATATTTTAGGATAGTATGAATAACAAAGAAGATAATTTCATTCAAGTGTGGACATCACACTATAGCAACTAATTACATAACAATTAATTATGTAATAATTATGTCATAATGATGTTATCACCATTTGAAAGATTAATCTTTCTTCTTTCTTTTGGTACCTCATTTATAAAATTTAAAGCTGGATGAAAGAAATTACATCAGTTTAAAGTTGTCTGATTGGGGGTGAAAAAATCTTTGTATTGTGCTACCTTAATCTCTTATATATTGATCATAGTACATATCTACACATACATTCATGTGTGGTTACTCAACTTTAGCATAATTTTGACGTATTCAAACAAGAGTGATACAATATGAACTTAATCGAGAAACATATCATGTGTGCACGAAAATCATATATCCTTTAGTTTTTTAACTTAAACTAACAAGCAACATTTGTTCAAACAGCATTGGTCAAGAGATTCACCACAATCATACCCCGTACAAGTGCCAGCACAGTCATCTTCACCTGTAAAATTATCAAATGGGTTTTAAGTACATATTTTCGCAAAATTACAAACATTAGTTATTCAATTTATAGCAAAGCATATTTTTACTGTTGTTTGGCTTTTTATCTTTCATCTACTGTTATGTCTATCGTTCTGCAACTAAAGGTTTTAATTTCCCTTTCATGTATTTTCATTTTGTGTTACCAAAATTGATCTGACGACCGTAAAACATTTGACGCCGTACTCTTAATTCTATCAAGTTAACTTTATAACATTAAAGGTACCTCTTTTTACTGCTTCAGATGCGCATTTCTACAATGAATGTCTCCTCAATGATATTGGAGACCATAAAATTTGAAAATCCTCAAACGAAATACATTTTTGGAGAGCTATTATAATCGAAAATGACCATTAATATAGCCAAACCAGACATGCATTTTATTTTTATTCAAAATAATGTTCTAAAAATTATAACTACAGCAAATTTCAATAAAATACAATATATCCATACTGTTATGAAGTACAAAACTATTGAGCTTTCGGGCTGATGAAACCCTCGGGGATAGCAGCCAGCTAGTAGACGTATCACATAAATGATTTATAATTTTGTACCAATATCCATGATATCGGCCTATTTATTTTTAAATTTTTTCAAACGTCCTCGCGTAAATCCGATTAAATAGGAAAGGTCATGTTATTCTCAGATTCCTAATTAGATAGTAGAAGTTATCGTAATCATCTTTTTGTTTCTTAACATTCTATGGCTAATGATCCCTTGAATATTTTGCACTTATAAAGTGAAAGTAGAATTGTGAAGTGCATGTAGTCTGATGAACATATACATGATTATTTTTTTGTTAACAAACTTGAACTGACGACCGTTTAACATTTGATGCCAGGCTCTTAGCCCTATCATGATTTCATTGTGTATCTAATTTAATTTACTAGTAATAACAATTAACAGTACCAGTTTTTACTGACCAGATGCACATTTATACAACTAACGTCTGTTTGTTGATGTTTGAGACTAACAGATTTGAAACTCCAAAATTTGATACGTTCTAACCGAAAAGTAATAGAAATAATAATAAAGCTGATATTCCTTATTCGAGGATAGCAGTTATCATAATTATCTTTTTTTCAAACGTTTTATAATATTTTATAAATGACGACCTTATATTGAATATTTGGGGTTTGTAAAACGAAAACGAACTGTTATGTGCATGTATTTATGACGTATACTTTTTCAGGGACAATGACATAAGATCATGGATGACCTGAGGTCGATTCTTTTGGGACGTTTGAGAACGTAAAGACGTACCGACAAACCTATAAATATTACGGTAACAATACAGGGGCGGATCAAGCCATTTTTAAATGGGGTTCCCAACCCAGGATAAGGGGAAACCGGCGGGGGTGTCCGACCATATGTCTTCATTCAAAAGCATTGATCGTCAAAACAAAGGGGGTTCCAACACCCGGACCCCTCTCCTGGGATCCGCCACTGCAATTTTACTTTCTACAGTTTTGCTTAATTGTTTTGTAAAGTAAATATATTGATGATAGAAATTTCCAATACTATGCCATTAGCTATATAAAAGCAGTTTAAACATTTCAAATAAATTAAAAATGTTGACAATTGAATCCTTCATTGCAAAATCGCCAAATTACTGAAAAGAAAAAAAATATTGTACAATTTGAAGAACAATTTTTTCTAGTTTTCAAATGGAATAAAGAGAAGAAAGTAGGTATTTATCCAAAAATAATTCAAAACTGTTTTTAATCAAAAATTTTCAGGGATTTAACTGGAAGGTGAAAGAAAACACTTAAATATGATTTATTTAAAGGGGTAAACGTAGATGTGACAGCAACCTAACGATATAAATTATCGACATATATAAAAATTAATTCTTTTTTGTTGAATCAGTTATTCAAGTTTTATTAAGTTTGGGATTTATTTGGAAATGTTTGGCACAGAGCACTGAAGATACATTATTTATCGAAATGGCCATCTGATGCAGTTACATTTGTACCTCTTATTGTCTTATATGTTATTTATGTATTATCTATTGAATTCGTCTGTCGAACTTTATATTGATGAAAGATCTTCTAATTGAATAGAGTAGTTGATTTTGTTGAGTGCAGTGTGTAGGATTTGACAATTGAGTCTAACTATTCATGCTGTTTACTGACTTTCTGCTCTGTAAAACAAATAAATGAAAACGTATTTTTAGTTTTTGTTTATTGACTTCCTTGTTTGTTGCATCAGAAAAAAATTGTTTTATTAATGAGGTTCAATCAGTACACCAGTTGCTATAAAAATAATTTTTCGACTTTGTAAGTGACTATTGATCAAGCGTAATTAATTATAAATGTCCTGCCTAATATTTTTGGATTATCTGTGATAGCTACATGTAAATTACTTACTACATATTGCAGGTGTCGTTGTCATAATAGGTGTACAACAAAACCTGGTGCCACAACATCCGTTTGTATCTTTCATTCCATCACAGGTTTCATCTTCACTCATACATGTAGAACCATCAGGACATGTGTCTATGAATAACATGAATAAGATGATGAGTGATTAACAGATTTCTCACAGCAGAGACTGCTTTTGTGCTGAATTAACAAAATATTACTAAATCTAAATTCATATTTTGAAGAGATACTAAAATAGCAAAAAAAAAAAAAAATACATCAGCCCTCTAAAGCTTCATTGAAAAAAAGATTGAAAAAAACCTCCATCATTACAATTTTGTACGCCAGACGCGGGTTTCGTCTACATACAACTCGTCAGTGACGCTTGAATGAACAAAACAAAAAAGGCCAAAAAGGTTTGAACTTGAAGAGCATCGAGGACTAAGAATTTCCAAAAGCTTTTGCCAAATACAGCTAATGTAGTCGAATCCTGGGGTATAAAATACATAGTATTTCGAAAAATTCAAAGTTTTGTAAATAGTTAATTCATAAATATGACCATATCAATGATAATTCATGTCAATATTGAAGTTCTCGCTGCTGGGCTGGTGATACTCTCGGGTAGGAAACCTCCACCAGCAGTGGCATCTGATAAGATCCTTAAAAATAAGCCATAATTGGTAACGAGATTTATAATTTTTAAAGTATAGCGGCTTTGTTATTGTTTCTTGTTATAACATTGTTATCAACATAATAAAATCATCAGTAAATTTTCGTAGGAAAATGACTATCCCAAGTCAGGAATATGACAGTAATTTTCCAGTCTTTCCGTTGATTGATATAGTAGAGCGTTTGGTTTTGTCAGTTTTTGTGGACTGCACCTGTTTTAATATACCTTAAGCTTATACATGACTTAAAATATCAAAAAAAAAAAAAATAAGAATAAACTTCCATAAAACACAATAACCCAAACTGTCTGAAATTTTGTCAATATCTTAATTCAGTATAACTATTATAAAGTTCACTCCATAATGAACATGTGTACAAAGTTTCAAGTTGACATGACAACAAACTACCCTAAAACTAAAACAAAACGCTTTGTTAACCTGAAACAAGAGGAATGGACTATCAGACGGACAGACGAAAATACCGGAAAACATAATGCCCCTCTTATCGGAGACGAGAATAACGACATATTAGCAAAACAATTCATCTTTCTGATTTGACGCTTAGGTTAAAATTTCAAGAGGGAAAGTTTAAGACTGGTCGTCTTACCTTGCATGGCAGAAACTTTTACGCTGTTGACCCAACCGGTAGCGCTTCTCTGTGAGTTCATGTGATTCCCTGGATTTTCGCTTGATGCCTTGATTTGTATCTTTTAATCAATATACGAAATTGAAGATTGACAAACTAATGTCTCCTTAATTTATGTCATGAAAATTCTATACTTTGTTCAGAATAGTTGTTGAAAATTTGACCGACACAGAATATCTTCCCAATGAATAAATTTTGTGTATGTGTACAGTTTATTGTCTCACATTTCTATTCATGGTTTGCAAATAGGCATTAACAATAGTTATGTCGGTTAACATGAAATCCTACGATGATTATTGCTGAAATATATTCTTAACTTACCAGTGCATTTGCAACATGCATTACCACACTTGCACTTAAAGGCTAGTGTTTCCACATAACCTCCTAATGATGGACATGTATCAGAAACGGAACAATATCCACCTCGTCCAGTACATGCAAAGTTCGGTTTGCCTGTAAAATTTTATAACAAATTATTCTAGAGATAAATAAATCATACCCTGTACTTCTAGGAAAATCTTTAATAGGTAAATAGTATATTCTTGTTGAATGAATCACTGGTTAAACCAGATAATCAAGATAATGACCAGAAGTAAAACGACGAAAAAAGGAAACAATCCATAAAATCACTTCACAGAAAAATAGCAATTGAACAACACGAACCCCAAAGTCATATTCTCACAAAGATAAAATAGATTCTCAATGTACTATGTATTAAACATTTTGATACAAATGTGTTAGTGTTTCGTAAACATAGATGAAAACAAACTGTTGATCTCAATTCTAATTAATTGGTATTTGATAAAGAATACTGAGCAACACTTTTCCTTCGACATAATTTCGCTTTAGGCTAAATTTACCTATTTATTCTCTTTCAGACCAGAAATAAAACGACGAAAAAACAAGAAACAAACCACAAAATCACTTCACAGAAAAATAACAATTAAACAACACGAACCCCAAAGACATATCCCTCAAAGACTATCAATTATTAAACAACACGAACCCCAAAGACATATTCCTCAAAGACTATCAACTATTTAACAACACGAACCCCAAAGTCATATCCCTCAAAGACTATCAATTATTTAACAACACGAACCCCAGACATATCCCTCAAAGACTATCAATCATTGAACAACACGAACCCCATAGACATATCCCTCAAAGACTATAAATTATTTAACTACACGAACCACAAAGTCATATCCCTCAAAGACTATCAATTATTTAACAACACGAACCCAAAGACATATCCTCAAAGACTATCAATTATTTAACAACACGAACCCTTAAGACATATCCCTCAAAGACTATCAATTATTTAACAACACGAACCTCAAAGTCATATCCCTTAAAGACTATCAATTATTTAACAACACGAACCCCAAATTCATATCCCTCAAAGACTGGTAATTATTTAACAACACGAACCCCAAAGTCATATCCCTCAAAGACTATCAATTATTTAACAACACGAACCCCAAAGTCATATCCCTCAAAGACTATCAATTATTTAACAACACGAACCCAAAAGACATATCCCTCAAAGAATATCAATAATTTAACTACACGAACCCCAAAGTCATATCCCTCAAAGACTATCAATTATTTAACAACACGAACCCCAAAGTCATATCCCTCAAAGACTATCAATTATTTAACAACACGAACCCCAAAGTCATATCTCCCAAAGACTATCAATTATTTAACAACACGAACCCCAAAGTCATATCCCTCAAAGACTATCAATTATTTAACAACACGAACCCCAAAGTCATATCCCTCAAAGACTATCAATTATTTAACAACACGAACCCAAAGTCATATCCCTCAAAGACTATCAATTATTTAACAGCCGTTGATAAATAGCACATGGAAGTCTTACAAATTGGCAGTGTGCGGTGTACTTAATCTAAACATTTAACACAATGTATTCCATATTTTTTTTAATAGCAATGACATCCTTAACATAGACAAATCATGATAGTTGCACTTATATTTGATTTCTAACACCACTCATTGAGGTACATATATGTAACAACATCTGCCTACATCGACAGATGTTTGTAAAATTATTTTATCATTATCAAAAAGTCCTTAAAGATTAAACACTTACCTTTATACTGATTAATCATTGTTATTGCCACAAACAAAACGAGCAGAGTAGTTTTTCCCATGTTAGCTATCTGAAAGGTAGTTCAGAGAGTCGGATGAATGGACCACTAAAGAAATTATGTTGCATTATGGGAGTGTTATTGTTGTGGGTTTTTGATTGGTCTATACGTTATTCACGTGGGAATTGCATGATGATGATGGTTGTGTTAAATGTCCTTGACAACCAAAGGAAAAGGACGTTGGTGTTGTACTCCTTATGAACCCATAAAAATAGAAATATAGATATAAGAAGATGTGGTGTGAGTATGAACCCATAGTCAAAAATAGAAATATAGCACTACTTTCTGCAGAGAAAATATTTTCTAATAGCAACTTGCTTCTTATAGAAATCATTCGTTGTTCTCTAATCATCAACAATTAAATTCTACAAAACCTAAACTGTTTGAAGTATAGATTAATATATCTATTGGACATATACTTTTACTTTCTCCTGTTGTCAGTATAATACAAATACTTCCTCGAAATTGTTTTTTTTTTTTTTTACATCTGTTGCATTGTAATATTAAACATATCTTCCTTGTCTGACAATATGTTTAGTTATCTGATTAATAATTATTGATAATTTTATAACCGAACGGTCATTAACAAATGACATTAACGGTACTAAATGAACATTTCGATGATGTATGTCCCTTCAGTGATACTTGAGTCAAAAACATTTGAATATCAAAAACCTTAAACAAGTGATAAAAACCTTATAAAAAGGCATTAAATCTATCCACATTCGGATAAGGAATCAGAGCTTTGCATGACGGAGACATGTTCATTAATTCAGAATAAATGCCCTTTAAAACATAGCAAATGTCATGAAATAATGTGTGTTTTTGGATTATATTACAATGTTTACTGCTGTACCCCAATTTTTCACATGTTTACCTTTATGTCTGTTTGTTTTGCTCACACATTGTTGTCAATACAAGTGAGAGGTTAAGCTAGCATAAAACCAGGTTTAATCTACCATTTTCTACAATAGGAAATGCCTGTACAAAGTCAGGAATAGGACTGTTGTTTTCCATTCGTTTGAAATATTTGAGCTTTTTATGTTGCCATTTTATAAATGACTTTCCGTTTTGAATTTCCCTTGGAGTTCGGTATTTTTGTTATCTTACTTTTTTCTTATGCAAATACTGGCTATTGATACCTTCGGAAACGAACAGACAACCAGCAGAGGTATCGACCACAGTCCAACAAATCGAGACTGTTAACGACTGCTCTGATGAATTTAATTGACATGAAGCAAGATATGAAATACAAGAAATTTCGTTACGGTCGCAATTAAAGATGTGTAACGGAAATCGGTCTTAGTTCACTTATTTTGCTGTGAAATACCAGTTGTCCTTTCTATTGATTGTGTTTCTATATGTATTTAAGTTTCTCCATGGTTGGAACACCATCTGTTACTTGAAAACACCCCTATTGTTGGTATGTGCTTTGTTCTACTTTACCACCCCATTTAAGTATAATGGACTGATCCAGACTGTACTATATAAACCAGCTCGAGAGTGAAACATCGTCAGTTTTGTGTTGGCCATTGAAGAGGAAACTTCGGATAACATTCCAACTGGTAAGAAGAGTGAATTTAGGGATTCCAGAGGATATAAATAGTGTTCGGATTTATTACTGGATATTTACAATAGTGATTGTGATATATAGTGAAACTTATATAATAAGTTATTGTACAGTGAAAGAACCAGGTGTATACTTGCTGGTATTGTAAGTTGTAATATTGTGGAAGGGTGAACTCTTCCTAGAAATGTATTAGTGCACTCTGTTTAACCTTACCAGTTTGGAGAATATTCATTGCGTGCGAACTCATAGTGATAGTTAGTGTGTGAGTTGAGCACTGTGGAGTTAAGCTGTGTTTATATAAATTCCTTGTGCGTTGAAGGATTTGTGCAAGAGTTATTGTGTTATTGTGTATTTGTGTTATTGTGGTTAATTGAACAATCACAAGGTGATACTACAAATTGGTGGATATTGCTAATAGATGTTGTATATATGTGTTATTGTGTTCATACGTTTTGTGTGATACTTACCTGATGCATGTTGCATAGTAATCTGTTGGTAACATTGTGTAATAAAGGGCCTGATGCATGTTGCATAGTAATCTGTTAGTGACATTGTGAATAATTAGGCCTGATACATGGTGCATAGTGATTGCATAGTGACTTTGTGTATATATATTCAGTTATGAAACATTGTGTTTATGCATTGTGAATTAGGTAATTCAACTTGCATTTCGATTCATGTGCATTGTGTAGTGTATATATTTTTCATTGTGAATTCATTTAAGAGTATGTTAATTGATTTAAATAGGACAACTGGTTGTGGTACAAAATTCAGTTTATCACTTGAAATCCCGATTTATTCAGGTACAGGTACGGATCCATTGATCACCCGTTACACGTTACAGATGTGTAACTGAAAGTTTGTAGCTACTAGGTTAAGACGAGTCTTGCAGTTTACGTTGGGAGTAAAATCTGTTAGTTCGAATTTTCGTTTCTCTTATTTTCTGTAGTGTTTTTTTTTTTTTATTTTCCTATTCTGTATGTTATTGTGATATTCTTGAGATCAGAATTAAACTTCCCTTTTTATTTTTTTGTTTTTTTGTTTGTTTTTTGTTTATTTTGTTTTTTGTTTTTTTTTTTTTTTTTTTTTTTTTTTTTTTTTTTTTATTGGCAATTTAATTTATTTTAAAAAGAAATTATTTCTTTGTTTATTTATTTTAATTGCATCTGTTCAAATGCATCTTTGTAAATTACTATGATTGTAAATCGAGGTAAGGCTTAATTCGGCATGTTTCTTCCATGAAATTCAGTAACTTAAATTAAGAAACTAAATGGGTCTATCAATATCCACGCTACGTCAATTTTTAAAGACCCAAATGTTGCAAAACACTTGTCCTACCTCCATGACAAATATGTTGTTGTTCCCGCAGATAAAGCCCCAAACAACATCTTTTTTTGGTGTAAATATCATTACATAAACTGCTTGATAAATGATTTAGGTATTGACAATTCACTTGGAAACTCAACATATACCCTCACAACACTTACCAAAGAGGAAATCCTGGATAAGCATAGGTCTGTTCTATGTTCATTTGGAATTTCAACCAAAGATGAAGAACTGGATCTTCCATCACTGTATTGGATACCTAAACTACATACGTGTCCTTACAAACAACAGTATATTGCTGGGTCTTCCAAGTGCTCCATGAAACCTCTTTCTAAATTATTAACATCTATTTTATCAGCAATCAAAGCCGGGCTCCAAAGATATTGTGAAACTGCCTATTCTAGAGGTGGCGTGAATCAGATGTGGATACTTTAACATTCCAAAGATCTTTTAGAGTACATACAATCTAAGACTCTCTCATCTTGCAATAGTATTAAAACATTTGACTTTTCTACACTTTACACAAGTATTCCCCATTCCAAAAGACAAATTGAAAGAGTTGGTATTACTTTGTTTCATTAAAAAGAATGGCGAACGTAGATACAAGCCCGGAAATATCGTATCAATTGAGAGATATATACTCCGTTGCTACATAGAAATGGAAAGTTCACAATTGGGAAGCTGAAATCATCTCTTTTGTCGTAAAGTTTTGTTTTCAACCGACCCTCATTGTCAATTTCTAGATGTAAGTCAAGACATGAGGCAGACTTAACTGTATCTGTTGTATCCTTTATCTCTAGTTCGATGGGATAGATTCGTTCAACATAGTCACCGAATTTTGTATTATTTAGTGAGAGAACATCATCTATATAGCGGAACGTAAAGTTAAAGGATATTGCTAACTTCTTATCTTTCTTCCTAAGAAGTTCCTGTATGAAGTCAGCCTCATAATAATAAAGAAACAAGTCGGCAAGACGAGGGGCACAATTGGTTCCCATTGGAATTCCGACAGTCTGTTGAAAAACACGTCCTCTTGTTAATGTCAGTTTCAGAGAATTTTTTGTTTGAATCAGAGTGATTCTTTACAAAGTAGGATTTATCCCTCCCCAAGACAAGATACTTGTATTTCCTATCATGATTTCCTTGATAGAGGATTGCTGCTCACAAGGAAGCTATTAAACCAAGAGTTCTAAATGGTGAAGTTGAAATCATCCCTTCGTAAATTTTACGGACGCCATCACAAGTTGGTTGACCGTTATGGAATAACCGTTTCACATATGATATCGGATATGTTCCTTATGTCGTAACTACAATACCCTTCCCTTTTCACGAATGTGACCTACCGAATTAGACTATTTACCGGATCTGAATAACATAAGCAACACGACGGGTGCCACATGTGGAGCAGGATCTGCTTACCCTTCCTGAGCACCTGAGATCACCCCCAGTTTTTGGTGAGGTTCGTGTTGCTTGGTCTTTGGTTTTTATGTTGTGTCATCTGTACTATTGTTTGTCTGTTTGTCTTTTTATTTTTGGCCATGGCGTTGTCAGTTTGCTTTCGATCTATGAGTTTGGCTGTCCCTCTGGTGTCTTTTGTCCCTCTTTCAGTAACATCCTTGATGATTAGTACGAATATGTACTTTGCTTTATTACGGATACATTTCGGAATCATAATCATTCAATGGAAATTTGAATACGACATAATAATAATGTTTGCCAGTGCGTATAATTTTCTAAAAGAAATTTTTCTCAAAATATCGAATCTTTACCGCGTGTATACTACCAATTGACGGTTTTGTTAGTGCAGAAATAGTGAGAAATGGGTTGTATGTTGAGTTCATATATAAAGGGGTATAACTATGAAAAGAATTGTAATCACGACGTAACAACAATAGTTTAAATAAGACACAATGGATAAGCGCTCATGGTATCTTTTTAACGAACAAACCCTTATCCACTGTATTTACTTAATTGTAATAATCCTGTCATAAAAACGAAGGCAGTTAAACTATACATATTAGATACGAGCAAACCGAGCAACCCAGAGATCGAAATCATCTTAAGTTTATTATACAGTTTCCAAAAAAAGACAACTGTTTATAGGTGTTTTCCTGATATACTTTTGAATGTACGTTCGATCTCTGCATTGATAATAATGTGATAATTGGTATTTATGGTTAGGACTCTTTTGGCTGGTAGCTGACAGATTAAATAAGACTAAAACTTACTTTCTGTTTTGTAAAAAGTTAATGAAAGAATGATAAAAAACATAATCTTCGCCATTTAATTTTGAAATATTATGATTTACGTTAATCCGTCTTGTACTTAAACACAACTCTTTATGTTGTCAGATTGTAGTAGATTTTTTGCCTAATAAGAAAATCATTTGAATAGAGAACAAACTGAACATACTTCATCACTGTTACCAAACGAAATTGTTTATAAATACTGTAGTACTCTAATTTGCATTTTCAAATGATTCTTCGTATAAAATCACAAATTATGTGCGTAAAGGGTTTTGGAAGTACTCTCGAATAAAATGATTTCGAAAAGCAAAAACTGTGGTGAGTACCTAGACAGTTTTTGGTTAGACATGTTAACGTCTTAGACCGTGAATGTACCAATTATCTTATAGACAGTTTTTGGTTACACATATGGATGTCTTAGGCCGTGAATGTACCATTTATCTAACAGACAGTTTTTGGCTACACATATTGATGTCTTAGGCCGTGAATGTACCAATTATCTTATAGACAGTTTTTGGCTACACATATTGATGTCTTAGGCCGTGAATGTACCAATTATCTTATAGACAGTTTTTGGCTACACATATTGATGTCTTAGGCCGTGCATGTACCAGTTATCTTATAGATAGTTTTTGGTTACACATATTGTATCTTAGGCCATGAATGTGCCATTTATCTAATAGACAGTTTTTGGCTACACATATTGATGTCTTAGGCCGTGAGTGTACCATTTATCTAATAGCCCGTTTTTGGTTAGACATATTGATGTCTTAGGTCTTGAATGTAGCATTTACCTAATAGCCCTTTTTTGGTTAGACATATTGATGTCTTAGGTCGTGAATGTAGCATTTATCTTATAGACAGTTTTTGGTTAGACATATTGATGTTTTTGGTTTAGCAGAAATTATATAAGACACATAGCCTGCCAATTTCCAGAGATTCAGATAATTTGTTTATGATATACAGAAATAAAGATGCAACTCGTTCTGAATGTTCTCTATAAGATAATTGGTACATTCACAGCCTAAGACGTTTATATGTCTAACCAAAAACTGTCTATAAGATAATTGGTACATTCACGGCCTAAGACGTTAATATGTCTAACGATCTAACTAATGATTATTGATTACAACATAAACAGTTTTAACATCAAATTAACGCGTTATTAATAGTCCAACAGAAAAGACAGACGAATCATATTCAGTCGTGGTTTGAATTCCATCACGGTATATAAATCATAATGGTGTACATCATTTGAATAAGGTCGCATTTAATGACTGCAATAAATGGATTCATATTATCAACGGTAACTGGAAACTATATAATTACCTTAATATGTCTTCTGGGTTGCTGTCTTATCTCCTTTTATTCGAACCAATTTAGATAATTTCTCATCATTGTTTACGTCTTAATAAAAACTAATGAGGTTCTCGAAATCCACTAAGTTAATTAAAGTTCACTAATATGAATCTTTTTTTATTCACCAGTTCACTCACAAAATGGTTCGTGTAAAAATCCAAACAACAAACAGTTTTCCCTCATGGCTCAATTTATTTTTCGTATAATTTTTGTGATTTTAAAACCACAAGTCTACTTAGATGGAAGTCGTCGGGATTGAATAATAATAAAAATGTTTATTCAAGTGTCACATATTGATTGTCATAAAACATTACAATATTTGTAATATTTACACATAAAACAATCAATATCCAGCCTTAAAAATCTAACTTATGAGACACTTACAGTAAAAACTTTGTACAATATTATCAAAGTTATAACAACTAAACATTGCTCAATAAACATATTAAAAGTATTCCTTATATCTGTAGACTTGTTCAAAAAATCTAAGTATACATAAAAATTTCTTTACTTTAGTTAACGTTGAAATAGAAAAGTTTCTTTACTATGGTTGAAATAGACGTATAAAAGCCTCATAATTATCGTCTGTAATAAAAATTTATTGATAAAAATATTTGCACATAAGATCAGTTATAAATTCTAAATAATAATTACAAAAGTAATGTTGGATGTTTGAACAGTTCATGATTTTTTATAAATTTATCCTCAATATTAAGGTTGTTAAAGTGATCAATATATATAACCTAAGTCACCATAAAGTTCACATTCGAGAAGGAAATGTCTTTCATTTTCTACGCAACCAATATTGCAAGAAACACAGATTCCTTCGGTCGGGAATAGCGGTCTGGAGTATCTGTCAATTTCATAGGACAAGGGTAGTGTACCGGACCGAACAGAGCCATGGTACGTCTTTCAGGCATGGCCATATTTTGGCGAACATATGGTTCAGATTTTACATTATCTTTAAACAGTCTGTATGTGCGTAACTTATTTCCATTATGTATATTGCGCCGATCATTAAAAAGTT
Organism: Mytilus coruscus; assembly: GCA_017311375.1. NCBI lineage: Eukaryota > Metazoa > Mollusca > Bivalvia > Mytilida > Mytilidae > Mytilus > Mytilus coruscus. Next base: position 91,816,275 of record CM029597.1, on the reverse strand, counting down.
CTCTGCGCCATTCTGTATTGTCGAGTTCTGCCAACTTTTCAATAACATGCAGTTCCCATAACAGTTTTTGTGGAAAACGACAAGTCAAATACAATATCTCTAATGTTTAAACTACTCACAATTTGGTCAACTTCAAAAGCCCAACCTTTTTGCCTCCTAGATGTCCATTTTAATATTTTATAAGATATTCTATTTTGTTTGGTACGAAGAAGTCTACACAATAGCCTACAGTAATATATTCGTTGTTTTGTATGGCAAAATCTCCATCCCATATCACTACGAGTAGCTACATTCGAGGTCAGTTTTCCAACAGATAGAACATGTTTACGGGCTCTGTTTTGTACAGCTGAAATGACACTTAACGATTTAGAGCCCCAGTACCGTATAATAATATCGGTTTGACTGTAGCTGTATAAAGTTTGATGTACACCCTGTGAGTCATGCCTCCTACTAATACCACTTTCGTCATTAAACTACCCAGAGCATGGCTAGCTGCCTTAACTAATTCTTTTGCGTTTTTCATAAATATTAAATGTTCATCCATCCAAACACTACGGTATTTATATGAGTCCCAATAATTGAGATTATTCTCCATGCATTTAATGTTAAATTCAGAACGATCGACTGACTGCTGTCGAAAATGAACGACTTAAGTTTTATTCACAATTGAAGGACAGATTCCATGTTGTATACCAGCCGGACACAATATCAAGCATGCGTTGTAGATTATTTTCATCAAGATGCAATTAAAGCTATGTCGTCAGCATAAAGCTGTATACTAAGACAAAAATTGTCTAGTGTATTCCACACTCAGAGGAATTGATACTTTGTGATATATATCATATATATCATAAATATACACAGAAAATAATGTCGGAGATAGGATACAGCCCTGTTTCACTCTGGTCTCTTTGTTGAACCACGGGGTAAGGTCATTGTAACCAAGAACAGTACATTTAACTTCATTATACCAAGACTCAGTGTGCTGGTGGTTCTGCCACAAGGATTGTGGCACCCCTATCATGTAAAAAAAACCTACGCTACGGAAACCGCACTAGTAAATCAAAATAAGTTCACCGGTACTCAAGGAGACATTCATCAAACCGTTGATGGAATGACTGTTATTAGTGAAAGCAGAGATGAAGCTAATAACACGAGAAATGGACTTCTGAGGCCAAAATCCCTACTTAGAGTGGGAGGATGGAATGTCCGCACCATGTACGAAGTAGGAAAAACTGCGCAAATTGAAAAAGAAATGTTGAACTATAACATCGATATACTGGGCATAAGTGAATGCAGGTGGACAGGTTATGGGTCAGTTATAACAACAAATGGACAGAAGATAGTTTACTCTGGGAGAAAAGATAATATCCATAGAGAAGGTGTAGCCATCATAATGAATAAGCAAGCAAGTAAAGCTCTTATAGAATGGAAACCTATAGATGAGAGAATAATAACAGCAAGATTCCATTCAAAATATGTGAAACTTACTCTGATTCAATGCTATGCACCAACTAACGAAGCAGACATTGAAACTAAAACCGACTTCTATGAAAAACTAAGAAGTGTAATGGAAGGAGTGCATGCCCATGATGTTGTACTGGTTAATGGAGACTTGAATGCAAAAGTAGGTAGTGACAACATCGGAGTGGAGAGAATAATGGGTAACAACGGATGTGGAACTTGTAATGAAAACGGAAATCTACTGATTGAATTTTGCGGACTAAATGATCTGTTTATTGGTGGTACAATGTTCCAGCACAAAGATATACACAAACTTACATGGACATCGCCAAACAGGAGAGACAAAAATCAAATTGACCATCTAATGATAAATGGCAGATGGCGGCATTCACTAAATGATGTATCTGTAAAAAGAGGGGCAGACTGTGGAAGTGACCACTACCTGATTATTGGCAAAATAAAATTGAAGCTCAAGAAAGCTCCGAAGATGAACGAGCTGTGCAGGAAAACATTTGATCTGCAGAGACTGAAGGACAACAAAATTAGACAAAAATTTAATACTGAAGTAAAAAACAGATACGAAGTACTTCGTGAAATTGATGACAACAATGAAAACATGGGTGAAAACATAACAGAAATTTGGGATAACATCAAGGATATTTATACAAAAACAGCTGAGAAAGTATTGGGTTTAAAGAACAGAAAAAGAAAACAGTGGCTGTCAGACAAGACCTGGGAAAACATCAAAGAAAGGAAAGCCATAAAAATAAAACTCAATGCAGCTAAATCTAACAGATTGAAAACCAAATTGCAATCAAACTATAGAGATAAAGACAAAGAAGTTAAAAAAAAGTGCAAAGAATGATAGGAGAAACTATATTGAAGAACTTGCAAATGAAGCTGAAGAAGCGTCAAAGCGTGGGGAGCTCAGTGTAGTATATAAAATCACTAGGCAGCTCTGTGGAAAGTCCAGGAATAACGATGCACTAGTACTATCCAAAGAGGGGAAGATACTAACTACAGACAAGGAAAAGTTAGATCGTTGGGCAGAACACTTAAAAAATATCCTAAATAGGGCTGAAACAAACGATGATATACCTGACATTCAACCGTTTGGAGATGCACTTGAAATAGACACAGAAGCTGTATGCAAAAACGAAATCCAAAAGGCAATAAGACAACTAAAAAATGGTAAAGCACCAGGCATAGATAACATCAGTGCAGAATTACTAAAATCAGACATAGAGTCAACAAGCGAGATACTACATTATCTATTTACCAACATATGGATAGATGAAGTAATACCAACTGAATGGGACAAAGGCATTATTATAAAACTGCAAAAGAAGGGAGACCTGAAACTTTGCAACAACTGGCGAGGAATATCACTAGTAAAGTATTCCTCAGAGTCATCAAGAATAGAATTACTGATTTCATCAACAGTAAGCTGCGTGAAGAACAGGTAGGTTTTAGAAATAACAGAGGCTGTATTGACCATCTATTTACCCTCCGAAACATCATAGAGCAATCCATAGAGTGGCAGAACACAATAGTACTAAACTTCATTGACTTCCAAAGAGCATTTGACAGTGTAATAAGAGAATATATCTGGGACATACTAAGAGTATATGGAGTACCAGCAAAAATAGTCAAGCTGATAAAGATATTCTATGACAAGTATGAATTTAGTGTATTACACAATGGACAGCTTTCTAATTGGTTCTCAGTGGATACAGGCGTCAGACAGGGATGCCTAATCTCTCCTCTTCTCTTCTAAATAGTTGTTGACTGGTGTATGAGATCAGCCTTAGGAAATGGAAACACTGGAATAAGATGGACACTCAACTCCTTTCTTGAAGATTTAGACTTTGCAGATGTCTATCCAGCAACAGAACACAAATGCAAAAGAAAACTACAAGACTGAATACTATGGCAAAATAAACATCGAGAAAACGAAAGTCATGTCAATCAACGACCAATCAAATAAAATTCCAATAAAGATTGGATCCTTAACCATCGAGGAAATAGAAGACTTTACATACCTAGGCAGTGTAATAAGCAGTGATAATGGGACCACCAAAGACATCAAAGCAAGACTGAGTAAAGCTAGAACATCCTTCTGTCAACTCAGACCAATCTGGAAATCGTCATCCCTTGCCAGAAACACAAAACTTAAAATTTACAACAGTAATGTCAAATCTGTACTGCTTTATGGCTCAGAGTGTTGGAGAATTATACAAACTGACTTCAACAAACTGGCTGCATTCCACAATACCTGCTTGAGAAGAATATGTAAAATCTTTTGGCCCAACAAAATAACCAATCAGGAACTATTCAAACTGACAGCACAAAGAGACATAAGAGATGAAATAAAAACAAGAAGATGGAAATGGATAGGCCATGTCTTAAGGAAGGAACTAGCAAACATCGCTAAAGTGTCACTGAGATGGACTCCAACTGGCAAGAGGAAAAGGGGAAGACCAAAAGAAACATGGAGAAGAACAGTGGAAAGCGAGATGAAGGAGATTGGGATGTCATGGCGAGAAGTAGAGAAGAAAGCACATGACAGAGTGTTATGGAGAGAGCTAGTGTCGGCCTTATGTGCATCAAAGCACGAAGAGGATTAAGTAAGTTAAGTATACCAAGACTCAATTGCTGCAATAATATTTCCACGCACACGAACTCTCTGAAGTTAATATCTGTACAGTGTCGAAAGCTTTGCGCATGTCTACAAAACACACATATGTCGATTTTATTTTACGGTCATTTAAGACGGAATATAGCCGGAATGTATATGTTCCTTGCAACTTCGAGATCTCCTGAACCCATTTGGCTCGTCACGTTATTTTTTTATTATTCTCCGGGTACTAAAAAATAATAAATATTGCAAGGCATTGACATTAAAGTTATCCTCCTGTAATTCAATGGTTGTCTTTCATTATCTGTTCCTCGTTTAAAAATTTGTTTAAATATTTCACTAGTCCACTGAGTTGGAACTCTACCTATGTTGAAATATCCACTTATAATTTGGAATAAAAGATTAACCGGGGTGTCATTTTTCAAAACTTCAGCTTGGATATCGTCTATTCCGCAATTTTGCACGTAACACTGCCTGTAAAACTTTTTCTCTGAAGAAAGGTTCATTAAACATCGACTTTAGGGCTAGGATGAAAAATTTTGTCCTGCTTTTTTCTTTAGTTGTAATCTCTGTCCTGCCTTTTTATTTTTTACTCTATTCGGTCCTGCCTTTTTTTTTACTAGTTTATCCTGAATTTTTTTACACAAATTGTCATCCTGCCTTTTTTTTTTTTTACCAAGTTGATCATCCTGCCTTTTTTTTACTCAAAACTCCTGTCCTGTCTATTTTTTTCAAATTTCATCCTAGCCCCCACCCCACCATAAAAATCAAATGGTAGCTCCCTAAAGCTAAAGGTATACATTGTTATCGGTTACTAACAAAGCCTAAATTTTCCTATAGGTTGCACTTTGTATAAATACAGCTGTTTCACAAACTTTTGGTGTCGCCTTCTTGATAACACAAATAAAGATAAATTACCCGTATACTTTATAAACTATTATACTTTAATTGTAACAATTATGGTATTGGAATTAAATGGATGTTATTTATTAAGAACATATTTGATGATTGTGGCATGTCAAATGTATGGCATTGCCAAAATTATTTTAACAAAAAATGGATAAAATTAAGTATTGAACAAAATCAAGCTACAAGACCAATTTCGACAAGAGTGGTTTGCAAATTTACATCAATCCTCGAAAGGTCTATGTTATAGAATTTATAAGACTGAATTCAAATTTGAAAAGTATTTATCGATTTTGCCTTTTAATTTTTTATATACTTTGTGTAAATATACAATGTAGATGTGGAAATCATCGTTCGCCTGTAGAGACCGGAAGGTGGCAAAGTATAAAAGTATACCGAGATCGGAAAGGTCTTGTCACCTCTGCAGCTCTACAGATGAATTTCACTACACTATGTTATGCAATTTTTTCAACATAGAAAGAGCAAAAATATTTACCACATTATTGTAAAAAAATCCTAACATTATTAAATTAATTTTCCTACGTTTATTACGACCAGAAGAATTACAAATTTTTTTACGCATTTAACATTTAACTAAATCTTGAAACTCATGAAGGTCTGGATAGATTGTCATTCATTTCTATATTCTTTTATTTTTTTTTTGTCCTTTTTCTTTATTCTTTATACTTTCTGACCATTATCCTCCATTCCTTAAATTTTAGCACTCCATTATTCTCTATTCTTTATATTTTAGCACCCCATTATTCTCCATTCCTTACATTTTAGCACTCCATTATTCTCCATTCCTTAAATTTTCGCACCCAATTATTCTCCATTCCTTAAATTTTTGCACCCAATTATTCTTTATTCTTTATTTTTTAGCCTGTTTTTCTCTATACTTATGTATTAGATCTGTAATTATTTTACACCTTTGTCTGTTATTCTCTATTCTCTATTTTTAGCCTGTTTTCTCTATACTTTATGTATTAAACCTTTATTTTACACTTTTGTCTGTTATTCTCTATTCCTTATTTGTTAGCCTGTTTTTCTCTATACTTTATGTATTAGACCTTTATTTTACACCTTTTGTCTGTTGTTCTCTATTCTCTATTTTTTAGCCTGTTTTTCTCTATACTTTATGTATTAGACCTTTATTTTACACTTTTTGTCTGTTATTCTCTATTCTTTATTTGTTAGCCTGTTTTTCTCTATACTTTATGTATTAGACCTTTATTTTACACCTTTTGTCTGTTGTTCTCTATTCTCTATTTTTTAGCCTGTTTTTCTCTATACTTTATGTATTAGACCTTTATTTTACACTTTTGTCTGTTATTTTCTATTCTTTATTTGTTAGCCTGTTTTCTCTATACTTTATGTATTAGACCTTTATTTTACACCTTTTGTCTGTTGTTCTCTATTCTCTATTTTTAGCCTGTTTTTCTCTATACTTTATGTATTAGACCTTTATTTTACACTTTTGTCTGTTATTCTCTATTCTTTATTTGTTAGCCTGTTTTCTCTATACTTTATGTATTAGACCTTTATTTTACACCTTTGTCTGTTATTCTCTATTCTCTATTTTTAGCCTGTTTTCTCTATACTTTATGTATTAGACCTTTATTTTACACTTTTGTCTGTTATTCTTTATTCTTTATTTGTTAGCCTGTTTTCTCTATACTTTATGTATTAGATCTTTATTTTACACCTTTTGTCTGTTGTTCTCTATTCTCTGTTTTTAGCCTGTTTTCTCTATACTTTATGTATTAGACCTTTATTTTACACTTTTTGTCTGTTATTCTCTATTCTTTATTTGTTACCCTGTTTTCTCTATACTTTATATATTAGATCTTTATTTTACACCTTTTGTCTGTTGTTCTCTATTCTCTATTTTTAGCCTGTTTTCTCTATACTTTATGTATTAGACCTTTATTTTACACTTTTGTCTGTTATTCTCTATTCTTTATTTTTAGCCTGTTTTCTCTATACTTATGTATTAGACCTTTATTTTACACTTTTGTCTGTTATTCACTACTCTCTATTTATTAGCCTGTTTTTCTCTATACTTTATGTGTTAGACCTTTATTTTACACCTTTTGTCTGTTATTCTCTATTCTCTATTTTTAGCCTGTTTTCCTCTATACTTTATATCTTAGACCTTTATTTTACACCTTTGTCTGTTGTTCTCTATTCTCTATTTTTAGCCTGCTTTTCTCTATACTTTATGTATTAGACCTTTATTTTACACCTTTTGTCTGTTCTTCTCTATTTCTATTTAGCCTGTTTTCTCTATACTTTATGTATTAAACCTTTATTTGACACTTTGTGTCTGTTATTCTCTATTCTTTATTTGTTAGCCTGTTTTCTCTATACTTTATGTATTAGACCTTTATTTTACACCTTTTGTCTGTTGTTCTCTATTTTCTATTTTTAGCCTGTTTTCTCTATACTTTATGTATTAGACCTTTATTTTACACCTTTTGTCTGTTATTCTCTATTCTCTATTTTTAGCCTGTTTTTCTCTATACTTTATGTATTAGACCTTTATTTTACACTTTGTGTCTGTTATTCTCTATTCTTTATTTGTTAGCCTGTTTTCTCTATACTTTATGTATTAGATCTTTATTTTACACCTTTTGTCTGTTGTTCTCTATTCTCTATTTTTAGCCTGTTTTTCTCTATACTTTATGTATTAGACCTTTATTTTACACTTTTGTCTGTTATTTATGAATAACAGTACTGTAGTTGAAGAGTTGCCACCGTCAATTGTAGATTTGACGGTCGCAAATGCAGTTTTACTGGCGACGCGTAGCGGAGACAGTAAAACGGAGATTTGCGACCGTCAAATCAAATTGACGGTGGCAACTCTTCAACTACAGTACTGTTATTCCGATTCTAATGCATTACAAAAGAAATAATACGATAAAACCTGAAAAATGTCTAAATTTGACAAAAAAAAAAATCCGCGAAACTTTATGAATGATTTTGGCGCAAAGACGTCATGGCTAAACATGACGTCATACAAATGAAAACTTACAAACTGGAGATTATTACGTTACCTGTACGATTCAAATTCGGATAGAATTACATTAAAACGGCGAATTCGAGGTAGGTGTTGTTTAATTTTCGATTATATAGAAGTAATCGAACATTTGTTGATTCAATCAATTCAAAATGGCGGGTCCCTCCTTAGTTACGCCTGGTCAACTGTGGATTTGACGGCAACTTTAAGCCAATGAAAAAATTGTTACATACAAATTGCATTAGAATCTCTATTCTTTATTTGTTAGCCTGTTTTCTCTATACTTTATGTATTAGATCTTTATTTTACACCTTCTGTCTATTATTCTCTATTCTCTATTTTTAGCCTGTTTTTCTCTATACTTTATGTATTAGACCTTTATTTTACACCTTTTGTCTGTTATTCTCTATTCTCTATTTTTAGCCTGTTTTCTCTATACTTTATGTATTAGACCTTTATTTTACACCTTTTGTCTATTATTCTCTATTCTTTATTTGTTAGCCTGTTTTCTTTATACTTTTGAATTAGATCTTTATTTTACACCTTTGTCAGTTATTCTCTATTCTTTATTTTTAGCCTGTTTTCTCTATACTTTATGTATTAGACCTTTAATTTACACCTTTTGTCTGTTATTCTCTATTCTTTATTTTTAGCCTGTTTTTCTGTATACTTTATGTATAAGATCTTTATTTTACACCTGTTGTCTGTTAATTTCTATTCTCTATTTTGTAGCCTGTTTTCTCTATACTTTATGTATTAGACCTTTATTTTACACTTTTCTCTGTTATTCTCTATTCTCTATTTTTTCGCCTGTTTTTCACTATACTTAATGAATTACATCTTTATTTTACACCTTTTGTCTGTTATTCTCTATTTACCTTTTGATTGTTATTCTCTATTCTTTATTTTTAGCCTGTTTTTCTCTATACTTTATGTATTAGATCTTTATTTTACACCTTTTGTCTGTTATTCTCTATTCTTTATTTGTAAGCCTGTTTTTCTCTATACTTTATGTATTAGATCTTTATTTTACACCTTTTGTCTGTTATTCTCTATTTTTATTTGTAAGCCTGTTTTCTCTATACTTTATGTATTAGATCTTTATTTTACACCTTTTGTCTGTTATTCTCTATTCTCTATTTTTTAGCCTGTTTTTCTCTATACTTTATGTATTAGACCTTTATTTTACACCTTTTGTCTGTTGTTCTCTATTCTCTATTTTTTAGCCTGTTTTTCTCTATACTTTATGTATTAGACCTTTATTTTACACCTTTTGTCTGTTATTCTCTAATTTTATTTAGCCTGTTTTTCTCTATACTTTATGTATTAGACTTTTGTCTGTTATTCTCTATTCTTTATTTGTTAGCCTGTTTTTCTCTACACTTTATGTATTAGATCTTTATTTTACACCTTCTGTCTATTATTCTCTATTCTCTATTTTTAGCCTGTTTTTCTCTATACTTTATGTATTAGACCTTTATTTTACACCTTTTGTCTGTTGTTCTCTATTCTCTTTTTTAGCCTGTTTTTCTCTATATTTTATGTATTAGACCTTTATTTTACACCTTTTGTCTATTATTCTCTATTCTTTATTTGTTAGCCTGTTTTTCTCTATACTTTTGAATTAGATCTTTATTTTACACCTTTTGTCAGTTAATCTCTATTCTTTTTTTTAGCCTGTTTTCTCTATACTTTATGTATTAGATCTTTATTTTACACCTTTTGTCAGTTAATCTCTATTCTTTTTTTTTAGCCTGTTTTCTCTATACTTTATGTATTAGACCTTTATTTTACAGCTTTTGTCTGTTATTCTCTATTCTTTATTTGTTAGCCTGTTTTCTCTATACTTTTGAATTAGATCTTTATTTTACACCTTTTGTCAGTTAATCTCTATTCTTTTTTTTTAGCCTGTTTTCTCTATACTTTATGTATTAGATCTTTATTTTACACCTTTGTCAGTTAATCTCTATTCTTTTTTTTTTAGCCTGTTTTCTCTATACTTTATGTATTAGACCTTTAATTTACAGCTTTTGTCTGTTATGTTCTATTCTCTATTTTTAGCCTGTTTTTCTCTATACTTTATGTATTAGACCTTTATTTTACACCTTTTGTCTGTTATTCTCTATTCTCTATTTTTAGCCTGTTTTCTCTTTACTTTATGTATTAGATCTTTATTTTACACCTTCTGTCTATTATTCTCTATTCTCTATTTTTAGCCTGTTTTTCTCTATACTTTATGTATTAGACCTTTATTTTACACCTTTTGTCTGTTATTCTCTATTCTGTATTTTTTAGCCTGTTTTCTCTATACTTTATGTATTAGACCTTTATTTTACACTTTTCTCTGTTATTCTCTATTCTCTATTTTTAGCCTGTTTTCACTTTACTTAATGAATTACATCTTTATTTTACACCTTTTGTCTGTTATTCTCTATTCTTTATTTGTAAGCCTGTTTTCTCTATACTTTATGTATTAGATCTTTATTTTACACCTTTTGTCTGTTATTCTCTATTCTTTATTTGTAAGCCTGTTTTCTCTATACTTCATGTATTAGATCTTTATTTTACACCTTCTGTCTATTATTCTCTATTCTTTATTTGTTAGCCTGTTTTCTCTATACTTTATGTATTAGACCTTTATTTTACACCTTTTGTCTGTTGTTCACTATTCTCTATTTTTAGCCTGTTTTCTCTATACTTTATGTATTAGACCTTTATTTTACACCTTTTGTCTGTTATTCTCTATTCTCTATTTTTAGCCTGTTTTCTCTATACTTTATGTATTAGACCTTTATTTTACACTTTGTGTCTGTTATTCTCTATTCTTTATTTGTTAGCCTGTTTTTCTCTATACTTTATGTATTAGATCTTTATTTTACACCTTTTGTCTGTTGTTCTCTATTCTCTATTTTTTAGCCTGTTTTTCTCTATACTTTATGTATTAGACCTTTATTTTACACTTTTTGTCTGTTATTCTCTATTCTTTATTTGTTAGCCTGTTTTCTCTATACTTTATGTATTAGATCTTTATTTTACACCTTCTGTCTATTATTCTCTATTCTCTATTTTTAGCCTGTTTTCTCTATACTTTATGTATTAGACCTTTATTTTACACCTTTTGTCTGTTATTCTCTATTCTCTATTTTTAGCCTGTTTTTCTCTATACTTTATGTATTAGACCTTTATTTTACACCTTTTGTCTATTATTCTCTATTCTTTATTTGTTAGCCTGTTTTCTCTATACTTTTGAATTAGATCTTTATTTTACACCTTTTGTCAGTTATTCTCTATTCTTTATTTTTAGCCTGTTTTCTCTATACTTTATGTATTAGACCTTTAATTTACACCTTTTGTCTGTTATTCTCTATTCTTTATTTTTAGCCTGTTTTTCTGTATACTTTATGTATAAGATCTTTATTTTACACCTGTTGTCTGTTAATCTCTATTCTCTATTTTGTAGCCTGTTTTTCTCTATACTTTATGTATTAGACCTTTATTTTACACTTTTTCTCTGTTATTCTCTATTCTCTATTTTTAGCCTGTTTTCACTATACTTAATGAATTACATCTTTATTTTACACCTTTTGTCTGTTATTCTCTATTTACCTTTTGATTGTTATTCTCTATTCTTTATTTTTAGCCTATTTTTCTCAATACTTTATGTATTAGATCTTTATTTTACACCTTTTGTCTGTTATTCTCTATTCTTTATTTGTAAGCCTGTTTTTCTCTATACTTTATGTATTAGATCTTTATTTTACACCTTTGTCTGTTATTCTCTATTTTTATTTGTAAGCCTGTTTTTCTCTATACTTTATGTATTAGATCTTTATTTTACACCTTCTGTCTATTATTCTCTATTCTCTATTTTTAGCCTGTTTTCTCTATATTTTATGTATTAGACCTTTATTTTACACCTTTTGTCTGTTGTTCTCTATTCTCTATTTTTAGCCTGTTTTCTCTATACTTTATGTATTAGACCTTTATTTTACACCTTTTGTCTGTTATTCTCTAATTTTATTTAGCCTGTTTTTCTCTATACTTTATGTATTAGACTTTTGTCTGTTATTCTCTATTCTTTATTTGTTAGCCTGTTTTCTCTATACTTTATGTATTAGATCTTTATTTTACACCTTCTGTCTATTATTCTCTATTCTCTATTTTTAGCCTGTTTTTCTCTATACTTTATGTATTAGACCTTTATTTTACACCTTTTGTCTGTTATTCTCTATTCTTTATTTTTAGCCTGTTTTTCTCTATACTTTATGTATTAGACCTTTATTTTACACCTTTTGTCTGTTATTCTCTATTCTCTATTTTTAGCCTGTTTTCTCTATACTTTATGTATTAGACCTTTATTTTACACCTTTGTCTATTATTCTCTATTCTTTATTTGTTAGCCTGTTTTTCTCTATACTTTATGTATTAGATCTTTATTTTACACCTTCTGTCTATTATTCTCTATTCTCTATTTTTAGCCTGTTTTTCTATACTTTATGTATTAGACCTTTATTTTACACCTTTGTCTGTTATTCTCTATTCTCTATTTTTAGCCTGTTTTCTCTATACTTTATGTATTAGACCTTTATTTTACACCTTTTGTCTATTATTCTCTATTCTTTATTTGTTAGCCTGTTTTCTCTATACTTTATGTATTAGACCTTTATTTTACACCTTTTGTCTATTATTCTCTATTCTTTATTTGTTAGCCTGTTTTTCTCTATACTTTATGTATTAGACCTTTATTTTACACCTTTTGTCTGTTATTCTCTAATTTTATTTAGCCTGTTTTTCTCTATACTTTATGTATTAGACTTTTGTCTGTTATTCTCTATTCTTTATTTGTTAGCCTGTTTTCTCTATACTTTATGTATTAGATCTTTATTTTACACCTTCTGTCTATTATTCTCTATTCTCTATTTTTAGCCTGTTTTCTCTATACTTTATGTATTAGACCTTTATTTTACACCTTTTGTCTGTTATTCTCTATTCTCTATTTTTAGCCTGTTTTCTCTATACTTTATGTATTAGACCTTTATTTTACACCTTTTGTCTGTTATTCTCTAATTTTATTTAGCCTGTTTTTCTCTATACTTTATGTATTAGACTTTTGTCTGTTATTCTCTATTCTTTATTTGTTAGCCTGTTTTTCTCTATACTTTATGTATTAGATCTTTATTTTACACCTTCTGTCTATTATTCTCTATTCTCTATTTTTAGCCTGTTTTCTCTATACTTTATGTATTAGACCTTTATTTTACACCTTTTGTCTGTTATTCTCTATTCTGTATTTTTAGCCTGTTTTTCTTTATACTTTATGTATTAGACCTTTATTTTACACTTTTCTCTGTTATTCTCTATTCTCTATTTTTAGCCTGTTTTTCACTTTACTTAATGAATTACATCTTTATTTTACACCTTTTGTCTGTTATTCTCTATTTACCTTTTGATTGTTATTCTCTATTCTTTATTTTTAGCCTGTTTTCTCTATACTTTATGTATTAGATCTTTATTTTACACCTTTTTCTGTTATTCTCTATTCTTTATTTGTAAGCCTGTTTTCTCTATACTTCATGTATTAGATCTTTATTTTACACCTTCTGTCTATTATTCTCTATTCTCTATTTTTAGCCTGTTTTCTCTATACTTTATGTATTAGACCTTTATTTTACACCTTTGTCTGCTATTCTCTATTCTCTATTTTTAGCCTGTTTTCTCTATACTTTATGTATTAGACCTTTATTTTACACCTTTTGTCTATTATTCTCTATTCTTTATTTGTTAGCCTGTTTTCTCTATACTTTTGAATTAGATCTTTATTTTACACCTTTTGTCAGTTATTCTCTATTCTTTATTTTTAGCCTGTTTTCTCTATACTTTATGTATTAGATCTTTAATTTACAGCTTTTGTCTGTTATTCTCTATTCTGTATTTTTAGCCTGTTTTTCTCTATACTTTATGTATTAGACCTTTATTTTACACTTTTCTCTGTTATTCTCTATTCTCTATTTTTTCGCCTGTTTTTCACTATACTTAATGAATTACATCTTTATTTTACACCTTTTGTCTGTTATTCTCTATTTACCTTTTGATTGTTATTCTCTATTCTTTATTTTTAGCCTGTTTTTCTCTATACTTTATGTATTAGATCTTTATTTTACACCTTTTGTCTGTTATTCTCTATTCTTTATTTGTAAGCCTGTTTTCTCTATACTTTATGTATTAGATCTTTATTTTACACCTTTTGTCTGTTATTCTCTATTCTTTATTTGTTAGCCTGTTTTTCTCTATACTTTATGTATAAGATCTTTATTTTACACCTTTGTCTGTTTTCTCTATTCTTTATTTTTAGCCTGTTTTCCTCTATACTTTATATATTAGACCTTTATTTTACACCTTTTGTCTGTTATTCTCTATTCGTTATTTTTAGCCTGTTTTTCTCTATACTTAATGAATTACATCTTTATTTTACACCTTTGTCTGTTATTCTCTATTCACCTTTTATCTGTTATTCTCTATTCTTTATTTGTTAGCCTGTTTTCTCTATACTTTATGTATTAGATCATTATTTTACACCTTTGTCTGTTATTCTCTATTCTCTATTTGTTAGCCTGTTTTCTCTATACTTTATGTATTAGATCTTTATTTTACACCTTTTGTCTGTTATTTTCTATTCTTTTTTTTAGCCTGTTTTCTCTTATATCATGTATTAGACCTTTATTTTACACCTTTTTCTGTTTTCTCTATTCTTTATTTGTTAGCCTGTTTTTCTCTATACTTTATGTATTGGATCTTTATTTTACACCTTTTGTCTGTTTTCTCTATTCTTTTTTTTTAGCCTGTTTTTCTCTTTACTTTATGTATTAAACCTTTATTTTACACCTTTTGTCTGTTATTCTCTATTCTTTATTTGTTAGCCTGTTTTCTCTATACTTTATGTATTAGATATTTATTTTACACCTTTTGTCTGTTATTCTCTATTCTTTATTTGTTAGCCTGTTTTTCTCTTTACTTTATGTATTAGATCTTTATTTTACACCTTTTGTCTGTTATTCTCTATTCTTTATTTGTTGGCCTGTTCTTCTCCTTACTTTATGTATTAGATCTTTATTTTACACTTTTTGTCTGTTATTCTCTATTCTCTATTTTTTAGCCTGTTTTTCACTATACTTAATGAATTACATCTTTATTTTACACCTTTTGTCTGTTATTCTCTATTCACCTTTTGTCTGTTATTCTCTATTCTTTATTTGTTAGCCTGTTTTTCTCTTTACTTTATGTATTAGACCTTTATTTTACACCTTATGTCTGTTATTCTCTATTCTTTATTTGTTAGCCTGTTTTTCTCTTTACTTTATGTATTAGATCTTTATTTTACACCTTTTGTCAGTTATTCGCTATTCTTTATTTGTTAGCCTGTTTTTCTCTATACTTTATGTATTAGACCTTTATTTTACACCTTTTGTCTGTTATTCTCTATTTTTTATTTGTTAACCTGTTTTCTCTATACTTTATGTATTAGACCTTTATTTTACACCTTTTGTCTGTTATTTTCTATTCTCTATTTTTAGCCTGTTTTCTCTTTACTTTATGTATTAGACCTTTATTTTACACCTTTTGTCTATTATTCTCTATTCTTTATTTGTTAGCCTGTTTTCTCTATACTTTATGTATTAGACCTTTATTTTACACCTTTTGTCTGTTATTCTCTATTTTTATTTGTTAACCTGTTTTCTCTATACTTTATGTATTAGACCTTTATTTTACACCTTTTGTCTGTTATTTTCTATTCTCTATTTTTAGCCTGTTTTCTCTATACTTTATGTATTAGACCTTTATTTTACACCTTTTGTCTGTTGTTCTCTATTTTCTATTTTTAGCCTGTTTTCTCTATACTTTATGTATTAGACCTTTATTTTACACCTTTTGTCTGTTATTCTCTATTCTCTATTTTTAGCCTGTTTTCTCTATACTTTATGTATTAGACCTTTATTTTACACCTTTTGTCTGTTGTTCTCTATTTTCTATTTTTAGCCTGTTTTCTCTATACTTTATGTATTAGACCTTTATTTTACACCTTTTGTCTGTTATTCTCTATTCTTTATTTGTTAGCCTGTTTTCTCTATACTTTATGTATTAGATCTTTATTTTACACCTTTTGTCTGTTATTCTCTATTCTCTATTTTTAGCCTGTTTTTCACTATACTTAATGTATTAGATCTTTATTTTACACCTTCTGTCTATTATTCTCTATTCTCTATTTGTTAGCCTGTTTTCTCTCTACTTTATGTATTAGACCTTTGTTTTACACCTTTTGTCTATTATCTTCTATTCTGTAAACCTGGACCCTCCCTCATCGTTTGCATGTTGCCCACCATTTGATACTTCTATATAATTTTCAATTTTCTGAATTTGTTTCAATTAATTTCACTTGAATTTCCTCATTCAATAGAAATCATTGGGAACCAATGTCAAACTATATTTTATACGAGTATAACTGGTCGGTGCATGCTGTGGCTTCAAAATTAAATCGATAGATAATTTGATATCACAATACAGCAATGAGTGATCCAGTAAACTATCAGGAATATATATCGTTAGTAAACTCCATATCCTCATAGGAAACATATATGTAACCTATTACGCGTTTACCGTTGGTCGATATATAACAGATATATCATGTTATGGAGGGGCATTTGCGAAAAATACCAGTCAAGGGACTGTGGCGAGGGAAATTTGGTCCAAAGACTGGTATTTTTCGCAAATACCTCTCCATAACATGATATATATATCTGTTTAATTACACCGAATAGATTTTGATTGAAACTCTCTGTACAGGTGAAGGGAAATCTTTTTTTTTACTAGTAAGCTGTAATCCTTAAACATGTTTATGCGTAATTTTGGTGATAAGTAGAGACTATCATAACAGAGGGGGCAGACAGGGTAAAGGGAGCCAGGGAGAGAGGAGTGGGAGAAAGGAGAGCAGGGGCGGGAGAAAGGAGAGAGGGACGGGAGAAAGGAGAGATGGGGCAGGAGAAAGGAGAAAAAGGATTGAAAAGGGAGACAAAAATGTACAAAATGTATATAAAAATTAATAAAAGTGAGCTGGAAAACAATTATTTTATTAAATTAGTTTATAAAAAGCTTCAAGAAAGTGCTTATAATGTCATAGTAACGAAAACGACCTCATAAATACTCCGAGCGTCGTCACTCATTCATTACGATCTCATATATTCGGAGAAAGACTAAAAACTAACAATTTCCAGGATTTTATACTGAGTCTACATGGATCTACAATCTGTCGATACCTCAAAATTATCATTCAGTACACATTGGATTTGGTGTAAAGATGTCATAAACAGCAGAGAAATTCATGACCTTGTGCAATGCAACGATACAGGTCGTGTAAAGATGTCATAAACAGCAGAGAAAAACATGATCTTGTGCAATGCAACGATACAGGTCATATATCGTGGCATTGCACAAGGTCATGTTTTTCTCTGCTGTTTGTGATAATTTAGTCTTAGATGCATGACTTTGTTTTATTAGTTGTTAGTGGCTTTGAACTAGCTGTCAGTAACTGCGACTAGTACTCTCAGATTTGTACTTAGTGTCTTTGTGTTGTTGGGATGTACAAGTACCTGGCCACGTCCATTCTGTGTTTTTGTTATACTAGTATGTATTTATATTTGTATCCATCGGAAGATGTGGTATGAGTGCCAATGAGACAACTCTCCATCCAAGTCAAAATTTATAAAAGTAAACCATTATAGGTCAAAGTACGGTCTTCAACACGGAGCCTTGGCTCACACCGAACAATAAGCTATAAAGGGCCCCAAAAATTACTAGTGTAAAACCATTCAAACGGGAAAACCAACGGTCTAATCTATATAAAAAACGAGAAACGAGAAACACTTATGAACCACATCAACAAACGACAACTACTGAACATCAGATTCCTGACTTAGGACAGGTGCAAACAAATTCAGCGGGTTTAAACGTTTTAATGGTACCAAACCTTCACCCTTTTTCTGAAACAATAGTGTAACATCACAACATAGAAATACACACTATAAAATATCAACTGAAATAGCTTAACTCAATCAAAGGACATATTAACACCATTGAACATACACTGAACAAATAAATTTGACCTATGATACAATGCAAATACAAAATAAATAAACTAAGGGAAGAATAATAAAAGTAACATGTTATATCGGTATGAAATGTTAAACAATTTAAGAAAAACAATATGCTAGAACAAAATATCAGCCATTTGCCATCACTTTAAACACAGGTAAATAAAAATAATTTTGTTGTTAGGTATACGTGTACAGTTACAATAGAGAAAGGAAATATTTTACAAAATAAATAATTTTGAAGTTCAAAGTACGTAGTGGAAATTTATAGTAGTACCAAACACTTACCAAAGCTGGTATATAGACCAGATATAACCCTGAATAACATTATATAACAAAAAGCATTACAATTAGTATCAACAGGTCAAATAAACAAGAATGTACGATTTGAGAGTACTCGCAGTTACTGACAGCTAGTTAAAAGCCAAAACAATTAATAATAAAAATCATGCATCAGAGACTAAAATCAACTAAAACACATCCCAGGGATTTAGTATTTTAACGTCATTGACAGTCAAAGAAGACATGACTTGTGCAATGCCAAAATAAATGTATCGACAGACAGTAGGATAGTTAGGAGTTTAACCTCTTTATAGATCAAAATGAACGTGGGTGTGTCTTTAAACATCCCGTTTGAAAAGAATACAAATTTAGTTATGTTTTAATTTGCTGATGACAAAATCGATATTAGTGCCAATGTAAACTATATTCAAAGATCTAATTACAACATTGGTAAGATAGCCTGAACTAATAAGTTTATTTAAAGCCTTTTCAACTGATTCTTATAGTTCGTTCTTATGTTGTACTGTTACACCACTGTCCCAGGTTAGGGGGAGGTTGGGGATCCCGCTAATATGTTTAACCCACTACATTCTCTATGTATGTGCCTGTTCCTAGTCAGAATCCGGTAATTCAGTGGTTGTCATTTGTTGCTGTGTTACATTTTGCTTTTCGTTCATTTTTGTAAAGTTAATAGGCCGTTAGTTTTTCCGTTTGAATTGTTTTGCATTTGTCATTTCGAGGCCTTTTTATAGCTGACTATTGGTATGGGCTTTGCTCATTGTTGAAGGCTATACAATGTCCTATATAGTTGTTAATTTTATGTCATTTAGTCTCTTGTGAAGAGTTGTCTCATTGGCAATCACATCATGCACATCTTCTTTTTATATGTGGCCAAGTGGTCTATTAAAGTATTCACTACTATAATCACTAGCCAGTCAACACTGAGGTTGTGAGTTCGAATCCCGCTCGTGCAGGTGCATTGCAAACAGTTAGCTTAACATTTAGTGAAAATTTATTGAGATTCTTTAAGAAGAAACAACACTTCTATCTCGTGAAAGGACAAGACGGGGATGAGCCATAAAAACAAGATATTTGATCGATTTCTTTTAAAATGGGCTTCCTATACATTAGTTTTTTTATGTTTTAGGGCGGGAGACAAGAGAAGAGGGCGGGAGAAAGGAGAAGAGGGTGGGAGAATGGAGAGAGGGCGGGAGAAAGAGAGAGGAGGCGGGAGAAAGAATAAAAGGTACCCCTGTCCGCCCCTCATAACACCGCAGGAATTATACACGTACTTATACGCGTTAGCGCTGTCTTTATGTAACGTCATGGTTTCTATGTGTAAACGTCATTGTCATTCCATCATTAAATCGTTAATTTGTATAAACGTCTTTTTCCACTTTATATACACAACGCATTCTTCAATATACGATCACGAGATTGGTGCCATGCAGTCGTGTTGTCTGACATTTTGTTTACAGTTTTCGGATTACCTATATCAATAAATATTGCTTAATCGTGTTGCCTTAATAATCGGAATAAGGTGAGAAAGATTCCGAATAATTTTGGCGAGAAGAGACTCATGAGGGTGAAAAGGAATATCCAAAATGGCAAATACCACGGCATACAGGGGAATTTGAGGCATATTCACCAGCTGTGGTGAAAAGCAGGCAAATTCGTTTGAAATGAGGAAAAAGGTTAGAATAATTATGCGAAAAATACACTGGCTACCAACCAATCAAAATCCGACATTCTTATATAAGGTGTAATTAACATGTAAATTCGCTATCCTTATATCGACCATTTAACATTCCGAAATTGACATCACTTAAAATATTCATGAAAACATCTCCATGATGATTTTTACATGGTCTATTTCATTTCGTGGTTTCTCTAAATCGACGCCTTCTATAAAATCAGAATTAGAACCTACACGTGCATTCATGTTACTGCATATAAGAAAAATCCTTTTGTTGACAGGAATATATTTGGTTAAAAATAGTTTGAAAATAAACATCGGCATCCACTGGCCTACATGTATCAGCAGGAGTAAATAGCATGCCACAACATAGAAGCAATTTTTGAAAACTTATATGAAAATTCCTACCACATTATTTCTTCCGTAGTATCATCCATGATACCAATATTAAATGAATTCAGTACGTCCTCATCCACGAAAGCACCAACCCTGTTGAACCTCGCGTTGCTTTTCGTGTTAACATTTTCTATTACAATTGTACTACCATACAATCTCAAACCATCAGCACTTTTAAAAAACTCATTTACTCGTAAAAAGGTCTCACATATAAATAAAATATCCGACAATTCGAATAATTTTATGGAGTAATTTCTCGCGAAATATTGAGTTGTCATTCGTATTGGTGGACCATTCCTGCAGTTTCATACTCTTAGTCGCAATATATCCTATGTTTCTTGAGGTAACAGTCGATTCCCTACGTAGTTTTTTCCTTGCCCATTTCTTTAAGAACAGTCCTAACGGTACTTTGAAAGTTCCTGAAGTTGAATAAAGTTGAATAAAGTGGAAAACTTTTGAAAAGTTCAGTTCAAAAGTAAAAGTATATTTTTGCTTCACTTTTATTTATAAAACTTTTGATGAAAGTAACAATATGTGTAGGACTCAGAGTTGCAATACAGATGCTGAAGACATTGGCTAGAGGTATAGGGGAGGTTGAGATCTCACAAAACATGTTTAACCCCGCCGCATTTTGCGCCTGTCCCAAGTCAGGAGCCTCTGGCCTTTGTTAGTCTTGTATGTTTTTTCTCATTATTTTAGTTCCTTTATATGTTTTGGAGTTTAGTGTGACGTCCATTTTCACTGAACCAGTACACAATTTTATTTAGGGGCCAGCTGCATGAGGACCACCTCCGGGTGCAGGATTTTCTCGCTGCGTTGAAGACCCATTGGTAGCCTTCGGCTGTTATCTGCTCTTTGGTCGGGTTGTTGTCTCTTTGACATATTCCCTAATTTCTATTCTCAATTTTATGTCCTTAGTGACAATAATATTGCATACTAAATGAGAGATCGTCCTCTTTGATTTTCT
The DNA here is from genome assembly GCA_017311375.1 of Mytilus coruscus. Taxonomy (NCBI): domain Eukaryota; kingdom Metazoa; phylum Mollusca; class Bivalvia; order Mytilida; family Mytilidae; genus Mytilus; species Mytilus coruscus. The sequence continues at coordinate 91,794,765 of CM029597.1, read as the reverse complement.
GGACGTGGATATAATTCTGCGTTAACATTTGATTTTAACTTTGTTTGTTTTATAAGTTTCTCGTTTACCGTAATAGTCTGCATTTGTCGGAACATTATATGCAGTTGTCAGAACATTATATGCAGTTTGTCGGAACATTATATGCAGTTGTCGGAACATTATATGCAGTTGTCGGAACATTATATGCATTTGTCGGAACATTATATGCAGTTGTCAGAACATTATATGCAGTTGTCGGAACATTATATGCAGTTGTCGGAACATTATATGCATTTATCGGAACATTATATGCAGTTGTCAGAACATTATATGCAGTTGTCGGAACATTATATGCAGTGGTCACACTGAACATTATATGCAGTCGTGGCAACATTATATGCAGTTGTCGGAACATTATATGTAGTGGTTACAACATTATATGTAGTAGTCACAACATTATATGCAGACGTGACAACATTGTATGCAGTTGTCGGAACATTATATAAATAACACATAGCTGAGAGGGTGATAGAGCAGATTGTTTAACCTCGAGAAAACATTGTCAACTAATACACACACATAGTTCATTCATGTCAAACTTCTATTTCGTTTCTTTGCATGTATTCTTCATTATTGTTTAATGTCACAGTGTTGTTTATATAATGTCATATTGTAATATGCACATTGTGAGCCTATTAAATGGAAAGAAAACATCTTCTTCTTCCTCTTCTATATGAAAGCATCGATAATATTTTAAAACTTCAGATAAACATTTTTTTTTTTTGGTTATAATTGATGCTCATATCAAAATATAAAGTTTTATCAGGAAAGTTTACCCTTTTCCACACCCAATTTAATATTTTTATTCATAGTTATATCATCTCTTTATCATCCTTCGCCAAACGGAGTTTGGGAGTGGATATATCGTTTACTCCGTATGTTCGTCCGTCTGTCACAGTTAAGTTTTGCGTTTAGGTCTAGATCAACTACAAGTAGTAGAGGAATAATATTTGTTACTGCGCACTACTTCGTAGTGATATTAATGAAGGTCCGCACAAAAATTTGGTCACCTCAACATACTGGCGCTAGGCTTGCGTTTAATTTATATTTGACTCGTTATTACATGTATGTCTCTTAACGGAAAATTATTGTTTTACTGTGCATTCTTCTCGTTGTTGTTATTGGCGTTCTTATTCTTCTCATATACAAGCTTATATCTTGTGGCTATAATCTGGGGATTTCAGTTATTTTTGCTAGCAATTTTTTTTTTCCATATCCCATGTTAGGATCCTCGTATAGTTATAGCAATATTTTTCGTTATTTCGAAAATTTACGTTTGATGATAGATCTTGATTGTTACTGTTAAAGACGTGGGACTTCTTTCTCCTGTATATGTTTCACTCACGGGGTAAACATAGGAAAATTATCGATTTTTATATATTGCATAATCCGAATTTTTAAATTAAAAAAGATTTTCATTCATGAAATAGTTATTTTGCACTAAAAATTGCTGTTCCATGCCCTTTTAAAACAATATAGCAAATCTTGTAGGTTTTACTAAAATTTTATTTCAAAGGACATCGCTAACCAACATAATTTAATTTGTTTCCAAAATACAAGATAAAAATAAAGAGATGTGGTATCAATGAGACAACTATCCACCAAAGTTCAAACAAAATTGATGTAAGCAATAATAGGCAACCATACGGCCTTCAACAATGAGAAAAACCCATACCGTTTAGTCGGCTATAAAAGGCCATCGACAGGAAAAATATGAAACAATTCAATTGAGAAAACTAACGGCTCAATTTATAACAAAACAATTTACGAAAAACACATTTAAGGGATGAAAACTCTTTAAGGAGTCGCAAAACAATCTAAAATAATTTAACCATGATGACAACTTTCATATAGCTCTGTGCGTATCTTTTTTGCAGTTTACACTTTTAGTTCTGATAATTTTTGATATTTTCGAGGTATTAGCCAAAAAATGTAGTTCCTATATAGACATAAGGAGATGTTGTATGATTATCATTGAGACAACTATCCACCAGAGTTCAAATGAAGTGGATATAAGTAATTAGAGGTCACCGTTCTGCCTACAACAATGAGCAAAGCCCATACCGTATAATAGTAGTTAGCTATAAAAAGCCCCGACATGACAAAATATGAAATATTCAAACAAGAAAAACTAACTGTCTAATTTATGACAATACAATTTAAGAACTAGACAAAGTGATGCCCCCGCACTCCACTCTGAAGTAACTGTATCATAACACAGTCAATGTAGAACTTTCTTTGAGATTTTATTGTGTCTAGCAGACACAAAATGAAGCCCCCGCAGATGCAAAGTGTTATTTTAAAATAAGTTGAACTATCTCCCAAAAGTGCAAATATTAATAAAAATCAAAACCCTGACCACATGGACACCTTCAATATATGTACAAACAGCCAGCAAAGTGAAAACTTCCTGGAATTCAAACTGTAGGAGGAGCTATCTGGAATAACTATATACCCATAATGGGACGGACGGACGGACGGAAGGAAGGACGGACGGACGGACGGACGGACAGAGGTAAAAAAATATGCCCCAACTTTCAGTTGCGGGGGCATAAAAACAAATATGACAGACATAAACCAGCGACCACTGAACTACAGGCTCCTGACTTTGGACAGGCGCATAAAGAATGTGGCGGGGTTACACTTGTTTGTGAGCGCTCAGTCTTTCCCCTAACGAATTATAGTCAAATCGGCACCTGGTTAAATCGGCACCCGGTATAGTCAAATCGGCAACTAGTCAAATCGGCACCTGGTTAAATCGGCACCCAATGTAGTCATTTCGGCACCAATGTTAAATATGTTGAATATATTTTTTTTCCAGTATTTTAAGCAAAAAGATTAAAATAAAGAAGGTCTTGTCTAGAAATATTGACTTAACATTTTTTGGGGTTTCTGTATTTTTTTTTTTTTTTTTTCGTTCAACTTTATGTGTATTCAAGGTATTAGATATTTGTTATGCATGTTTTAACCAGTTGAGCATTTTGCATGATTGTTGGTTTAATGCTGTTTTAACTTTCCTGAAATACCATCTTAATTGCTGCTTATTTTGCATGCGAGTTTGATTACCAAGAACGTGTCAATGTGAGTACAACCAAGCTGGTGTTTAAATGAAAGGAAAATGTAAGTATAAGAATTATTCATTATGTCTGTTTTATTTAAAGATGAATATTTTGCATGCTCATTGGTTTATGGTTGATTAAACTTTCTGAAAATACCATCTTTGTTGAATATTTGAAATAATACTTTGTTTAATGATTCAGATCCTCTTTATTGTAAATATAACCAAACTGTTTTAATCGGACATATTCAAACTTCAATAACTTAAATATAATATAAAAACAATTAAATGTATATATATGTATGTCTTAGCCGCTTTCAACCATTCAATGATTTGTTATCAACAACAAAATTATCTATCAAATAATTTAATATCAAAGATCTATCATTAATTTATTGCTTCTAATTTTCTCATGATTAAACAAAAGGTTGGGTAATAGCTTCATTGTTTTTATTTAACTTTTGAAGAAAAAACATCAATAACTACCTGTATAGAGTTAAAACAACAAACATGTTAATTATCTAATGATAAAAGTTTTAATTAATTAATTGAAAAGAATACTAATCAAAACATCAGTCATAGAATGTTGAGAAACTTCAAAGGATTAACTAATGTATTATAACTGCTTAATAACATCTGGGACTATTATACTTAGTATAATAGTCCCATATAACATGTGAAGATTTTAACGATATAATGAATGATAAAATCCAACCCCAAAATTTAGAATTATTTTTTATATTATATCAAATATTATTGGATGCCGGATTGACCAACTAAATGCCGAATTGACTTTTAATATGTGCCGATTTGACCTGATGTCGATTTAACCAGGTGCCGATTTGGCTTGTACCCTCCCCTAACCTGGGACAGTGGTGTAGGAAGTACACCACTAATTCATGGCCCCATTGCTTTCTATGTTAAATTCCTCAAATTCAAGCAGGCACAGTTCTTTTGTTTTAAGTTCAAATAAAGTGACAATCATTGCATGTCAAAGCAACACTTTATGGTGTCTTGTACTGAAAAAATCAACATACCTTTAATGCCATATAAGAAAGGGCCTCCGTTAAATACTTGGGATCTCATGTCATACGTCAGAGATAAAATTCAGTAGATTACCGAAAAGACAATAACTGACAACAACGGGCGATATTTACTAAACTCTTCAGTAAGGAGGTATTTAATTGTTAATAGACAGACGAAGTTCAGACAACATGTGAAAATTAAGGAGACAGAGACATATTATATCATAGATACAAGTTAATACAAGTAATTAACACTTACCCCAAACCTACACAAAAAGAGATAATAATACACCTTACATTTGATATTCATAACAGAGAGAAACAAACCGTTACAAAGTAAATCCTCAATCCTCAATCTTAAGGCCTGTTGGCACGAATTGTCCCAATGTGCAGTTTTCCTCTCTTGTGCGTTTTTCTCGACGTATTTTTTTCTCTGTGCTTTAAGTTGGTATGCGCTGGTTAAGATTGGGATTGAGGAACAGCAGTATTAAATCTGCTTGTTCTGTCAATGTAATGTGCCACTGTTTGTATTTTGTTATAATAAAACACCCATGCAACCACGCATCCCATGTTGCATGATAGGACCCGACACTATTTTAGTGTTTCGGCAGTTAAGCTTGGGATGGTCATTTTAAGATGCATTATTTGAATATAATCAAATATGAAAATTATTCATGTATATATTGATATATTTATATTTAAATTTTTCTTCAATAGATCTAGTTATTAAGACAGATCTGCCATCATCAGGGGTCCAACTGTCAATTTTATGTTTAAGTCTTTAACCTTGATCTACAAAGCATATCTCCAATACTTTTGTGTTTGCTATACGCAACTATTGGTGCTGTATTGAATATTTGTACACATTCTTCGTCAAACTGTAATAAATGCCAGTGTTTCATTATACGTTTCTTTATTTTACGTAAATATGGATTATATTTAGTTATTAAAACTAATGGAATAATTTGTTTTTCTTTTGATTTGTTTTGTTGTAGTAATTCAGTACGGTCAATTTATGAAGCATCAGTAATACTATCATCTAGTTCAACGTTATCATAACCCCTATCTAATAATTTCACTTTGAAATTAGTTAGATTGTTTATTAATTTGTTATGGTCACTTGTGTTTCTAATTTGCCGTATTGCTTCACCTTTAATAAATCCTCTGAATACATGCTGTGAGTGACAGCTATTTCTGTGTAGAAACAGATAAGAATTGGTTTCTTTAAAATGTATTTCAAGGTCAAGAATGCCATGTGTTGTAAATCTTTGACCTTTAATTACATCAACATCTAAGAACGACATTTTATCGTTTGAGATTTCACAAGTGAACTTAAATAAGGGGTTATAATCATTTGCTAGATGAAACAAATCTATAATTTCATCTGATGTCCCATCATATATTATGAATCCATCGTCTCTATGACTGCCATGATAAAATATTTTTGTCTTTATGTTTAAATGCTGAAATAATTTGATTCATTATTTCAAACATAAGTATGTCACAGATTTCCGGTGAAGGAACTGCACCAATTGCCGTACCTATTATTTGTTTATAAATTTTTCCATCAAATTCAAATACATTGTATTCTAAAATGATTCTCAACAAATGTATTAATACATGAACCGGCGGAGCACTGACTTTGAAGTTTGATTTGTCAAAACTGTCATAGGCTCGTTCAACCGCACTCAATAACGCTTCTTGAGGTAGATTAGTAAACATCTGTGTTATATCATACGAAACCAACAGGCTATTTGCCATTGATTTTTTAAAATGGGGGAGGGGGGGGGCAAAATATGTAAAAAAAAAATAAAGGCAGGACAGGAGTTTTTGAGATATTTTATGCAAAATATAAATCAGAAAATACTTTAAAAAAAAGGCAGGACCGAATAGAGAGAACAAATAAAAGCCACCCCCTCTTTACTCATAAGGTCACTATGTCAAAATTAAAAGATTTTCAGACCAGAAATACTTTGCTGTGAGAGTGGCTCTTTCACAATAGGTAATATATCGACTAGCTTAATTGTGATAATAAATTTGTATTATAAAAAGATAACACACCCTCCCCTTCCCTACACACACACAAGAAAAGCCTGTTATAAACGGTAATGAATTGATTCATGATTTCAATATACAATGTTTACTACTATTGTAATTTATGCACAACAATATTTTCTTAAAAATAACAAGAAATCATTTATTTAAAAATAAAATAATGCTCCCCAAAATATCGCAGATTGATACACGTCCAGCCAGCCGTTTTAATATAGTTTAATATCGTATTCTGAAATGATACGTTCTACCTCCGATCTATTTTTCGGATTATTAAAAAGTACGTTGTTGGTTTATTCTGTATGAGTGGTAATAAGTCATATGACATGAGAAACCAAGCATCTAAGGTTACAATTGCGGCAATTATTTACAATGCATTTTCCATAGGGTACCCTGTCTCTTTGAACCCTAATAAAAAAAAAAGTATATAAATTGCAGAGAAACTAAAGCCAGAATCTGAAAGAAGACATAATAAGAATTTATTTCAGTGAAAAAAAAAACAACATGCTTATGCGGCGGAAATTGCCTTAAATAGCAGTTGTTATGGACGCTTCAAAATCCGCACTAAATGACACAGCAAAATTTTCAGTCAGCCTATTCCCCAAAAAATTATTTTCACAGAGAATTTCAAATCAATCATTCCAAATTGTAATTATTTTTGCACATAAATGGTTTATCTTTCATAAAATTAATAAATTAAAGGTATACCATCCAATCAGAAGCCTCACAGATTTTTATTCTTACTACCATCTTGGGTTCAAAAACTTCCCGGTGAAATGTAAACAAATAATTGCGCAATTGTAACCTATAGAAAGAATAAAAGTTTTCAAATGAGACTTTATTTTGTCTGCATATACAACTATCTATGTCTATCACACACACCAAATTAGGAAGTGATCTGTGAAGTCTTCTTTGAGAAATGGACATTTCTATACTTCCTCCCATGTTTGCGGCCAATGGAAGATTTAGTCAGCAATACAAACTAAACAGAAGTTAAATTGAAAATTTCAAGCATTAAAATTCTACAAAAAATACAAATGTTGTTTTTCATGTACATATAAGTAATGTTTCTTTGTGTATGTATAAGTTGATTTCAAATTTTATTCAGGGTGGAATATACCCAAGATTTATTGAAAATAGTGAAAAACAGTCTTTTTTCCTATATTTTCAAAACTTTTGTCCAAAAAAAGTGTACTGAAGATGCACTTTGAATCATTAACCTCTATCATTTTATTACCAATGATAAGAGAAATAAAGATGATATGAATTAAATCTGGCTGTCCTCATACAAATTATAAAAATATCAAAACATTATCTTGTTGTCTATTTAGAAATTCTGTAGAATTTTAGGGGGTCATGTGTTTCCTTTCAATTTCTTTTATAAATTAGTGAGCATTTGATTTCAACTTATATTGCAAAAGAAATTATAAGAACATTATTCAAAATCAACATACAAAAATAAAGACAGTGTAGAATTTAAGTGAAAATTCTGTTGTTTTACTAGATATGGTATTCCAAAAGGAAATACACACAAATTCAAAGATGGAAATGTTCCTTATAACAAGAAAAGAAAGGCTGTGAAACAAAATAAAAGTGACTCTTACACATCAAAGTACATTAGGCTTACCAAAGAAAAACACAATTTAGTAGTGAATGATCTGTATGCTAATCCACAGGAGAAATCCAAAAGGGCTTGCCGTGCTGCAAGATTACTCCGTCCAATGACCGAGGAGGTGCTTCTTACCAAATGCTAAAAAGGACAAAAGGTAAGTTAATAATTAAATAATATTGACTTATAAACAGTTTAAGTGAAATATCTTTACAAAGAAAGACATAAATATGGAAATTATAGAGTGGGAAGTACAAAAATTACACATTTTGAGCCACAATACATCTTTTTAAATAAAAAGAACAGTATATTTATATAAACTGTTATTTTATGAATTTAACAACAAATATATTAACTAGAGGGTCCAAGGACCCTGTGTCGCTCACCTTATTTTTTTGTTGACAATTGATGCATGAAATAATGTAACAATAATACTTTTTGTTAAAGGAAACTTTGTGGACTACAATCTAATCTTTCTTATGATTGAACTACTTCAACCAGTTTATTATTTTCAGTTTGAAGTCTAAAACACACTTTTCAAGTATTGTGTTGTTCTCTCATGGACATACATTTCTATATATTTGGTCTATATCATTACTGGTAAAGGATCACCAAAGAAACTGTTTATCATATATAAGTTGTTCAATTGGTTTTCACAGCAAAGTTACTGATAATTATGGAGACTAACAACAGAACTGTATCAATCTTTTTACGGACCCAAGATTATCATCTTTTATGAGTGGTGACCTGACCTTTAAATTAAATTCAAAATGAATAGGTATTACTTGAATTGAACAAGAATGTAGACACAGAGAACTATGTTTTCGCTAGCTTAAATACAGACAACCTTTATAGTAGCTCTAACATGTGTGAAGCTGCTATTTGTTTGTCATTCTTAAGTTGTGACCATGTTTGTCTCCGACTCGTTTTTTCTCTTCTTGACTGGATGTTTTGTTCTTATCAATTTCAAAATGAATGGGGTGAGAAAATACTAAAAGACATCAAATTTAATTCTTTATTATGAAATTTGAACACTCAAATACTTCAAATAATGCATTATAATATTCATTGTCTTATATTTACATTCTATAACAACACATTTTCAAAGTCAAAATATGACAGTAAAAACAGTATATATGAAAAGCAACACACCGATTATATTATGATATGATTATTGTTTCCATAACTTGACCTTCAAAATGCCTTGAAGTTAATTGGTAAAGACTTGTGGAGAGAACAGTTTTTCCAACTTAAGAGTCTAGATTCTATATATACTTCATTTCCTCTTGAGCATTTAACATATATCTGTCAAAGTAATTGTCATTTTTGTTTCCTTTCTATTCATGGTATACTGAGTTATACCATAGTATCTCTGTTTAAACTTTATTCATATCAGTTCTGGTTGAATTGCTTTAATGCAAGATTCCAAGAGTTTACTCCATATGTTTAATAATTGTTGTATCATGTTAATATAACAACAACTGAAACAATCTATATAATTTCAATTTTCTTCAGCAGTTAGTTTACTGAATTTACTTTACATTGGCCTATTACAATACAGTCTCCTAAATGTTCTCAAATTTCTTCTCTAATAGGCAAATGTTCACAAATTTCTCTATTAAGCAAATGTTCACAAATTTCTTCTCTATGAAGCAAATGTTTACATGAATTGTTCATTAATGTCTGTTTTATATATGTCTTCAACGTCTTTATCGAATGTATAAGCATCATATTTGGAGAACTCCAAGTAATTATATTATAATAAAATATGTGGTATTTGTACAGAAACTGATTTATTATGTCTGATGATATGAACATGAGAGCATTTCTTAAACAGAAAAGTCAATGAATATTGGATGAGATAAATATACAGATAAATTGCCATTACAAAAAGTAAACTGTACATATTTAATCATGATAAATGTTTTGTATATCATATATATATATAGTGAACAAAAGTATTGTAATTGTATCAAGTAATTTTATGAAAATTACAATGAATATATGCACATAATTAGTGTTTATTATACAATTGATAGAAGTGACAGCAAAGATTTTAACATTCATAAACATTTTGATGATTTAATCATAGATCATCAAATAGCAAGTTAAAATTAATAATTTTATAGAAAGAGAAATGTGGCATGGAACTTGTGGTCTTCAAAACTCCTTATTACATCTATATTAAGGCAATGGTTTTTATTGTATTCAAAAACAAATATTTCCAGAATTTATATATATATATAACAAGTAAATATCAGGAGTGTTCACATGCGAAGTGCACACGACTCTCCACTGATACAATGATCATTCAGGTAGTAGAGGTGCTAAATTTAATGTCTCCAATCATTACTGACTTGAAATGAATGGAATCTTACTCTTCTTTCATGGCAAAATGGTTGACCAATCAGTAAGGGTCTTTCTGCTTTATAGAAGTCAAAGTAACACACTTTCAAATTTCTTTACCTCTGCTACCCTTAATCCAGTCTACCTATAAAGAAGAAAGTTTTGTAAAGAAGCTTTCTGCAGAGGTAATACTGGATATCAGGAGTCTTAAAGCCAACTCATTTCTATTCCTACTTATGAAAAGGCAAATCTGTTGGAGTGGAAACCCATTTTCCTTCAAAATTTAGGAAAATTAAGTCCAACAATGTGCCATAAGATGTAGTAACTTTAGACACAATTTGTGAACAGCAAAATGAATCTCTCATGAACTTTAAAAAGAATTGTTTCCAGTGTTTAAATCAATATTAAAGTCTCCCATTATGATAATTTTGGATGTCTTAAATACACATCAGGAAGAAGGTCTGCAAGGAAAGTATCTTTCAGTTGTTGCAATTTGCAGTTTGGTGCTTTGTAAACAAAGACAACTTGACAAAGACCTTTGCTGGGTGATATGATGTCTGCTATTACAAACTCTAAAGATGGAGTTGAAAAAGTGACTGTATTGTGAAGAATACAATCATTTCTATAATATAATACCAATCCATGAGGTGGTCTTGTATTAAAGTTTGTTTGCTTTTGGTCTAATCGAACTGGTGGTTCAAAACCAGGTACATGAAAATCATCATTTTCATCTGTTGAAATAAGTCTTGATTCAGCAATACCAATAACATCAGCATCCAAGATGTTAGGGTCTGATTTAAGATCATTAAAATGAGCATGCAATGACCTTGAGTTGTTAAAAACTACTTTAAAATAGTTACTTGATAAGTTATACAATGGCTTAAAGCACAACTGTAGAGTTGCATCTGTCCTTAGTCTGTGTAATTCTTGTTGAACACACTCTGCTACAGCTATTGTTTCTTGATTGAGATCTAATATCTGTAATCCAGTTAAAGATGTTACTCTGCTTAGCGCAACATAGTGAATATGTGGTATTTTCCCTTTACGTTTTGATTTCAGACTAACAACAACTTCGTGTAATGTATCTCCTTGCGATTTATGAATTGTTTTTCCGGCTGCTGGACGAAGAGGAAACTGAATTCTTTCAAAGGTCTTATATTTATAAGTAAATGACCTTTTAATGTCAAACATTGGAGTCCATGTTTTTACTACATCTTTTCCGTACAAGTGTGAATATTTTCTTCTATTGTTAGCACCAATTCTGGCATCATCAAACTTAACCCATATGATACTTGGTCTTAAAGATGTAGTTTTGCACGCAGTCAATTTAAGTTCACAAGTTGAACCATTTGTAAGACCATCAGTGACTTCAATATTAGCTGTAAGATCATATTTCATCCCAATTGCTAATACTACTTCTTTTGCAAGATTGGCTGTATCAGACTGTTTTTGTGGTAAAGAACTAAGTAATTTTGTTTTTACAGATGCTGGTAAATCCCCACAAACTGTGTCAACTGCTTTAACTTTAACTTTTGGTGAGCATAATTTAGATATGTATTGCAAATTAAAATTATCCACTAAATTATTTTCAACAAACAAATGAGTAGCATTAGTTCTGTATGTTGGATCACTGATTGAAACAGTTCTGGTACTTAAAACTGCAAAATCATTTTCAGTCAGCTGATTTTGTCTCAACCTATTCAGTAATAGAGCAAATTCTAAATCATCTTTTTGTCTCATTATTTCAGTAAGTTCATGAAAAGAAAATAATAATTTCCAGTAATTAGGAGCTAATGCTGTTAATCCTTTGCTAAGATCATTGAAAATCCAGCTGTCAAATACAGGTTGGAGTTTGAAAAAGTCACCAATAGCTATGATACTCACGCCACCAAATCAACAGTTGCTTCCCTTGATTTTTTTCAGCCTTCTCTCCAGTAAAGAGAACATTTTGTTTCCAACCATTGAAATTTCATCAATCAAAATCAGAGACAAATTTCTGTATTTCATTCTGAGTGTATTGAGAACATCACATGACAGTGACTGGTCAAGTCCTTTATTTGGTTGTATCTGGAAAGCATTGTGAATAGTCAGACCATTTATATTGTAAGCTGCCTTTCCAGTAGGAGCACAAAGAAGAATTCTTATATCGTCAGGGTCTTCACCTTCAATAGAACATAAGTGTCTGTGCAAAGCTTGAAATATTGCTCTGACAACAACAGATTTTCCACATCCTGCTCCACCTGTCAAAAATGTATAAAATGGTTCATGTCTTGTTTTAACCCATGTGATAACATGTTGAAAAAATTCCCACTGTTTCTTATTCAAGGATCTTATTAATGCGAAATAATCACTCTCACTTATTTTGTTGGCATGATCTGTCAATTCTACTGTTCTTGCTTCTATTCCAACTTCACGTGACATATCATACAGTCTATATTCTGTTGGTCTATCTGGATTGAAATGAACATACTGTTCTGATTCTGTTGGTCTATCTGGATTGAAATGAACATACTGTTCTGATTCTGTTGGGCCTATTTCAGCATCTTCCATTTCTACTTGCTGTGTGGCAGGTGCTATTTGATCATTCTCATTACAATCATTTTCTGCCTCTTCTATAGCTTTCTCTAGATCTATTACTTTTCCTTCATATTGCTTGGCTTTTATTTCTAATAGTTTTGCAACAGTCAAGTACATTTTTTCAAATGTTTCATGTCCACATTGCAAATCTGAAAGTTCATTTCTCCATGGATAAAATAACATTAAGCGTTCTCTGTAGAAGTTTTCAGAGTCAGTCTTGTAATTGTATTTTACATATCTTATAACCTTGGGTGTTTTTCTTTGGTATATTCTAATACCATTCTTCAGGGTTATGTCTATTTTGTTATTGTTTTCTTCTATAACATCTGCATTAGCGTCTTCATTTTCACTTTCAGATCCATTTTCCTGCTGTTCTGTTTCATGATCTGAGGACTCTGAAGTTTTAGGATACTGCAATTCAAGCTGAGATACATAGTCTGCTAGACACCAGTTCTCCAGTTGTTTTGGTCTACGCGAGTATCTTTTAATATCATTGTCTGATTCTATTTCAGTAGAGTCTGGGCCTAGTTTTTCTAGGGCTGATGATTGCTTTAGGAGGAAAGTTCTTTTGTGTCTAGGAGATGTGTTAATGAATACAACTTGTCTAGTAGCTTTTGTTAAAGGCATCTATAGTGTTAAGTATGTTGCTTCTTGTGCGCTTGTTTCAACAGAATTTGAAAAGTAATTCCCAATGTGCCTTACTTGATGCTTCAAGTCTAAATTTCCCTGCCGTGCTTCTTTTGCTGCTTGGTCTAGTAATGCACTCATACCTTTTTGTGACTTGCTTATGTATGAAACAATATACACTGAACATGCAAATGCATCTAAAACAAACTGTAAATCATGATTTGCTTGCCAGGCTACCAACACAGTTTTCATGTAACCATTAACACGGACTTCAGATGGTTTTCGTTTGAGAAAAACTTTTGGACCACTCAAGTTGCTTCTAATGGCCTTAATGTAATTTTCATCATTCATTTGTAACACATCATTCAAAAACATGTCATATGTCATCTGGTCTATATCTTCAGAATTGTGAAGTGTATTAATTTCGTTTTGTATTTCTTTATATATAGCCTTGTATTTTTCTATGTCATCATTTTCTTTCAAAGGCTCTAAAATTACTGTTGCATTCATAGGTGGAAGAGGGAAACCAACACGACAAATTGGGTGACCTTTTTTTCTGCACGTTTTTGAATGTTTATGAACTTGCAAATTGACTAAACTGTCATTTTCTAAAAGTGAACAGGAGACATATTTATCAGTTAATGCTACAACATCTTCATTTGAATCATTTCCATATACTGGTGGATTTTCAATCCAGATCAAGATATGAATATGTGGTGAACCTCTCTGTTGAAATTCAACCCTATAAAAAAAATCTGTCAATTTTCCAATAGGATCATGATCACTTTTCAACACCAAGTTGATAAACTGTTGGACACGATAATCAAAATATCTAGAGCATGTCACAGGGTCTTTCTGAACAAGTTTAGATTTCTGATTCCAATCCATTGCTTCCAATTCGTTGTCAGTATACTCTTTGTCATCATTTAATTTGCCTAGAATTCGTAACAAATCTTTCCAGTTAGTGTCTGCAGATGAAAGAGAGCCAAACCAAGTTGGAAGACCCAACTGTCTGATCATTGCAAACAAATCTTTCTTTCTCTTTTCAAGGTATACTGGAGAGTTTCTTAAACTTCTAAAGATATAATAACCTTCATCCAATCTTACAAGATCATTTACAGTGTTAGGATTCAGTACATCTTTTGCTGTCCATTTTTTCCCTTCTGATTGACACCTTCTTAGAGCAAGATTGACCTTATCACTTATGTTTTTTAACTGAATTTTCTTTAACTTGAAAAATATGTTTGGTACAGACTGTGCTACTCCAATATCCATGGACCTTAGTTCCCATTTGACAATATGAGTATAGTGAACAGAAACAGACCTGTCTTTGTTATCTGACCTTCTTAGGCCACAAAATATAGTTGGAAAAGATAAGTACTTTGCATCAGGATCACTGTAGAGACTAATTGGTCGTTGACCTTCACCAGGAGCAAAAGTTAAACCTGTATCACATAGTGGATTGTCGTCTGGAATGTGATCTAACAGTGTATCTGTGTTTCCAACATGAGTTTCATTTTCATCTACTTCACTGAAATGATCAGAGTCATCTTCTGAATCATTTTGATCATGGTTATCCTCTTGTTCTCTACTATTTTTTTCGTTTTGTGTTTCTTCTTCATTTATTTTTGCAATTTCTGTAATCCAATCCTTATTTATTTCTATTCCAGAAGACTTGTACAAGTCACTTGTTCTCATCAAATAATGTAATGCACAAATGACAGCAAATGGTCTTACATTTTCACTAAAATCACACTTTTTGAATTCCAGCTTCTTCTTCAGTTTAACTGATATTGTACCTGATTTCTCTAATGTATGTGGAAGTGAATTTATTGTAGGTTGAACTTCAACAGGCACATTTACAACATTGCCTTTAACTGATAACTGTCCACCTCTGGGCAACTGTCGAATCTGCATAAAAGGAATTCTTAATGATAACAGTCTCTCTTCTAAAGGATATAAATTTAGTTCTTTTGGTCTTTTGGGAAATCCCATTTTATTGGCTATTGAAAATCGAGGAATTCTTTGTTTTTAATTGCATTGAGACAAGTATGACATATCCATTCTATGTCTTGTACAGATTTAAAATTAGTAAAGCAATGAGACATGTTAGGAGGAGTGTTCATTTTGGCAGTTTTAGAATTAACTACAGAATCACAAAACCAAGTTTGTTGACATGAAGTACACATATATGTAGGACCATGATTAATTTTTGTTTTAAAATTTCTTATGCAAGCATCAAGGGTTATACCTTGAACTCTTTTCTTTTAGGTCTTTTCATGATCTGTGAAATCAATGTTTTTCTTTTAGTACTTTTAACTGTCTTATCATAACATCTGTCTATATCTAGTTTGTTCTGTCTAGAACTCTGTTTCTTCAAACGCTCATTTTCTAAATTTTCTGGATGTGACCTATATTCTTGTTTTCTGTGGAAGTCCCGTTCGGACTCATGTTTTCTGTAGTCTTCATCTTGTCTGGCAATTTTTTTCTTTTCTGTTTCATTTCTTTTGAAAACATCATTCTTTCTAGCCTCTCTTTTAGCAGCAAGTTCTCTTTGTCTCTCTATTTGTCTTTTATCAGAATTATCTCTTTGAGACTTCTTAATGTCTGCTTCAGCCCTTCTATAATTTTTATCCTTTCTAACTTCTCTTTTAGCAGCAAGTTCTCTTTTATTGAAATCTTCATTCTTTCTAGCCTCTCTTTCAGCAACAAGTTCTCTTTGTCTTTCTATCTGTCTTAAATCAGAATTATCTCTTTGAGACTTCTTACTTTCTGCTTCAGCCCTTCTATAATTTTCATCCTTTCTAACTTCTCTTTTAGCAGCAAGTTCTCTTTGTCTCTCTATCTGTCTTATATCTGAATTTTCTCTCTGAGACTTCTTTCTATCTGCTTCAGTCTTTCTATATTGTTTATCCTTTCTTACTTCTCTTTTAGCAGCAAGTTCTCTTTGTCTCTCTATCTGTCTTATATCAGAATCATCTCTCTGAGACTTCTTTCTATCTGCTTCAGTCTTTCTATAATTTTCATCCTTTCTTACTTCTCTTTTAGCAGCAAGTTCTCTTTGTCTCTCTATCTGTCTTATATCAGAATCATCTCTGAGACTTCTTTCTATCTGCTTCAGTCTTTCTATAATTTTTATCTTTTCTTGAATATCTTTTCGCATTTAATTCTTTTTCCTTGAATTTTTTATTTTTTCTTCTATTTTGCATGTAGTTTTTCATATATACAAATTTGGGTACCTTTATATACTGGTAAGATTTTTTGGTTTGTTTTGTGTTCCTTAGTTTCTGATCATCGAAATGCTTGGTCACATCTTTCTCAGTATCTTTACTACTGATACATACAGGTAAAATTTCATATTGAGAGTCTAAATCAATTTGTAAACTTGAGTAAAAAGCATACAAGTAACTGAGGAGGTCATGTAAGTCAGCAAATCCAATCAAAATACTTTTGCCAGAGGAATCTAATGGATTATTCAGTGTACATTCTGAATGAGAATGAGTGTCAAAAAAATAGTATATATGATTATAATAATAAACTGCCGAACATATGGCTCCAATCATTATAAGAAATTTATTTGACTGCTTAATACAATTTTGAATTGCTTCTTGTAATGAGAGAAATCCAGTCAACTCTTGATACTGTAAAGTTATACCAAACAGAATATTTTGTTTGTTTATTATAAAAATCCCTTCAGGAATTTCAATTTTGACAGGAATTTCATCAAAATTCAAAAAATAATTTTTAAATAATCCCTGTGTTGTTAATTCTTGAACATGCTTCCTGTAAATTTCATCTCCTGTATTTAAAATGTAATCCAGGTTCAGTGTGTTTGAATCAAAATTTAAAGAAGAAAGAGATAAGAAAACTAAACAATTACATGTACATTGGTTTCCCTGCTTTGAGCAGCAAATTTTGTGGCATACTGGTCAAAAGTTCAAAATTTAAGAAAGTTTGCATTAAAAGGATTGAAATATTTTGATAGCTCTTCTTTGAATTATTTTTTTATTGTTCATTTTGGTTTTGCAACAGATCAGTTTGGATATTACTATGAGAATCTGTTTTTGCATAACTATTGTTTGATTCATTTGACAGAAAATCTGTTTGTATATGACAAGTTTCTTTTGCACAGTTATTGTTACTGTTTTGATTCAATTCTTTTGCACAGTTATTGTTACTGTTTTGATTCAACTCAGATAGTTCAAGTTTATCTAATTCAGATATTTCAAGTTCATTCGATTCAGATATTTCAAGCATATTCAGTTCAGATATTTCAAGTTTATTCAATTAAAATTTTTCAAGTTGTTTCAATTTACTGTTATTTGCAATAGAGTGGAAGTCAGTATCCTCCATGCTATTTGAGTTACTGTTGTTTATATTTGTGTTGAGGTCAGTATCCCCCATGTTATTTGAGTTACTGTTGTTTATATTTGTGTGGAGGTCAGTATCCCCCATATTATTTGAGTTACTGTTGTTGAGGGTGTCAGTATCACCCATGTCAAGGTCAATTCTAGTACTGTTTATGGGGCCAGTATCCCCAGTCAAGTCCGTCAGTGTCTTTTCTATGGGTTTTCACACCACGTTTAGCCTCTGCTGTCCTCCAATTTTTCTTCTTGGCATCTTTAAATAAGATATGTCTGAACTACATGAATTGCCCTATCTGAAAAGTTGAAAAATCTGCAATTTCAACAACACATGTGGACTCAAACATGATGGTAGTCCCACACACAAAAATCAGCTCAAAATCTTAAGGCATGTAGAAAAATAGTCTGTATAACTATGATTTTCAACAATTTTCAATTAAAGTCTTTAACCCTTAATTTTCGTCAAAAATCGTCCGAGTGGAACTAAACTTAAACTTGATCTGTTATTCATCACGGTTAAGTGACATACCAAAAATCATCCCAATATCTAAAAGGCGTTTAGAAAAAAGTCTGTATAACTGTGATTTTCAACAATTTATAAATTCCAAAGCCTGTAATTTCGGCAAAAATCAGTGGAGCTTATCAAAACTTAAACTTGATTTGTTTCTCGTGATGGTCAAGTCACATATCAAAAATCAGCCAAATATCTGAAGGCGTTTAGAAAAAAGTCTGTATAACTGATTTTCAACAATTTTCAAAATCTTTAACCCTTAATTTAGGCAAATATCAGCGGAGCGGAACTAAACTTAAACTTGAGCTTTAACTGATCATGGTTAACTATCATACCAAAAATCAGCCCAAAATCTAAAGGCGTTTAGAAACAAAGTCTGTATAACTGTGATTTTTAAAAATTTATCGAAGTCGGAAGCCTGTAATTTCGACAAACATTAGCGGAGTGAAACAAAACTTAAAACTTGATCTGTAACTCGTCATGATTAACTAACATACCAAAAATCAGCCCAATATCTGAAGGCGTTTAGAAAATAAAGTCTGTAGAACTGTGATTTTCAACAATTTTCAAAGTCTTTAACCCTTAATTTAGGCAAAAATCAGCGGAGCGGAAGTTAACAAACTTGAGCTGTAACTGATCATAGTTAACTATCATACCAAAATCAACCCAGTATCTGAAGGCGTTTAGAAAATAAAGTCTGTATAACTGTGATTTTCAACAATTTATCAAAGTCCAGAGGTCGTAATTTCTGCATAAAATTAGCGAAGTAGAACGAACTTAAAATGAAAACTTGATCTGTAACTCATCATGGTTAACTCATATACCAAATGTCAGCCCAATATCTGAAGGCGTTATGAAAGAAAGTATATATAAAAGGTTTATTGCGGAATGGTGGAATGACAGACAAGGGTAAAATATATGGCCCGACAACTTTGTTAATGGGCCATAAAATTGCTACTTCATACAGAGTCACTGGACCATGACCATGACCAAAGGGCAGGGCCTCATATTAGTCACCAAACTGATATGAACTGATAGCAATCTGTTTTGTACACAGTTTCATTGATCTATCACTAATAGATCCTATTTTTACATAGTCAGATATTATTAGAAATTATAATAAAATGCTCCGCTGGTCGCAGCTTGATACGACCGCAGAGGTCGAACCCTGAACAGTTGAGGCAAGTATGGTCACAACATTCAAGCTTGATACAGCACTGAATTTGGATTGTGATTAAATATTTGACACAGCATAGGTTTCTGACATAGAATGAATGTGGTCTAAGAACTATAAAATTTTTAATTTACCTATTCAAACCATATCATTATTATTTGTTTTATATATAAATCAGAAATAACCAATTTAAAATGGAAAATTTTAAAGAAAAAAAGGAAAAAAATCCCCCAAATTTGTTTAACCATCTTATGATTCATCACCCCAAACTCAATTCCAGCCTTCCTTTGTGGTATGGTACCTTGCAGTACAATTTCGAGAGATCCATACACTTGAACACAATTTATTGTCTGGAAACTAGAAAATGCTTGTTTTTTGCCCTTTTGGCCCCAAATTCCTAAACGTTTAGGACAATTACCCCAAACTCAAACCCAGCTTTCCCTTTGTTACATGGAACCTTGTGGTACAATTTCATAAAGATCCATACACTTACACACAAGTTATTGTCCTGAAACTAGAAAAATGCTTGGTTTTGCCCTTTTGGCCCCTCATTCCTAAAATTTTGAGGCAATTACCCCAAAATCAATCCCAGCCTCTCCTTTGTGGTATGGTACCTTGCAGTACAATTTCAGAGCGATCCATACACTTGAACACAAGTTATTGTCTGGAAACTAGAAAATACTTATTTTGGCCCTTATTCCTAAACGTTTTGGGCAATTACCCCAAACTCAATTCCAGCTTTTCCTTTGTAATATGGAACCTTGTAGTACAATTTCAGAAAGATCCATACACTTACACAAGTTATTGTCATGAAACTAGAAAAATGCTTGTTTTTGCCTCTTTTTGGCCCTAATTCCTAAAATTTTGAGGCAATTACCCCAAAATCAATCCCAGCATTCCCTTTGTGATATGGAACCTTGTGGTACAATGTCAGAGAGATCCATACACTAGCACACAAGTTATGTCTGGAAGTTACAAAATGCTTATTTTGGCCCTTTTGGCCCCTAATTCCTTAACTGTTGGTACCAAAGCCCCAAAATCAATCCCAACCTTCCTTTTGTGGTATTGAACCTTATGGTAAAATTTCATAGAGATCCATTCACTTAAACTAAAGTTAGAGTGCGTAAACCAATGTGTCTTCGGACGACGACGACGACGGACGACGACGACGACGACGACGACGACGACGACGACGGCAACGTCATACAATATACGACCGCAAAATTTTTGCGGTCGTATAAAAATAATAGCGAGAAGGTCTTTCAATTTTTAATTTGTAGAACTACAAATAAAGTATATCAATTCACTGAAGTTACAACAGAACACAAATGCTTATGATATTTTTAATTAATTTAAATGCAATTATAATGATTATTCATCAAACATTTAAATATATCCATTGAAAACTTGTGTTAACTTCATCTTTCTCTTTTACACGAATGTTTTCTCGACAACAACATTGACATTGTTGGGAACATGCAAAAATGCTAAATTTACAAGTGTTTGAAAATTAGATACATTTAATTGTATGCTACTTTATTTTCAACTGCACAACACAGTAAAATAAATATTAACAGAAAATAATGACTAAGCTATTTCAATCAGGTTACTATTATTTGCTGTCCTTTATCTGTATTCTTCCCTTTCATCGTCATTTTTATTTTATACTTTAATTTTACATTCTAAATTTAGAATGCTAGCTAATCAGATTTTTCATATAATTATATTAAATCTATTCATCTATATGATATTATATCTCAAAATACTAAGTAGTTTGCGTGTCCCCATTATATTATTAAACTTATGCAAACTCTTCCGTGTACATATACTGTACCTTCAGACTGTTCACAAGTTCAAGTTTCAAGTTTCAAGTTTTATTTCTCAAGACCCCAACTGGGGTAGGCAATGTTCACAAAAGGAAAGGAAGTATTCTAACTTTTCATTGAAGAGTTTCTTTTGCTATATCTTATTACCACAAAGAAACTTTTAAACAACAAAGTACAACAAACTAAAACTCATGACACTGAATACATGGTCTTCATTCTTGTAGAGTAAATGGTATGGTTCAAATATTTCTTAAATATTAATTCAATACCAATACTTTATATTGGATTTATCCCAGGAAATGAAAACAAGGGACACAATTAAATTCAAAAATATTTTCCTAAACTTCTAAGAAAATATAAAATCAAGGATTTGTATAGTTAGACTAACTGTACAAATCATTGATAAAATGAAGAACTATATTTTTTAATTAGCAAAAACATCTTTTAATAGTTAATTGATATTTTGAACAATATTTATTAAGTTTTAGATCTTGTGTTGTTGATTAATTTAGCTCTTAAAATTTCTGTTATTCTATTAAAGTTAGAAATAATAATATGAGGCAGGCATTACCTGTGAAAGAGGATGAAGTCTGTATAAATTATAGTTGGAATTCAAACATCATTTAAATTTCTGAATCTGTTGAAAATGAAACCAAAATACTGAAACATTTCTGATGTTCGAGCTATTGTTAGGGATGTTAGTTGTGACATCATTTTCAATGTGAACAAAGAAACCCAATCATCAGGTATTGATGTGTTGTTTTTTTTTTTTTTTCATGTTATAGAATTATCAAATTATTGTTATTGTCAGCTCATTAGTAGATTGGGTTTTTTATTAAATTTTTCTACTGCAATTTCAATAGAGAAGATTACAAAATATACCTAAAAATTGTTCAAACTAACTATGAAGGGCAATAACTCCTTAAGGAGTCAATTGAAAATTTTGGCAATAGCCACTTATTTTTAGATTGTACTCTGCTTAACATTATTGCTGTCTATAGTTTATCTCTATCTATAATAATATTCAAGATAATAACCCAAAACAACAAAATTTCCTTAAAATTACCAATTCAGGTGCAGCAACCCAACAATGGGTTGTCTGAATTGTCTAAAATTTTCAAAGCAGATAGATTTTTACCTGATAAACAATTTTACCCTGTCAGATTTGCTCTAAATGCTTTGATTTTAGAGATATGACCTGAAAACTACATTTTACCCTATGAGCTATCTTTAGCCATGTCGGCCATCTTGGTTCACGAGCAGGGTCATAGGACACATTTTTTAAACTAAATACCCTAACGATGATTGTGATCAAGTTTGGATAAATTTGTCTCAGTAGTTTTAGAGGAGAAGATTTTTGTAAAAGATTACATAAATTTAGGAAAAATTGATAAAAATTGACTATAAAGGGCAATTACTCCTTAAGGGGTCAACTGATCATTTTAGTCATGTTGACCTATTTGTAGATCTTACTTTGCTGAACATTATTTCTACTTACAGTTTATCTCTATCTATAATAATATTCAAGATAATAACCGATAACTGCAAAATTTCCTTGAAATGACCAATTCGGGGCAGCAACCCAACAACAATTGTTGTCCAATTGATCTCAAAATTTCAGAGCAGATAAATCTTGACCTGATGAACAATTTCACCTGTGTCAGATTTGCTCTAAATACTTTGGTTTTAGAGATATAAGACAAAATCTACATTTTAACCCTATGTTATTTTTTAGCCATGGCAGACATCATGGTTGGTTGGCCGGGTCATCGGACACATTTTTTAAACAAGATACCCTAATGATGATTGTGATCAAGTTCGGTTAAATTTGTCTTACCAGTTTCAGAGGAGAAGATTTTGTAAAAGATAACAAAATTTACAAAAATTGTTAAAATTGACTTTAAAGGGCAATAACTCCTTAAGGGTCAATTGACCATTTTGGTCATGTCAACTTTTTGTAGATCTTACTCTGCTGAACATTATTGCTGTTTACAGTTTATCTCTATCTATAATAATATTCAAAATAATAACCAAAACGGCAAAATTTCCTTAAAATTACCAATGCAGGGCAGCAACCCAGCAACGGGTTGTCCGATTCATCTGAAAATTTCAGATAGATCTTGACCTGATAAACAATTCTACCCCATGTCAGATTTGCTCTAAATGCTTTGGTTTTAGAGATATAAGCCAAAATCTACATTTTACCCCTATGTTCTATTTTTAGCCATGGCGGCCATCTTGGTTGGTTGGCTTGCTCACCGGACACAATTTTAGACTAGATACCCCAATGATGATTGTGGCCAAGTTTGGTTAAATTTGGCCCAGTAGTTTCAGAGGAGAAGATTTTGTAAAGTTAACGACGACGGACGACGGACGACGCCGGACGCCAAGTGATGAGAAAAGCTCACTTGGCCCTTTGGGCCAAGATGAGCTAATAAAAGAAAATCTACATGCATATTGCAAGATTTGAAAATCTATGTACCATCTAAATTCACAGAGAAAAAAATTCTATCACTAAGGGGCAGGTAACTCTATTTTCAAAATCAGTAAATAGGAATACGTTCTTTGCTAAGTCTTAATTTGAGTTTTTTTTGGTATTTTTTAGACCAGATTACAATTCCAACCGAGCAATATGCATATACAAGATGGAGGAAATGTGGAATGCAGCATTTAAAGAACATCAACTGAGTAATCCACAGTGGGGAGGTGTTCTGCTATGTGATTTAGAAAATGAAGAAAAAAGAGGCTTTGGAACGCGACAACAGCTAATATGCACAAAGTGTGATTACAAATCAAAGCGGTACACCCTGTATGAAGAATTGGAAACTAGGAAACCTGGCAGAAAAGCATCAAAACTTGACACTGCAATTCATGTTGGCCTGAGTCAAACACCCATTGCTTACACCGGTATACAAAAAATCTTCTTAAGTGGTAACATCTTGGCTCCAACAACATCTAGCCTACAAAGAAGAGCAAATACAGTCATGAAACAAATTGAACAAATTAATAAACAGGATATGAAAAGAAGGAGAAATGATATTATAGAAATAAATAAGTTAAGAGGCAAGGAAAATCCACACGCTATAAGTGTTCAAAATGGATGGAATGTACAATAATCCACTGTATTCTGGTGTAGGTCGCACTCCTTTTCAACCGGCAACGCAAACAGTTTATACGGCAGCTGAAAATGAAACATTAAAACGCAATATATTAGCATTGAATATCAAAACAAGCTCTGTTCCAAACATTCCAGTCTTGACGTAGACAATGACTCAGGCCGACTTCATGAAGATTGCACAGATGAATGCAGTGCAAATATACCCATGGTTAAAAGTATAGGAGATGAGTATACCTGGGCCAGGGAATGCCTCCTTGATTTAAAGGAAGACGCAATAGAAATTGAACATTTGGTAACCGATGCAGACAGTTCTGCATATAAAGCTGCCCTAGACTTACACAACGAGGGAATAAATAATGTTGAACCCGAAAACTTTTTAGATACCAGACATCTTTCCGACCATGTGCGTAAAGGAGCAAAGTCAGATAAAACTCTTTTAAAAGTGATGCCAGCTACAACTAAACTAAAGAGACAAAAGCTTTTAAATAATTTTTCTGTCGATCTGACTGAGAGATGTAATAAGGAACTAGCACTAGCCTACAAATTTTATGCTGGAGACTTTTTTAAAGTTAAAAATAAAATTTCTCACACAGTGGATGCCATAGCTAACTGCTACATGGGAAATCATGCCAGGTGCAGAAAGAATTCCTTTGCATGTAAAGGATTTCAAGGATCATGGTTAAAAGGACGTCCTTTCTTACAAAATACTTTTAAAATAAGTAGCAACAATGAGAACTTGGACTTACTTCGGAAACAAATTAATAAGAGAGATGTATCAAAAGTTCTTGACAAGACACGGTTAAACATGAACACTAATTTTGTCGAGGGATTGAATAGGAGTTTAAGACGATCATTACCATCAAATGTTACCTTCAAGAAAAACATGTCTGGTCGAGCACATGCAGCAGCTCACAGCGTCAATTACGGTCCAGGGAGTCTATATTAGAACTCTGTAGTGCTCTACACTGTGATGTTCCAGTAGGCAGTAGTGCATACAAGGCTCTGAAAATATTCTAAAACTGACATTTTGCAGAAAAACACAAACAAAGTGTAAATAATAAAGTATTTCGAAGTGAAAAAAGGTGCAAGTTATACAAATTATACGAAAAGCTCAGCGAAATAATTCAATATGAGAAGAATATGCTAATGAAAGCTGATCGCGGCATGAAATCATCAAAATCAAAACATGAAGACCATCCGTATGTTAAGAACAAGAAGCAGAAGAAGATTTCTATTCGAAAATAAATAAAATCAATACTTTTAAATTGAACAATATGGTATGTGACTTTTGAACATAGTCCCTGGTTTCTGCAGTGCAGTCGGTCCAAATTAATAGCATGAGGTTCTAACACAAGGTGGTTTACATTTACACATGATGCATTGTGACAAATATGGCTGCACTCTATTGCATTATTGTTTCCATCCACTCTTGGCATATCATATCTGGTCAATTTATGCCTAATCATATATGCCACTCTATGTGCAGCCTCCCTTTTTTCCTCCCCCTGTGGCCATTTCACAACCTGTATGCCATAACCAGATTTTCCCTTTTTGTGCCCGTCCACTCAATACACCCTTCCCATTTTCACTTCCTGGGTTTTTGTTGAATTTGTATTGCAAGTCTCTCCAGAAGTCATCCATATTGATTAAAATCAATCAAAATCAATTGAATGTTTGATTCAGAGTCAGATTTTCTGAAAATCCAATATCGAAAGTGAAAGTAGAAAAATCCTATAGGTTACAATTGCGCAATTATTTACAATGCATTTTCCATAGGGTACCCTGTCTCTTTGAACCCTAATAAAAAAAGTATATAAATTGCAGAGAAACTAAAGCCAGAATCTGAAAGTAGACATAATAAGAATTTTTTCAGTGAAAAAAACAACATGCTTATGCGGCGGAAATTGCCTCGAATAGCAGTTGTTATGGAAGCTTCAAAATCCGCACTAAATGACACAGCAAAATTTTCAGTCAGTCTATTCCCCCAAAAATTATTTTCACGGAGAATTTCAAATCAATCATTCCAAATTGTAATTATTTTTGCACATAAATGGTTTATCTTTCATAAAATTAATAAATTAAAGGCATACCATCCAATCAGAAGCCTCACAGATTTTTATTCTTACTACCATCTTGGGTTCAAAAACTTCCCGGTGAAATGTAAACAAATAATTGCGCAATTGTAACCTATAGAAAGAATAAAAAGTTTTCAAATGAGACTTTATTTTTGTCTGCATATACAACTATCTATGTCTATCACACACACCAAATTAGGAAGTGATCTGTGAAGTCTTCTTTGAGAAATGGACATTTCTATACTTCATCCCATGTTTGCGGCCAGTGGAAGATTTAGTCAGCAATACAAACTGAAACAGAAGTTAAAATGAAAATTTCAAGCATTAAAATTCTACAAAAAATACAAATGTTGTTTTTTCATGTACATATAAGTAATGTTTCTTTGTGTATGTATAAGTTGATTTCAAATTTTATTCAGGGTGGAATATACCCAAGATTTATTGAAAATAGTGAAAAACAGTCTTTTTTCCTATATTTTCAAAACTTTTGTCCAAAAAAAAGTGTACTGAAGATGCACTTTGAATCATTAACCTCTATCATTTTATTACCAATGATAAGAGAAATAAAGATGATATGAATTAAATCTGGCTGTCCTCATACAAATTATAAAAATATCAAAACATTATCTTGTTGTCTATTTAGAAATTCTGTAGAATTTTAGGGGGTCATGTGTTTCCTTTCAATTTCTTTTATAAATTAGTGAGCATTTGATTTCAACTTATATTGCAAAAGAAATTATAAGAACATTATTCAAAATCAACATACAAAAAATAAAGACAGTGTAGAATTTAAGTGAAAATTCTGTTGTTTTACTAAATATGGTATTCCAAAAGGGAAATACACACAAATTCAAAGATGGAAATGTTCCTTATAACAAGAAAAGAAAGGCTGTGAAACAAAATAAAAGTGACTCTTACACATCAAAGTACATTAGACTTACCAAAGAAAAACACACTTTAGTAGTGAATGATCCGTATGCTAATCCACAGGAGAAATCCAAATGGGCTTGCCGTGCTGCAAGATTACTCCGTCCAATGACTGAGGAGGTGCTTCTTACCAAACCAATCAGGAAAAATGCTAAAAAGGACAAAAGGTAAGTTAATAATTAAATAATATTGACTTATAAACAGTTTAAATGAAATATCTTTACAAAGAACGACATAAATATGGAAATTATAGAACAGGAAGTACAAAAAATTACACATTTAGAGCCACAATACATCTTTTTAATTAAAAAGAACAGTATATTTATATAAACTGTTATTTTTATGAATTTAACAACAAATATATTAATAAAAAGAAGAATCTACATGCATATTGCAAGATTTAAAAGTCTATGTACCATCTAAATTCACAGAGAAAAAAAAATCTATCACTAAGGGGCAGGTAACTCTATTTTCAAAATCAGTAAATAGGAATAAGTTCTTTGCGCAATTGTAACCCTAACCGACGCCGTTCTGCTTATATATGTATGCTTTGATTGCCTTGCATGTATATCATATTCGTTCTATGTCTGTATGTGTATGTATATCTGTTTTATGTTATGTGTTTTGTTTTATATATTCGGTGAAAAGCTCTCAAGAGCTTATGTTTGTATGTTTTAAACCATGCCAAATCAAAATAAAGTTTTCTTATCCTATCTTATCTTAGTAATTACGATGACAGGAAGCTTTATCAGGACCAAAGTCGTAAGACAGTGAAATGGCGGTCCATTATCTCAAAGAAGATCTTCCCTAACTCAACTAGTTAGACTACCTTTATATCTCCAGGTCTACAACACTATATTTTTTCGACAGGTAACCTACTCTTTGGTAGGACATCCTGGTACTCGGTCAAGAGCAACGTAAAGAAGTAAAATCAAGCTTTCAATCGGTGCAATTTTGGGGGGAAATTAACTGTTTTATATTTTTCTATACATAACAAAATAATCGGAAAACAGTAAACTTTTCCCAAAAATTGCACCGATTATATGTTTGATTTTACTTCTTTTGGTCGCTGTTTTTTGACCGAGTACCAGGATGTCCTACCACAGATTAGTGACCTGTCGAAAAATTATATAATCCGGAGTCAAAAGTCGGTACATGTAATATGAAAATTGTCTGATTTCGTATACAACAAATATAACTAAAACAATCAATTCAATAAAAATTCTATATTATGAAAAACCAGAGACATAAAATAAGCAAACAGAGGCAGAAGATGTCAAGGGGCAATACAAAAATGACAAGGTTGTGTAACACAGTGGGGAAAAAAATAAAAAAAGAAAAGAAAATAAGAGCCCACATAGCACTACACCGAAAATTACCTTGTTAACATTGAGCAATACGAACCCACAAAAGATCAGATAGAACTTATGAACAATTTCAAATCTGTCTAATTTCAAACTTGAGGTTCACTCCCCGACAGCAAAGAGTAAAGATGAAGAATGTTGCAGTACTCCGGTAGTCTTTATTAAAAAAATGAAAGTCTACAGTACAGCAGAGAGTTTTAGATATGAAGATGTGGTATGAGTGCCAATGAGACAACTCTCCATCCAAGTTACAATTTATAAGGACCCCAAAAAATTACTAGTGTAAAACCATTCAAACGGAAAAACCAACGATCTAATCTATATAAAAACAAGAAACACGTATGAACTACATAAACAGACGACAACTACTATAATCAGATTCCTGACTTAGGACAGATGCAAACATTTGCAGCGGGAATAAACGTTTTAATGGTACCAAACCTTCTCCCTTTTCTGAAACAACAGTTTAACATCACAACATAGAAAAACACACTATAAAATATCAATTGGAAGGCTAATTCAATCAAAAAACGTAAATTAACACACAATGAACGAATAAATTTGACCTGTGACACCTGAATGCAAATACACAGTTACAAGGGATAAATAATTAAAGTCAAAAGTAAATAAACAGGTTTAAACAAAGTTAAAGTATGATATCACTGTGAATAGTTATCAAAGGTACCAGGATTATAATTTAGTACGCCAGACGCGCGTTTCGTCTACATAAGACTCATCAGTGACGCTCAAATCAAAATAGTTATAAAGCCTAACAAGTACAAATTTGAAGAGCATTGAGGACCCCAAATTCCAAAAAGTTGTGCCAAATACGGCTAAGGTAATCTATGCCTGGGATAAGAAAATCCTTAGTTTTTCGAATAATTCAAAGTTTTGTATACAGGAAATTTATAAAAATGACCACATAATTGATATTCATCTCAACGACGAAGTGCTGACTACTGGGCTGGTGATACCCTCGGGGACGAAACCTCCACCAGCAGTGGCATCGACCCAGTGGTGTGAATAGTTATCAAAGGTACCAGGATTATAATTTAGTACGCCAGACGCGCGTTTCGTCTACATAAGACTCATCGGTGACGCTCAAATCAAAATAGTTATAAAGCCAAACAGGTACAAATTTGAAGAGCATTGAGGACCCAAAATTCCAAAAAGTTGTGCCAAATACCATTTTTAATAAGTATTCTATAGGTACAGCCAAATTTACTAATCAAATCTTTGTATCTATGAAAGAATTTAGTAAAAGTTTTAAGTAATTTATGGTAACGAAATCCCTGACTTAATAATTTACCAGTGATGCATTGATTACGTTCGTTAAAATCTATGACATCACTACACACACGGGCATACCGAACGAGTTGGGATATATAAACACCGTATGATGGAGCCAAAGGCACATCGCCGTCTAAAAAAGGAAAATTAACAATAGGGAATGAAAAATCGTCTCTTTTGTCGTAAATTCTAGTATGGAGTTTGCCTTTAGAAATTGAAATGTCTTAATCTAGAAAAGGACAACTGCTGCTGTTTATGTTAGATTTAGTTAAAGTAAGTTCTTTTGGGCAAATTTCGGTAGTATATTTAGAGAACTCTGGATTATTTAACGAAAAATATCATCCAGGTAACGGTAGGTATTGTTGAATGTATCGACCAAATGTAACAATGATGTGTCTCTATTGAGTTGAGTTTGGTCATAAACTGAGATTCATAGCAATACAGGAATACATCTGCTATTAAAGGGCGCAGTTAGTGCCCATAGGAATACCTACTACCTGACGATACACTTTATCGCCGAAACGTACATATATATGTTATCTAGGAGAAAATTTAAAGCTTCAATCGTATCCTCACATTTCCAGTAAGTGTATCTAGCATACTTTCCTTTTTCGTCACAGAAAAAGGCTTTAAAAGAGTTACAGCAAATAAATTTACAATGAGATTTTTCGAAAGACCATTTTATTAAATATGATTTTTTTTCTTTATTAGATTGTGTGGAAGTGTAGTGTAGAGATTAGAAAAATCATAACTGTCAACAGAACCAAAAGGACCATCAAAAGCATGTATTTTATCTAAAACCTCTAAAGAATTTTTAACACCCCAAAAATAATTAATACCATTATTTTCATAAGCTTTATTACAAAAGTTAATGACCAGTTCTTTGATAGCAGTAAGGGAGGTAGTAAGAAGCACTGATATGTTAGTAGTAGAACACTTACTAGATGCGGAGATGAAACGGAATTTAAATGGTTTTTTGTGTAATTTCGGTAACCAGTACATGGTAGGGACTTTCAAATGTTCGGAAGAGGCTTTAAGCTGGGTAGTGGCAGTGATATGCTTGTTAACGATTTGACTCTCAGTGGTGCGTACGGACCTGAATGTAGAGGAATTGATAATTTCGTTTTAAAGAACTTCCGTGTAGTATATGCGTCATACCACCACTACATTATTGGCTGCCTTGTCTGCCGGTACGAACACAACCGCTCTGCGAGTACTTGAAGTTTATTTTTTATTCTAGAAATGGGAATATCATGGACCCTATTATTAATTTCAGAATTGTTTTCAAAATGAGATATTCGAATATTAACAGTATTCATAATTTTATTCAAATAACTGTCTAGAGATTTTTTATCAGATTTTTCACGTTTGCACCAATTTTTACAGTAGGCAGACAGAGCGTCTTTAATGACCTGACGACACTGTTTCCAATCTATTATAGATGGAGGACGGTATTTCGGTCCCTTCTTAGGAAAGTTTTGACCTCACGGTCTTCGACGATGTTGAGGTCTCCTGTAATAACATGACCATAGGGAACATATCTAAAACTAGATGTTTCACAGTCTCAAGTGGAAGGAACATTATTTTCTATATTGACGTCTGATGTAACTGACGTATAATTAAAAATCAAACTTCTGCTCGGTTTTTTATAAGAATACGAAATAATGGGTGGTTCTATATTATCAAAATATGGAGGTATTTGGCTATAGACGGAAGAGTCATTGATTATGCTAGATAAGTTAATAAAATCAATACCTCTATTTATATATTTTAATTTAAGAAAATGTCGTTTATGATTTTCAGGTTTATCGATAACAGGAAACAGCCCGTGATGACAAAAGGCTGTAATAATACGGGTGTATTCATAAAACGGGCTAAAAAAGAAATTTTATCACACTCCAGAAAAATAGTATATAATTTACTTATTGGTATCTGACCCAGTTTGCATAATACTTGATGTATGCCATTATTTTTTATTATAGATAACAGATCAGCAAGTGTATAATATATACGATTTTAATACGTTGATTACGGTTTTGCGTTTACCATGAGATCTATTATTTCTAAGTCGTTTATCAACAATATTAATGACATCGATAGAAGTTTTAGATATGTTCCCTGTCCTAATATTTTGTCATTGGGACCGAGAGGATAAGCTGTTTGAAGTCTTTTTATCCAAAATAATTCGCGAACTTCACGTGATTTTTCAAATTGCTTGTGTGATTCTCCTGGTTGTTTCTGAACGGTTTCGAGGGGTTGGAATTTTATAAATTTAAGATTGTGATTATGCTTATCTAAATGTTGATATACCAAAGTTTAAGTATACTTATGATACAAATTGTTTTTAATCAGAGTCAGTGATATACATGTAAAGTCTTAAAAAAAAATAATGCGAAAAAAAACCAACAGATAATGACAGATTCATATTCAATGTTTTATGGCAGCAACAAGTGATTTCAACAACACTAATAATGTACGTTCATTCAGGAAATTCATGCGAAGGTTCCATAAATAATCCTTTAATTCTAGGTCAATCAAAAATAAACGTTTTAATTAAATTAAAACAGATATAATTACATGGAATAATTTAGATAGAATAAAGATGTGAAGTACACGCCAGTGCAAGAGCAACAAGGACCCCACTGGAAATAAGTTTCAATAACTTTTGTGGGTCATCCTAAGATATTAGGCTACAGTGAAAATCTAGTCAATTTAAATTTCACTCATTATTTAATCTAGTCTATTCATATTATCAAAATATCATGACAATTTTCATAATTTTATTTTTTAAATTATAATTTTAGTAAACATGTAAATCATTTTAGTGTCTATAAACTATGTCTAGTGCTATATCTGTGTCATTGTAATTTATTGTATCTGTCAAATTCATGCCTTTTATCTTGAATAAATGTATATATATATAAGTGTTCAGCCCCATTTTCCATTGTTCTTAATATGAGAAGACCCAACCAATAATGCAGTTTCGTCATAATGTTTTCCTTATTTCCATGGGATTTGAACACCGAATCAAATTACTGTGATTGGAGCAGTGGTAATCATTAATCTATAATATAAGAGTACGAACAAATACTTCTTAAATTTGTATCATGCTAAGCCTATTTCGACAGAAAACAAAATGTAAGTGCTTGTTCTTTCATGCTATGTACTGGACTTTAACGGTGCAAAAAGTCTCGCTGTCGGTTGAAACACCAAGTAAATATTAAAGGTGAAAGTCACGGTAATCAGTTTCCAACGACACAAAATCGGACATTTGACAAAATTCCACTGGCAATATTTTTTATTTATGAATTTTTTTTAATTTCTTTTCTAAACATGTTAATTGACTATTGTGTCTGCCTGATTGAGTACTATTGCCCAGTGCTTCTGTTTAAACAAAGTTCTGGTCAGGGTTAAAATAATATGTCAGCATTTGTTTAGTTATAAAACAATTAGCAAGCGATAATCCCTTTAGAACTTCACCTCCGGCAAATTTCAGGTGATCGGAGAGCAATAAATTACGTAATTACACACCTGTGAATCCACAATCACAACTCTAAGGAATTAATTACCGGATAATCGAACTTGGACATACTTTCACTGTGTAATTAAGGAGCAAATTTTAGCAAAGAAATGAAGTACAGACTGAAATGTTTCTTGCATTAACAATATTATGATCATTACCTGATTTTAATTTTAAAATAATTAGAAATGCCAGAGACATATATACACAGAGATTTGCAACTCCGTGAAATCACGTTAAATCGAGAATCTCGCCGATGAAATATTCTGCAAATCGGGGACGAATAACCCTCGATCGATAGATAACCAAAAACAATGGGAAAACTTACCTCAGGTCAAATAAATTCTTTTCTAAAAGCCACTTGAAAATCGTTACATATTTATTATTTTTATGTATTTATTGAGAACAATATTTTCTGCTTTTCGGCATTTCTAATTATTCTTAAATTAAAATCTGGTAATAATTATGATATTGATAATGCAAGAAACATTTCTGTACTTCATTTCTTTGCTATTTTAAAGTGTGCTCCTTTATTACACAGTGAAATAATGTCTAAGTCCGATTCTCCGGTAAATAATTCTTGTAGATTCACAGGTGTGCGATTACGTAATTTATTGCTCTGTGATCACCTGACATTTGCCGGAGGTGAAGTTCTAATGGGATTATCGCTTGCTAATTGTTTTTACAACTAAACAAATGCTGACATATTATTTCAACCCTGACCAGAATTTCATTTAAACAGAGCACTGGGCAAGATAACAAAAATAGTCAATTAACACGTTAAGAAAAGAAATAAAACAACTTTTCATTAATAAAAAAGAAATTGTCAGTGGAATTTTGTCAAATATCCGATTTTGTCTATATATTGTGTCTCTGGAAATGCTGATAAGAAGACAAGATTTTTCTCAATAAATACGATTTTCAAGTAACTATTTAGAATAGAAATTATTTGATCTCAGGTAAGTTTTCCCATTGTTTTTTTTATCGAGGATTATTCGTTCCCGATTTGTAGAGTAACTCATCGGCGAGATACTCATTCCGGGGCGCGTGATTTCACGTGATTTCACGGAGTTGCCAATCTCTGTGTATATATGTCTCTGGAAAAAACAGAACAAAACAATCATCTACAAACTAATGTGACAAGTTAAAACAAATAAAACAACCATACATTTAGCAAAAATGAGAAAATCATTGTGTGACAACTGCCCTAAACCGCTTTGTTTTGTGTGCTTTTTGGGTTTAAATTATCCCTTTGGTTTCCTTACGTTTTAGCGTCATACGCACAATATCAATAATATACAATTTTTATTATTTTATTACAATTCTAGATATTTTCACATAAATTTGTCTTCTGACTGCTTCATGGTTAAGGACCGAGTCTTTATCAATCCCTGAAATAATAAGATCATTGCTTTCGTTAATCTATAAAAACATGTATGGTGCGAATTTTACTGTACTAAATGCAATAAGTGCGCATGCTCACAAAAAATGTCTCTCCAGTGTTGCTTGAAGCCAAAATATTTGAAAATCCAAAACTCATTGAAAACTTGAGGAGCTGATAAAACGAAAGGACCAAAAGTATATAAACCTCAGTGAATATCAAATTACAAAATGTAAAGTAAATTAAGCATTTACTTTTAAACTAAATTTAAAAATCAGGTATTTTGTTAGCTTCTATTATTTTAATATTAAACATGCATAACTGGTCTAAGAAAATTGTTATTATTTGTACAGACTATATAGAAAATGCATGTCATCAATTAATTATCATAAAGGCTATTTATATAAAGTTGTAGTTTGGCTATGCACACACTTTTCCATTCCAAAGCATACAAAAACGTTGATAAAATACATGGAAAATCGTCTTAATTTAAAAGCATTAACTGTAATTTTCAATTCTACACAACATTTGAACGCAATACCCGATCCAGCTTTTGATTTAAGGACATATGGTTTATGCATCGATGAGACAATATTGATCGATAGGTAAATATTTAAAGCTTTAACAGGTTTATTAAAAATATGTCAAACTTTAAACCACCACAAGAAGATAGGACAAGAGACAATCGCTAATGATGTACTTGACAGGAACATGGATAAGATGTTTTCAAAACATATTGATCAGCAGTTGATTTGGGACCCAATTTTTGGCTCGTTTTCTGCATAGGAACAGGAACTGCCCACATGTCTGAATTCACTACATTTTTGGGGGTAGTGGCACTTATTTTACATTTTGTGTCTAGTGTTGAATTGACTGTACACTATTTGTCATTATTTTGTTTCGACCTCCCATTTAATATATTAAATATTGATCATAGTACATATCTACACATACATTCATGTGTGGTTACTTATCTTGAGCATAATTTTGACGTATTTTAACAAAAGTGATACATTATGAAATTAATTCGAGAAACATATTACGTGTACACGAGAATCATAACTTTTAGTTTGTTAACTTAAACTAACATGAAATATTTCTGGCAGCATTCTTTAAAGGTACTTGCTTCACAATTACTATATTCTATACAAGCGCCAGCACAGTAGTCTAAACCTGTAAAATTATCAAATGGGTTTTAAGTACATATTTTCACAATATTACAAACAATAGATATTCAATTTTTAGCAAAGTATATTTTTACTGTTGTTTGTCTTTTTATCTTTCATCTACTGTTATGTCTATCGTTCTGTGACTTAAGGTTTTTAATTTCCCTTTCATGTAATTTTATTTTTTGTTAACAAAAGTGATCTGAAGAGCGAAAACCATTTTACGCCGTGCTCTTAATTCTATCAAGTAAATTTTATAACATGAAAGGTACCTGTTTTTACTGCTTCAGATGCTCATTTCTACAATTAATATCTCCTCAATGATATTGGAGACCATAAGGTTTGAAAATCCTTAATCGAAATACATTTTTGGAGAGCTATTATAATCGAAAATGACCATTAGTATATGGACGTTTCGTCCCCGAGGGTATCACCAGCCTAGTAGTCAGCACTTCGGTGTTGACATGAATATCAATTATATGGTCATTTTTATAAATTTCCTGTTACAAAACTTTGAATTTTTCGAAAAACTAAGGATTTTCTTATCCCAGGAATAGATTACCTTAGCCGTATTTGGCACAACTTTTTGGAATTTTGGGTCCTCAATGCTCTTCAACTTTGTACTTGTTTGGCTTTATAACTATTTTGATCTGAGCGTCACTGATGAGTCTTATGTAGACGAAACGTGCGTCTGGCGTATTAAATTACAATCCTGATACCTTTGATAACTATAGCCAAACCAGAGATGCATTTTATTTTTATTCAAAATAATGTTCTATAAATTATAACTACAGCAACTTTCAATAAAAAACAATACATCCATACACTCGTGCAGTACAAAACTATTAAGCTTCCGGGTTGAAGAAACCCTCGGGGACTAGCCAACCAGTAGACGTATCACATAAATGATTTATAATTTTGTAGCAATATCCATGATATTAGCCTATTTATTTTTAACTTTTTTTTCAAACGTCCTCGCGTAAACCCGATAAAATAGGATAGGTCATGTTATTCTCAGATTCCTGATTAGAGGGTAGAAGTTATCGTAATCATCTTTTTTTTTCCTGAACATTCCATGGCTGATGATCCCTTGAATATTTTGCACTTATTAAAGTGAAAGTAGAATTGTGAAGTGCATGTAGTCTGATGAACATATACATGATTATTTTTTTTTTTGTTAACAAACTTGATCTGACGACTGTATACATGTAACATTTGATGCCAAGCTCTTAGCCCTATCATGATTTCATTGTGAATCTAACTTAATTTACTAGACGTAATAACAATTAACAGTACCAGTTTTTAGGCAGTTAAGTTGCCTTATGCTAGCACTCTAGATTTGCCTTTTTCCCAACAAATGCTGAAATAGATGCCATTGTTATTATCTAGCAAGGTAAAAGGTTATTTATAACTAATTGGACACTTTTTTCATACTTTTGATTCTGGAATACAAAAAATATGGCCAGAATTACCTTAAATGATCGTCGAATAAAGTAAAATAATTGACGTTGCACATAGGAAACAGTGCACAATAGAAATCCGAACATTGTTTATTATCCCCTGTGATTTTGGTTAAGATATCAAAGAACAATTGTATGAAATATTTCATCGCCGAAAATTTCTTAATACAAGTCGTTTACATTGGCCAAATGGCAACAGGCGCAGGAATATTTTTTGGCGGGAATTTTAACCGAGAAGACGAAACGTAAATATCAAGGATTTATAACTAACGTCCGTGTAAATTTGGAGGATACTGATGATATAAAGGTAAATATTACGAATCATTTAATTCCACCTTATGTAATAATGCTGTATTTTGATTAGACGAGAGACATGGTATTTTTCACCAAGTTCTATGTATTGATCGAGATTTTCTTTTCTCTGTCGGTGTATTTGTCATTCGGGAATTCCATGTGCCGCGGTATTTGCTAGCACATTTGTAATATTTCGTAATGATATTGGCAAATTGTTCAACAGGGATGGTCCAGAATACGTAAACGATTTCTTGAACAATTCCATTTTTAGCTCACCTTGGCATCCGTCATCTGTCGTCATCTTCGTCGTAAACTACTTCAAGAATCTTCACCTCTGAAACTACTGGGCAAAATACTTTTAAACTTTAACTCAATGTTCCTTAGGGTATCTAGTTTATAAATTGTATCCGAAGTTTTGATACATCAACAAATATGGCAGCCATGGCTAAAAAAAGAACATAGGGGTCAAATGCAGTTTTTGGCCTATATCTCAAAAACTAAAGCATTTACAGCAAATCTGACAGGTGTAAAATGTTCAATAGGTCAAGATCTATCAGCCCTGAAATTTTCAGACGAGCCTAACAACCCATTATTGGGTTGCTGCCACGAAATTGGTAATTTTAAGGAAATCTTGCAGTTTTTAGTTATCTGGAAAATAAATGAAGATAAGGGTACACTGTACACAGCAAAAATGTTCAGCAAGGTAAGATCTACAAAAAGTGAATATGATCAAAATAGTCAATTGACCCCTTAAGGAGTTATTGCCATTATAACGTTTTTTTTTAACATTTTTTGTGAAAGTCTAATTACTTTTTCAAAAATCCTCTTCTCTGAAACTACTTGGCCAAATACTTAAAAACTTTTATTGAATGTTCCTTGGGGTATCTAGTTTATAGATTGTAGTCATGAATGTGATCTATTCAAAAACATGGCGGCAGTTTAAAAATAGAAAATAGAGGTCAAATGAAGTTTTTTGCTTTCATCTCAAAATTTAAAGCAGCAAGTGCAAAACTGACATATGGGAAAGTGTTAAAAAGGTTTAGATCTACCTGTCAAGTAATCTTCAGACCCATAGGACAACTTATTGTAGGGTTAATGTACAATAATAGTTAATTTTTGAGGAAATTTTACAGTTTTGGGTTATGTATTATCTTTAATATTATTATAGAAAGAGAGAAAGTGTAAATGACAAAATCGTTCAGCAGAGTAAGGTCTACAAATAAGTCAAATGCCTGAAACTGAAATTACAAGTGAGCGATATCAGGCTCTCATAAGCCTCTTGTTGGTTTCGGGAGTATGAAATTTTATTGAATAGCATTTCTCATGGGGTACCAATTTGACTGCACCAAATGGGCATTTGGATCAAATAATATCTCTTGAGTGATGCTCAAGTAAAAAATATTTGAAAATTCAAAACTATAATACAAACATATAATTGGTAAAATAATTCATATCAGTGAAACAGTTTATGCTACAGATTTCCAACTAATAAGTACTGAACACTTTAGAATTTTAAAAATAAATTTAAAAACTTTATGATCTTTTAGCAAATTTATTTTTGTCATATAAGCTTAAACCTATATTGGTTTACTTTTATAAATTGTTACTTGGATGGAGAGTTGTCTCATTGGCACTCATACCACATCTTCCTATATCTAATTAAAGGTCATTATGTTGCCCTTTGTTACAGTTATGGCTTAGAATCTACATTTCTTATTGTTATAATCATTCAATGTCGAACCTATTAAGTTTTTCTGAAAAAAAAAAAAAATATTTACTCTTTTCTTTATCTGACACTGGGTTACTAGCTTAACAAAAGAAGGAAGAGTTATGTCTGGGAGAGCAACTATACATGGAGTTTGTGTTGAGTCCGTAAATTTACAGATAGACAGTGATGTCTCGCCCGAATTCAGCGTGGCTAAATTCATGAATGATTTTCATGTATAGTGGAAAACAGGCATTAACAATAAGAAACGTTTCCTACCCCTTGACTGCGGGTCTGGATTGGGATCATTCATTTCTGTATTCTTAAATTTTCCAAGTCATTTTGTCTATTCTAAATTATTTTTTGCTCATTATTTTCTATTTCTATGTTTTAGCACCCCATTATTTTCTATTTTTATGTTTTAGCATGGGGCATGAATGTTCCTTATAGATGCTGACCAAGTGTTATTACTTTGTA
Source organism: Mytilus coruscus (assembly GCA_017311375.1). Lineage (NCBI taxonomy): Eukaryota > Metazoa > Mollusca > Bivalvia > Mytilida > Mytilidae > Mytilus > Mytilus coruscus. Next base: position 91,754,780 of record CM029597.1, on the reverse strand, counting down.
GCCAATTAATCATCCAAGATGACCACCAGCAGGGGACTTAGTTCAACATAAGACCCTATGGGAAATACATACAAATGCTTCTTCTAGAGGAGCATTGAATGGAATGAAACCAAACTGGCATAAATGTTCCTTATGAGGAGCTGATAAAGACCTTAATACATGTATCATTGATTGGGATATACTGTAAACTGCAAAAATATCAAGAAAAGAAGATCTACACATAAGTCAACATGAGCAAAATTGTCATTTGACATCTTGTTGGAGTTATTGTCCTTATAAAGTTATTTTCTACAATTTCAATGAATATTTTGGTAATTTCTTTAAACTTTACAAAATTCTTCTGCCTTTGGTTAAATTACGGGGCCAATATTAAACAAAATTTGGCCTCAATCATTATTAGGGTATCTGTTATGATTTTAATCTATTTTTACATGATTTCCAAAACCAAAGTAGAATCAGGTGAGCGACACAGGCTCTTGAGAGCCTCTAGTTGTGTTTTGGTCTGTTTTTCTAATACTGTATGCAATAGGTCAACTATATTTGATGTATGGAAATATTTTACGATGTACAGTCTGGCAGGTTTTATTTGGCCTTGACCTCATTTTCACGGTTCATTGCTCATGTTAAATTTTTGTGTTTTGGTCTGTTTTTCTAATACTGTTTGCAGTAGGTCAACTATATTTGGTGTATGGAAATATTTTACGATGTACATGTCAGTTTGGCAGGTTTAATTTGGCCTTCACCTCATTTTCACAGTTCATTGCTCAATGTTAAGTTTTCGTGCTTTGGTCTGTTTCTCTAATACTTCATGCAATAGGTCAACTATATTTGGTGTACGGAAATATTTTACGATGTACAGTTTGGCAGGTTTAATTTGGCCTTCACCTCATTTTCACGGTTCATTGCTCAATGTTAAGTTTTTGTGTTTTGGTCTGTTTTTCTAATACTGTATGTTGTAGGTCAACTATATTTGGTGTATGGAAATATTTTACGATGTACATATCTGTCTGTAAGGTTTTATTTGACCTCGACCTCATTTTCGTGGTTCATTGCTCAGTATTAAGTTTTTGTGTTTTGGTCTGTTTTCCTAATACTGTATGCAAAAGGTCAACTATATTTGGTGTATGGAAATATTTTACGATGCCCATTTTTTTTTTTTTTTTTTTACCTTGACCTCATTTTAATGGTTCATTGCTTATGTTAAGTTTTTGTTATTTGGTCTGTTTTTCTTAAACTTTAAGCAATAGGTCAACTATATTTGATGCATGAAATGATTTTAAAGTGTACATGTCTGTCTGGCAGGGTTCATCTAAACTTGACTTTATTTTCATGGTTCATTGGTCAATATAGAATTTCCATGCTTTGGTCCGTTTCTTTTATAAAAATATTTATTGACCAAAAATATCGACTCCTTATTGGAATTGTTGAATGTGAATGATATCCATGTTTATTTTTTGGCAAAAAATATATTAAACAGAGAAACTATAAATCGACAGCAAAAAAGACCATTTAGTAAATGTGGAAAGGGGTAAATATATCCAAATATATACATTGGCTTAGTATTTGATTTTTTCAAAAGTGCACAAATTACAACAAAACAAAAGAAAGACAGGGATTCAGAAAAAAGAAAAAACTGACATAAATCTCCCTTGGGTCATAACATTTTGGTTAAATCCATCACCTTCCTTATATTCAAAAGGGAATATATATACTGTTATGTTGCATCTTTTAATGATTTACTGTCAGCCTTGATCAATTTAGTAAACGATGAAGGCATGTGCAACATAGATACAGCTAATGAAGCCTCGTTTGGGTTGGATTTTCATCGGCAGAAACGATGTCACGTTTACGGATGTCTATGGCGCGGATTCAAGGTCAAAATACTTATTTATGTATAACCATTCGATTACATACAGAAATAATTCCGTATATACAGAAATCGAATTATGTTAATATAGAAATAATTCCATATATATACAGAAATCGAATTATGTTTATATACAGAAATAATTCCGTATATACATATATCAAATAACGTTTATACAAAATAATAATGTATATACGGAATTAGATTTACGTATATACATAATTCCATTTTCGCATATACGTAAATTGAGTTCCGTTTATCCATAACTATCTAATTCGTTTTACATATACACATAACTCGAATTACGTATATACATAAGGAATTCCAACAAGTCTAAATTGAAAACGACGTTCAAACCTATGATTGCCTTGAATAAAAACCGCAATTTTTATACGTGAGCATGCAAAACAAATTTCTTGGTAAAGGGCTCTAAATACAGCACAAACAACATTTTCCAAAACACCAATAAAAAGTGACAAAGTATATTTTAACAAAACGCATTTGACTAGCAGGTCGAACAACGGATGTTCTTAAACCCTGCTGACTGCCATTGGCGATTGCCAAATAAAATGATCACCAGATGTAACAAAATGGATCTTAAATATTAATTTAATATCATACAGAAAACAATAAACTTGCGGAAAAGATGGTATACCGCAAACAAAAGGTGCAAAAATTAGTACATCATATCCGGATTTCTACAATTAATGTCTCTTCAGTGATGTTAGGGATCGAAACGGTATTTGGAAAGCCATATAATTTACCTCAATTTAGGATAGACTCTAGAATTTTGAAGAGTCGAAATAGGACGAACGGATCATATAAACCCGAAGGCAAATATAATGCAAGCCCAAACGAAAAATTATTAAAAAGTCTAAATTGAAAACGACGTTCAAACCTATATGATTGCGTTGGATAAAAGCCGCAATTTTTATACGTGTGCATGCAAAACAAATTTCTTGATAAAGGATTCTAAACACAGCATACACAACATTTTCCAAAAGACCACAAAAGACACAAAGTATATTTTAACAAAACGCATTTGACTAGCAGGTCGAACAACGGATGTTCTTAAACCCTGCTGACTACCATTGGCGATTGCCAAATAAAATGATCACCAGATGTAACAAAATGGATCTTAAATATTAATTCAATATCAAACAGAAAACAATAAACTTGCGGAAAAGATGGTATACCGCAAACAAAAGGTGCAAAAATTAGTACATCATATCCGGATTTCGACAATTAATGTCTCTTCAGTGATGTTAGGAATCGAAACGGTATTTGGAAGACACATACAGAATTCCATATACATGTATACGTAAATCGATTTCCGTATATACATCAATCGAATTCTGTATAAACATAATTAATCTGTTTATACATAAATTTCTGTATATACGTATTTCTATTTACGTATATGCGTAAATGTAATTACGTATATACGGAAATAATTATGAACAAGTCTAAATTGAAAACAATGTTCAAACCTATGATTGCGTTGGATAAAAACAGCAATTTTTATACGTGTGCATGCAAAACAAATTTCTTGGTAGAGGGGTCTAAATACAGCGCAAACAACATTTTCCAAAAGACCAAAAGACTGAAAAAGTATATTTTAACAAAACGCATTTGACTAGCAGGTCGAACAACTGATGTTCTTAAACCCTGCTGACTACCATTAGAAATAATTATGTATATACGTAAATAAGTTTTTTTGACCCTGATTCCGCACTACAGATGTCAGTAGAGGAAAGTAATATTTTCCCATTGCTGAATTTGTCAGATACTTTTGATACGTCTTGTTCAATTTCAGATGCCTTTAACTTGCATTTCAACTTTCCATAGACTGCAACAACATTTTGTAATGACAAATCACTACTAAAGACCAGACTTGACTTTCCATGAGGAGCACGCCTTGGTTTCATTATAACTGAATCGCCGTTATACCTTTCCAGTTTGTCTTGTGAATTTCTAATAGGGGTGGTCTTTGCAATGTGATCAGTAATAAGAAAGAATTTTTTGCAATGTTTGCGGCATAGGGAATTCCTATTTGGGAAAACAAAAATATTCGTATAAACAAGAAATGAGCCACTGGAAAGCGGTGTCGTGATCTAGCAAGGGGAGACCGTTGTACAAGCTTTCGTACTTAATTATAAATCCCCTACCGACGAAGTCGAATGGGACTTTAGGTTTGCATTCTGTCTGTCTGTCTGTCTGTCTGTCCATCCGTCAGTCCGGCAAGTCAGTTTTCCACACTTTTTTCTTTGTGCTTGAAGATATTGATTTGATATTTGGTGTATTGTTTAATCATGACAAGTTACAGATCAAGTTCGAATTGTGTTCCAGTCTAACGATTTTCTGCAGAGATATGGTCCTTGAACATAGAAAATTCACTCAAATAATCAGTTTTCCGCACTTTTTTGTCATGCTTGATGAAGATATTGATTTCATGATTGGTATGTAGCTTTAGCATGACATGTTACAGATATAAAGTTCGAATTTTGTTCCTGTCTGATGATTTTGTGCAGAGTTATGGTCCTTAGACTTAGAAAATTCACTCAAATAATCTATTTTCCACATTTTTTTCGTCATGCTTGAAGATATTGACCTGATATTTGTTATATAGTTTACACCATGACAAGGTATAGATCAAGTTAGCATTTTGTTCCAGTACAATGAATTTTTAACCGTTAGGGGACTATGTACGTATTGCCAGGCAATACTCACAGAATGCTTGTCATATCTGTTTTCAGCAGAGATTTTTTTATGCAACCTGAATGATAGATGATAGACTGCATAGTCAATAAATACTTTGTCATCAATTCTTTGAATCAGCCTTTGAAAATTCTTGATAAAACTTGATTCCCTTGAATTATGCTTTCGGTCATATGATTTTTTTTTTTTTGTGAGACTTACGATCTTTTAAAATGTCTTATGTCTTATGTTCATAGAAAAACCAAACATCCCATTTGAAACTTGACAGATTGGCAAAATGCATGCCTGGCATATATGTTTCAGCAGCTGCAATGATTTGCTCAGGCAAACCTTTTGCCAATTCAGCACTGAAGTAACCGCAGTTGTGTCTGTTGGTGTATAATTTATAGCACAAACGGTGGAAAATGACTTTGTAATCATCACTCCGACGGTGATTTTGGTCAAAAGACCCTAACATAGAATTATTTTTCCCGGGCTTCAAAAGACTCGATAAATCTACTTTTTTCTGATGCCTGGCATATATATAAGCAACTCAACAAATAATACTTATCCTATTGTATTTCATTGCTACTTCGTTTCGGATAGACACAGTTTAACAGGACTTTGGAATTGTGCTATATTCCGGGTCTGAAACTATTTTCATATTACCGACTTTTGACTCCGGAGTTTATATTTTTTCGACAGGTAACCTACTCTTTGGTATGACATCCTAATACTTGGTCCAGTGAGAGCAACGTTAAGAAGTAAAATCAAGCTTTCAATCGGTGCAATTGTTTTTTTTTTTTTTTGGGGGCGAATTAATTGTTTTATATTTTCTATACATAACAAAATAATCGGTAAACAGTAAACTTTTCCCAAAAATTGCACCGTTTATATCTTTGATTTTACTTCTTTTGGTCGCTCTTTTTTGACCGAGTACCAGGATGTCCTACCACAGATTAGGTAACCTATCGAAAAATTATATAATCCGGAGTCAAAAGTCGGTACATGTAATATGAAAATAGTCTGATTTCTTATACAACAAATATAACTAAAAAAATTAATTCAATAAAAAATTCTATATTATGAAACATAAAATAAGCAAAAAAAGATAGGAGATTTCAAGGGACAATACAAAAATGACAAGCTTGTGTAACAAAGTGGGGAAAAAATATCAAAAGAAAAGAAAATAACAGCCCATTACATGGAATAATTTAGATAGAATAAAGATGTGAAGTACACGCCAGTGCAAGATCAACAAGGACCACACTGGAAATAAGTTTTAATAACTTTTGTGGGTCGTCCTAAGATATTAGGCTACAGTGAAAATCTAGTCAATTTAAATTTCACTCATTATATAATGTAGTCTATTCATATTATCAAAATATCATGACAATTTTCATAATCTTATTTTTTAAATTATGATGTTTAGTAAACATGTAAATCAGTTTAGTGTCTATAAACTATGTCTAGTGCTATATCTGTGTCATTGTAATTTATTGTATCTGTCGAATTCATGCCTTTTATCTTGAATAAATATATATATATAAGTGTTCAGCCCTATGTTCCTAATATGAGAAGACCCAACCAATAATGCAGTTTCGTCATAATGTTTTCCTTATTACCATGGGATTTGAAGACCGAATTAATTACTGTGATTGGAGCAGTAGTAATTATTAATCTAAAATATAAGAGTACGAACAAATACTTCTTAAATTTCTATCATGCTAATAAACTTGAGAATGGAAATGGGGAATATGTCAAAGAGACAACAATCCGACCAAAGAGCACACAACAGCCGATGGCCACCAATGGGTCTTCAATGCAGCGAGAAAATCCCGCACACGGAGGTAGTCCTCAGCTGGCCCCTAAATAAAATTGTGTACTAGTTCAGTGAAAATGGACGTCACCCTAAACTATAAAACATATAAATGAACTAAAATTTAAAAACATACAAGACTAACAAAGGCCAGAGGCTACTAACTTGGGACAGGCGCAAAAATGCGGTGGGGTTAAACATGTTTTGTGAGATCTCAACCCTCCCCCTTTACTTCTAGCCAATGTAGAATAAAGAAACGCATAGCAATACGCACAGTAAAACTCAGTTTAAAAGAAGTCCGAGTCCGATGTCAGAATAGGTAACGAAAAAAAAACTAAGCAAAATGACAATGATACATAAATGAACAAAGGACTACTAGCAGTTACTGAGATGCCAGCTCCAGACCTCAATTTAACTGATTGAAAGATTATAACTTCATCATATAAAAATCAAGTACAATCCCTCAGGCTATTTAGACCGAAAACAAAATGTAATTGCTTGTTCTTTCATACTATGTAATGGACTTTAACGGTGCAAAAAGTTTCGCTGTCGGTTGAAACACCAAGTAAATATTAAAGGTGAAAGTCACGGTAATCAGTTTCCAACGAGACAAAATCGGACATTTGACAAAATTCCACTGGCAATATTTTTTATTTATGATTTTTTTTTTTTTTTTATTTCTTTTCTAAACATGTTAATTGACTATTTTGTCTGCCTGATTGAATACTATTGCCCAGTGCTTTTGTAATAATTACGTAATTTATTGCTCTCTGATCACCTGACATTTGCCGGAGGTGAAGTTCTAAATTGATTATCGCTTGCTAATTGTTTTTACAACTAAACAAATGCTGACATATTATTTAAACCCTGACCAGAATTTCATTTAAACAGAGCACTGGGCAAGATAACAAAAATAGTCAATTAACATGTTTAAAAAAGAAATAAAACAACTTTTCATTAATAAAAAAGAAATTGCCAGTGGAATTTTGTTAAATATCCGATTTTGTCTATGTATTGTGTATATATGTCTCTTGAAATGCCTATAAGAAGAAAATATTTTTCTCAATAAATACGATTTTCAAGTAACTTTTTAGAAAAGAAATTATTTGATCTGAGGTAAGTTTTCCCATTGTTTTTTTATCGAGGGTTATTCGTTCCCGATTTGTAGAGTAATTCATCGGCGAGATTCTCATTCCGGGTCGCGTGATTTCACGAGATTTCACGGAATTGCCAATCTCTGTGTATATATGTCATTAGAAAAACAGAACAAAACTATCATCTAGAAACTAATCTGAAAATTTAAAACAAATAAAACAACCATACATTTAGCAAAAATGAGAAAATCATTACGTGACAACTGCCCTAAACCGCTTTGTTTTGGGTGCTTTTTGGGTTTAAATTATCCCTTTGCTTTTCAGACGTTTTAGTGTCGAAAGTTATCCAAGAAACAAGTGTCATACGCACAATATCAATATTATATATATTTTTTTATTCTATTATAACTGTAGATATTTTCACATAAATTTGTCTTCTGTCTGCTTCATGGTTAAGGACCGAGTCTTTATCAATCCCTGAAATAATAAGATCATTGCTTTCGTTAATCTATAATAACATTAATGGTGCGAATTTTACTGTACTAAATGCTATAAGTGTGCATGCTCACAAAAATGTCTCTGCAGTGTTGCTTGAAGCCAAAATATTTGAAATCCAAAACTCATTGAAAACTTGAGGAGCTGATAAAACGGAAGGACCAAAAGTATATAAACCTCAGTGAATATCAAATTACAAAATGTAAAGTAAATTAAGTATTTACTTTTAAACTAAATTTAAAATTCAGGTATTTTGTTAGCTTGTATTGAATATTAAACATGCATAACTGGTCAAAGAAAATTGTTTTTATTTGTACAGACTATATAGAAAATGCATGTCATCAATTAATTATCATAATGGCTATTTATATAAAGTTGTAGTTTGGCTATGCACACATTTTTCATTCAAAGCATACAAAAACGTTGATACAATAAATGGAAAATCGAGGAATTTACAAATATCACGGTTTCATTCTTGGGAATTCGTGAAATGTGAATTGACTTGATTTAAAATGATTACCTTGGAATTTTGCAATATCGTCTTAATTTAAAAGCATTAATTGTAATTTTCAATTCTACACAACATTTGAACGCAATACCCGATCCAGCTTTTAATTAAAGACATATGGTTTATACATCGATGAGACAATAATGATCGATAGGTAAGTGTTTAAAGCTTTAACAGGTTAATGAAAAATATGTCAAACTTTAAACCACCACAAGAAGATAGGACAAGAGACAATCGCTAATGATGTAATTGACAGGAGCATGGATAAGATGTTTTCAAAACACATTGATTATCAGTTGATTTGGGACCCAATTTTTGGCTCGTTTTCTGCATAGGAACAGGAACTGCCCACATGTCTGAATTCACTACATTTTTGGGGGTAATGGCACTTATTTTACATTTTGTGTCTACTGTTGAATTGACTGTACACTATATGTCATTATTTTGTTTCGACCTCCCATTTAATATATTAAATATTGATCATAGTACATATCTACACATACATTCATGTGTGGTTACTTATCTTGAGCATAATTTTGACGTATTCTAACAAAAGTGATACATTATGAACTTAATTCGAGAAATATATTATGTGTACACGAAAATCATATCTTTTAGTTTGTTAACTTAAACTAACATGAAATATCTCTGGCAGCATTCTCTATAGCTACTTGCTTCACAATTACTATATCCTATACAAGCGCCAGCACAGTCCTCGAAACCTGTAAAAATTATCAATTATTTTGTATTATTTTAAGTACATATTTTCGCAATATTACAAACAATAGATATTCAATTTTTAGCAAAGCATTTTTTACTGTTGTTTGACTTTTCATCTTTCATCTACTGTTATGTCTATCGTTCTGTGACTAAAGGTTTTTAATTTCCTTTCATGTAATTTCATTTTTTGTTAACAAAAGTGATCTGACGAGCGAAAACCATTTTACGCCGAGCTCTTAATTCTAGCAAGTAAATTTTATAACATTAAAGGTACCTGTTTTTACTGCTTCATATGCTCATTTCTACAATTTATATCTCCTCAATGATATTGGAGACCATAAGATTTGAAAATCCTAAATCAAAATACATTTTTGGAGAGCAATTATAATCGAAAATGACCATTAGTATAGCCAAACCAGAGATGCATTTTATTTGTATTCAAAATAATGTTCTAAAAATTATAACTACAGCAAATTTCAATAAAAGCAATACATCCATACTGTACAAAACTATTAAGCTTCCGGGTTGAAGAAACCCTTGAGGACTAGCCAACCAGTAGACGTATCACATAAATGATTTATAATTTTGTAGCAATATCCATGATATTAGCCTATTTATTTTTAACTTTTTTTTTCAAACGTCCTCGCGTAAACCCGATTAAATAGGATAGGTAATGTTATTCTCAGATTCCTGATTAGAGGGTAGAAGTTATCGTAATCATTTTTTTTCTTAACATTCTATGGCTGATGATCCCTTGAATATTTAGCACTTATTAAAGTGAAAGTAGAATTGTGAAGTGCATGTAGTCTGATGAACATATACATGATTATTGTTTTTGTTAACAAACTTGATCTGACGACCGTATAACATTTGATGCCAAGCTCTTAGCCCTATCATGATTTCATTGTGTATCTAACTTAATTTACTAGACGTAATAACAATTAACAGTACCAGTTTTTAGGCAGTTAATTTGCCTTATGCTAGCACTCTAGATTTGCCTTTTTCTAACGAATGCTGAAATAGATGCCATTGTAATTATCTAGCAGGGTAATAGGTTATTTATAACTAATTGGACACTTTTTTCATACTTTTAATTCTGGAATACAAAAAATATGGCCAGAATTACCTTAAATGATCGTCGAAGAACGTAAAATAATTGACGTTGCACATAGGAAACAGTGCTCAATAGAAATCCGAACATTGTTTATTATCCCCTGTGCTTTTGGTTAAGATATCAAAGAACAATTGTATGAAATATTTCATCGCCGAAAATTTCTTAATACAAGTCATTTACATTGGCCAAATGGCAACAGGCGCAGGAATATTGTTTGGCGAGAATTTTAACCTAGAAGACGAAACGTAAATATCAAGGATTTATAACTAACGTCCGTGTAAATTTGGAGGATACTGATGATATAGAGGTAAATATTATTAATCATTTAATTCCACCTTATGTAATAATGCTGTATTTTGATTGGACGAGAGACATGGTATTTTTCACCAATTTCTATGTATTGAGATTTTCTTTTCTCTGCCGGTGTATTTGTCATTAAGGAATTCCATGTGAAATTTGTTTACCTCTCAACCTGTTCCAAATTTTTTTTTTTTTTTTTTTGACAAATACCCTTGTAAGCATGATATATTTGTATAATATTCTTTTTGTTTGTTTTGTTAGAGATACATGTGGTTATTTAATTGATCTTAATTAAATATATGCACATTTGAATTCCTTCGAAGTTCCTATTATGTTATTCCGTTTATTTATGACTGGCCTCAAATTAGGTCAAATCAAGTTGTTGTTCTATATGAATGAAATAAAACGAAAGATGTGATTGGTCGATGTAAAGGTCATTGAAAAATTGGACTAGTCAGATCGCTCGTTTCATTTCATTCATTACAAGGTGGGTTCTGTTAGGGTTTGAGGATTGGTATTCAATTGGAAAAAATCGAAAAGGATAAAAATTAGAAAGTTGGATTGCTATGAAGATAGGTAAATTTTATATACTTTACATGTTAAAAGCTAGCGGTGGCGTCAAATTCAGTATATGTATGTCAAAAAAACTTCCAGTCAGATGATCCACCATGTAGCAAGTGTCCGACTTTAAAATTTCAATGTTTATGATATGTTTTCAAAACCAGAACTTTGTTATTCCTTGGCCTAAAATCTTCGTTTCTGGCTCATTTTAATGGAAAATATAGATCTTTCAAGTAGTTTAAAGTCCGAGAATGATCGACGAACCGTTTATAATTTTTTACTCGGAACTACCGGTTATTATTCTACAAACTTTGTATGGAGCACAGGCACTAGACGTTCTATCAATAATAATAAAATATGGGCAATGGGAAGAAAATAAAATGTCATGGGCTGGGGGTGTCATTTTCATTTAGCAAAGGTAGGTCAATCAAACCTTGACTTTGATCCCTATAATAGTAAACCTGAATTACAGTTATATCGTACCATTGCAAACTCGTACCAATGTCAACGCGTACCACTTAAAGCAAACTCGTACCACTGCTAACTCGTACCACGGTTAATTCGTACCATTGTAAACTCGTACCAACTTATCTAAATGCATTCAAAAGGTGGTAAATGATGAATAAATATTTAAATTTCCCTAAACACAATATATTACATTGTAACTCATAAGTCTGTAAAAAGTATATAATTTGAAATCACAATGACCAATTGGCCTTTTCAGAATCTAATGCTTTCTGGGTAATATTTTCAAAAGAGTACACCAAAAACGTTGTGATTGGTTTAATTAGACTATTTACCGAATTTGTAATAACATAAGCAACACGACGGGTGCCACATGTGGAGCAGGATATGCTTACCCTTCCGGAGCATCTGAGATCACCTCCAGTTTTTGGTGGGGTTCGTGTTGCTTAGTCTTTAGTTTTCTATGTTGTGTCATCTGTACTATTATTTGTCTGTTTGTCTTTTTATTTTTGGCCATGGCGTTGTCAGTTTGTTTCCGATCTATGAGTTTGACTGTTCCTCTGGTATCTTTCGTCCCTCTTTTAAAATGATCTAAACAATGGTAATTGAACCAATGACGTAACGTTATTTTCATTTTGGTGTACAAACAATGATATTACCCATAGTCCTTTAGATTCTAAAAAGCAAATTTGTAGCTGATTTTTCCTTGGCTAATTGGATAAAGATAACTGTAGCAGATTGGCTTTGTTGTCTCCCTTGAACAGTTCCATTATTTAACTTTTACTGACAACTATTTGATTTAATATTTAATTATTACAAATTAGTTAAATTGAATAGATTTGGGTATTTATAATTTTTATATTTTATTTAATAATTGACATTATACAACTAATTCCAAGCTGTTAAATTATATAACACCAATCATGATTTAATAATTGGATCAATTTTTATAAAGATTTGCAAAATCAACTCATAGTTTAACAATCGTATATTGTATAGTTTTTTTTACTAATTTTCTGTATGAAATTCAAGAAAGCCAATTAATATTTTAAAGATTTTTAAAAACACTGCGTATATTTTTAATGGTACGAGTTTAGAGTGGTACGAGTTTCCAATGGTACAACTTGGTAGGAGTTGACTTTTAGTGATTCGAGTTGACGTGGTACAAGTTTGCAATGGTACGAGTTAACTTGCCTCCAGTAATCCTTTGTCTGATTTGTATCTTGCACATAACTTTTGTACTGTATAACTAAAATCGACCAAACTTAGTGTTCTCCCCCAGGCCCTTTCAGCACAGTGGGCAGGTGGTCCTATCAGGTTTTACATGGTTCCATATTTCTTGCTTGTGGTGCTATAATTTTCAATCAAAAATTGGTATAGTGATCTATAGTTAAGTAAGTATTTTATACGACTTGTCAAATCTTATCCTTGTGGTATAAAATTCCAGGTGAAATTTAACCAGCACAATGAGAGTGATGAGGTTACTAAGGTATCCATATTGGGATGGGTCTCATATATCAAAGACATGATGCTCTGGCCTTGACCCTATGATAGTTATTTGTGTTTGGGGCATAACCGTTCTCTGGATAACTTAGGTTAACAGTTTACCGAACTTAGTGAAAACTAATTTAATTATGTGTGCCAATGCATTTTGGGAAAGTGATGTCAATAAGATTAGGTCATGGTGATTTGACCCAAAAAAGTTGATTGACCTTTAACATATATGTAATTTGAAAAGATATTGTACTTGAAATAATCTGCTGGAAAAAAAAGGTTAACAGTTAACCAAACTAAGTCAAAACTAATTTAATTATGTGTGCCAATGCATTTTGGGAAAGTGATGTCAATAAGATTAGGTCATGGTGATTTGACCCAAAAAAGTTGATTGACCTTTAACATATATGTAATTTGAAAAGATATTGTACTTGAAATAATCTGCTGGAAAAAAAGGTTAACAGTTAACCAAACTAAGTCAAAACTAATTTAATTATGTGTGCCAATGCATTTTGGGAAAGTGATGTCCATAAGATTAGGTCATTGTGATTTGACCCCAAAAAAGTTGATAGAACTTTAATATTGATGTAATTTGAAAAGATATTGTACTTGAAATAATCTGCTGGAAAAAAGACAACCAATTTTAAAACCTGATCTATGTATGAAATATAACAAGCATAGTCTATCCTTATTATACTGTCATTATTTTAAATGTGTTGGGTAAAAACTGATAGAAATACTGGGAATTCAGAAATGTATGTGATCTTTTTATTCATGCGTAAAATGCAAAGGAAATATATAGCAATTCTGTAATCTCTTAATTTTAATTTTTTGTAATTTTTTATTTCTGATAAGTGACTGGAATCACATTTCTAAAAACTCATATTTGAGACCGTCATCAAAGATTTGCAATATTTAACATAAATGGATGCATTAATTTTGGAATTCACAATATCATTCTGTCATATAGACCTATCAGAAACCATGTGTCAACCTAACACAGACATGACAGAGGCAAATGCAATGATTTTTTAAAATAAATAACTGAATAAAAAGCCAAATATCTCAAAACGTTGTTGTCTCAATACTTAATTCCAAAGCAACAACTAAAATGCATGTACAAGGGTATCATGGGTAATTTAGTCACACTATGCAGACAGCTCTAGTTATTAATGTAAGCATTAATTATCCCAGCATCAATGATATCTAACAGTTAATGCATTATTATATTTAGCGTCAAGCAAATAGATAAAAATGGCCTTTCCAGAGGTCATAATTATTTATACTAAAACATTATATATTAAATGACATGCATATATTCATGTATGAATAAATGAAATAATTATTTAACATCATTTTATCTCTCAAACTGATAACTTTTTGTAAAAAATCAAAGTTTTTATCTGACACTTAAAAAGGGATATCCCATAGATGGCTTTACATGGATAAAACTAATGCATAATATATATATTATACATGCAATTTGTCAAAATAAACAATATAACTATTTGTATTTGTTTTTATTTCAGCTAGATTCCAAGTTTTGGCTTATCCTAGAAGAGGCAAGACATACATGTACAATACATGATTCTCTCTAGTAGGTGGATTGACTAGTCACCACAATAATTCCATAACAGCAATGAAACTAGACCATTATGATGTTTTGAAGATATTTACATGTGTTTCTACAGATATGAACAATTTTGAAGATTTTTACTAGGTCTCATCATATGTCGACTAGTCAGACAAATTTTGGTTCAGGTGGCTGACAGGAATTATTACAAAATTGCCAACGGTTACAACACTTGTATATTATTTGTTATTAAGTTTGCTTATCGGGCCAGCTATTTTTAGTGACTGTCTAACGATACTTTCAGAACTGTGATATGTCAGAATTTGTGTAACTGTTACTACAAAGTTATATAAAGATAGTTTGAATTCATAATATTGGTGCATTGTGCAGAAACATGAAATATGTTAGTTTGTATACTTGACAATTGAAGAGCAAAGTTAAATTGTACCAAGGAGAATTACTAATTAAGCAGCAGTATTTCGATTATGGATTTTAATTTTTTTATTTACTGAATACATTTTTGTCACTTGTTTTTAATATCTAAGAAATGAATATTAAAATATTAAAAAAAGACTGACAAAATATTTGTATAATAAATATGTTGTAAATTGTATAGATTAGACACTTAGAAGTACAATAATGTATTTATGGCATCATTGCTAGGCCAACAACATCAGCACTTTGTGTAATATAATATACAAGAAAATTACACCACTTCAGATTGTTTCAAGTATAATTAAATCAGTTTGTGTGCAGAGTGGCACCAGCTGATCCATCTACCACTAATGTGGCATATGAAAACTCTAGTACATAGTGGATTTAAACCATACACCAATGTGGGACACCATAATTCTGATAAGAATGTTCCTCCATAAGTTAAATTCATTTATCACTGTATGGAGAAGTTGACAGAAGTTAACTGCTATAGGTCACCATACAGCCTGCAACAATGAGCAAAACCCATACCGCATAGTAAGCTATAAAAGGCCCCGAAATGACAAATGTAAAACAAGTCTAACAATAAACACTAAACAGCCTGATTTATGTACAAAACAATAATTAAAAACAAATATGATATACAGCAACAATCAACAACCACCGAATTACAGGGTCCTGACTATGGACAGGTACATACAGAATGTGGCTGTTAAACATGTTAGCTGGCACTAAGCCCTCCCTAAACTGGGACAGTGTATGTACATCTTCTCAGACATTAAATCCTTAAAAAGGATACATATTTTAAATTAATTTTTAAAAAAAATAGTAAATAACTTTTGAAAACAAATGGTAGGATAGTGGAAACAGTACAGTACAAACATTATTTGATACTTGAGATATAGCTGTGATAAATAATTAAACCAATTCTTCTACATTATTCATCATAACTTTTGCCATGTTTGCCTTGGGTTTTTTTAATTAACTGCCTGTAGCGCTCACAGTGCTTTGATTACTGACCAGATGCACATTTATAAAATTAATGTCTGTTTGGTGATGTTTGAGACCAACAGATTTGAAACTCCAAAATTTGATACGTTCTTGAAGAACTAATATAACCGAAAAGTACTAGAAATAATGATAAAGCCAAATTAGGAAAAGAACTCGCTATACATTAGGGAGTTGCATTTGTTGAATTAAAAGTGGGTTTCTAAAATTTATAACAGCAATGTATAATTAAAAACAATAGTAATACAGAGCTGGGATACTGGGGTGGTGAAACCCTCAGGGACTAACCGTCAACTAGCATGCTTATCATGCAAATGGTTTTATGATTATGTACCAAAGTCAGCCTTTTTACATTAAACTTCTTTTCAACACGTTCTCCCCTACCACCCATTAAATGAGGATAGGTTTTGTTATTCTCATATTCCTTATTCGAGGATAGCAATTATCATAATTATCTTTTTTTCAAACGTTTTAAAATATTTTAATAAAGGACGACCTTAAATTGAATATTTGGGGTTTGTTAAACGAAAACGAAATGTTATCTGCATGTATTTATGACGTACACCTTTTCAGGGACAACGACATAGGATCATGGATTACCTGAGGTCGGTTTCTTTTGGGGCGTTTGAGAACATAAAGACGTACCGACAAAGCTATAAATATACCAATTACGGTAACAATTTTACTTTCTACAGTTTGGCTTAATTTTTTTGTAAAGTTAATATATTGATGATAGATATGCCATTAGCTATGTAAAAGCAGTTTACAAATTTCAAATAAATAAAAATGTGGACAATTGAGTCCTTTATTGCAAAATCGTCAATTTACTGAAAAGAAAAAAAAAATATTGTACAATTTGAAGAAACATTTCTTTTCCAGTTTTCAAATGGAATAAAGAGAAGGAAGTAGGTATTTATCCAAAAATAAAGCAAAAACTGTTTTAAATCAAAAATTTTCAGGGATTTAACTGAAAGGTGAAAGAAAACACTTAAATATGATTTTTTTAAAGGGTTAACGTAGATGTGACAGCAACCTAACGATATAGATTAACGACATAATCATTTTTTGTTGAATCAGTTATTCAAAGTTTTTATTCAGTTTGGGATTTATTTGGAAATGTTTGGCACCGAGCATCACTGAAGATCTGATGCAGTTACATTTGTACCTCTTATTGTCTTATATGTTATTTATGCATTATCTAGTGAATTCGTCTGTCGAACTTTATATTGATGAATGATCTTCTAATTGAATAGAGTAGTTGATTTTGTTGTGTGCAGTGTGTAGGATTTGACAATTGAGTCTAACTATTCATGCTGTTTACTGACTTTCTGCTATGTAAAACAAATAAATGAAAACGTATTCTTATTTTTTGTATATTGACTTCCTTGTCTGTTGCATCAGAGGAAAATTTTTTTATTAATGAGGTCCAATCAGTACACCAGTTTCTATAAAAATATTTTTTCGACTTTGTAAGTGACTATTAATCAAGTGTAATTAATTATAAATGTTCCGCCTGACATTTTTGGATTATATGTGATAGTTACATATTAATTACTTACTACATATTAATTACTTATTACATATTAACTACTTACAACATATTAATTACCTACTACATATTAATTACTTAATTTTCAATGGCACTACATGTATAAAACCAGAGGATTCCGAATATCTGGCAAAAATTCAAAAACAAGAGGAGCAAACATCCATAAATTACTTACTACATGTTTCAGATGTTGCTGTCCTGATAGGTGTCGTTGGTTCAGGTGTCGTTGTCCTGATAGGTGTCGTTGGTTCAGGTGTCGTTGTCCTGATAGTTGTCGTTGGTTCAGGTGTCGTTGTCCTGATAGGTGTACAACAGAACCTGGTGCCACAACATCCGTTTGTATCTTTCATTCCTTCACAGGTTTCATCTGCACTCATACATGTAGAACCATCAGGACATGTGTCTATGAATAAAATGATGAGTGACTAACAGATTTCTCACAGCAGAGACTGCTTTATGCTGAATTAATAAAATATTACTAAATCTAAATTCATATTTAAACACAAATACATCAGCCCTCTAAAGCTTCATTGAAAAAAAGATTTTTAAAAAACCTCCATAATTACAATTTTGTACGCCAGACGCGGGTTTCGTCTACATACGACTCGTCAGTGACGCTCGAATGAAACAAACACAAAAAGGCCCAAAAGGTATGAAGTTGAAGAGCACCGACGACTAAGAATTTCCGAAAGGTTTTGCCAAATACAGCTAATGTAGTCGAATCTTCGGGTATAATATCCAAAGTATTTCGAATAATTCAAAGTTTTGTAAACAGTCAATTCACAATAATGACCATATCAATGATAATTCATGCCAATATTGAAGTTCTCGTGCTGGGCTGGTGATACTGTCGGGTAGGAAACTTCCACCTGCAGTAGCATCTGATAAGATCCATAAAAATAAGTCGTAATTGGTAACGAGCGTTATAATTTTTAAAGTATAGCGGTTTTGTCATTGTTTCTTGTTATAACATTGTTATCATTATTATAAAATCATCAGTAAATTTTCGTTGGAAAATGCCTATCCCAAGTCAGGAATATGACAGTAACTTTCCAGTCTTTCCGTTGATTGATATAGTCGAGCGTTTGGTTTTGTCAGTTTTTCTGGACTTAATTTACCTTAGAATTTTTAATACTCTTAACCTCATACATGACTTAAAATATTAAAAAAAACAATAAGAATAAGCTTCCATAGAACACAATGCCCCAACTGTCTTATTTCGATGTTCAGTGACTTTGAAATTTTGTCAATACCTTAATTCAGTATAACTATTACAAATTTCACTCCATAATGAACATGTGTACAAAGTTCACGCCATAATGAACATGTGTACAACGTTTCAAGTTGACATGACAACAATTAAACTACCCTAAAACAAAAACAAAACGTTTAGTTAACCTGATACGAGACGAATGGACTATCAGACGGACAGACGAGAATACCGGAAAACATAATGTTCCTCTTATCGGAGACGAGAATGACGACATATTAGCAAAACAATTCATCTTTCTGATTTGACGCTTAGGTTAAAATTGCATTGCCAAGAGGGAAAGTTTAAGACTGGTCGTCTTAGCTTGCATGGCAGAAGATGATTACGCTGTTGACCCACCCGGTCGCGCTTCTCTGTCAGTTTATGTGATTCCCTGGGTTTTCGCTTGTTGCCTTGATTTGTATCTTCTTAATCAGCCGGGCACTTAGCGAACTCCATAATATTATGGAATTCAGTAATTTCTATAGAAATTTTTGAAAATTATAGTTATTTCCCTTTGATTTATATGCTGAATTAGCGATGGGAGTTAACTACATTTTTAAACACATTTTAAAAAAAAGGGAGACAAATGGAATTTGTTATCTCGTTTTTGACGGCTTATTCGTTCCTGAAATAAAACGACAAATATGATAACAAGAATATCGTCATTCGTGAGATGATCTTAAAATTAAACATTGATTTAAACCGTTATTTATACATTGATATTGGTGTCAAAAATATCGTTTTATGGCCAGGTTTGACACAAGGTTTCTTTTATGTATTTTTATATAGATCTAAAATATAAAAATTATTATTAAACATTATTTCCAATAATGGTATAAATTTTAATGCACAGATGCAAATTTCAACAGTTAATTAAGGCCAAAATATTTTAAAATCTAAAGCTTACTACAAACATTGAATAGTATTTAAGTATGAAAATGATATTGGTTAAAAATCAAATAATACAGAAAAAAATGTTAGTTATTTCTGTAATAAACTCAAAAACATTTAATGGAAAAATTGTCTCCAAAGAAAAAACTCTTTGTACAATACAAAACAGTATAAAATGTTTTAGAAGTCTACTGTAATACTCGAAGCTCGGTGGAGTGAGTGCCCACTTTCATCTATTTATGCGTGCAGTGAGCAGCTGAGACATAAAGTATTCCACCCTTTTTATATATCATAAAAATTTACAAAAATACCTTTGCATATAGTTATCTCAACAAATAAACCTTACTACATGTATGGTTAATGCAAAGTGATTGTTTTCATGATGTTCATATTTATAATATCATTCACAGATATTGATAGACCTCAAATTAATCAATAAAACATTAACTGTTGACATGAGGCATTTCTTTTTTTGTAACTATGTTAATCGTCATTTTATTGAATGGAATAATACTTAAAATACGAAAAATAAACAAATGTAACACATTTCTTTGCTTCCCAAGTGTGTGCTATGAACACGATAAAATATGCAGAAGTAATTATGTTAAGTATGTTAACACTCAAACACAGAAACAGAGGTTCAATCGGTATGTTGATCCCTCGCATTGCATTTGCCACTTTAATAGACATTATCAGATGTAAACAGTTTTTATAGATAAATCAATAACAAGATATTATTAATTAAAAAAAATAAAAGAACAAACAAGCATAAACAATAAAAAAATCATCTTTTTTTTAAATATTTAATTTTATACTATCAGTATTCTTTTTAGGAGGGCAAGGTAAAATTATTTTCAATAAGATGTTCAGTTTATCTTCGACTTATGAGTTTAAATGTCCCTTTGGTATTGTTCACCTCTCTTTTACAGTTTTGCGCTGTCAACGCTCAATAGTATTTAATATAAATCGAATTAACTCGTTGAATCAAACGCAAAACAAGTATTGTATAGTAAAGACTTTTTATATAAATAAGAAAATGTAGTATCATTGCCAAAGACACATCTTCCCACCTGAGACAAAATGACCTAGGAGTTAGCAATTATGACCTCGCTTACACTTGCACGCGAATTGACATATATTTGAATCAATCTTTAAAATAGCACTTTGCCTTTACATTTGCACGAGCAAGATCGATCTTATCAAATTAGAACGTTTGCAATACAACTATAAAAATATTACAACTTTAATAATATAAAATAATTATAAAATACAATCACAACCGTTCTGACCTAATTGCCTTACTTTCCGTTAAAAAAACACATCGTAAAAATAGGATACATGTACATGTGGAGCAGGATATGCTTACCCTTCCGGAGCACCTGATATAGACCCGAGTTTTTGATTGGGTTCGGATTGCTTAGTCTTTAGTTTTCAATGTTATATTTTGTGTACAATTGTTTTTCTGTTTGTCTTTGTCTTTTTTAACCATGGCGTTGTCAGTTTATTTTCGACTTATGAGTTTGAATGTCCCTCTGGTATCTTTTGCCCCTCTTTCACTATTTGCGGGTTGCGGGCTGCAGGTTGCGGATTATAATTCTGCCACTTCTTTCAGTGAATTTTTATTAAATTTATATAGTTTCTTCGTGAATAGTTCTATTTCGAGCACTTTAGATAGTGTTATTGCTTTGTTCGACTTTTTTTCGAATTCACTGTCCTAATTGATAAATACATGTAATTTCTGCTATTTACTAATATCGAAATTTGATCGGACACTCAGTTTGATATTTTATACTCGTTTTCTGGTATATATCTAATACCGCAACCCTTTGCGAAATAACGAAAACCTATTCGAAATGACGCAATCTTTCACAAACCGAAGATGAAACGTCTAGTACTGAAGATGTAAATTCTAGCACTGAAGACGTAAAGTCTAGCCCTGAAGATTTAAGAATAGAGGTTTAAAATTATAGCGCTAGATGAAGACGTAAGGGCAAGCAGTGCTGTAAAAGTAACGTCTAGTGCCGAAGATTTATAGTCTAGTATTGAATAAGGGAATTCTAGCGCTGAAGATTTAAAGTCTAGTGCTGAAGATGTTAAGTCTAGCGCTAAAGATCTATAGTTTTGCACTAAAAATTAAAAAAACCAGCAATGAAGATTTAAAGTCTAGTGCGGAAGATGTAAAGTCTAGCGCTAAAGAGACAAAGTCTAGCACGGAAGATTAAAAGTCAGGCGCTATAGATTTTAAGTCCATTGCTGAACATTTAATTTTTAAAAGTCTAACACTGAATATTTTAAGCCCAGCGCTGATGATGTAAATTCCTGTTCTAAGGATGTAAAGTCCTGCGCTCTAGATGTAAAGTCGAGTACTGACGATGTAAATTCAAGCGATGAAGACGTAGAGTCTAGTGCTAAAGACATAAGTCTAGTGCCGAAGACATAAGTCTAGTGCTGAAGATTTAAAGTATAGCGCTGATGACTTAAAGTTTAGCGCTTGCGATTAAAAGTCCAGTGCTGCAGATTAAAAGTCTAGCGCTGAAAATTTTAAGTCCGGCAATGATGATTTTAGTCTGGTTCTGAAGATGTAAAGTCTACCGTAAGCTGATCTCATGAGTATGTATAGGACAGCTTTGGAAAAGTAAAGTCTATAAATTCTAGCGTTGAAGATTTAAAGTCTAGAGCTGAAGATTTAGAGTCTAGCGTTGATGATTTTAGGTCTAACACTAAAAATCTAAAGTCTAGAACTGAAATTTAAAAGTCAAGCGATGACGATTTCAAGTCCAGTGATTGAAATTTAAAGTCCAGCGCTGAGGATGTAATTTCCTGTGCTCTAGATTTAAAGTCTTCAGCTGTATAGTTTACATCATTAGCGCTTGTCTTTACTTCAAAAGGTTCTATATATACATGCACACGTATACAAATTGCGGTTTTTATCCAACGCAATCATAGGTTTGAACGTTGTTTTCAATTTAGACTTGTTTATATTTTTTCGTTTGGGCTTGTATTATATTTGCCTTCGGGTTTATATGATACGTTCATCCTATTTTGACTCCTCAAAATTCAAAGTCTATCCTAAATTGAGGTAAATTATGTGGCCTTCAATAACCGTTTCGATTCTAACATCACTGAAGAGACATTAATTGTCGAAATCCGGATATGGTGTACAAAAATCTTTGCACCTTTGTTGCGGTAAACCATCCAAGTTCATTGTTTTCTGTTTGGTATTAAATTTATAGTTAAGATCCATTTATTACACCTTGTGATCCGTTTATTTGGCAATCGCCAATGGAAGTCAGCAGGATTTAAGAACATTTGTTGTTCGACATGTTAGTCAAATGCGTTTTGTTAAAATGTCTTTTGGAAAATGTTGTTTGTGGTTTTCTAACACGAAATTTGTTTTGCATGCACAACAAATTTCTTGTTAGAGGGTCTAAATACAGCACAAACAACATTTTCCAAAAGACCAAAAAGTGAAAAGTATATTTTAATAAAACGCATTTGACTAACAGGTCGAACAACTGATGTTCTTAAACCCTGCTGACTGCCATTGGCGATTGCCAAATAAATTCATCACCAGATGTTACATGGATCTTAATTATTTATTTTATTACCAAACAGAAAACAATAAACTTGCGAAAAGATGGTATATTGCAAACATCAGGTGCAAAAAAATTTATACACCATATCCGGATTTCGACAATTAATGTCTCTTCAGTGATGTTAGGATCGAAACGGTATTTGAAGGCCATATAATTTACCTCAATTTAGGATAGACTCTTGAATTTTAAAGAGTCGAAATAGGATGAACGGATCATATTAACCCGAAGGAAAATATAATACAAGCCCAAACGAAAAAATATAAACAACTCTAAATTGAAAACAACGTTCAAACCTATGATTGCGTTGGATAAAAACCGCAATTTTATACGTGTGCATGTAAAACAAATTTCTTGGTAGAGGGGTCTAAATACAGCACAAACAACATTTTCCAAAAGACCAAAAAGTGAAAAGTATATTTTAACAAAACGCATTTGACTAACAGGTCGAACAACTGATGTTCTTAAACCCTGCTGACTGCCATTGGCGATTGCCAAATAAATTGATCACCAGATGTTACATGGATCTTAATTATTAATTTTAATACCAAACAGAAAACAATAAACTTGCGAAAAGATGGTATATCGCAAACATGAGGTGCAAAAAAAATTTATACACCATATCCGGATTTCGACAATTAATGTCTCTTCAGTGATGTTAGGGATCGAAACGGTATTTGGAAGGCCATATAATTTACCTCAATTTAGGATAGACTCTTGAATTTTAAAGAGTCGAAATAGGATGAACGGATCATATTAACCCGAAGGAAAATATAATACAAGCCCAAACGAAAAATATAAACAACTCTAAATTGAAAACAACGTTCAAACCTATGATTGCGTTGGATAAAAACCGCAATTTTTATACGTGTGCATGTAAAACAAATTTCTTGGTAGAGGGGTCTAAATACAGCACAAACAACATTTTCCAAAAGACCAAAAAGTGAAAAGTATCTAGCGTTGATGATTTTAGGTCTAACACTAAAATCTAAAGTCTAGAACTGAAATTTAAAAGTCAAGCGATGACGATTTCAAGTCCAGTGATTGAAATTTAAAGTCCAGCGCTGAGGATGTAATTTCCTGTGCTCTAGATTTAAAGTCTTCAGCTGTATAGTTTACATCATTAGCGCTTGTCTTTACTTCAAAAGGTTCTATATATACGCACATATACAAATTGCGGTTTTATCCAACGCAATCATAGGTTTGAACGTTGTTTTCAATTTAGACTTGTTTTTTTCGTTTGGGCTCGTATTATATTTGCCTTCGGGTTTATGATCCGTTCATCCTATTTTGACTCCTCAAAATTCAAGAATCTATCTAAATTGAGGTAAATTATGTGGCCTTCAATAACCGTTTCGATTCTAACATCACTGAAGAGACATTAATTGTCGAAATCCGGATATGGTGTACAAAAAATCTTTGCACCTTTGTTTGCGGTAAACCATCCAAATTTATTGTTTTCTGTTTGGTATTAAATTTATAGTTAAGATCCATTTATTACACCTTGTGATCCGTTTATTTGGCAATCGCCAATGGCAGTCAGCAGCATTTAAGAACATTTGTTGTTCGACATGTTAGTCAAATGCGTTTTGTTAAAATATCTTTTGGAAAATGTTGTTTGTGGTTTTTATACGTGTGCATGCACAACAAATTTCTTGTTAGAGGGGTCTAAATACAGCACAAACAACATTTTCCAAAAGACCAAAAAGTGAAAAGTATATTTTAATAAAACGCATTTGACTAACAGGTCGAACAACTGATGTTCTTAAACCCTGCTGACTGCCATTGGCGATTGCCAAATAAATTCATCACCAGATGTTACATGGATCTTAATTATTTATTTTATTACCAAACAGAAAACAATAAACTTGCGAAAAGATGGTATATTGCAAACATCAGGTGCAAAAAAAAAATTTATACACCATATCCGGATTTCGACAATTAATGTCTCTTCAGTGATGTTAGGGATCGAAACGGTATTTGGAAGGCCATATAATTTACCTCAATTTAGGATAGACTCTTGAATTTTAAAGAGTCGAAATAGGATGAACGGATCATATTAACCCGAAGGAAAATATAATACAAGCCCAAACGAAAAAATATAAACAACTCTAAATTGAAAACAACGTTCAAACCTATGATTGCGATGGATAAAACCGCAATTTTATACGTGCATGTAAAACAAATTTCTTGGTAGAGGGTCTAAATACAGCACAAACAACATTTTCCAAAAGACCAAAAAGTGAAAAGTATATTTTAACAAAACGCATTTGACTAACAGGTCGAACAACTGATGTTCTTAAACCCTGCTGACTGCCATTGGCGATTGCCAAATAAATTGATCACCAGATGTTACATGGATCTTAATTATAAATTTTAATACCAAACAGAAAACAATAAACTTGCGAAAAGATGGTATATCGCAAACATGAGGTGCAATAAAAATTGTATACACCATATCCGGATTTCGACAATTAATGTCTCTTCAGTGATGTTAGGGATCGAAACGGTATTTGGAAGGCCATATAATTTACCTCAATTTAGGATAGACTCTTGAATTTTAAAGAGTCGAAATAGGATGAACGGATCATATTAACCCGAATGGAAAATATAATACAAGCCCAAACGAAATAATACAAACAACTCTAAATTGAAAACAACGTTCAAACCTATGATTGAGTTGGATAAAAACCGCAATTTTTATACGTGTGCATGTAAAACAAATTTCTTGGTAGAGGGGTCTAAATACAGCACAAACAACATTTTCCAAAAGACCAAAAAGTGAAAAGTATATTTTAACAAAACGCATTTGACTAACAGGTCGAACAACTGATGTTCTTAAACCCTGCTGACTGCCATTGGCGATTGCCAAATGAATTGATCACCAGATGTTACATGGATCTTAATTATTAATTTTAATACCAAACAGAAAACAATAAACTTGCGAAAAGATGGTATATCGCAAACATCAGGTGCAAAAAAAAACATTTATACACCATATCCGGATTTCGACAATTAATGTCTCTTCAGTTATGTTAGGGATCGAAACGGTATTTGGAAGGCCATATAATTTACCTCAATTTAGGATAGACTCTTGAATTTTAAAGAGTCGAAATAGGATGAACGGATCATATTAACCCTAATGGAAAATATAATACAAGCCCAAACGAAAAAATATAACAACTCTCAATTGAAAACAACGTTCAAACCTATGATTGCGTTGGATAAAAACCGCAATTTTTATACGTGTGCATGTAAAACAAATGTCTTGGTAGAGGGGTCTAAATACAGCACAAACAACATTTTCCAAAAGACCAAAAAGTGAAAAGTATATTTTAACAAAACGCATTTGACTAACAGGTCGAACAACTGATGTTCTTAAACCCTGCTGACTGCCATTGGCGATCGCAAATAAATTGATCACCAGATGTTACATGGATCTTAATTATTAATTTTAATACAAAACAGAAAACAATAAACTTGCAAAAAGATGGTATATCGCAAACATGAGGTGCAAAAAAAATTTTAAACACCATATCCGGATTTCGACAATTAATGTCTCTTCAGTGATGTTAGGGATCGAAACGGTATTTGGAAGGCCATATAATTTACCTCAATTTAGGATAGACTCTTGAATTTTAAAGAGTCGAAATAGAATGAACGGATCATATTAACCCGAAGGATATTATATAAACAACTCTAAATTGCAAACAACGTTCAAACCTATGATTGCGTTGGATAAAAACCGCAATTTTTATACGTGTGCATGCAAAACAAATTTCTTGTTAGAGGGGTCTAAATACAGCACAAACAACATTTTCCAAAAGACCAAAAAAGTGAAAAAGTATATTTTAACAAAACGCATTTGACTAACAGGTCGAACAACAAATGTTCTTAAATCCTGCTGACTGCTATTGGCGATTGCCAAATAAACGGATCACAAGGTGTAATAAATGGATCTTAACTATAAATTTAATACCAAACAGAAAACAATAAACTTGCGGCAAAGATGGTATACCGCAAACAAAGGTGCAAAGATTTTTTTTACACCATATCCGGATTTCGACAATTAATGTCTCTTCAGTCATGTTAGGAATCGAAACGGTTATTGGAAGGCCACATAATTTACCTCAATTTAGGATAGATTCTTGAATTTTGAGGAGTCAAAATAGGATGAACGGATCATATAAACCCGAAGGCAAATATAATACTAGCCCAAACGAAAAAATATAAACAAGTCTAAATTGCAAACAACGTTCAAACCTATGATTGCGTTGGATAAAAACCGCAATTTTTATATGTGTGCATGCAAAACAAATTTCTTGTTAGAGGGGTCTAAATACAGCACAAACAACATTTTCCAAAAGACCAAAAAAGTGAAAAAGTATATTTCAACAAAACGCATTTGACTAACAGGTCGAACAACAAATGTTCTTAAATCCTGCTGACTGCCATTGGCGATTGCCAAATAAACGGATCACAAGGTGTAATAAATGTATTTTAACTATAAATTTAATACCAAACAGAAAACAATAAACTTGCGGCAAAGATGGTTTACCGCAAACAAAGGTGCAAATTTATATATATACAAAACGGGTCTAAACATCAGCCCAACAATGTTAGATCTGTAAATTTGCTTTCGCAATTTTTTTTTGTTCTTCCCTCGCCGGGAACATTGTTGGGCTGATGTTTAGACGAGTTGTATATACAGAATGTACACAGCCATGTATCACCATCACTGCTGGTGATCCGATGGATAAATCTGTTGTAGAGTTGTCACTGGTGCAGACGTACTTATATATATATATATGTTTGCCTATGTGTAGTGACAACTGCAAATTATACCTTGTCCATCGGATTTCTTATGATTAAGAAATATCAGGCGTTAGAATATGTATAAAATGTCTAGAAAATGAACCTAACGATGTTAGAGTAGATCTGGTCCTTTACTTCCTCCCCGAGCGGGGCTGGAACCTGTACTTTTTATTTCTAACTTCTACGACAACACCGCCTAGCATTGCGCAGACACTTTATCCCCTCCTCTAACTATTGCACCAATATCACGTTTCTCATGAATGAAATATAGAATCAAAATAAAGGAAAAAAATAAGAAAATGTCCATTTTTTGCACATATTCAGTATGTTTAGAAGAACATAAAAAAACTGTCGAGGAACAGGGGAGGGACGTTTACTTGATATATGTTACAATTCTTCCGATAAAGACAATTTAATTGTAAAAACAGTTTTAAGAGGTAAATTAAAAGGCATTGTGTTTATGCTATTTGATCTAAATAGGGTTTCAATTTTCAAAAGTCATCAAGAAACAAAACTTCTCTTACATTAAAATGTTAACGTTTTATTTCCGTTTTCAAAAGCTCGGAGGCGAAAATCAATATAGAAAATATTAATTTTAGAAGCAAAAGACACAACTGAATAAAATAAAAAAATAAAAACTAAAGAACTAAAGAACGACTGGGTCATAGAATGGGTAAAGAGTTCAGAAAATATTTCAAAATGAAAACAGGCGGTGTTGTCTCGATATCTTCATGCAGTATTTTTACAAGATAACATTGATAAAAAAAATAGGGTGATATGGTATGATTACCAATGAGATAACTATCCACCATGACCAAATGATGAGGATGCATGTAAACACCTACAGGTGTCCGTGCGGTGAATGTACGCCTATGGCAATTAACCAAACCAATAAAAAATCATTAAAGAAAAATTACTGTTCAATTTATGCTTAAAAAAGCAATAAACGAGAAATGATTATGGAAGACACCAACATCTGTTTGAATATGTCCTCTGCGATGGAGACCATCCCTTTTGACTTTAACGTCAGTAGTTCAAAGTTGAATTCATAGCATCAATCGACGGACATAAAATATTGGTAAAAGTTTTGCGTTTAAATAACTTGTTTGAACCATATGCCCAACCAACCAACATCAAACTCAACTTTCATTTGTCCCTTGGACAGAACAGGTTAAAAGTCGTGATCACTGTGACTAATAATACACTGAAACTTGGGGTAACTTTAAAATTAAAGCCATTATCAAGATGAAAACTGCCACAGTCAAAGATGAATTCTACATCGCCGAAGATGTAAATGGATGTCCTCAATATATATCTAGCACTGAAATAAAAATTTCAACTGTAGATGTCCAGAAAACGTAAACTTAAGCTCAGAGGATGTAAATTGTACAGATAAAAATAACTATATAGTCCTGCATGGAAGATATTTAACCCAACATATTTATCCATCCAAAATATGCAGATTTTGAAGCCAAAATGTACTCTTATGAACAGATTTCTTTTAACAAAGAAGTAAATCTTTTGAAATAGATCCATTAAAGAACCAAATTCTGGCCATTTAAAAATTTTATTTAGTTTTCGACGCTATCAATCAAATCATTTTTTTTTCAAAATTTAACACTAAAAGGTACGGGGGAAATCTGCATTCAGAATTTTTTTTTTTTTTTTTGTCAATCTGCTTGACCAGAATATTCTTTTTCATCAGATTGGGGATCCCATACCCCCCTTCTTGAAGTTAAATGGACGTTCCCTTATGACAAAGCTTAAATTCAAGGCCACATTTGGCCTAAAGTGAACCTTATCCAAGCGTGATTTTCATTTTCTAGAACCATGTAGGGAAATTCATCATACAATTTAGCTGTTGCTTACTAGAAACATGTTCATAGTGTGGGGTCTTATTTTTTGTAATGGTAACCTTTTTTTTTTTTTTTTTCGTTTTAGTACTTGCGTTATAAATCCATCGTACTGTCGAGGAGGGGCCTCGGTGACCAAGTGGTCTAAGTAGTTCTACTACTGTAATCACTAGCCAGTCAACGCAGAGGTTGTGAGTTCGAACCCCGCCCGTGCGGGTGCACTCGACTCTAATCTTAATTTATAAGGATTGTCAGTTTATCTATCGAAGGTCGGTGGTTTTCTCCGGGCACCCCGGCTTCCTCCACTAATAAAAACTGGCCGCCACGAAATAGCCCAAAAGTGGCGTTAAAACACCAGCAATCAATCAGTCAATACTGTCAAGGAATAACACCACTTATGCATAGCTCCGTTAACGTTGCTCAGTGTGTTTAATTCTGCAACTTCAAGCATTCATCGCTATGTTGTCTTAAGTTTAAACAAAGGGACATTAATTCCATGTCAGAACTAGACCTTATCCTGACTTTTAGTGAAACATTCAACATGACTTAGTATATATTAGAGCGCACTGGTTCCCGAATGCTTGGTAGAACAAAGACAGGTTCTTTTGATCTGATCAACAGGGCAAATATACTCTCATATATTTAATACATTTTGTGTACATCTGTTACATATTATACAGGTAGTTATTCAAAAGGAGAATTTAACAAGATTTCTACACTGATCCGAAGTCCGTTAGCTTTCATGAGATATAAACATTGTCTAAATAATTTACTTATTGAACATATTACAGATATGCATAGTAACTACGTTGCTTAAAATATGTACTTTTTTTCTTTCTAATCGTTTCCGAATTACAGGTTATATAGTACTTGAAGAGTGATTTCCTATTTTAATTTTAATGCATCTTCTTTTTAATGCATCAATTAATTTTAATGCATCTTCTTTTGAATGCATCAATTACTGCTTTGATTATTTTTAACCATATCCGTGTCAAGGGCCACTTTTGGGCCATATTTTTCTCACAAGTTCTTTTAAGTACAATTTGTTAGTTTTCTTACTCTTTTGTATGTTATAATAGGCTTGAGATCCAATTAACCTAGGAAAAACAAAGGTGTCGGGGGTAAATTTTTGATAGTCCCTGATGAATACAATTACTTCATGTTAAGACTAATGACAAAGTCTATATAGAACTTGACATATCATGTTGACACCTACAAATTGTTGGAAACCGCATGGTATCTACATAGAATAATGTTTATTTTAGTGTTGTTCGTAGCCATATCGTTCACGAATAAACCAAATTGCATTCATTCGTCCTGACAATACACAAGATGTGCATAATGCACGTCAAGCAAGCATTATTATATGACGTCCTTCTTTCCCTGTCTTAACAATATCATATTATAATTCCATAAGATCATTGCCGCACGTGATTGACGTCACAATTAAAATTCTAAACAACGCAGAAGATTAAAATGGACATTGGTGTTTGTGTTGCTCGCTAGGAAATATTAAGAATAAAAAAAAATAATGCTTTGATTATTTTCAACCATATCTGTGTCATGGGCTACTTTTGGGCAATTGTTTTTTTTCCTCTGATGTTAAGAACTGTACTATGACGTAACGCTATTGTCCGTGCTTCTTTGAAATGTACAAAGAGTGCCAAATTCTTTAAATATTGAATTATTTTGGAAAAAAGCGTATACTATATACGCAGCAGATAGATAGTTAATCAATGAGATAATATATTTTTCTGATAAATGAAATTATGCTATATGTCTCTTATACATTTTTTCTTCTCTCAAACTCAAATTTAGCTATCATGATTTAGTTTGCTTTCATTAATTGTCTATCTTTTATTTTATTTTTCAAGTCAGGACTTTTTTGTCAGTTGTTGAATGTTGTGGACATAAGTTTTTAAGTTACCCTTGAATTTCTCGGAGCACATTTTAAACTGGTTTCAAAATATATTTCTTTCAAAAATAGACAGGAACATTTTTTTCTAAATGGTGGGTTAAATGCATATTTATGACGGGAAAATGATACATGAGATTTGAAAATTTACCAAACTTTGTACAAGAACGACGCACTGGGTCGGTTTATTTAACGTGCTAGTCCACAGGTAAGTCTAATAAACTCATCATAGATACCAGGATTGAAATTTTGTATTTGCGCCAGACGCGCATTTCGTCTACAAAAGACTCATCAGTGACGCTCGAATAAAAAAATGTTAAAAATGCCAAATAAAGTTCGAAGTTGAAGAGTTCCTAATCTAACACATTATTCTGACACCTGGCAGACCAGATTTTCTTTTACACCTAAATACAACGTGATTAGCGGAAAATCAGCAAATACTAATTTTCAATTTATAGGTTTGATCAGGCACAGGTCTTAAATCCACGATCTCGTTTCCAAAAAAAAAGTCTATAACTTTCAGAATAAATCTTGGTAAAACTTAACAATTTATTTTTTTGTGGGAGATGCATGCAGCGGTGGAGCAATATCTGCTTCCTTTTTTTTTTTTTTTTTTTTTTTGGTAGGGGTTTTGTTACTCAGTCTTCAGTTTTTATGTTGTTTTGTGTAGACTCGTTCTTTGTCTTTGTCGTTTTAATAAATTTCAGTACTCGGGGTATATTGCCGTTGTCATGGGTAGCCTTTTCGTGGGGTGTTACATGCGGAACGATTTTCTTCGTGCCCTTTCGCAATATGCAAACATTCGAATGTGTCCCTATCGGCCTTATAAAATCACAATAGCCGCCTTTCGAACGTGTCTTATAGTATTCTTCTGTTACCTATTCTAACATCGGACTTGGACTTCTTTTTACTTTGCGTATTGCTGTGTGTTTGTTTATTCCACATTGGCTAGATGTATAGCGGGGTTAAGATCTCACTAAACATGTTACACCCGCCGCATTTTTGCGCCTGTCCCAAGTCAGAATTCTCTTGCCTTTGTTAGTCTTGTATGTTTTTTTTCTTCTTCTAATTTTGGTTCATTTATATGTTTCGGAGATTAGTGTATATTTGATGAACTAGTATACAAACATAATATTTAGGGGCAAGTTAAAGCCCACTTGTGGGATATCCTCGCTGTGTTGAAGACCAATTGGTGGCCTTATGCTGTTTTCTGCTCTTTGGACGGGTTATTGTCTCTTTGACACATTACCCATTTTCATTCTAAATCTTGAGTTCTAAAGGAGTATGTTCGGTAAGGGCCATATTTGGCCCCGATTATAAAGTTCAATGTTACAAGATAAAAAATGTTTTAAGTTGACTTAAAGACATGTGAGAAAGTTAAATAGAACTATTTGTGTCAAAGTTTTATTCTATAGCGTTGATTTTTACATCCCAAAAAGGTCAAGATAAGAGATTTTGGCGACATTTGACAAAATCAGCCGGATTTCAACCTAATTCAGAATTAGAAAACATAGAGCGCAGGCGTCGACAAACTAGATATTCAAGTTAAAACATGTGAAATGTCATTACAAACATTATTTTAAAAGATCTTTTTGTCGACCTATGCGCTCTATGTTTCCTGTCCAATAATCGATGGAAATTTACCCATTTTCATTGATTTTTCCGTGAAAAATCAAAATGAGTACTATTTGTGACGTCATGAATAAAACGCAGGTACGTAAATTTTCGACAAAAAGGCTTATTTCCTATCTAGTCACTGTATTAGCTATGATTCATTGTGATATTGGTCAATAAATCCTACTTTGAAATTTAAGCTAAAAAACGGGGCCATTTCAGGGCCTTATCGAACCTACTCCTTTTCCAATGAGAATCGAAACAATTCAATAATGTCATGCTCTATGCTTATTTTAATATTGATAGACATTATATTTGTCAATATCTAAATGGTCGGAGTCAGAATTATTTCATGAACAATCAATCAATTACAACCTAAGGTCATCTTTGCTCTTCATCCGAACCGCAACAAATAAAATTATGCGTGATGTTTAAACTCTATACAGTGTCCATAAAGGACCTACATGTTGTATTTATTATATATTTGATCTCGTTCTGAACATTTATGAAATATTTGTGACTGGACGTAAAGAAAACAACAATCAATTACAGCGAAATTAAAAGTTATATGCAGTAATATAATGTTTTAGAAAAAAGTTTGTATAACACTAAAACAAATATGCAAATAACAATCACTACCTAAACAAATATAAAACGAAATGAAATACTAAAATTAAACGCGCATTATATAACGTCCAACACATGCATTTCTTCTTTAGTATGGCGGATAATTATTTCGACAGGAAATCTCAATTGCTGACAGTCAAGTTGTGGCGTTTGTTTGAGATGTATTATTTATTTTCAGGAAATGAGTGTCAACCGCTAACTTTAGAAAGTTCTGTTATTGGAAGTTTAATGTTTACAGATGATTTATGAGGGGCCTAATGGGGGGGTCTCACCACGATTCATGAGTTGATTTTTTTGTCAATCACGATTCACAGAAAATAAATTTCCATGATCACGGATCACGAAAATATAAAAAGAGTATAAATCTGTAGAAAAACGGATCACGATAGCGAAAATGCGCCGATCACGAAGAACGAAAATAATCCATCAGGTCCCTCATTTATTAATAATGTCAGAATCAAAAGAAGGTCTTCAGGAAAGCTTAGATAAATTTTCTTCTTACTGTGATAAATGGCAACTCACTGTTAATTGTAAAAAGACGCAAAATATAACATTTAATTACAAGCACACTGTTTTAGAATCAGTAAATGAATTTAAGTTCTTAGGCAACTTGCTCTCACAAAATGGAAACTTATTGTCATCTGCTGAAGCACTTTCGAAAAAAGCTCTTAAAGTTATGTACTCTATCAAAAGCTGTACAAGTGATCTGAACGAATTACCTGCAAATTTATCTGTTCATTTATTTAATTCTTTGGTGCGTCCTATTCTTACATATAATTGTGAAATTTGGTATATGGATGTGTACAAATTATACTATAATGCAATTGCTAGAGCCAGAAAAAATAATTCTCCTTTGGATAAACTCAGTTTTATAGATAAGAGTCCTCCTGAAAAAATTCACAATAAGTTTTGTAAATTTACACTTGGAATAAAGAAATGTGCTAGTAATATTGCCTCTAGATCTGAATTAGGAAGATTCCCCCTGTATTGTTTCATTGCCACACAGTCACCTTTATATGAAGACCGACTTTTGAGTAAAAACTCATCTGATTTACTTAAAGAGTGTAACTCTCTTTCAAAGTCACTTCATGATCAAGGTATATACTCATGGTACTTATATGTAAATCATATTAGGTTCGACAATAATATAAGAAAACCCAAAGATGAAACTAAAATCAAGAGACTGTAAGAATTTCAGTAAAAAAATATTATAAAAATGAATTTCAGCAAAGATATACAGAAATATATGACAATAAGATATCATTTCTTGACCAGAATAGCAAACTTCTTTTGTTTAAGCATATAAAAATTGAATATAAACAAGAAATTTATTTGACATACCCTAATCTTGATACAACAAAACTTGTATGCAAATTTAGAATTAGTGATCATTCCCTCGCCATTGAAACTGGAAGATATAAAAATATTCCACGCCCTCAAGGACTTTGTAATAAGTGCAAAGTTCTGGATGATGGATCCCATTTCTTTTTATTATGTAAAATAAATGATGATTTAAGACATGTCTTTTTAAATGATTTAAAAACTCAATACAAAGATTTTTCTGATAATAAAATGAAATATATCCTAAATCCAACCACTAGTCAGCAAGTGAAATCTTTAGGTTTCTTTATTAAACAGTCTATGGAACTGAGGACAGGGAGCACTTGAGGTAATTTGTTGTGTTTAATGTTTTGTTTTATTTTATGTAAATGTCATCATTATATTGTTGTTATTACATGTAATTGTTATGCCTTTGACCCTCTTATGGGTGTAATTTGTGCTTAATAAAAATTAATTATCGGAACTCCCAGCCTGTTTATTCTAATCAGCAACAAGCCTAGCTTTAACATTCCAATCCTGTTTGTTAAATTACATTTGATTATTTCAACAACGCGCCTTTTCGATCTGCGGTTAAGACTGGTGAACTTTAACATATTTCAAAGTTGTATAAAATACGTTGCTTTAAAATACTACACAATAAAATTGCAGTGAAACCTAAAATGATGTACTCGAGAGTACGGATAGCATACTGCAATAAAGTTATAATATACAAATCTACAAAAGTTACGTGCATGAAAATTGTTTTCCTTTTTGTTTATAAAACTTGAGGAAGTCATAACATACATGTATGCACATGTTTATATAATCTTTGCTCTTTTTGGTTGTCAAATCATTAATAAAAAGAATAACATTACAGAAAAGAGGGATGGACAGGTGGTGCCTGGTTTCAACTTCCTTACCCCCGTTAATTACTCGCATACGAAAATCGGTCAAAACATTTTCCCCAGAATATCTCAATTTTTACTCCCCCTCTTCCCCCAGTTCCCAATCCCTTGACTCCCACTTCCCTCCCCTAACTCCCGCTTCCCGCCCCTCATTCCCATGTTCCTTTACCTTTGTCCGCCTCTCAGAAAATAACGGGTGATGTAGGATCGCTTCCTCTTTAATGAATACATGTATGTGTTCACCATATGTATCTTAAGGTGTGTGTTCCCTAGAGAATTATTTACTTAACTGTAACTTTTATAATGTGTTCTAAGTGTAATATTTATATGTTCACCTACAGAACACTTCAATGTTCCAAAGTGGAACATTTCACTTAAAGACAATTTAATTATGTGTTCCCTAAAGGAACATTTCAATGTTTCTCAGAGAAACATTTTATTTAATGGTAACTTTTGATGTGTTTACCTAGATGCACATTAATATATGTGTTCCTCACAATATTGTTTCACTAAATGGTGATGTTATTACGTGTTCCCCATGGAATATTTCACTAAATGATGACTTTTATCATGTGTACCAAGGAGATACATTGCAATGTTCTGCAATGAAACATTGGTAAATATTATGTGTTCCCAAGGAGAATATACAAGAAATAGTTACTTTAATCATCTGTTCCCTAAAATTAAGGAAGTATCTCCCTTATGCAAAGCTCTGATTCCTTGCCCGGTTTTGGCTATACTTTTTTGTCCTTTTTGGTTTATAGCTCTTCATCCTTTTAATAAGGTTTGGATTTTCAAATAGTTTGGCCTCGAGCATCACTGAAGAGACATTGATTGTCGGAATGCGCATCTGTTGCAGAAAAAATGGTACCGTTTATGTTATTAAATGTTCCCTAAAGTTCCCTAAAGGATCATTTCAAGGTTTAGCTAGCTATAAAACAAGGTTTAATCCACCATTTTCTACAGAAGAAAATGCCTGTACCAAGTCAGGAATAAGACAGTTGTTATTCAGTCGTTTGATGTGTTTGAGCTTTTGCCATTTGATTAGGGACTTTCCGTTTTAAATTTTCCACGGAGTTCGATACTTTTGTTATTCTAATTCTTTTTTTCGATGTTCCCCAGAGAATATTTCACAAAATGATAACTTTATTATGTGGTCCAAGCGGAACATTTCACATTGTGATAATTTTATCATGTGTTACCCAGGGATCCATTACAAGTTTCCTCAGAGGAGCATTTCGCTATTCTACCAAATGATCACTGTTATCATGTGTTCCCAATGGGAATATTTCAATGATCTCGAGGGGAACACGTTGCTATATATCATATTTGTTTTTCGTTCATATTTAAACATAAGTCAGGCCGTTTGTTTTCTCGTTTGAATTGTTTTACATATCATTTCGAGGCTTTGTAGCTGACTGTGCAGTATGGGCTTTGTTCATTATTGAAGGCCGTACGGTGACCTATAGTTATTAATTTTTGTGTCACTTGTCTGTTGTGAAGAGTTGTCTCATTGGTAATAATACCACATCTTCTTTTTTATAATTTTGTTTTATTACGCTAGCAAAAATTTAATGCACTACTCGACGGTTCCCAAGCGGATCATATAGAGTGGCCTTCATCTATAGATACATGGTTAGGAATCTGACATGCTACTGTAATATTTTCAAAAATACACACATGCAGCTGTGATAATACTCATTTGATTAAAACTAAATACATATTTTTCTTAAAAATTCCAAGTTTAGATAAAGATGATCGAATCTTAATGTCTTTATTTAGACTGATTTAATTCCATGTTTGTACAATTATTAGTGCAATCAGGGAGAATCCAGGATATGTGAAAAAGGGGGTGTAAATCCCGAAAAGGCAATTCATACTGGCGAGCGGAGCTTGGCGAAAGAACATTTTATCCTTAAAATACATATAATTGTGAGAACCATGAGATTTTTTTCTTGGTCGATGAAAGGAGGTGGGAGTGTACATCCTGCACGCCATATCATAGATCACCACTGGCAATGACAAGTCTCGATGATTCTATGATTTAGTGGTAAAAAATATGATATGGTTATAATCCGTTGGAATCTTCATAAATACAGTTTAAATATTGTTTAACATTTTTAGTAAGACTAGAACACACCCACGTCATCGTGGTTCCGTCCTTGAATCAAAGTACCTATATATATGCTTATTTTTAGGCTGGACTTTTAGTATACATATTGACATCTAATAAAACCATGCTGATCGTAAGGTGCACAGTTATCTCTGCTTATCTCTGCTTTCAAAATCTTTCTGTTTGAACCCGTCTTGGTTTTCTTACAACAATAAACTTACTATAAACTAAGTTTAACTTTTCAACTAATGAACCAAAATTAATAGTGGTATTGAGGTGGAAGAGGACAGACTTGCATCATATCTTATTTTAGGGAACTATTTATCCAGTTTGAGTAATTTCCCTTTGCACAGAAAATATTATGGATGAAATTAAACTGTGTTTGATTTCAACATAAATTAAATATATATAGGGTTCTTTCAAATGCTGAATCTAAACCTGTATTTAAATATTAGATTTTTGGGCCCAGTTTTCAAGTTGGTCCAAATCAGGGTCCAAAATTAAACTTTGTTTGATTCAACAAAAATTGAATTTATGGGGTTCTTTGAAATGCTGAATCTAACCATGTATTGAGAGATTTTGGATTGTGGGCTCCTTTATCAAATTGGTCCACATTGAGGTCCAAAGAGCCCTAAATTAAACTTTTGTCTGATTTCATCAAAAATTGAATTCTTGAGGTTCTTTGATATGCTGATTCTAATATGTACTTAGATTTTGTATATTGGACCATAATAGGTAAATGTCCAATTTCAAATATTTAAGTTCTTTGACCACATTCATTTTGTGTCACAAACCTATGCTGTGTCAAATATTCAATCACAATCCAAATTCATTGCTGTTTTAAGCTTAAATGTAGTGTCCATACTTGCTCAACTGTTCAGGGTTCGAATCTGCAGGAAAATCCGGTTTGCTGTCACTCTGACAGCCTCTTGTTTAATTAAATTAACTTTAGCACACATTCGGATTAACTGTTACAATTAATATAAGATGCTGTTTGGTGTGACCAAGTATCGAATGCCGCCCTTAAGTGAATATAAAAGTACGTTAATGTTGACATGCGGTAGAGTAGAGTATTTATTGCGAATTGATATGTATCTGCTTGACCTTGTAATTTATTCATTTGATTTTGATCCATATTTTAAAACAAGTACGTGTACCCGTGTTTTTAGAATGACTTGTGTCCTTAATATTTATGAAGATTATTTGTACCAATGTACAAGACAATCCATGCACTTATACATGTATTACTGTATCCCATAATCTAAGTTGTATTATGAGAATCAATAACATTATAAGATATCATAATATGTGAATTAATATTATGCAATCCAAAAATTTTGGAAATGCATAATAATGCATGAAATATAAAAATCGAACATATCGTGATAACGATTTTATTGTAATATATTTTTATTTGGATAGATATTCGAAGAATTGTCTTTGGTTTTCTATTCTTCTGTAATGTGTACTGTTTTAAGGTTTTTTTTTTTTTTCTTTTTAGCCATGACGTAGTCAGTTTATTTTCGACTTATGGGTTTTTATGTCCCCTGGGTATCCTTTTCCTCTCATTTAGTTATGATTTTTTCAATTAGGTAAATATACAGCAGAAGAAACCTTTTTTTAAAGTAAAGAAAATGACGGGTAAATGGTTTATTTCCAAAGAATTGTTACACAATTTAAAACATAATTATGTCACAGTTAAGAAGATAATGCAAATGTTTTACAAAACGCCGGTGTTTATCTTATAAGACAAAAATGATAGATATGTCTACCGAAACAAAAAATATTCCAATAAAATCGTTATCACGATGTGTTCGATTTTTTAATATTTTGATGCATTATTATGCATTTCCAGAATTATGTGATTGCATAATATTAATTCACACATTATGCTATCTTATAATATTATTGATTCTCATAATATATATTAGATTATGGGATACCATAATATTAATTATGGTGTAATTTAAGGGCATGGATTGTCTTGTATATACGGTTGGTATGTCGCTTTCGGGAACAAATACGTTGTCTTGCACTTTACCAAAGAGAATAAGCCTTCTTTATAACTCTTCGTTCATTATCTTTAGTTTTTCAAAGATGTCCATGAACGAGGTTGAATGGTGTTGAAATCGTCTGTTTTTTCGTTCGGTTCTATATAGTTTCAGGTGAGTATATGTTGACATATCCGTCCAGTTTCTCAGTCTTTATACGGTAAATTTCTAAGAAGTGTTTTGTAGACTTTGTTGAAGACCGTACTTTGACCTATAATGGTTTACTTTTATAGATTGTAACTTGGATGGAGAGTTGTCTCATTGGCACTCATACAACATCTTCTTATATCTATTTTGTTATGTTATTTTTTGGTCGTTTTTAGTGCTTTTCGACAGTATTGTCACTTTTCTTGGATGATTTTTATTTGTCCCTTTTGTATTTACAGCCTATTTTGAATGAACAAATTGGTGCGTTGCTCAGTTTTGAAATTAATGAACTTATATAATAGAATCGAGAAGCGCAACGATAGAGTATGGTTATGAATTGTGGTATGTTGTAGATGATAGGTGACTTTCACAGACTCTGGAAGTAATGGTATTTTTTATAGTACTTTTTGAACGCGACATTTATGTAATATACTTTGATAGTTATGCCTAGGTCACATATTCACGGATATGACGCCGGATTAGCTACGGATACGATCCGGCATCATTCGTGGCAATCTGTATTGGTCCGTAGATTTCCGTATCGTAGCCGTAGTCATACGTAGTAGTATTTGTATATCCGTGACAAGTTTTGAACATGCACAAAATTTGACCACGGACCAAACAACCGTAGTATATCCTTACTAAACCGTATCAGAACGTACTGATCCGTTTTAGTCCCTATTAAAACCGTATTATTCCGTTCTTATTCGTAGTCCCGGAGGATTTCTACGGTTAGTTCCGGTGAACTACGTACTAGTACGGTTACACCACGTATTTGTTAAGGATAGAATACGGTTTGTTACGAATTTGTCACGGAACGGCACGATCTCATTACGTTGCATTACGGATAGCTAGGGATCAGCCAGGGTTCTCAAAGTCTTTTACGGTTTACTACATTACAACATGACAAAATACGGAATATTAAGGTCCACGACAAACTGACATCAGGATTCTGTATAAATACTCCATTATCCAACATGATAAACAACCAACAGCTGATGCTTGCAAATAATTGACTGGAATTGGATATTAATATGGCACAAACTGCCAAGGCGGTGGTCGAGCTATTTGATGACAGACGTAGAGGTGACCGCTGGCAGGGGAGATGTTTGTCTGTGTCATGACAGAATAAAAAAAACGTCCTTTAGGAGTGTCGAGCTTTGAACTTTGTGTTATTCCTTATTTCTATTTACGTATGCCTCATTGCTGAAGATAAATACTTAATTGGAATATGCATAATATAATACACACACATATAATTTATAGCTATAATTAAGTACCACACAAGTACTATAATGTCAATGATATGCAAATGACTACATTTTCTTATGATCCACAACTAAATGCGAAAATATTAAATAAATAATTTAATAAACCAAAACAAAAAATCATCGATTCACTGCCATGAAGAGATGATAAATTACAAAGACAACTCTCCATCCAAATAACAATTTATTAATTAGAAATGACTAACGGTTTAGAAAATGTTGCGGTTCGTACTATCCCGTATCAGACCGTTCTCATTCGTACTTACCCTTTCTTCTAAAGTAGCAAACCGCTGTTTATCCGCAGTACATACACCCCGATACGTGTCGTTTCGTATTAAACCGTGTCATGTCCGTATTAAACCGTGTCGTACCGTAAGAATCCGTATCACTCATGTCGCCAAATGACCCCTTTCCTGCATAACCCGTGGTAAATACGTCAAAACCCGTAGTCACAACGTGGTGCAACCGTATCGGATCCGTATCGGACTACGGAAACTGCATTTCCGGGATCATCCGTGAGATTTATTCCGTAGTGGAACCGGCGAGGTGATCCGTGAATGTGTGACCTAGGCATAACATTCATATATGGAAATTGATGTTATAAAGGTGCATGATTGTTTTGGATTAAAGGGGAATACTGTAGATCAATTCAATAGGACGTCATATATCATATATAAATTCACTCGTTTAAACTTTAACTGTAGAAAGACATTTCCCTTGATAGCAAGACAAAAACACAGTAATGTCATATGAACCCGACTTTGTACTAGTCTGACACACTGAGCAGGTTTTCAGTTGTGCTAGTTCGCAAAGTATCAGTCTGCAATAAGACATGTCGTCCTACCCGGACATATTATTGTGAATCCGGAGCAATCAATCAATACTCTCAATCTTAAGTTGAGAAAAGAAAGAGGACATACACTTTTCAAGTCTTACATTTGATCCGACAGGGATCAAAACTCTACTTCCCGCACTTCAGGTGAGCGCGCTATCACCAACGTGGCGGTACCATCATAGCATATATACAGTTGCATATATAGTACTCTGCTAATAGAAAATACTTTAAATAAGGGCATGAGTTTGAACTGTAACAGTGTGTTTATTTTTCTTTGTGTAACAATACATAGGAGATTTAAAAAAAGATGCAATACTTAGTAAACTGTACGGTATATCTTGATTTGTTGGTTTTTATGTATTTTATGTGTTATTGGTTTAATTTTATAAACATTGAAAGAATACTTCTGAATTCGGAAAATAAGGAATACAGGTGTTTCCCCCACAGTTTAGTTTTAGAATATTAGGTAAGATAATAGAACAATTGTCAGACCTTTATGCAATGTTTTTCGTAGTTTTTATATTATATTCTATCGGATGAATCAAATTATGTATCATTCAAGGCGATTAACATGTACTAATTGACACTCTTTTTCTCCTTGGGTGTTCAGACCTCTATAATGTAAATATTTAGTGTATTTATTTATTTTATTCTGTATTATATTTTGTCTTATTTGATATAATGCTATGCAAAGGCAGTCAATGTATAAATTTAGATTTATAAAATGAAATAAAATATTTTGTTAAAAGTAAACAGGTTATATAAAAAATAAAGTCTATTATATATGTCTTTAAATTGAATTAAGTCATCATCCACATTTCATACTTATATTGACAGATTGCACTCAGATATTAAGCTACGTTGTGCATTTATTTCAACAAGAAATTAAAATTATGAGTTTATTCTGTTATGTGTATAAATTTATATATCAAACGTAAATTATGTCATCTGTTTCTTATCAATTCTATAGTTTAATCTTTACATCTTTTTTTTCTGTTGTATAATTGTATATAAATTAAGTTTGTGGTTCTCGTAAATCAGTATAACTTAATTTTGTTTTCCGACGTGTTGTGTAGAGGAACAAAAATCATAGTACTGTTATAAATACTCAGGTTTATCTATTATCAAACATTAGCCGACGTCGAAATAAATATGTATTGGTAATACATCAATATTTATATTATATTTATACTTGCCTTAGTTTTGAGGATATGTTTAAACCAACAGTGATTTTTTTAAATATCTGTCTTGATGTCTCGATTTTGAATCTTAAGATGAAGCATAATTGCTATATACATGTTAGACAACAAAAGGATTTCATTTAAGTTCAAAGGACTATGAATTTGATATTGATAGGAAAAATACGTTGTATGTGTCTATCAAATTATTTACCTTACCCGATATACACAAACAATAATAGTAACATTGACACGTTTGAAATAA
Organism: Mytilus coruscus; assembly: GCA_017311375.1. Lineage (NCBI taxonomy): Eukaryota > Metazoa > Mollusca > Bivalvia > Mytilida > Mytilidae > Mytilus > Mytilus coruscus. The sequence continues at coordinate 91,710,439 of CM029597.1, read as the reverse complement.
GATAATAGATCGCTTGTGTGCAACTGGATTGAAACAATGATAATTACAGGTTATGAACAAATTATTACTTTGGCTAATCGTAGTTGTGAATTTGATCATTAATTTAATTTCGTCAAAATCAAGACATAGAAGCATGCGAAAGAAATGTGTTTTTATACATAATGTGAATATAGCTATTTACAATTTTAAAAGAACACAGAAAGAAATGTACTACGTTTTGATAACCCCTCCCCCTAATAAAACTACTAGTAATGCATTGTAAAAGAGGTCAGCTGACACACTTGTTTTCTACAATGATGCTGACACAATTATTTTTTACAAGACGATTTATTCATTGTTTAAGGAACGATAACAATTTTAACATAGATATGGCATATAAGACGACACGAGTTGTCTTTCTTTTACAAAAGTCTGTACCAGATTATGGACAAGCGTGTCGTAAGCATTTATAAGTAAGACGTGAAAAAAGCGACGATTGTCGGATGACTATAATCAATAGATGATCATATAAATAGCATTTTAAGATGAAAAAAATACGGAACTTGTTAGCAGTGCCCAAAAAATTGTTTTTCGGACTTGTCAAATTTTTATTTTTTCATGCATAATTATGAAATTCAATAATTTTCAAAATTATGGGCTCGCATAATATAACTAGAAATATTATTTAATCTCATAATATTATGGATTTTCATAATACATTCGAAATTAGTCAATTCCATAATATTATGGAGTTCGCTAAGTGCCCCGACTGTTAATCAATATACGGAATTGAAGATTGGCAAACTAATGTGTCCTTAATTTATGTTATGAAGTTTCTATACTTTGTTTTCAATTCATTCAGAATAATTGTTGAAAATTTGGCCGACACAGAATATCTTCCCAATGAATAAATTTTGTGTATGTGTACAGTTTATTGTCTCACATTTGTATTCATGGTTTGCAAATAGGCATTAACAATAATTATGTCGGTTAATATGAAATCCTACGATGATTATTGCTGAAATAAATTCTTTACTTACCAGTGCATTTGCAACATGCTTTACCACACGTGCACTTAAAGGCTAGTTTTTCCACATAACCTCCTAATGATGGACATCTATTAGAAACGGAACAATATCCACCTCGTCTAGCGCATGCAAAATTCGGTTCGCCTGTAAAATGTTATAGCAAATTATACCAGAGATAAATAAATCAAACCCTGTACTTCTACGAAAATCTTTAATAGGTAAAATATTATATTTTTGTTGAATGGATCACTGGTTAAACCAGATAATCAAGATAATGACCAGAAGTAAAACGACGAAAAAAGGAAACAATCCATAAAATCACTTCTTCAAAGAAAAATAGCAATTGAACAACACGAACCCCAAAGTCATATTCTCAAAAAGATAAAATAGATTCTCAATGTACTATGTACTAAACATTTGTGTTGAAGAACATTTTGATACAATAATGTGTTAGTGTTTCGTAAACATAGGATGAAAACAAACTGTTAATCTCAATTTTAATTGATTGGTATTTGAAAAAGAATACTGAGCAACACTTTCCTTTCGATATAATTTCGCTTTTGGCTAAATTTACCTATTTATTCTATTTCAGACCAGAAATAAAACGACTAAACAATCCACAAAACAACTTAACAGAAAAATAACAATTAATTATTTGTAAAATTCTTTATCATTATCAAAAAGTCCTTAACAATAAACACTTACCTTTATACTGATTAATCATTGTTATTGCCACAAACAAAACGAGCAGAGCAGTTTTTCCCATGATAGCTATCTGACAGGTAAATCAGAGAATGCCCGAAACTTTGATGGTTATAGCTCAAACATCTAAATGAGTCTGATCAATGGACCACCACTAAAGAAATTATGTTGCCTTATGCATGGGAGTGTTATTGTTGTGGGTTTTGATTGGTCCATACGTTATTTACAAAACTGTGCACGTTTTTAAGACATTTAGAAAAGATATTTTCATGATTTATATCATGTTACCATGTAGTATTAAAATAAAATTTTATTCACTTTGCAATTCAAAATATTGCAAATAATCAACCTAATATGGTATATTTCAATTCTATTGTATGATATCGCTAATTTATTTATTGTGTGTCTTGCTTGCAAATGTATAATTATGTAATTGGTAATGTATAATTGTTATCCTCTTGTAGCACCTTACATGTGCCTAAGTTGTAATAAATTGTCTTGTCTTGTCTTGTCTTGTCATTAACGAAGGAATTGCATGATGATGATGGATGTTTTAAACGTCCTTGACATCCAAAGGAAAAGGACGTTGTTGTTCTACGCCTTGTGAATCCATAAAAATAGAAATACAACACTACTTTCTGCAGAAAAAATAATTTTTAATAACAACATATTTATGTTTACGATAAAAATCATTTCTTCAACCAGCAGAGTTATCGACAAACAAATTGAGACGGCAGTTCACGACTGCTCTGATGCATTTAATTGACATGAAGCAACACATGAAATACAAGCAATTTCGTTACAATTATTGCATAATAGATTTGAAAACGGTCGAATATATATATATATCAGGCATGGGGCGAATTACATTGCAATGTAATGCATTATATTACAATTACTTGGACAAAACCAGCATTATATTACAATTACAATTACATGTATTTTAGAAAGTAATGCATTAAATTACAATTACTTTACCTAAGTAATGCATTACATTACACATTATATTTTATAAATTTTATTATCAAAAGAAACATATATACTACATTTTATACTACAATCTTGGTAACTATTAAATAGGTATTATAAAAATCCTTTCATTGCCCTATTTGACCAAATGTCGACAGTCAAACAAATGTGATTAGCTTTCCGAAGGTTATCATACTATTTTTGACATACATCCTTGGCCTTAGTCTGTATCAATTTAGATGAGAGATGTTTCTGGCTTGGAATTTGAAATTTTGGGTTAAGATTTTCTATAAAGTTCTTAAACTTTCGACTTTCAGTTGTTGAAAATTGGAGTAAATCACTTCTAGCAATATACTCGAAAAGTTAATCTATAGCTTTGTTTTGCTTTTGGTCATTTAATTGATATTTCTGAATACCAAATGGATTTACAAAGTTTGCCAAGGTTGATTGTTATTCTGGGTCAGGCTTTTATATTTCGAAGTATACATCTCTGTGTTTTCTCAAAAAAAGTAATAACAGAAATGTTGTAAGGAATTTATTCTACCATTATGTTTTTTGATTATATTGTTAACTTAATCTCAATGTTAATTAATTACTTTAAAATCACAAATTCACTTGTCAAAAGCAAGGAATTGATTGCTATACAAACTAATTAGTGTTTTTTGTCAGGTGTCAATTATCAATCATTCAGCTTATTTGTTTCATCTTTAAATACCTATGTATAGGATTTTCAATGACTATAATAGTATATGAAAATGACTGCAAATAAAAAACAATATTATTTTTGTATGTTTATAAAATAAATCTATTTTAATTATTAGTATAAATGTTCTAGTATTAAGGTAAGATGAAGAAAATCATTAGTTTTACAACAGTTCAAATTTACACTAGACATTGATTTGTGTTTCATTTTCCTATTTTCTTAAAGGAAAGAATAAAACAGTAGTAGTTATTATCCCTGAAATTTGTAGAAATATATAGCACTATCAGACAAGAAGTAATGCTATGTAATGCCATGTAATGCATAAATTACATGCATTTTTGCCAATGTAATGCATTACATTACAATTACATGTAATGCAACAAATTTGGGCATTACACATTACATGCATTACTTGGGGAAATGTAATGCATTACAGGGCATTACAATTACAAATTAGCATTACCCCATGTCTGATATATATGTATGAATAACTGAAAGTTGGAGACTACGAGGTTAAGATGGGTCTTGCAGTTGGGAGTACAGTCAGTTATTTCGAAATATTGTTTCTCTTTTGGTTTTCTAGTTTTCCTATTCTGTACGTTATTTTGAAATCATTGCGATCAGAATTGACCTTTCCCTTTTGTTTTCTTATTTTTTTTATCGCAATTTATTTTATTTTAAAAAGAAATTATGTCTTTGCTTATTTATATTAATTGAATCTGTTCAACTGTATTTTTATGAATTACTGTATAGCGGGTTATTTTCGCGGGTGTAAAATTTCGCGATTTAGGGGCAACAAAGTATACGAACAAATTTGGCGGTTTTTATTTTGGCGAATTTTTTATCCCAATTAAATGTTTTGGCGGATAATGAAATGGTTGCTGTTAAAAAGTTGTAAAAATTGACAAACATGGGTCTATTGTTATGGTTAAATGATTGTTTTACCTGCATGACGTTTTATTTATTGATTATATTTTGATACAGTTAATCAATAGAATACCGGAACATGGTTATTTCTCACAGGTGTACAAACTTCTTGTAAATGTTACGATTGATTAGTTACAAAATTGACCGGACCTTTGATGAACTAATTAGATTATAAAATTATCATGAGTGACTTGCAACTCTTATATAATTTGACACTAATTAATAAGGATGAAATACCTGACAGCGTACCTTACACTCTTATAATATTATTTATTTTATTATGTAACTAATAAACTAATTAACACCTGACAGCCAGTGAACAATGGCCTTTTGCATTTATGTTGTTTGAATTAACATAATGCAACGTAAACGGGTTTTCGTGTGTAAACTGATTTTCCTTTTTATAATTTGTCTCATGACATTTTACCCCGCTAGCTCAGCCGTTTAAGTTTCTGGTAGAGAGGGTTCGGCCTGTGCTTTCGCTCCAGGACTTCGGACAGCATACTGACAATACAAAGAAACAATAAATTCAATAAATGACAGGTATAAGAAACCTAGAAAGGACCAGAGATGACGATTTTGACAAGCAATGCATTTGCTCATAAAACAACCAAGATTCATAAAACAGTTTCATATTTAATAGTCTAGACAATAAATACATAAATATCGCGGTATCTCCATGTGAAAATTTATCCTTAAATTCTTAAGAATTTCAATACATTTTCGAACCTCCCCTTTTAGGATAAAACGATGCATTTGCGGTGAAAAATACCAATAAAAAGTTAACCAATTCTAGGAAAGATTTGGCCTTAGTGCTATCTAATTGAATAAAATAATAAGATACTAGAATTTTAGAGGTGCCCGTTTACTTAAAATATGAAGAGCTGTACACTAGTTATCCCCAACAAAAACTTACCTCAATCAATCAAGTTCGTGACGTCCCACCTTCCGAGATAAAATAAATATACCCACCGGTTTCCACCGACTTTGTTAGACTAGAACATGAACCTCGTAATTCCATGTACTAGGGAACAAAATCAATCCAGTGAAAAAAAAACATCGCATTAAATCTATTCCCGTTTAATTTTCGGTCCAACCAGAGCAATGTCTGAAACACATTTTTCAATATCATTGACAGTTCAAGACCTTAAATAAAACATGCGACAATACAAAATTCCATTTCAGGGTAAGGCACGAACAATTCCGAAGATTGACAACAGTTACTCTAAAATATCCCTCGGATTAACCATCTTTCTAAATATCGCTATCAAAATGAACCCCATCTCTTTATAAACCCAAAATCATAAAATATCTAGCTAGTGTACAATTCCTTTTATTTTTTTTGGAACGGAAACGTAAATTAAAATTTAGAAATGTTTAACTCTAAAACCGAAAATAAATATCAAATGTAAAGAAAGAAATATTTAAGTCAAACATGGAAATACGAATAAAATGAAATTTAAAGTACGACTTACCAGTACGAAAGTTTTCCCCAATCTAAAGAAATATTGTCCAGACGAGGTTTAAATATCCAAGTCTGGACATTGAGTCTCAAGCACGAGAAAAACGATCCCCGCGAAAAGTGAACGGACAAACAAGTTATATATATATAATATCTAAAAATAGAAAAAGGGGAATTTACGATGACCCATAAACGTTACAATAAACCGTTATTCACAGATGATATCGGATATGTCGTAACTACAATACCCTTCCCTTTTCACGAATGTGACCTACCGAATTAGACTATTTACCGGATTTGTAATAACATAAGCAACACGACGGGTGCCACATGTGGAGCAGGATCTGCTTACCCTTCCGGAGCACCTGAGATCACCCCCAGTTTTTGGTGGGGTTCGTGTTGCTTACTCTTTAGTTTTCTATGTTGTGTCTTCTGTACTATTATTTTTCTGTTTGTCTTTTTATTTTTAGCCATGGCGTTATCAGTTTATTTTCAATCTATGAGTTTGACTGTCCCTCTGGTATCTTTCGTCCCTCTTTTATTGATCCGTCGAACGGGAAAAATAGATAGTTTACAAAACGCTTTAACTATTAGAAAGTATCGAACGTATGCATAAATTTTCGCGAAATTTATTTTCGTGATTTCCCCTGACCCGCCAAAATAAGCGAAAATAAACCCCCTTGCGAAAATAACCCGCTATACGGTACTATGATTGTAATACACACTGGATAAGCGCTCATGATGGGCTTGTTTAACGTTTCTGACCAGATCTCAAAGGACGGTGAAATTCTAAGAACATGTGGATTCGCATGACAATCGAGGCATGCACAGTGGGAAACAGTTACCATGTCGACGCATCCGGTCGCGCTCCGTTTAAGAGTCCATGTGATACAATCAGAGATTATTGACTGGTTTATATATTAAAAAAGAATTTACAAATTTTGAACATAGTGCTTTGCTGTTTCCTCTTGGTTGTTAAAGAAATCATTCGTTGTTCTCTAATCATCAACAATAATATTCTACAAAACCTAAACTGTTTGATTGAATCTATTAAAGTATAGATTTTATATATCGATTGGACATATACTTTTAATTCTCTCATGCTGTCAGTATCGTGGGTAGTAAGGTCTTCATATCGAGGAGCGTTTAGTTCAGTGATTTTGTCATAGCTTGATTAAGTTGGTCATTGATTAGTTAGGTTACTTCCCAGAACGTTTGCCTCAGTTTTTTCAAATGAGCAAATAATAAGCAAATTACATGTTTGAATCTATATTGTAAGTCAAACGATCTAAATTGAAATTGTTGTTTTTAAGAAATTAACGCAGCACGTCCAAAATATCGAAATTGGTATGATTTGGTTAAGCGATTCACATGGTTCAGTTAAGAGTCTAGAAATTCGTCATGGTTTTGATCAAATGTGTCATGATTTAGATCAAAATTAATACATATTTGTTTCACCTAATATTGATAGTTTGATTGAAGGCGCTTGTGAAAAAAACGAAGTTACACAATTAACCAATTGACTAAGGAGGAAAAAAAGCCTTTTTGACCAAATTTGGTGGGCGTAAACGGAAAACCGTACATTTATATATTTTTGTCCCCCCGCGTAACGCGTCACGGGGGACATGAAAATACCAGGCGTCCGTCCATCCGTCGGTCTGTGCGTTCGTCCGTCCGGTCTCACGTGTACAATTCATGCCAGATTTTATGAAAATTATATCATAGGTTTATATTACCAATGTCTTGGAGGAGTTCGAAAATCAGTGCCGATCAATTATTTTTAAAAGTTACAAAGTAGATCCCTTGGAAACATTATTTTATTGAAAACTGCATTGTTAGCGCTCTCATTTGTACAATCATTGCCAGTTTTTCTTACCTTCATCGTTGGTTTATATCAGCAATGTCTTCGACACTTTCGAAAAGAAATTCTGATCAAATATTGTTAATGAGTTATGCCTCTTGGAAATATAAACTATAATAGAAATCACATTGCATTTGCCCCTGAAGCCTTCGTTTCTCTAAAGATATTAATCATTGTTTTTTAAAAGAACTAAAAAGTGCTTGTTTGTAGTTATTGCCCTTGTACCTTGGATAGATAAAATATGTGCAACGCAAGGGTCTTTTGAACTCTGTTCTTTATTACTTTTGGTGTGTTCCTACGATATAATTTATATAGCCACTCTCCTTTTAAATGGCATTCGATATAATAGATTACAAACACAGAAAGCATTGCTTCTGTTTCACATAGACTTTTTTCTCCATATGTCCATGATGGTCTCTGCCGGGGATAATTATCGTGAGAGGCGTCACTAGTCAAATGATTAAAGACGTCTACTTAGAGTTGCAAAACGTACCAGCTAGTAAAAAAAAAATCTTCGTTTTACATTTTTTTTCTAGCAAACTATACATCTATTGTTTAAATTTGAACCAGACTATGCCTATAATGATTAAAAGGAGATTGGGGTTTAGGGGAGTATACGCCACTGATACAGTAACCCAACTACAAAACTAACTACACGATATCGAGAGGGCACCATACAGTCTTCATTCCTCCACGGAACAAAATGTTAACATGGACAACAGTTTAAACTTATTTCTTTAATAACCTATAAGTGAAATTAATATGGAAATTACTTTCAAAGTGTCTACTTTAAATATATGAAAGATCACAATTTCGAATTAGAAATAGGTCCATAGTTTTACGAATGAATAAAAATGATTATGATTTTGTCATTATGTATAAGTGTATTGTGTAGTATCACTTAACCAGTTTAAGCATTTTTCTTTTATGCAATAAAGTTCCGATAATATCAGAAAAGGATCTGTCGGTATTTAGTATGAGAAAATGAACATTATTATATGAGATCGAAAAAAAAAATAATTGAAAAATTCAAAGATACACGTGTTTTTGTGTTTAGTACAAGAAGTACTCTGTACGGCCTTATTCTTGACCCGACTAGACGAGAAATCACAGAGAATAAGAATAATTTCTTTTGAAATGCATTTAATTTAATGTATTACCCTCGTGATCTCTTTATACATGCGTGTTGTATAATAATGATAGCTATAATGATAATATCTTAAATTTACTGTAGACGACTTATTTTCTCGAGCGATGTATTTTTGCGAGTAGAAGATCAACGTGAATAATTGAAACACAGATCTACTCGTATTGGAACAAAACAGCAACGTAAGGAAATGACGACAATAATATTGTCGTCATTCCCTTATGTTGCTGTTTTGTTATATTGTCTCAAAATAGGATAGAATGGGTTAAACACGAAAAAAAGGATCAGCCAAAATATTTTTAACAGTATTTTGATAGTTGTACACAATGTCTGTTTATTTTGATCGTTACACTTCTATCATACATGACAGGAATCACATAACTGAACCATGTCGAGCATGAACTAAACCATGACACTACTGAACCAAACCATGACACCGAATTTTCGGTAATCTTAAATTGTGTACAAATGTAGCTTATTTTGGGAATAATTGACGACAGGTTTATATCATAACGAAATTTGTAATGTAACAGACAGTAAAAAAATCACTTGTCTTTATGCATAAGAAACGAACAACAACTTTTAAATTTTGACATAGATCTACGCAAGCATTATTCTGTGTCAAATTATAACTATATGATAAAAATTTTAATATACTAACATATTAGCCATACACAAAGATACTTACCAGCTTGAATTAATGTTCAGAGGTTCCTTTAGCAAAAAATCCGAATGTTTATATTGTGTTATTTTGTTTGTCATTAAAGAACACTTCAATCCACAATTTTCTACATAAGAATATGCCTGTACCAAGTCAGGAATATGACAGTTGTTGTCCATTCGTTTGATGTGTTTGTGCTTTTGATTTTGCCATTTGATTAGGGACTTTCCGTTTTGAATTTTCCTCGGAGTTCAGTATTTTTGTGATTTAACTTTTTAACACAATCATGTCTAACTTAACCAAACTATGACAAGATCACTGTACTAAACGCTCCTCGATATGACGACCTTACTACTTGTGGAAGAAGTAATTAATGATCGTTAAACATGTATGGTTGTACAAGGAACTTGTAATGAACGATTCAGATGTCAAGATAGATACATGTAAGTTGTTCGCCTTAAGGTAAGTTAACTGGCTTACTTGTCGAAGAGCATAGCGAAATCACAGAACTATATATTTTAATTAGATGGGTTTGCTTAGAACCAATCATAATCGGGTTCCTAATTATTTTACTTTGAACAAGAATATTGACCCAAACAATCGTTCATGCAATTTTATTTAACCTTTGCAGACCATTAATTTTTTGGGTCACTATTCTTCGACAAGTAAGCCAGTTACGATAGATTTGAATTTTATTCATAGAGTAAGTAAACCCAAAACTTAAAAACTACAAAAACAAATGTCAAGTTCAGTTTTATAAATTAAATTAACCAAATTGCAATTTTAAGTCAAAACAACAATACCCATCTCCCGACCAAAAAAATGTAGTATTATCCACACCAGTGTAGCGGGACAAAATAAAAAAATGAAGTCTTTTTTTAAGTAATTCCTGACTAAAGTTGAAAAAATTTGTCGGAGCCTTTAATTTCTTGCTAAGAGGTATGCGTTTTGTTAATTGTTAAAGGACGTACGTAATAAATTAAATGCATTTCAAGTTGTACACAATGTCTGTTAAATTCTAGATATTATCATTATAGCTTTCATAATTATAGAACACGCATGTATAAAGAGATCACGAGGGTAATATATTAAATCAAATGCATTTCAATAGCAATTTTCTTTAAAAGTAGTTTTATTCGGAATACAAAAGGACACAAGAAAGCACATAGTAATGTACAATTAGTAAATGTAGTTTGATTTCCAATGAGACAACTATCCACCCGAGACCAAATGACGTAAATGTGAATTTAATATATTATCCTCGTGATCTCTTTATACATGCGTGTTCTATAATTATGATAGCTATAATGATAATATCTTGAATTTAACAGACATTGTGTACAACTTGAAATGCATTTTATTTAATATATTATCCTCGTGATCTCTTTATACATGCGTGTTCTATAATTATGATAGCTATAATGATAATATCTTGAATTTAACAGACATTGTGTACAACTTGAAATGCATTTTATTTAATATATTATCCTCGTGATCTCTTTATACATGCGTGTTCTATAATTATGATAGCTATAATGATAATATCTTGAATTTAACAGACATTGTGTACAACTATGTTACTGTACTAAACGCTCCTCTGTATGACGACCTTACTACTTGTGAGTATAATACAAATACTTCCTCGAACTTGTTTTGTTTACATCTGTTGATGAATTTTAAACCAATAAAATGCATTGTACTATTAAACATATCTTCCTTGTCTGACAATATGTCAAGTTATATGTTTAATAATTATTGATAATTTTATAACCGAACGGTCATTTACTAATGACATTAACGGTACTAAATAAACACTTCGACAATGTATGTCACTTCAGTGATACTCGAGTCAAAAACATTTGAATATCAAAAACCTTAAACAAGAGATAAAAACCTTATAAAAAGGGCCTAAAATCTATCCACATTCGGATAAGGAATCAGAGCTTTGCATGAGGGAGACATGTTCATTAATTCAGAATAATTTACCTATAAAACACAGCAAATGTCATGAAAACAATGTGTGTTTTTTTATTATATTACAATGTTTACTGCTGTACCCCCAGTGTTTTACATTTTTACCTTTTATGTCTGTTTGTTTTGCTCACACATTGTTGTCAATATAATGGAATTCTATGCGACTGTCATACAAGTGAGAGGTTTAGCTAGCACAAAACCAGGTTTAATCCACCATTTTCTACATTAGAAAATGCCTATACCAAGTCAGGAATAGGACTGTTGTTTTCTATTCGTTTGAAATATTTGAGCTTTTTATTTTGTCATTTTATAAATGACTTTCCGTTTTGAATTTCCTTTAGAGTTCGGTATTTTTGTTATTTTACTTTTTTCTTAAGCAAGTAGCAAAGTTGGTAGCTACTAGGTTAAGACGAGTCTTGCAGTTAACGTTTGGGAGTAAATCTGTTAGTTCGAATTTTCGTTTCTCTATTTTTCTGTAGTTTTTTTTTTTTTTTTTTAATTTTAATTTTCCTATTCTGTATGTTATTGTGATATTCCTGCGATCAGAATTGAACTTCCCTTTTTTGTTTCTTGTTTTTTGGCAATTTAATTTATTTTAAAAAGAAATTATTTCTTTGCTTGATTATATTAATTGCATCTGTTCAAATGCATCTTTGTAATTTACTATGATTGTAAATCGAGGTGTGGCTTAATTCGGCAAGTTTCTTCCATGTAATTCAGTAATATACTTGATGATTAGTACGAATATGTATATATTTTTTTTTTATTACGGATACATTTCGGAATCATAATCATTCAATGGAAATTTGAATACGACATAACAATACGGTATAACAATACCACATAACAATACGGTATAACAATACGACATAACAATACGACATAACAATACGACATAACAATAATGTTTGCCAGTGCGTATGATTTTGTAAAGAGAAATTTTCTCAAAATATCGAATCTTTACCACGTGTATACTACCAATTGATGGTTTTGTAGGTGTGTAAATCATGAGAAATCGGTTGTAAGTTGAGTTCATATGTATATAAAGGGGTATAACTATGAAAAGAACTGTATTCATGACGTCACAACAATAGTGTAAATAAGACACAATGGAAAACGGTGACATGTTTTGTGCTAGCTAAATCTCTCACTTGTATGACAGTCGCATAGAATTCCATTATATTGACAACAATGTGTGAGCAAAACAAACAGACATAAAAGGTAAAAATGTAAAACACTGGGGGTACAGCAGTAAACAATGTCACAGTTGACGCAGTCAATTCTGAAGACGTCACAACGATAGTGTAAATAAGACACAGTGGATAAGCGCTCATGGTATCTCTTTAACGAACAAACTCTTATCCACTGTATTTACTTGATTGTAAATCTTGTCATGAAAGAGAAGGGAGTGAAACTATATATATTAGATATGAACAAAACGAGAAACCCAGAGATCGAAATCATCGAGACATCTAAAGTTTATTATACAGTTTCCAACACTAGACAACTGTTTAAAGGTGTTTTCTCTGATATACTTTTGACTGTATGTTTGTCTCTGCATTGATAATAATTCAATAATTGATATTTATGGTTAGGACTTTTTGGCTGGTAGCTGACTGATTAAATAAGACTAAAACTTACTTTTTGTTTTGTAAATTTTTTTTGCAAGAATGATCAAAAACTTATTCGCCATTTAATTTTGTAATATTATGATTTACGTTAATCCAACTTGCACTTAAACACAACTCTTAAACTTTTTTGCCGAATAAGAAAATCATTTGAATAAAGAACATATTCAAACATACTGTATTACTATTACCAAACGAAATTGTTTATAAATAATAGTACTCTAATTTGCATTTTCAAATGATTCTTCGTATAAAATCACAAATCATGTGCGAAAAAAAGGGTCTGGAAGTACGCTCGAATAAAATACCCAATAATAGATAAGCAAAAAAATGTCAGGAGCCTGTAATTCAGTGGTTGTCGTTTGTTGCTGTGTTACATATTTGTTTTTCGTTCATTATTTTGTACATAAATTAGGCCGTTAGTTTTCTCGTTTGAATTGTTTTACATTTGTCATCTCGGGGCCTTTTATAGCTGACTAATGCTGTATGGGCTTTGCTCATTGTTGAAGGCAGTACGGTGACCTATAGTTGTTAATTTCTGTGTCATTTGGTCTCTTGTGGAGAGTTCACTCATTGGCAATCATACCATATCTTCTTTTTATATATATAATGTCAAATTTACAGAACATTCAGAACGAGTTGCATCTTTACTTATATCATAAATAAATTATCTGAATCTCTGGGACTTAACAGGTTATATGTCTTATATAATTTCTGCTTAACCAAAAACTGGCTATTAGATAAATGGTACATTCACGGCCTAAGACATCAATTTGTCTAACCAAAAACTGGCTATATTAAGATAAATGGTACATTCACGGCCTAAGACGTCAATATGTCTAACCAAAAACTGGCTATTAGATAAATGGTACATTCATGGCCTAAGACGTCAATGTGTCTAACCAATAACTAGCTATTAGATAAATGGTACATTCACGGCCTAAGACGTCAATGTGTCTAACCAAAAACTGTCTATTAGATAAAAGGTACATTCACGGCCTAAGACGTCAATATGTCTATCCAAAAACTGGCTATAAAATAAATGGTACATTCACGGCCTAAGACGTCAATATGTCTAACCAAAAACTGGCTATAAGATAAATGGTACATTCACGGCCTAAGACGTTAATATGTCTAACCAAAAACTGTCTATAAGATAAACGGTACATTCACGGCCTAAGACGTCAATATGTCTAACCAAAAACTGACTATAAGATAAATGGTACATTCACGGCCTAAGACGTCAATATGTCTAACCAAAAACTGTCTATAAGATAAATGGTACATTCACGGCCTAAGACGTCAATATGTCTAATCATAAACTGTCTATAAGATAAACGGTACTTTCACGGCCTAAGACATCAATATGTGTCTAACCAAAAACTGTCTATCAGATAAATGGTACATTCACGGCCTAAGACATCAATATGTCTAACGATATGACTAATGAGTATTGCTTACATCATAAATAGTTTTTACATCAAATTAAGACGTTATCAATAGTCCAACAGAGAAGATAGACGAATCATATTAAGTAGTGGTTAAAATTCCATCACGGTATATAAATGATAATGGTGCACATCATTTGAATAAGGTCGCATTTAATGACTACAATAAATGGATTCATATTATCAACGGTAACTGGAAACTGTATAATTACCTTAATATGTCTTCTGGGTTGCTGTCTTATCTCCTTTTATTCGAACCAATTTAGATAATTTCTCATCATTGTTTACGTCTTCATTATAAAAAAAATAATTAGGTTCTTGAAATCCACTAAGTTAATCAAAGTTTACTTAATATATGATTTTTTTTTTCATTAGTTCACTCACAAAAAGGTTTGTGTAATAATCCTAACAACAAACATTTTTCCCTCGTGGCTCATTGTTTTTTTTTTTTTCGTATCATTTTTGTGATACTAAAAGGAATCTGATGTACAGTAGTTGTCGTTTGTTTATGTAATTTATACGTGTTTCTCGTTTCTCGTTTTTTATATAGACTAGACCGTTGGTTTTCCCGTTTGAATGGTTTTACACTAGTAATTTTGGGGCCCTTTATAGCTTGTTGTTCGGTGTGAGCCAAGGCTCCGTGTTGAAGGCCGTACATTGACCTATAATGGTTTACTTTTATAAATTGTTATTTGGATGGAGAGATGTCTCATTGGCACTCACACCACATCTTCCTATATCTATTATATTGAAAAACAGTCTATTTAGATGGAAGTCGGGATTGCATAATAATAAATTTATTTATTAAAGTGTCACATATTGATTTTTATAAAACATAACATCTACAATATTTGTAATATTTACACATACATCAATCAATATCCAGCCTTAACAATCTAAACTTATGAGACACTAACAGTAAGAACTTTGTACAAAATCATCAAAGTTAAAACAACTAAACATTGCTCAATAAACATATTAAAAGTATTCCTTATATCTGTAAACTTGTTAAAAACTCTAAGTATATATAAAAATTTCTTTACTTTAGTTAACGTTGAAATAGAAAATTTTCTTTACTATGGTTGAAATAGACGTTTAAAAGCCTCATAATTATCGTCTATAATCAAAAATTTATTGATAAAAATATTTGCTCATAAGAACAGTTATAAATTCTAAATACTAATTATTATTATTATACTATGAAAATAATTTTCTGCGAATAAGATACTAATGTAATATTTTACAAAAGTATGTTGGATGTTTGAACAGTTCATGATTTTTTTATAAATTTATTCTCAATATTAAGGTTGTTAAAGTGATCAATATATATAACCTAAGTCACCATAACGTTCACATTCAAGAAGGAAATGTTTTTAATTTTCTACGCATCCAAGATTGCAAGAAACACAGATTTCTTCGGTCGGGATTAGCGGTCTGGAGTACCTGTCAATTTCATAGGACAAGGGTAGTGCACCGGACCGAACAGAGCCATGTTACGTCTTTCAGGCATGGCCATATTTTGGCGAACATACGGTTCAGAATTTTACATTATCTTTAAACAGTCTGTATGTGCGTTACTTATTTCTATTATGTATATTGCGCCGATCATTAAAAAGTTCTCTGTGCCATTCTGTATTGTCGAGTTCTGCCAACTTTTCAATAACATGCAGTTCCCATAACAGTTTTTGTGGAAAACGACAAGTCGAATACAATATCTCTAATGTTTAAACTACTCACAATTTTGTCAACTTCAAAAGCCCAACCTTTTTTCCTCCTAAATGTCCATTTTAATATTTTATAAGATATTCTATTTTGTTCGGTGAGAAGAAATCTACACAATAGCCTACAGTAATATATTCGTTGTTTTGTATGACAAGATGTCCATCCCATATCACCACGAGTAGCTACATTCGAGGTCAGTTTTCCAACAGATAGAGCATATTTACACGCTCTGTTTGGCACAGCTGAAATGACACTTAACGATTTAGTGCCCCAGTACCGTATAGTAATATCGGTTCGACTGTAGCTGTATAAAGTTTAGTGTACACTCTATGAGTCATTCCTCCTGCTAATACCGTATAGTGGGTTATTTTCGCGGGGTGTAATTTTTCGCTCTTTTTCGCGGATAGAACAAAATTGCAAAAATAAATTCCGCCAATTTAAACGTGCACATGCAATGGTATCGATAAAAGTTTTGAATTCACCAAAATAATAACCGCCAAAATATTTTGTATACCTTATTCAAAGAAAATCGCTAAATTTTACATCCGCGAAAATAACCCACTTTCGTCATTAAACTACCCAGAGCACGGCTAGCTGCCTTAACTAATTCTTTTGCGTTTTTCGTAAATGTTAAATGTTCATCCATCCAAACACTACGGTATTTATATGAGTCCAAATAATTGAGATTATTCTCCATGCATTTAAAGTTAAATTCAGAACCATCGAATGAATGCTCTCGAAAATGAACGACTGAAGTTTTATTCACATTGAAGGACAGATTCCATGTTGTATACCAGTCGGACACAATATAAAGCGGCATGCGTTGTAGATTGTTTTCATTAGATGCAATTAAAGCTATGTCGTCAGTATAAAGCTGTATACTAAGACAAAAATTGTCTAGCTGTATTCCATACTCAGGGAAATTGATACTTTGTGATATATCAGAAATATACACAGAAAATAATGTTGGAGATAGGATACAGCCCTGTTTCACTCAGGTCTCTTCGTTGAACCACGGTGTAAGGTCATTGTTAACACGAATAGTACATTTAACTTCATTATGTACAAGGACTCAATTGCTGCAAGAAATATTACCACGCACACAAACTCTCTGAAGTTAATATCATAATAAGTTATGTTGTACAGTGTAACCATGACTTGAAAATATGGCGCACAGGGTCCTTCTTTTTGTATTCTTTAATTTTTTAGATAAGTTTTCTTTTTTTTATATTTTCTGTCCATTATTCTCTTCTTTATATTTTAGCACCCCATTATTCTCTAATCTTTATTTTTCTAGTCTGTTTTTCTCAATACTTTATGTTCTTAGACCTTTATTCTACACCCTTGGTCTATTATTCGCTATTTTGTAAACCCCATCAAGACCCTCACTCATCGTATGCATGTTGCACACCATTTGATACTTCTATATAATTTTCAATTTTCTGAATTTGTTTCAATTAATTTCACTTGAATTTCCTCATTCAATAAGAAATCATTGGGAACCAATGTCAAATTATATTTTATACGAGCATAACTGATCGGTGCATGCTGTGGCTTCAAACTTAAATCGATAGATAATCATAGATTATCGATGATTTTTCAAACGAGAGGGTGTTTCTCAGCTACAATCTCGTCGAAGGGCGACAACCCTGAGATGAGATGTGGCCGAGAAACATCCTCGAGTTTGAAAGACCATTGATAATCTGTTTATCGCTATTTTGCCTATGACGTCGTTAATTTTTACATTGACAACGGCACGTGCGCTCTTAGTTTCTGACGATAATTTTCTATCTCAAGCGAGTAGCATGATATGAAAAATTATCACAAAAAAAAAAAAAAAATCAAAGGAAAAATACACAAAATAGCGATAATTTTATAACATAATACAGCAATGAGTGATCCTGCAAACTATCAGGAATATATGTAACATCATTAGAAATTTTCAAAATTGATACTATTTTGAAATCGCTAATAAACTCCATATCCTCATAGGAAACATATATGTAATTTAACCTATTACTGGTTTACCGTTGGTCGATATACATGTAAATTCGCTATCCTTATATCGACCATTTAACATTCCGAAATTGACAAAACTTAAAAAAATTCATGTAACTTCTCCAGGATGATTTTTTACATGATCTATAACATTTCGTGGTTTCACTAAATCGACGCCTTCTGTAAAATCAGAATTAGAACCTACACGTGCATTCATGTTACTGCATATAAATAGTTTTCCCTTTTCTAGATAGGAATATATTTGGTTAAAAAGAGTTGGAAAATAAACACCAGCATCCACAACATAGAAGCAATTTAAAAAAAAAACTGTCAATTCAGTATACTTACGATCAATCTTAGTCGTAAGTTTTTTTTTTTGTGAAACTGATTCCAGAGTTGCAATACGGATGCTGAAGTGCGCTTGTCTCGCTGAAGTTTGATGTTCTGCGCCGAAGTGCGATGGTCCGTTCGCTGATGTGCGATGGTCTATATAACGTGATGGCTAGTTTAAAATCTACAGATGTGCAATTATTATTTGAGAAGTAGATTTTAATAATAGTTAGTATATACATTATCATTCATTATTTTCTACATATGTCCTTAGTTACAATACTATTGCATACTAAATGAGAGATCGTCCTCTTTGATTTTCTGCATGTGGACATAATTCTGCGTTACCATTTTATTTTTAATTTGTCTTATAAGTTCCTCGTTTACCGTTATATTATAATACGGAGAGTATGCCTGCGGATCCGTATGTATTTAGATAATGCCACGCTCCATCGTACGTCAAAAAAGATCCTTTTGTAGATTTCGGATTTCGAATAAAATCCGCTACGGATGGTTAACTTTCCCAGATCTTTCCTAGATCTCTACCAATCCAGGGGCGGATCCAGAACCTCGATATCTGGGGGCGCACCATGAACCAAAACCAAAATTAAATTTTTTTTTATATATGCATATGTGCGAGTGTGGGTGGTGGTGGTGTCATGTATTGGGGATAATGGTGGTTGTATGAGGGAGGGTAGGGGTCGGGTCTTCATTTTTATACCTTTTCATTATTTTGGGGTCCATTTCTTTCTACTCTTTTATTTGTTGCCAATTGTCCTCTATTCTTTACAGTTCATCACAGCTTTAATCTGTTTTCTATATTTTTTGGGCCCATTTTTTTCTAGCCTTATCTTTTGACCATTATTCTCTAACCTGTAAACCCCGTTCATACCCTCATTTACGGTAAACCATTCATACCTAATTCACGGTAACCTATTCATACCCTCATATATACATGATAATTAAAACAAGAAAACATATACCCATATTACTGTACTATAATAGAAAACAAAGGATATGGGGTATCCATCCATGACAAAAATCAGCACATGAACAGCAAAAAAAACAAGAATGTGTCCATAGTACACGGATGCCCCACTGCACTATCAATTTCTATGTTCAGTGGACCGTGAAAATGGGGAAAATCTCTAATTTGGCATTAAAATTAGAAAGATCATATCATAGGAACATGTATTCTAAGTTTCAAGTTGATTGGACTTTAACTTCATCAAAACTACCTCGACCAAAAACTTTAACCTGAAGCGGGACGAACGGTCGGACGGACGAACAGACGAACGAACGAACGGACGGACGCACAGACCAGAAAACATAATGCCCTCTACTATCGTAGGTGGGGCATAAAACACACAATAAGCTTTTATTGCTGTTCTTCATCTCAAATATAAGTAGGTTTTCTATGATACAATATAATTTTATTAATGATTATCAGAAGTCCATTACTAGACGAAGTGTGCAACCTGTGCTATATAGTAAGGCGATCACGATGTCCCCTTTATCAGTGGAAAGCGCCATTGGTAGTCCCCAAATCTCGTTTTATAACTACGGAATCATGGGTAAAATAATATCATCGAACAGATAGCTGTTAATTAGTCTCCTTGAGCGTTTGATTAATTATCAGTTTGGTGTAAATGAAGTCAGCCGACTTAATGTGGTTTCTTATTGCCAGTTAGTTAACTTCTTCATTTTAATTCAATATTTAGAAAATGATATAAAATATAAAATTTTATAAACGAATTCATTGGTACCATTTTTCATCGCGCAAAGGCAAATGAGAACTATAAAATCTGCCGTGTCGGACTTAAAATCTATCGTCTATCTAAAAGATGTAGTCGTTTTTGTCAAAATAGTCATAACTGTCTCCTTTTTTTTTTAAATAGAACCGCGTTGTGTTGACGAATTATGTCTCGTCATTTACGGCACCAAGGAAGCTATATACGGTGATGAATAAGCAAAAGACAGGGTTTTTTCTTCGCTTCTACAGAAAAACAATAATATCCGACCATTTGTTGCTTCAGATGACTTCGAAACAATTTCGAATTTCAAAAGTCTCTTGTTTTTTCACCTTTTTTAAATTAAGAGAAATACTTTTCTCATGTTGTCCGTCATTACGTTCGCTATCACAAGATCACGGTATACGTGAGTCAGTGATGCAACGCGTAAAAGTCCTTTTTTTGTTGTTTTATACTCACAAAACTGAAGGCATCTGTAGATCATGTGGATTAAAAAAAATGATTTATCGCGTGTTGCTAGCGTAACGTTCAGTGGGAAATATAAATATGCATATCCCATCACAGAATTGTCTCAAGTGTAATTTAACATCAGAGATCGTAACATTCATCCTGAATACGCGAGGTACTGGATTTCACTTGAAGTAGCCTGGGATCCTGGCTAACTGCTCGACGAAGTATTAGACTGGGTCAGGATGTCAGACTAGATCTGAAGTCCCTCCTCCGACCTGACGCGGCTGCTATTAATGTATACATCCCACACTTGTAAGAAAGGGTTTTACTGTTGCAACCGGACAATTCCAGGAATTACTGACTTTATTTCTTAACGGCACAACAACCCTTGAGACTGATTTAGTATTTGAATAAATTAAATCAAATTGTCCTACAGCTAGGTTTTGAAATAGGATTTCGTCTTATTTCAGTATAAAGTATACTTACATAAAGAATATATATTTATTACTCATTTGTTTACAAAGATCGTGATCGCAACTTTTCCTACAATTTTAACCTATAAAATTTATTTGTCGAACGCGAGTGTTGAGAACTGCATTTTATACATGTATTTTAACGGATAAATGTAACAATATCTGACTGAAATGCCAACCTCTATTCGTCCACACTATCACCGAGGTAGTATTACCGTCAAGATCTCAGTTCAACATCGAAGATATTCGAAATTGAAGAAAGGCCATACAATTATTTCCCCCTCTTTTTTCAAAATTGAGGATACAATTTGTTAATTTTGCTAAAATGGTTATATCTACAGAAATCCCTTGTAACTTAAAAAATCTTATTTCTTGAAATTTGTAATTCGTAACATATATTCTTAAAATAAATTAACCCGAATAATTCAGTCCCTCCCGTGATCGACTCTCCCACTCGTAACCATCGTAGATCAGTGGAATATAACGACTGAATTATTCGGGTTAAAATAAATATAATATAATGTTTATTCTTATTAAACCGTCATTCCTAATACGTACAGTGTTACTTGTACTGTTTATGGATACACAATTTTCCGACCTAATTTTTCCTTGCCAACTTCTTAATGGCAATTTTTCACAATTAACTCTAAAACCAAACGTTTATTGTATTAAAGGAGACATGACACGATTTTCAATTTGTGTTTCAAAATGTTTATATATACTTAACTATCCCCAAAATACATCGATAGCAATATAAGTGTCAAATATTTGGTAAAATATGTATTTTAATGAGATTTTAATGCAACGATTTATCGACCTGTCAAATATGCATATTTCCATCCCGGAAGTCACTCAGAACGAGGCTACTACGTCAGTGGTTCCTTTCATTCATATCGACATATGGGTACAACGCAAATTTAGTTTCGATTATTATCCAATATTACGCATGACAGTGATAAACAATGATTATATGTGATGCCTATGGATTCAACAATATAATTGAAAGAATATATATTAATATGATATTTTCTGTTTTCGAATGACTCGCGGACTTAGAAGGTGTAAAGATGGGACTTTTAACAAGCCCAAACTACACTTCTTTCCGCCCTCTATCATAAGGAATCCAGATTTGGGGTCTCAGGTGCCATGCCATGAGTTCATCATAGGTCACAGGTGTACGGTACAGGTGATTGAGTATCGCAATTTCAGGTCTCGTTTGAAGTTGCAAGCTTGAGGTGTCACGCCACATGGGGATTGATAGTTATTACGCAATATTACTTCATAAACTCTTTGTGAACATCCTGGATGTTGGTTTTGCCGAGGGCACAGGTGAGATTGGAATATATTATTGTTACAGTATTACAGGTACAACTACCTGATGTTTAATGAATACCTGTAGTACGACCATACAATACCCTATGCACCACCAATATTAAATACCTAACCAGTGTTGATAACTAATTATAGACAACCTGTATATAGATCTTATTTTGTTGCTTTTAAGAATATGCAGATAAAAAAGGTTTATAACGGATGCCCTTTTAATTGACTTCTTGAGATGGAAAAGTAATATTCCTGTATGCTTGCAAGTCTATAACTTCATAAGAAATTATTAGGCAAATGCATAAAAAGCAAACAAGGAATTGATACGAGAATATGAATCATATAAGTCTTATACATTCTTATATTGAACATCGAACATAGTAATTGACAACTATCTAGTTAATAAAGATTCAGATTATGAAAAACATGTCTTTTAAAATGGAAACTTAATAATAAATGAAGAAAGTGACGTTTGAACCAATTATTTGGTATAACCGTAAAGCCTCCAACAATGAGAAAACCCTATATCGTATATTCGGCTATAAATGTTCTCAACATGAAAATGTGAAATAATTTTAACGAGAAAACTAACTTATTTATAACAAAATAATTTCCGCATTAAACATTTGACAGACAACCATTGATCTACATGCTCCTGATTTAAGACAGTCACATTCAAAATGTGTCGGGGGTATATGTTTGTGAGCGCCAAACCCCCTCCCCCAAAAAAAAAAAAAAGATAGTGGTCTTACAGCAGTACATAATAACTATAAAACCAGTCTAGCTCTAGCTGTACGAAGTACAGAAACCGCTAACGTAAAACAATAGAGATAACGCACAAATACAACTAATATATAACCCATGTTCTTGAAGACTGAAGTATGTTACGTGTAAACATTTTTATGCTCAGTCCGATTGAAAATTTAACATTATGTGTTGTGAATATTTTCCTGGACGCAATAAACAAATTGATTGCTAAATGATATTTGGAAGAGCGGTCCCTGAAAACACCGCAAAGGACCTATGTGAATTTGAATTTACTTTGTGTAATTCCTTAAATTTGAAGTTAGATTTATAAGGGTTTGGATGGATTTGCATACTTTAGAAGTGTAATATAACTATATTAATTATTTCAACATAAGACTATAGTAATTTTTCTTTAAAATGTATGGTTTTAAAAGATAAATAACATAATTCGTGACTTAATCACAATACAGGTGCCTTCTTACCTTTCACCTGGTCAAGTATGTTATAGGTGTCAAAATTTAATTACTAACAGCCTCCAATAAATGTTTTGTATTGTTTAATTTTATACATAAGGTGGGACGTAAATAAAATATTGAATTGAATTGTTTACATAAAAGGGAAAGTAATAAAATTATTAATTGAATATCCTAATGCAGAAAAAGTATGATAAAGGATTTGTCACTATAGAAATCCTTGGCGTGATGTATGGTTTCCAACAAAAATATTATAAGCATAACTTTTGGTGATAGTTTATACCTATTCAAAGTCTCTACGTAAACAAAACAAAATAAAAATGTATCCTTTGTGAACGGCTTATTTGACTTTTACAATAGTTTTTCTTTTTCTTTCTGCTTCTGGCGCACACATAATTATAACATTACCGTAACAGAGAGAAAAAGAACAATTTGATCATCAATAATAATAAAATTTATATTTTCAATCATGATTAAAAGTAGTTTTATTTAAATAAAAGAAATGAGGAAAGCGGTTTATTAAATTTATTCATCAGACAAACCCATATGTATGGTAACAATCCGATCGGTATTGTCTGAAAATCATCGTTGTTGGACTTTTCGCATGAAGAATTAATATCCTTTTCTTGGTTATTTTCCACACAATGGCTCAAATTGATGAGGTCAATTGTCTTTGTAGTTTGTCAGTAATCGGGAAAAGTGCTGTCAATACCGTGTATCGACATCGTCCAGTTAGAGACATTTTCCCAGCTTGTAACCACTGACGTAAGCACGATCACGTGATCGTTATCTAATTAAAAATCATTCATTATGACAAGCGCTGGATTCTTTAAACTAAAAATGCCGATTGATCAGGTTTCGACCAGCAAAATTGTACAAAACATGTTTTAATACTAATATTTATTAATTAAAAAAAAAAAAAAAAAAAAAATTTCGTGTTACGTCTCCTTTAAGAAGTGAGGTTTTGTTATTCCGTTTGACAATTTTGCTTCGTTATAATTGTAGTTTTAAATTGATAAATTATACAAATATTTTATCGTTTAATATTTAAACCATTATAATGACTCATGACACTGATATAATATCGCATCTAGGATCTGCTATTCATTAACACGTCGATGGTCAAACATCATATTCAGCTGTGTGCTAATTCATGTATAGGGTGTTTTGAATAAATTATCTATACCCAGAATGCATCACAAAAATTTGGCCATTGATTTTGTTACTATTAATAGCAATCTCGCTCAAATCCCGTTTCAATCACAGTTGGAAGTACGGGGACAACGTGATCGCCTTACTATATTGCGGGTTGCACACTTCGTCTAGTAATGGACTTCTGTGATTATTTATAAGGCACAGACCATTCATGTTTTGCGGAGGGGAAGATTTTGTTTCCATAAAAAATAAGAGGAAAAAAAATCACACACACGATAATCAGCTAAAAAAATGCTGTATGCATTGAAAAAATCGTTTGTTGTTTAATAAAATCTGGAAAAGACTGTTCTGAGACCGGCACATTCCCCAGAAACCGTATACAATGTGAGTGTTTGGTAAAAGACGTATCTCATATCGATACTAACATTCTTGACACTATATAAACATGTATTTTTACATATTCTTTTAAGACCGATTTTAGTTGGTAATTTCTTTCCTGATCAGAAGATTTCACTTGTTAATCGATCTTGATTCTGTAATATTGTATTAGAAACCAATAAATATGTTCGTATTAATTCCAATCAGCATGTACATGTAGTTTACATAAATGCTTTTGGATATAGACATTACACAAAGGTGTCAATATTTACACACCCATCGATAAGTTGTCATAAATCACACATGTTGAAGCTGGGGTTAATTAACGACCAGATTAGGAAGTCAATTCAAGCTGGGACTATTATACTAACGGGACTGGAAACTGATCGATCTGTTGAGATTTCATTGTCCCGATAGCGGATTATTGATTTTTGTTTTGATTGACAGCTTATCGTGCCACGTGGTTAATTAGCCTTCGGTACATGTACATGGTAAACAATTGATTTCGGCGAACAAGTCAGCTTATAGAATACCGTTAAAATTGGTGGATTTGAAATTGAAAAAAAATAATTAAATGCAAAAAAAAAATAAATAAATAAAATATATAAATAACAAAACTATTTTAACAAATTAAATATATTTATTTGAAATAAATGTTTTCACACTGGAATAAACTAATGCCGGTTAAATCTGCGACAAGTTATTGGAAAAAGTAGTTTTGGAAGATAAATACTTTTCTTATTGTTAACGAAAATTATTAATAAGTAGTCAATATATTAGTGTTGAAAATAAAACAAATAAAGTCGAAATGCCGGCGCTTTACTTGACCGCTAAGAAAACAACGTGTCGCCGAAAGTTAACAGATCATAATTAATTCTAATAAAAACAATAAATGTGCAATAAAAACAATGTTGGCAATTTCAGTTCATAATTAATCCCTTAACAAAAGTTACCGTGGTCTAATAAAAATATAGCCACATTGTTTTGAACTTTTCTAAATTTCGTGTTTACACCTAAATTTCAATATGGCAGCAATAGCAGTGAAAGGGCCTACTTTTGTAGTTCTGATTTTGGAACTTATTGAACATATTTTCACGAAGTCATATGCCTATGCCACTCGAAGACCATTACTAAGCAAAAACATCCGATTTTAATACAAATATTGCACATATAAATAGGAGTAAGCAATTTTATAGGAACAGTATAATTTATTTGAACCCTGCATGTGGTTTCCGTTTGTAATGAGAATGAGATTTATATTCCACTTTTCACTTTAAAAGTGACAATAAAAATAGGCCAATCCAACCTATAACCTATAAATATGATTTTACAGCAAACCGAACTCGCGTATCTCTTTTCAATCAACAGTTTTAAGAAATTTTATGAATCCTACTTGTTTTCCCAGCGTCCCGACGCTATTATCATCAGGAAAAATTCAACCTTTAGATGTCATTTTACACTTAAACCTGGATTTGGTGATTAATAACAACTGTCAAAGATCGAGATATCTTTTATCATTAAAGTAATCGTGTTTACATAAAGGATTATCATTTCGAATAACTATTAAAAATAAAAACAAATTACAAAGATTATACGACCAAGACACGCTGTCACTGTCAAAACAATATGGCGTATCGATAAATCTCGCGCAGGTAAAGTCTCGTTCTAACGACCGTGATGTTGAGTATGATTACACTGATTGGTGTAACAGTTTCCAGTCCCGTTAGTATAATAGTCCCAGATTCAAGCTGTGTCTTGATTTTCGGTCTAGATATCTAGATAAACAGATACAGTAGCAATAAAACTATGTCATAAAAAAGTTTTTGGTGACCCCGACTGGGGCACGTGCCCCTGTGCCCCCGGTAAATCCGCCACTGCAATCGCTCCCCGTTTCCCGTAGTATTAAAAGAAAGATACCAAAGGATATGGAACGCCATGACTGCCTTATGTTCATGATTATCATTAGATGCAGTGGTCACAGCATTATATGCAGTCGTGGCAGCACTACATGCAGTGGTCACAACATTATATGCAGTGGTTACAACATTATATGCAGTGGTCACAACATTATATGCAGTGGTCACAACATTATATGCATGGTTACAACATTATATGCAGTGGTTACAACATCAACATAGTGATATGATGATTGGTGATAGTGATGGTGGTGGTTCAAATTCGGTAAACTTCGGAAATTACCGAATCCGGTCATCATTGATAATGCCTCGCAAACAAAAAACGGTTATTGAAGTCATGTAATTTAGGCACTTAGATTGAAAACTTCATCAGAGAAGCAATAACACTTGCTATTGTCTGCAAATTGGACAGACATAATCTTATAATTTTAGGGGTATTTCATTCCAAGGAAATGATGAAACTAAGAGTTGCATGCATTAATCATAGTTCTGTTCGTCTTAAGAAATACGCATGGCATAATGTAAGTAAAAATAATGAATAATAATAATGAAATATCAAAGGACAGTTTGTATACTATATGACTCGAGTTCATTTCCTACTGAACAACAATAGCTAGGTGCCACTTTATAGTCGATATTCAGTTTAAATTGCAAAAATAAAGTTGAATAAAATAGTCAGCTGTCTATAAGACCAAAACCCCGGGGGCCCATATCTCACTTATATATCATGATAGAGCCATTATTTGGCTTCGGTTTTCCGAATTATGCATATTAACATGATTTAGTATCTTACAGACATGAAAAATGCAGTTTAAAGCATGTTATTGTAGGTGTTTGTCATAACTTGATATCAATTGTATCCAACTTTTGCAAGCTTTTTAGCACGTAAAGCAGTTTGTCTTCTAAATATGAACACCAGCCTTAACCAAAGAGAGATATAATCATATATGAAAACATCGATCAAATTTTACAACATCAGATAATAATTTTTTTTTGTTATATATAGTTGATGCTCACATCAAAATATTTGCAATATTGTTTTAAAAGGGCATGGAACAGCAATTTTTAGTGCAAAATAACTATTTCATGAATTAATATCTTTTTTTAAGTATATAATTCGGACTATGCAATATATATATATAAATCCAATAAGTTTCGAAAATTTTCTGATTTTTATCCCGTGAATGAAACATATACAGGAGAAAGAATCCCAACGTCTTTAACAGAAATAATCAAGAAATATCAAAAGTAAATTTTCCAAAAAATGAAAATTATATCTATATCAATTCCTGTTTTCAGATGGTTTGAAATTTTATAACACTCATTGTATAAGGAAAATCTATGGATGTGAATGATTTTATATTTTTTGTCTTAGCTTGATAATGCTGAGTTGCAGCAAGTAAGCAATTTTTACATCAGCCATGCAGACAATTTTCTGTTTTTGGATAGTTTGAACTTTTACAACACTCGCTGTACCTTGAAAATTTTCTTCATATTTTATTTTGGTTTTATGTAAGGAATGATTTTATATTTAGTCTGCAGCTTGTCAATGTTAAGTTGTAAGGTGTAAGCAACTTTTACAGCTGCTGTGCAGTCACTTCCTGTTTGCCTATAGTTTGAAATTATACAACTTTCACTGTACAAGGAAATTTCTTCAAACTTTTCTTGACTTCTATGGAAAAGGATGATGAGTTATGTTTAGTTTACATGTTACCTGAATCAATAGCATGCAGGTCAAGACCCATTATTGATATAGTTGTAGTAAATAAATGGAGAATGTGTCCATGGGACATAGATGATGCCCTCGCTTGCATATAACGTTATAAAGGGACATAACTCAAGAACGGTAAATGTGTCGCAAACCAAATTCAAATTTGATCTGTGTTTTGGGGTAATAAGCATTGTGTACAAGTTTCATAACATTTGGTCTAGGCAAACTAAAGTTAAAGAACAGAAACTACTTTTTGGACGTACAGACAGACGAAAATACAAGGGTAACATTAAAATATAGATGTCTGCTATCTCCTGATTTGTCTCGCATTTTGTCATCTTTGGGTGTTTTATAGCTCACGATACAGTATGAGTTTTGCTCATTGTTCAAGGCTGTACCTTGACCTGTAAATTTTCACAACTTTTGTCTTTTGGTCTTTATGGATAATTGTCTCATACCATATTTCCTTATTTTTATACTTAACCAAGGTTTGAAATAAAAACTAGAGGCTCTAAAGAGCCTGTGTCGCTCACCTGTAGATCTTACTTTACTGAACATTCTTGCTGCTTACAATTATCTCTATCTATAATGAACTTGTCCCAGTAGTTACAGTGGAAAATATTTTGTAAAATTTACAAAATTTACAAAATTTATGAAAATTGTAAAAATGACTATAAAGGGCAATTACTCCTTAAGGGTCAATTGACAATTTTGGTCATGTTGACTTATTTGTAGATCTTACTTTGCTGTACATTATTGCTGTTTACAGTTTATCTCTATCTATAATAATATTCAAGATAATAACCAAAAGCTGCAAAATTTTCTTAAAATTACCAATTGAGGGCAGCAACCCAACAACGTGTTGCGGATTGGTCTGAAAATTTCAGATTTGCTCTAAATGCTTTGGTTTCAGAGATATTAGCCAAAACAGCATTTTACCCTATGTACTATTTTTAGCCATGTCGGCCATCTTGGTTTGTGGGCGGGTCATCGAACACATTTTTAAACTAGATACCCTAATGATGATTGTGGACAACTTTGGTTAAATTTGTCTTAGTAGTTTCAGAGGAGAAGATTTTTGTAAAAGATTACAAAAATTTACGAAAAATGGTTAAAAATTGACTATAAAGGGCAATAACTCCTTAAGGGGTCAACTGACCATTTTGGTCAAGTTGACTTATTTGTAGATCTTACTTTGCTGAACATTATTGCTGTTTACAGTTTATCTCTATCTATAATAATATTCAAAATAATAACCAAAAGCTGCAAAATTTTCTTAAAATTACCAATTCAGGGGCAGCAACCCAACAACATGTTGCGTGATTGGTCTGAAAATTTCAGGGCAGATAGATCTTGACCTTATGAACAATTTTATCATCGTCAGATTTGCTTAAATGCTTTGGTTTCAGAGATATGAGCCAAAATCTGCATTTTACCCTATGTACTATTTTTTAGCCATGTCGGCCATCTTGGTTATGCGGGCGGGTCATCGGACACATTTTTAAACTAGATACCCTAATGATGATTGTGGACAAGTTTGGTTAAATTTGTCTCAGTAGTTTCAGAGGAGAAGATTTTGTAAAGATTACAAAATTTACGAAAAATGGTTAAAATTGACTATAAAGGGCAATAACTCCTTAAGGGTCAACTGACCATTTGGTCAAGTTGACTTATTTATAGATCTTACTTTGCTGAACATTATTGCTGTTTACAGTTTATCTCTATCTATAATAATATTCAAGATAATAACCAAAACGGCAAAATTTCTTTAAAATTACCAATTCAGGGTAGCAACCCAACAACGGGTTGTCCAATTCATCTGAAAATTTCAGGGCAGATAGATCTTGACCTGATGAACAATTTATCATCGTCAGATTTGCTTAAATGCATTGGTTTGAGAGATATAAGCCAAAATCTACATTTTACCCCTATGTTCTATTTTTATCCATGGCAGCCATCTTGGTTGGTTGGCTTGGTCACGGACACAATTTTTAAACTAGATACCCCAATGATGATTGTGGCCAAGTTTGGTTAAATTTGGCCCAGTAGTTTCAGAGGAGAAGATTATTGTAAAGTTAACAACGCGGACGCCAAGTGATGAGAAAAGCTCACTTGGCCCTTTGGGCCAGATGAGCTAAAAAGAAACTGTTCTTTTCCGGTTTCCCATGCAGGTATTGACCTATTTCTTTGATATAATTCATAATGACTTATTCAACTTCCAATATAGTTGATCTTATTGTGACTTGTAATCTATTTATAAAGTCTCTTCAAGGATTTGCTGCCATTTCACACTTGAGTATACAGCCTGATGTATGTTTGTCTTCTAATTTAATACCTAAGTCCTTCTATCCAAAACATGTTAACAAGCAACGACAAAAAAATCAGTTTACATTTATTAAATCATTTCTTAACATATAAAAACGTTTAGCATGAAATATCACATGTATGATCATGGTCAAATACATTCTCAAACAATCACTCTTACTGGACTTGTTTAAAACATACAACATTAAAATAATTTATAGGTATCTTTGATGAAGTGTCTAGGTATCTTTGATGAAGTGTCATACAGCAATTAAATGCCAGATATTCAGATATGCAAGTTTATATTTATATATACATATACTATATATATTTCAAAGTCTTTCCCTAAATGTCTTAGTTATGTGTGTCATTGGGTTGTTGTCTAGACATATTTACCACATCCCATTTTCAAATGATTGGAACTCTTCTTCAGAAATAATTGCAGCGTCACGGCCTTTTTGTGCAGAGGCGGCGTAAAGCATACACCAATCAATCAATCAATCTTCAGAAATGAGACACAACATTCAGAATATTTAATGAAAGCTGTAAAGAATATACTGATTGATTGTTGGAAAATTATTTGATGCTATTCAGGACAAAAAGATAATTTAAAAACATAGGTTCCCTAAAGTAGGTTGACCTGGATGAAGGGCAGATATTTGGATAGCCACTGGAAAAAGGGTTTGTTTGATTGCAACAGAAAGTTTGCCTTTCAACATGCCACCCACAAACCCAGAATCCAAGTTGTTGTTACATGGGTTCTTACAAGAGCAGACAGTGTGGTACTCTTCACACATAGAGAAACTGAAATATTTGAAGATGTGGGGTATGTCAAAGACATAAATACTCTAAAACACGCCATAACAAGACTAGATATTTGTTACATGGTCTTTCTACAATAGACAAGGGCCCAAACTGTATTTTGTAACACTAACATTTTGTTAAACACAAAGTCATACAATTATGACCTTATGACCAGTCTTTACCTTTGAACGAAAGTAAGAGCTATATCTAAACATAACAAACATTATTATCCACTAACTACATTCAATTTCACTCAACATCACTTACAATTTTTCTCCCCTACTGTTGGACTGAGATACTTGGAGAAAACAGCCACAAACAACTTTTAAGGTAGTTCAGGGGTATACCGCCATCTTGAATTGTACAATCAAGGTACATAATCGGTCTCGTTCTTTGCCCAAATCTGCAAATTTGGAGACAGATTTGCAATTTATTGGTTACAGTGTTTATTTATATAAGGAAAACTTAGTGATTCATTGCATTATCGAAAATGTTTTATCAAATACCAAATATTTGTGTTTTTAGAATCAATTTTTCAAATAAGCCATTTAAAGGGAGATAACTCTTTTAGTACAAAATTTATACTGGACATATAGGAAATTTTCATTTTTAATTGTAGCAAGAAAAAGAGTTTGGTGACACCATTTTTCTTTCCATTTTCTTAAAATATATTATAAAACCTATCTTCTCATATTTTATTTCAAAATTCTGTCTTATAGATTTCTTTTTAAGCACAAAAATGTGTTTTTTCATGAACAATCTAAGCAAATTTTGGCAATTTTGAACGACTCGTACATTGAAAAATAGCGCGGTGACCCATACTTTTTATTATTTTTTTGAAAAAAGCATAGTAAAATCTTCATTTTGGCAAAGTATAAGAAAATTCTGTCATTTTTTTTCTATACCCCTGAACTACCTTAATTCATGATTTTCAGACATTTTCACATTGCATCCTTAAATACCACATACTTCATGTACTATTAACCTTTTACAACAGCAGAAAAAAATACATAGTTGTGGAGTAAATCATCTATTGGCTTCTGTGGTTTCATTATTATTTGTTGTGTACTAATTTTGCTAGATTCTGTCGGTAAATGGGAACCACAATATTAATAACATAAGCGGTACCAATTTTTCTGCACCAGATGCGCTATTCAAAAATATGTAGATTTCCAAAAAAATTATGGACCAAATTTGTCACAAAATATACAAAAATCTGCATCAACAGAAAAAATGAAACCACAGTATAATATAAAATAATCGAATAAACTGTATTATAATAAATGCATTTAGTATCACAATTTATATATAAAACATTTAAATGGATTCAAATACTGTGAATTCAAAAAATTATTGCAATTTGAACAAGCAACTGGGCAAGTACCCCAATAATAAGAACTTGCATTCTAATTCAATACATATATTTGTAAGCAACATTTTATTTAATTGCTATTTTGTCCATTCTTTAAAAATAAATGCACGCAATAATTTCTGAATATAAATTATGTAGATGATGAAAATTTTGCACCAACATGTTTAACAAGGTTACAGCTCAGAAGGTTACATCACCAGTCCATGGCAGTAGCAGTCATGTGATTACAAAATTATAATTTGTGTAAATCTCTTACACAGCTGAAGAGCAGAAATGTCTTATGTGCATAAAATCAGATTTAGAATATAAATGATCGCTAAAAAGGGATTTCACTTATCAATGGCAAATGACTTGATTCTTAAGGATGTACTTAGGTGAGGTTTAGGAATTTTTGTCAAATGTTCAAACTCCTTGGTTTTTTTCCTACGATACAGGGTAAAATATTTTGCCTCATAACACCCATTTTTCTTTTCATATAAGACTTCAATAGCTCATAAAAGATCATTTACCAAAATTTAAGCAAATTCTAGATTTTTTTTCTTTCGATTTGAGACCCAAATAATACCAATGCAATATAAGGTAAAAGTCCGAGTCAGCGTTTTCCTGCCATTTTTAAAATTAAATATCTCGAAAAGGAGCTCCATAACCTATCAATATTTTTAGCTTACTTAAAGTATCAAAAGTATCAATTTTTCACCATTTAAGTGCCAGTCTTTGAAAGAATCAGGCAATTTTGAAAAAATCAAAACATGGCCGAAAAAAACCCACAGACATAACCATCCTATTTTTAAGTTACCCTCATCCTGAGTTAGAAATGGTAGGTATTTCATTTCTGAGTGACTGGTAATTCAAGAAATCTCTTGATAACTTTTAGTTAGAATGATAGCAAATTACAGAGTGAGTTCCCCTTAATAGTTAATTTCTAATGCATTTCAACCAAATTATATATTCAATTACCAGAACAGGAAAAGGAAACGAATGTTATATTTGTGCACCATTATACATTTTGAACTTAAATTAATGTCAACTTGAGTGGGTTTTTGTTTGAAATGTTTTCACCACTGCCTGATTCTATTAAAGGCAAATGGCACTTAATATAGTACAAGCTTTTCTTCATTATTATAAGAGCTATCTAATTGAAATGAATGTGGTAGGATAGGAAGGAAATTGCATTTTTGGACATGGGTCGTTTATAGTTGTGTATCCATTTGGTGTATTCAATTTTTATTTACTCCAAAAAAGCATGTTGTTTGTCATGTTTGTGGGGGATGTTAGAACCTCCCACATCCATTATAATGGAATACCCATATTTTTTAATGTAGATGTAGAAAACAAACTAAAAATATTTAATTAAAAAGATCTCCAAGAACAAATAAATGCTTCTTTACTGAAGCCAAACAAATGGATGTTTTCAAGTTTTTAGTCTGTTTTACCATATAATTTGTTTCATCCTACTGACATGTTGTTATCTGAAAACTTCTCTTAGCCAGAATGACACATTGTTTAGGTTTATGAAATAAATATTAGAGACGAAAAAAAATACAGCACTATTATATTACACATGATTATTTAACAGAAATGGCAAGATCTCTCAGAAACTTTACCACAATCAACCTATTTCAACAGTTTATGACTATTTTTTAAGGTCTGTTCCAGAATTAATTGTACAGGACTTCTATTAAAATTTGATGGGTTGTGGTTACTTCAGAAAGATTGATTGATTGATTGTTGCTTGTTTAATATCCAGTGGGAACAATCATACAAAATAATCAATAGAAATTTTAGGCATGCTAGGGTAACCCCCCACCCAAATACATATTATTTTTGGAACAGACCTTTATTCATTAAATGTATGCTAGACTTGTATCATTGATCTGTAATTGTAAGTTTGATCCATATTAGGTTTTATTTTATCACAAAGTCAATGTTCCTATTTGCATGGAAATCTATTTAATGCAAGTAACTTCAGCAACCAGCTGGTATCCACATACTGTATTGGTTTAATATAAACAATCTTCCACAAGGAGAAGATAATGTTTCCTTTCATCAACTTTTCCCTGATCCTGTCTCTTTTTCTTCATCTCCTAACTTTTTGTCTGCCATTTCTGCTAAAGCTTCCCGAATTTGTGCAACAATTCCATTTTCATCAACTGCTGTTTGACCTGAAGAAAAAAATTCAGAGAAAATGTTAAGCAACATTTTTTTGTTTATTAGGCCAAATAAAAATATATGTGGAGTTCCAGTTACCTCCTGGAAAAAATAGGATCGGTTGGTAGGCATATATTTTTTTTTTACTTTTACTGTCAAAATCCGGAAAAAAATTGTGTTTTCAAATAGTCCGGTTTCCAGTAGTATTATACACAGCCCCGCCAGATGTTCACCATTTTATATGTTTGGCTGTAAATATAAACAGACATGTTACAATTATAGATAATTTTGTTGCATTCAGTCTGTGAAATAAATTATTGAAATTCACATTCCACAAATTGGATTGTTCAAAATTTATTTTTCAAAAATGCAAAAAAAAATTCTAGGGTCAAGGGGGGTAACTGGATTTGTTAAATGTTAGCTTACAATCATGTTCCCTATTATTTTTTCCAATTCTATAGACCAGGGGCTCTTTTCACAAAAAATCTTAAGAGTAAAAACACTTGTAGGTCATATACATTTCAGTATAACTTATGATCAATTTTAGTCGTACAATTTTTTGTGAAAAGAGTCGCAGATAACATGGAAACAATTCCATATTCATTCATTTTCATGGTTCTTTAAATATTATGGTATTCAAATAATGCAACGTAGTGTTTTGGGAGATATTTTTACTTGTTCGTACATGTTTCACATTATTTATTTATTAGTTTTTCATAAACAAATAAAAAATTAAAGTTAACTGACTTGTTCTGTCTTCATAACATGAATATACTGTAAATTCAGAAATTATTGCGATTTTTTATTATTGCGAAAAATGTGACAGGGTTATACAGTGTAACCTGTCTAATTCGACACACTAGGAGACCAGAAAAAAATGTCGGATTAAGCAGGGTGTCGGAATACTCAGGTTTTTTCTGCAAGGATAGGCATATGTTTGGACCAGAAAAATGTGTCGGTTAAAGCAGGATGTTGGAATACTCAGGTGTCGGATTAGGCAGGTTACACTGTAATCGCAATAATTCAAACTCACAATTTGAAAATTTTTATATAAATTGAACAGGATTTTTCTCAATATCGCAAAAATTAAAATCGCATTTTAGTCTAAAATGACAATATCGCAATAATAAATGCACGCAATAATTTCTGAATTTACAATATCTAATAAATACCTATTAAATTAAAATTTCCTAGAAGAAGCTATCATCATCCAAAGATTTTTCTTTTTATCTTCCCAAGAAATGATTCATCATCATCATGCTCGGACAATCTTTCCCCAGAAGTACTTTTCTCACCCGATTTCTCTCCCGAATCTAAAACAGAGAAGGGACTGTCAGCTTATCTCAAAAAGTAATTTCAAGTTGGTATAAAATCCTTTTTATGTTCTAGATATTAACAGAAAGAGACTCGTGTAAATTTTACCTCTGAAATGTGTATTCTATTGTAATTATGCATTTACCAGATAATGATATTCTTCTAGGAAATCTAAAGCATTATTTTTTTTTTATCTCTATTTGCAAATAAAATTTTGATAAACAAATAATTCATAGGAAAAACAGGAATCACCAAAATAATCAACCACCACAACCTAACTTCTAAAAAAACAGATGTACAAATAAAGGTCCAGATAGTCTGACTTGGTACATACACAAAATGTGGTGGGGTTAACCCACCAGTGTTAAGTTCTCATTGTGGTGGGGTTAAATCACCAGTTTTAAGTCCTCAAAAACCTTCCCCTTTGTGATTTCCTATCAAGAAGATATGTCCCAAAATATAGCATTTATCAAGTGCAGCTAAAAATCCCATCTCATTGATAAAATTAGTAATTATACCCCAATAAGTAGTTTGTATGTATTTTACATGCATGAAAAGATATTTTGAAAATTTTACTTTGCCATGGTATTTTGACCCCTACCATGGTATATTGAATCCCTACTATAGACCTTTAATTTCAAAATTCTAGCTGTTATAACTCCTTTACATAGTAATTTTACTCCAATAAGTACTTTGTATGTATTTTACATGCATGAAAGATATTTTGAAAATTTTACTTTGCCATGGTATTTTGACCCCTACCAAGGTATATTGAACCCCTACTATAGACCTTTAATTTCAAAAATTCTAGCTGTTATAACTCCTTTACATAGTAATTATACTCAATAGGTAGTTTGTATGTATTTTACATGCATGAAAAGATATTTTGAAAATTTTACTTAGCCATGGTATTTTGACCCCCTGCGGTATATTGAACACTCCAACTATAGACCTTTTATTTAAAAAAATCTAGCTATTTTAACTCCTTTATAAGATAATTATACTCCAATAAGTAGTTGGTATGCTGTTATTTAGCCATGGTATTTTGTCCCCTGCCATGGTATAAAACAACACAAGTACAAGAAGCCAGTCTTCACTTTTTCTAGGAAGGTTTAAGTCACGAAATTGTAATAATACTCCAATAAGTTATTTGTATGTATTTAACATGCTGGAAAAGATATTTTGAAAATTTTACTTAGCCATGGTATTTTGACCCCCTGCAATATATTGAACCCCCTACTATAGACCTTTTATTTAAAAATTCTAGCTATTTTAACTCCTTTATATAGTTGTAATACTCCAATAAGTAGTTTGTATGTATTTTACATGCATGAAAAGATGTTTTGAAAATTTTACTTTGCCATGGTATTTTGACCCCCTGCCATGCCTGCCATGGTATGTTGACCCTCCCCTTACACCTCCAAATTCAAAATTCTATCTATTGTAACTCATTTAAATTGTAATAATACTCCAATAAGTTATTTGTATGTATTTAAAATGCTGGAAAAGATATTTTGAAAATTTTACTTAGCCATGGTATTTTGACCCCCTGCGGTATATTGAACCCCCTACTATAGACCTTTTATTTTAAAAAATCTAGCTATTTTAACTCCTTTATATAGTATAAGTAACTGAAAACCAGAAGGGTAAATGAACAAAAGTGCACACGCTGAAATGTCTCGCCTGCTTTACTGACCATTGATTTTATGTTGAGTATTAAAGATAAAGATTTTACAAAAAGCATCACATAAACTTAACATTTTTAAAGATCATTGACAATGAGGTCAAGGTCGGATAAATCCTGTCAGATAGACATATACACCTTACGAACTCTTTATACAGCAAATATAGTTGACCTACTGCTTATGGTAATTGATAAACAGACCAAAACAAACAAATTTAACATTGACCAATGAACCATGAAAATGAGGTCAAGGTCAGATGATACCTGCCAGACAGATATGTACACCTTACAATCATTCAATACACCACACATAGTCGACCTATTGCTTATAGTACTAAAAAAAGACCAAAACACATAACTTAACATTGACCAATGAACCATGAAAATGAGGTCAAGGACAATGTACATATGACAGACAGAAACTTCGAAACATAAGGTATCTGCATACAAGATATGAAGCATCCAGGTCTTCTACCTTCTGAAATATAAAGCTTTATACAAATAGTTTACGCTGCCACCACCGGATAGTAATATCTATGTCTCGCATACTGCGACTTTCGTGTTGCAGGCGAGACAAAAACATGTTCTGTTTATCAATTAAAGTGACTTGTTTCAACTTTCACAATATTGTAGTTCACAAGCCTGAAAATTGTTGATAATGACATAGAAAGTCCCCCTACCCATTGCCCGAGTGAAAACAATTGAAACTGCGAGCTACTGCTTACTGATTATACCCCCTCCGCAAGTGGATAATTTTAATAGTGTAAAAATATGTAAGTGTTCGGTAAACAGGAAGTTGTTGAGTGATGAATCTGAAAACGCATCACACTGTATAGCTGACTTATATAAACCCTGAAACCAAATTTCAAAATCCTTGTATTGTAGTTCCTGAGAAAATGTGACGAAAATTTTCAACTTGGCTATCATATGTAAAATGATACAAGTGTTCGTAAACAAGAAGTTGTTGAGTGATGAATCTGAAAATGCATCAAACGGTATAGCTGACTTATATAAACCCTGAAACCAAATTTCAGAAATCCTTGTCAAGTAGTTCCTGGGAAAGATGCGACGAAAAATATTCATGGGACGGAAGGACGGACAGAAGGACGGACAGACAGAGGTAAAACAGTATACCCCAACTTTTTTAAAGCGGGGGTATAATAATGAGTCAAAGTTTTACCTTCAATGACAAAATACCAATCTCTGATTAACACTTACCTTGTGCTGTATTCACAATGCCGTTTACTGTGCCTTTAATTTTCTCTGTTTCTGCATAAGCTAACATTAATGCTTCTTGTTCTTTACTTAAAGATCTGTTATAAATATGAAAAACAAATATTAGCATGAGAAGAGAAAAAAAAGTGTCCATTGCAGGGCTCACACTACTTCAGAATCATAGGAGAAGTGACTTCTCTTTTGAAACTGATAGGAGAAGTGGTAAGATTTGAAAGAGAAGTGCTCCTTTGCGAGCTGCGCTACAATGTTTTGTATTTACTATAGTATAAAGGGTCATATGTAAATAATGTTCTTTTTATATATTGTTCAATTCATATCTGAGTATACAATTAAATTAACAGTTCAAATTCAAAGTTGTTTAAGTTTAGGTTGTTGTCAGAAACTACCAACTAAATATCTAGCACTAAAAGAATTTTTTATGTCAAAAGGTAAAGAAATTATAATATATGAATTACAATTCAATTAAAACGATCTTGTTTATCATGTTTATGAAATTCAGTGTTTCTCATCAAAAGATATACAAAGTTAAGCTGGGCCATAATATATTGATATTAGTAGTTAAGCAACTTTAATCAATATTTTGAAACAATCCATATAAATTATATGGAATTATATACATTAATCAATTAGATCTAACCAAAAGTCTGTTAATTGCGTGTGGAATACGTAATTTTTCCTTTTGGGATCAGTATTCTTCTGTCAGCTGTTCCATTCATGCGTCCGTAGTTATTATTGTAAAAATACGGATTTCGGTCATAGCTGGTCCGGTTCCGATCCGTAGTTAGTAAACGGTTAATGGCGGACAAAGAAAATTTACAAAATAAACGATGTTTGACAAGCTATTTGGAAAGGAATATGACGTTTTAATGCAATAAATGGATTAAACATTTACTGGAGGCAACTTTTATCACTTTCAAATGAAGTAACAAACTTATTTTGCCGCCGAAAGTTAGATTTATGTACGCTCTCTGAGTAACAAGTACCGGAAGTGCATGCAGTGATAAAAAGTTGTCTTTTTATTAAATAACCTGCTACACACTGTAAAGTCAATGCTTAAACCTCTTTTCTTAAGAAAATGAATCGTATATGTCTGAATTTCTTTAATAATCAATAAAAAAATTGATGTTTTATCAACTTGGTTAAAATGAAAATGTCCGATGACGAAAGCGACTGAAAGCGAGTATTGTAAACAGCAGGGCGACTTGTTTTCGCTTTTGAGGGTCGGGCAAAGTAAGTGACGGACGGAAAGCGACTTCTTCGCCCTAGTCGCCTGGTAGCATGAGCCCTGCATTGGACACCATGCCCAGCCAACAAACTTGCTGATTTGGATTTTTCAGTTTCACAAAATGAAGCTCTATACATTATTTACGACTAAAATGACGATTTTTTTGTTCCCTATTTTTAATTTTCCTTTTTTGTGAAATTGATGTTCCTTTGACCCGTTTTGAAAGTTAATTCTTTGATCAGTTTTGAAAGTTTATTCATCTCCACATTAATTTTATTGAGTGAACTTTTTTTTTTTGTAAAATCTCTTTTTATGGAT
This sequence comes from Mytilus coruscus, assembly GCA_017311375.1. Lineage (NCBI taxonomy): Eukaryota > Metazoa > Mollusca > Bivalvia > Mytilida > Mytilidae > Mytilus > Mytilus coruscus. The sequence goes on along the minus strand of CM029597.1, from coordinate 91,669,118 downwards.
AAAAGTTGCTACATCAATGAGACAGCAACTGAACAACAACATTTATCAAAAGACATCTAAAAAGCATTATATCCATTATACACATCCACATGTGGAGCAGGATTTGCTTACCCTTCCAGAGCACCTGACATCACACCCCCTCCTCCCCTACACATCCACACGTGGAGCAGGATTTGCTTATCCTTCCGGAGCACCTGAGATCACACCCCCTCCTCCCCTACACATCCACATGTGGAGCAGGATTTGCTTACCCTTCCAGAGCACCTGAGATCACACCCCCTCCTCCCCTACACATCCACATGTGGAGCAGGATTTGCTTATCCTTCCAGAGCACCTGAGATCACACCCCTCCTCCCTTACACATCCACATGTGGAGCAGAATTTGCTTACCCTTCCAGAGCACCTGAGATCGCACCCCCTCCTCCCCTACACATCCACACGTGGAGCAGGATTTGCTTATCCTTCTGGAGCACCTGAGATCACCCCTCAATATTTTATTTCAAGTCTCCCACCTAACCACATAGCTACTTACACAGGGACTTTAATATGTAGATGTACATAATGGTCACCATGTCCATAACTGTTTACTCTCTTCAGACCTTTTCCAGCCAATCGAATTCTATCATGTGACTGACTTCCTGCAGGTATCTATAAACAGAATATATTATAGTTTCAGGTATATCAAACAAAACAAATAAATAAATACTGTAAACCAACTAATGTTTGGCAAGCGATTTACTTTTGCGAATTTTGCGAGTAGAAACATAACACGAACGCAAATAAGTAAAACTTGGATCTCTCCTTATCTAACTGCATCAAGTAAATTTGAAAATCGCGAAATTAAATCGCCGCGAAGTGGGCTAGAAAGTGCTAAAAGTGAAATAAAGTATCCGCGAAAATAAGTTGGTTTACAGTATAGAGTTACCTATGTCTACACATGTATAAATTAAGTCTGAAATGAAGACCTTAATCTCGATTTACAAAGCTGGGATTTTGACAATTTTGAACACACAGCTGAGGTATAAAATCGAGGCATATGAAGACTGTTTACTTTTTGCTGCACCAAAATGTTGCAATAAAAATACACTGTGAAAAAAGAGAAATGGGATCTCCAGCATTTAAAAAACTAGGTTTTCTTATTCTAGCTTAAAAATATGCACATGGACCTCCTTTTTTTTCTTCTGCTTTCGACTGTATACAACTTTAAAAATGTTATATCTAAATTACAAGGAAATTTCAACAAGATTTTTTTAAAGGTTGTTATTGGCTTTGAACTAGCTGTCAGTAACTGCAAGTACTCTCAGGTCTATACTTAGTGTCTATTTTTGTTGTTAGGGATGAGAGATGGATAAATACCCTGCCACGTCCAGTCTGTGTTTTGTTTGATGTTTTTCTTTGTATCGATCTGATGAGTAAAGCCCTTTCGACTGATCTTATGTTGTGCTTGTGCTGTTACACCACTGTCCCAGGTTAGGGGAGGGTTGAGCTCTCACAAACATGTTTTACCCCACCACATTCTTTATGTGCTTGTCCCAAGTAATTGCTTACATCCACTTCATTTGATCTTTGGTGGATAGTTGTCTCATTGGCAATCATGCCGCATCTCCTTATTTTTATATAAGAGATCTTTTCTGTATTGTATGCCCTTAAACCAAGGTTGCACCTTCCACAGATAAGCTTTCATAAGGCTTTTCTATGTTTTAATGATCCTTTAGCTTTTTAGTTTTCTTTCGTACAAGCATTTTATGTTTTTTGCCTTCTTAACTTTTGATCTTAAGTAACGGATGCCATGTCAATTTCATATCCAAATTTCCAGCATTAAAACTTACATTAAGTAAAATTTCCTCATAAACACCAGGAATTCTGACTGTACCACCTAATACAGCTTGTGCTACACTTATATGCACTTCACTGTGTAAGTCAGCTCCTTGTCTTTTGAAATCTCGACTTTTTGCTACCTGTAACGTAAAACAAATAACCATTTCACAAACAATCAATTCATAAGCCCTGTGTTAAATAATCCCATACTACCAGATCAGGGATGATTCTACTATATAGTTGAGGGCCGCTTAGCGACCCTTAAATCAGCTGGTGGCCCCACAAAAATTTATGTGAACGAAAAATTCCCAATTCAGGAAAAAAAATTTAAAAATCGATATTACCGGAAATGTTTTCATCATCTATTTACTAGGCAACTATAATTTTTCATAGTTTGTCATCAAAGCGTTTTAAAATCTGGGTAAGAATGCTGTCAATGATTTAATTATGTCAACATGTGATAAACGATTTTAAGCAGCAGAATCAGACCCATCAGATTCAATTGAGGAAAATGCAATGGGAGTATTTGAATCTTGTAAAAGCAGATCGCCCAGCAGGTCGATGAAAAAGATGCTTTTTGTCAAAATGGGTCTCATAAAAGCAGCCTTCGACAGAAAGCAACATTTAAATTTTGTTATAACATTGATGAATTTAATGGGCACCAATTTTGTAAAAGCTGATCACCCAGCAGAGCCTGTTATATAATATGATGGAAACCTGTTTTGTAAAAGAGATTAATTTATATTTTGTCTGTCTCTATTTCCTCAAGACAAAAGTCTGAGCGTTTTTGGAAATACATGTGGATGATAGATCATTCATGAAATAGGATGTCAACACATTCCGAACTGTTTCAAAAGTTGTGAAGATGATCCAAATAATATCATAATACAATGGTTCAATGCCTTAAATTTCCTGTTTCTTAGGGTTACACCTAAAGGAAACTATGGCAACCTTCTACATATTAAACAGCAAGCAAAAATCACAAAAATATCTTATCAATTAAGTACTAAAACTTCTGTAATTGCTTTTCTGAATTCAACAGTTGGCCAGTTCAATTGGAAATCCATTTAAATTGAGGTAAATATATAAAGATGACCTGTTGTTGAAAAAAATACCCAATGGATGATTTTTTTCAGTGGTTTATGTTAGCTGTTATATATGTAAACGATTACCATAGCGAAGAAGCAAGCCTACAAAAGATAGTGCATCATATGCAATGATCTTCATGTAACAACTTCCCTGGTCTTAATCGACTAAATGTCAAGCGATCTGGTGATCATATATATCATAATCAGTATAGCTCGTCCAGGATTATTCCAAATGTTACAACTTCTTACAGCAGTGTACAGGTAAAACTTAATATACATTTTCCGTTTTTACAGGAAAATAATGTTATTTCGTCTTAGATTTTATGCATAAAAAAATTCCCAACTTGATGGTCAAGGGACCCATTTGAAAACACCTGGAATCATCCCTGTACCTACCTAATGTATATTTTTTACATTTAAAGTGCTATGTACTAGCTGAATTTAATCAAAAGATGATATCTAAAATTCAAAATTTAATACTTGTATACAATGCAAATCACTTTAACAGACCTGTTTACCTTTCCTGATGTCTATCAGTAGAATTGTCAGTAGTTTTGCAATGTTGTCAGCAGTACTCTCGATGAGTGCCATGAAGCGGCACGAACCATCTAGTGAGGTTTGGGGCATGCCCCCGAAGAAAATTTGGAAAAATTAGATGCAATTTCCTGCATTCTGACAGTATCTGCATTCTTACTCAGATATTTTTGGAACAAATATTTTGACCAAGATTATAACCTAAAATTTGCATGATTTGACAAAAGTTGAGCTCAAGTTTGGAATAAGTCAATACATGCAAATCTGGTATTCACTGTGTATTTATAAAGAAACAAGATATGTACATTTAAAATTTCATTAAACATTTAATTTGATTTTTGGTGTTTTAACGCCACTTTTAAGCACCGCTTTTGGGCTATTTCGTGGCGGCCAGTTTTATTGGTGGAGGAAGCCGGAGTGCCGGAGAAAACCACCGACCTTCGATAGGAAAACTGACAATCCTAGTCAATTAAGATTGAGTCGAGTACACCCGCACGAGCGGGTTCGAACTCACAACCTCAGTGTTGACTGGCTAGTGATTACAGTAGTAACTACTTAGACCACTCGCCACCGAGGCCCCATTAAACATTTAATCTTGTACAACACATTAAAAATACAAAACCTCAAAATAATAAACTCAATAGGGACTAGATTTGAATACTTATGACTAGAAATTTAATTGCCATTGACTATAAATCAACTAGTTACTATCAATACAAAGTTGCCAATAGTTTAAGAGTTCAACAAGGTACTCTGGAGATCAGAAACGCCGGCATCCTGATCCATGCCGTCCATGAAATAAACTTGATCGCTATCATTTTGCGCTTTAAAGAGCGGCGATTCCCAGTCAAAAAAGCGCCTTTTAGACACCGATCGCCGTAAACGGAAGCAACTATGATTTTTTTCCGGATTGGTAGAAAATCCGTACTTTTTCATGACGAATCCGTATTGAGTAATTTTATTAAAAAATCCGTGTAAAATACGGACAATCCGTACAAGTAAACACCTCTGCACTTACAAAAACATAAATATGTAAATTGGTGTTTTCACTTCAAACATTTATTAAAGATAGTTGAATATTGTTGTCCTTATGGCTGATCCAGAAAAAATAGTCTGGGGTACTTAAAAGGAACTATGTAAAAATTACTGTAAGTAATCATGGATTTGACGATATTTTAGCATTATACATATAAGAACTTTTCTTAGATCCTGCATGTAGATTATGGTCAAATTGAACACTATATACTTGTTTTGGCATATATCTGGCTGCGTAAGAAAGTTTTCCTTTATAAAGCAGGTCACTTACCTCTTGCTCAATCTATTTAACATGCAGAGAGCAACTGCAAATAAAGGAATAAAGGAGAATAAGAAGAGATCAGAATCACTTACTTTAAATGTGATGAATATCTCCTCCTTCCCAACCATCATTCTGACCGTTTGACCATCTTCAACACCTTTAAATATATACAAAGGAGACAAGGCATTATAAACCACAGTACCAGGTACTTACTTTAATAGTGACATAAATATAATCTGTCGTTCCTATGCCCACTTTCAATGTAGAATCATCTTCAATACCTTCAAATAAAAAACTCAAAATGAGAATTTTTATTGTAAGGAAATTCATGAGATTCAAAATAACAAAGAAACAAGTACTACTAAGTCAAAAAAAAGTTAAGTACGACTATGAGCACTTGTTTTTTAATATCAGTATTTCAAAATTTTATAGGAAACTGAATTTCTCTTGAAAATTCATATTTTTATATAGAGATGACCTTTAAAGAAATAACAATGATTTAACCAGATATTTAGCAGGGATGTAGTTAAATAATATATCAGCTGTGTCTGATAGAAATCCACCTTATGCAAATGAATATCAATACATCTGTTAACCTATTTCGGGTAGAAAAAATCTCTAAGTAACTGTTTGAAAATTTAGTTTGTATAAGAACCCTACAAAACAGAGCTAAATTCATCTTATATTTTGCATTTGAATGTTCCAAAATCAATCAAAGTCCTATGCATGTACATGTATAAGTGCACTTGCATAAAGTCAATTTCTATCAGACACAGCTCATATACTGAATGAAAAAATGAAAAAGGTAAGGGTTTACTTAATAGCAAATGTTTCTAATAGCATTAAATAATCAACGGTATACCATAAAACGTCCTGTAAACAGGCGTATAAAAAGTCAGAGCTCGAAATGAAAAAAAGGCCTAAATGACCAGCATATATCCCTACAATACTTTTTGGGTCTAAAACAGAGGGAAGTAAATTTGTGCAGTGTCAGTGGATGAAAATGTGAAATAATAGGTCTCTAACCTTCTGTAAATGACTCTACTATAATTTAAAGAAAAGGAATTATTGATGTACATCTGACAATGAGACAGCAACCAAACACTGAAGCAAAAAGACATCAATAGGTGTCAAGCTCTTTAATTTCCTCATAAAAAAGTTGTGATTAAGTTAAACAAACTGCCATCAACTCCAAATTCTCCAAATTACATAAAACATTAAAATGTTAAAGATTATCACTGATGAGGCACAGATACGTGATTTTTTTTATTAGATGTTAAAGGCTTTGAACTAGCTTTCAGTTACTGCAAGTTCCCTGATACCTGTATTTCTTTTGTTGTTAAGTTTTTTTTCTGCTTTGTATAGATTTCATGAGCTTAACAGTTTTCGACTGATTTTTTTATAGTTTGTTCTTATGTTGTACTGTTACACCACTGTCCCAGGTTAGAGGGAGGGTTTGGCAACAGCAAAAATGTCTAAACAGCCACATTCTGTATGTGCCTGTACCAAGTCAGGGGCCTGTAGTTCAGTAGTTGCTATATATCATATTTGTTTTTTTCGTTTATTGTTTTGTACATAAATCAGGCCACTAGTTTTCTTGTTTGAATTGTTTTACATTTCAAACATTTGTCAATTTGAGGGCTTTTAAAGCTTACTGTGACATGTATGAGGTATGGGTTTTGGTTTTGGGTTGTTGAAGGCCGTACGTTGACCTATAGTTGTTAACTTCTATGTCATTTGGTCTCTGGTGGAGAGTTGTCTCATTGGCAATCATATCACATCTTCTTATTTTTATACAATAACAGTAGATATAATAATTACTGAAATTTATATGAACAGCAATTGTTCAGTTGTTCAAATACATTTTTTGATTTGTAGGAATATTGGGAAAGTTGACATTTTATTTCGACACTAATGCTGACACGACTTAAAACACTTACCTGCAGGAACAGGTACGACAACCTTTTTTCTCATTATAATATTGCCTTTTCCTTGAATTAAAAAAACACTTACCTGCAGGAACAGGTAAGACAACCTTTTTTCTCATTATAATATTGCCTTTTCCTTGAATTAAAACACTTACCTGCAGGAACGACAACCTTTTTTCTCATTATAATATTGCCTTTTCCTTGAATTAAAAAAACACTTACCTGCAGGAACGACAACCTTTTTTCTCATTATAATATTGCCTTTTCCTTGAATTAAAAAAACACTTACCTGCAGGAACAGGTAAGACAACCTTTTTTCTCATTATAATATTGCCTTTTCCTTGAATTAAAACACTTACCTGCAGGAACAGGTACGACAACCTTTTTTCTCATTATAATATTGCCTTTTCCTTGAATTAAAAAAACACTTACCTGCAGGAACAGGTAAGACAACCTTTTTTCTCATTATAATATTGCCTTTTCCTTGAATTAAAACACTTACCTGCAGGAACAGGTAAGACAACCTTTTCTCATTATAATATTGCCTTTTCCTTGAATTAAAACACTTACCTGCAGGAACAGGTACTACAACCTTTTTTCTCATTATAATATTGCCTTTCCTTGAATTAATACACTTACCTGCAGGAACAGGTACGACAACCTTTTTTCTCATTATAATATTGCCTTTTCCTTGACATTCTGTACACGGCTGTTTAATTATCTTTTTAGCGCCATAGCAAACCCGACAAGTTGACCTCATTACAAACGGACCTGTTTGTAAATCTTCCTACAAATAGAAATCTACCTAATCAACCTTGCAGATCTCAATAAGCTTATATTAACATGATTAACAACAAAATAATATTTTCTACAAAAGGTCAATATACTGTGAAAGTACTTTTATTCGTGGGGTACCAATTTTCGTGGTTTTCGTGGATGGCTTTATCCACGAATTTAACTGTCCAACGAAATATAATAACTGTTGTCCAATTCCAGACATGGAAAGATCCCCATGTAGGTTTGATTACATTGATACGGTCATATAAACCAACGTACTATGAACTAAATATACATCTTTTTTGTACAACTTCAGACCGGATTTTACCCATTTAATCTTTAAAAAATCTAAAAATGTACGACTGTTAACATTTTAATTCTCATGAGAAATAATTTTTAATCGATGAAAGTCAGATTTCCGGTGATGATATGCAATAATGAAATGTTCCTTTTTTCATAATTCTCATACGAAAAAAAAATACTGATTTCACTTTGGGCTTGCTTTTTTTGTGTCATAAATAATTGATTTAATACAATGCAAAATATTATGAATTAGTTAGTAATGAAGGACGAACAAGTGAGTGAAAATGAACACCTTATTTAACAATGTCCCACAAATCATTATAAAACAACATATGATTAATATCACGAATATTCGATTCTGAAGTCTTCAAATTCGTCACTCGATTTTTTTTTCTTCAGAAAACTAAAATCCACGAATTTAAGAACCCACGAACATGTAACTTTTGCTGAAACCACGAAAAATTGATACCCACGAATAAAAATACTTTCACAGTAGGTCAAAAGGTTAATTATACTGCCCGCAGTAAATAATATGCCTTGATAAGGACAGAGTTTCAAATAAAAGTCAAGGTTCAGTTTATTTGCCACTGTAGTATGCAGGATTTTATAATTCTACCAATAAAGAATATTTACTCAGGCTCATTAAAAACAATATTTAATCTAACGGTCTATGCCCTTCCTAATACAAATTAGACATTTCTTTCTAAATGAGTTGTGCATTTTACAGCAGTGAGGTCTAACAAGACTTATTCCTAGTTCACATATTTCTTAACATGATATAATTAGTCATACCATTCCTGTACCGTTACACTGATGACATCTGACTGCACTTGTTCCCGGCTCACACTTATTCCCGTTACATTTCGGACAAGTGTCCTTGACATTCACATTAATGTCTTTATTAACTCCTCTGGCTGCTTCTTGAAAGCTTAAATTTAATGTGTGCTGAAATACAGAAAGTGAAAATTCATGAACTAATACACTACATCCCTTCTTTCCATAAGGGCTGATCCAGAATTGAACACATAGGGCATAGGATCTCATTTTTTAGACCCCAACCACCCGTAACAGAAAATGTTCATTTTACTTATACTTCTTGCAAAATTTTAAGAAAAATGCAAACACCCACAATTAAATTTATTTGAGAACCTCCCATTCAATCACCATGATCAATTTTAGAACAGCCAGAAAAATAGGAGGAACTTATTTTACCCTGCCACTTAAAAATGTACTTTTATACAATGCAAAACTTCGTCCTTCTGAAGTGCTAAATTGAGGTACCTCAAGTATGACATCACAATAATGCATGGTTTTCATTGATAATATATATTATCAGTGAGTGTATGTAAAAAGTATCAATAAAACAAAATATGTTTGTTAATATTGTCAGTGTAATTTATATGTTCATATCAATATTTCTAAATTTGGACAACACTTTTCTGGCAATTCTGTATCATTTATGTTAAGGAAGTTTGCTGCTCAGTTTCAAAATAAATAACTTTCCATAAAACTAGTATATATTGATAGGGGATTAATTGAGGAACCAAAAAAGCAAAAAAATATAGGGTCAATGTCCTTGTTTTCGAGATATTAGCCATTGGGAATTTTATGGAAAATGTTCTCTCTTGATTTTCATAGCTTTATCATTGACCAGTTAAAGTTCTCAAAACAATTAAAAATAAATAAGATTTTATAAGACTTTTACAAATGGCTTATAATTATATATGTAAAAGATTTATAAAAAGAAAAATGGGGGTCCATGGGCAAAATTTTTTAAGGCATTCAAATGGATAAAACCAGAGGATTTCGAAAATCTGACAAAAATTCCAAAACTTGACAAGCAAACATCCTTAAACAATATTTGTGTTTGTACAAGTGGTTGTTTTGTTTATTTTAGAGTTACACGTAAGCGCTTTTCTTAAACTGATTTTTATTGTATTTACTTTTAAATAGTTCTAGTTACTTTATGTTGTTCAACTGATCGAGATTGAGGGGGAAGGGGTGTATCTTAACAAAAAATTTATCCCCACACTGGGGAGGGTCTCTTCCTATATAAAGGTATACAAAGACATGCCGCTGGTATAGGCACATTTTAATAGTTTCCATTTAATCTATTCAGAAATTTGATAGACACTTGTTTATTGAGGAAGATTGTATGTTTCCTTTTAGATATTGTTTTATTATTTGTGTTGGGTTGCTGTTCCATTGATGTATACTTAACATCTCCTCTATTTCACTTAAAAAACATGCAAACACTGATTCTATACACCATAGTTATATAGTCAAATAGAAATAGCTCTGAACAAAAGCAGTTTATTAATATGCTTTTCCAACAATGGCTGTTTGCTAAAACCTCACACAAACTGTTACCGAAGTCAGACATAATGCATGCTGTCTTGTGTTGCAATTTGAACCCAGGTTTTATCTGAATAATATTCTTACCTCAGTTGCAGGAGCAAAGCCCCACTTTGATGACTCATAATCTGTATAGTCATTAAATCCTCCCATCTTGAATCCTGCTTGTCCAAAAATATTTCGGAACAATTCCTCAGGGTCAATAGACCCATGGAAATTTTCAAAACCTGAAAAAAAAGAAATTTCAAAACTTTAAATTAAATTTTGTTCTTTTATTCGAGATTATTTATTATGGAGATTTATTTATTTAATCGTGTTCTTCCATCTTAATATTTAAGAGTAGCTTCCTAATAATACAAACCCAAACACTAAACATTTTACAGGCAAATGACACATTATTAATTAGTTGATTTCTCTTCAGTTCAGCTATTCAATGTGAGCATACTGTTCTTGTTTAAGCTACTCCTGTACTGTTTTTTAAACTTTTTTTTTGTAATAATGTTACTTTTCATCTACAATTTTCCCAAATTTTTTGACTGTCCAATGACCGAACTATTTCCTAGCACTCAAGTTTTTTTTTCTCAATGACTTGCATGTTAACAGTCTATGCACTATTGTCTCCATATGAATTAGAATGAGTCAAATCAAAACAAAACAAACAAAACATTGACCCCTGTACCAAAAGTATATTGATAATTATATCATTAGGCAGGAATTTAATTTGTACTTCAGTAGACCATTATTGTAAATCATTGTTTCCACATCTCAACAATGAAGGACAAAAAATCTTAATACCTCAAATCTTCAGCTGTTCTCACACCTACCTTGTGCCTGTCCACGACTCTGTCCACGAGAAGCTCCTCCCATTCCACCCATACCACCAGACATACCAAATGTATCATATTCACGTCTTTTAGTGCTATCACTCAAAACCTTTTAATAGAAAAAAATAATGTTAACTCATATGACAGTATATATAGGCTGTTAGAAAAAATATCCTCTACTGTTGATTCATTTATTTTTTTCGTGGATACCAATTTTCGTGCATTGAGGGAAATTGTATTTTCGTGAATATTTGATCTTGTTGTTTAGCAAATGTTTGCAGATAAACCTTTGGATAATTTGTTCTTCGTTTTAACATCTAAATTTGTGATTTACCTATACCCACCAAATCCACAAAAATTGATATCCCACAAACATTAAAAAATACAAAGTCTGAGGTCAGTTCTCTCACCTCCACCACAAACGTTTTTGTTCATAGTTAAAACCATTGGAATATTTTTAATTTGTCCAATTCCTGTGACTAATTTTTTAGTTCCTATACTTAACTACAACTGTAATCATTTTTTCACAAGCTGACTCCAATGATGTTTGCAAAACAATTACTTTTGGTCTGTGATGTACAATGTTTTCTGTTGTGACACTTAGTTTTGATTTTCTGTAACTGCCTTCAAAGTCCTGAAGAAATCAATTCTAAAAAACTCTTTTAACGCAGATGATAAGCTGTCTTTAAGAACTATATAAACCAGCTACCACACAGATAAAACTGACCAAAAAAATGTAGAGTAAAACTCCACAAATGTCTTACAGTAAACCAGGAAGTTAATGCAGTCATACTTAAATTGATGATGGATTTCTGTGATACAAGTCACCAAACTATTTAGAAGTTAATACAGGAGGTAGCGACCCAAATGTTACCAAACAGTATTGTATTATCTATAATCCACATTATTTGGACTCTATTGGATTATCAGATAGTAGTCTCATTGGCAATCATACTACAACTCCTTCTTTTGTATACATTGTGGTGGTCAGTTTGTATTGGTGGAGTAAGCAGGATATATTTTATATACTATACAATATAGAGGGTTATTAAATTTTCTCATGTCACTTTTCCTTGTTAAGTCCTTACCTCATAGGCTTCTGAAACTTCCTGGAATTTTTTAGCAGATCCTGGATCATTCTTGCTCACATCAGGGTGGTGCTTTTTGGCAAGCTGCAATAAAAGAAATTTAAAAAGTAGATTAAATAGAATAGAATGTTGACAGAAAAAAATTGTTTTTTTTTCCTCATAGTTCACTTTTTTTCACTGTTTGACAAGATATCATCTTGCTTAGTAATTCTATGCCATTATCCCCAATAATAATCTGTTTTAAAATATAAAGTACGGCTGAAATACAGGTAAATTCACATAAGGTTTGATCAAACAAATAAAATTTGTTCTTTTACTGTTTTATAAATTCAGGCTATTTCATCTGAGGGCCATCCCATAAAAAAACAATTATTGTACCTAGGGAAGGTTCTTTGAAATCTCAAATATGGGTTGGTGTCAAATAATAGTTTGTACAGTGAAAATGTAAGGGAAATTTAGAAATTTAAGATCAATTTCACTGCAATTCTTATTATCCATTATTTCTGTATAAAATTTACCAGAAAAGGTTGTCCTGATGAATATGAAACAATAAATGACAATACCAATGCAATCTATGCACACAAATATTCTGCTAGGGCATACAATCACCTTCCAGTATTCTTGGAGTGCCTTGTCTTCTTCCTTTGTGCAGCAAGGCAAAATTCATCATTTATTTTGAAATTATATAGAAATTAAGGTTTCAACTCCCTCAGGCAAAGTTAACCTTAGATGGATTTGGTTATTTTTTTAAGGTCCTTTCGCTTTGGCTTTCAAATATTTGGTTTGAGCGTTCCTGATATTTTTACGATCAATTATCCAACTATTTCATTGCACTTTGTAAGTATCAAACTAGAATTGTGTGATCCCTGAATACATACCTATCATAGCCTGTAGTATTTGAGCTCTACAGGTAATTACTCATACTTGCCTCATAATAAGCCTTTTTAATAGCCTTAGCATCTGCATTTTTTGGAACCCCTAAGAGCTCATAATAGTCCTTTTTGTTGTTTGGCGAACTTCTGTGAATTTTTCTATGTAAACAACAGGTTTTGTGAGCAACGGACAACACATCTGAAATTACAATAGAATATATATATGAATTGCTTTGACTCCACCATGTCCACTTTCTTAACATGTTTACCTCAATACACTATTGATCAAGGTTGACACAATGTTCATGATGTTGACACTACAGTATTTTTTCAAAGACCATCTTCATACAAATTTTTATTTCATACAAATTTTATCAATGTTTTCAGTGCTCAATTGTCAATGGTGCTACTTCAACACTTCAAATGACTTTAAAATTAGGTTATAGTCTTTACATTGAACATGTCCACAACTTACCAAAGCTAGTTTCAACATCTATAATAAGTTGACAAAGTTATTATTTTTTCAAACATTTCAACAAAGCATTTTTATTATTTGGACCAAATAAAAATATGTTTGATTCCAGAAAAAAATAAAATTGGTAGGTCAACATTTTTTTGGTTTTTTTAAAATATTTTCTGGATTGTCAAAATCCGAATAAAAAAAGTGTGTATTCATCGAGTCAGATTCCGGTATTATACATGCCACTATCGGGAGTTCACCATTTTCTATATGTTTGATTGTAAAATAAACAGACATGCTACGTTAAATAAACAGACATGTTACCATGGTTACTTTTTTAGTTAATTTTGTTGTATTCTGTTAAAAATTTGTTGTATTTTTAGCTGTAGTGGATACTTCTGACAAATGTCTGTGAATTTAATTATTGAAATTCACATTCCACAAAATGAGATGGTTCAAAATTTATTTTTCAGAAAAAGAAAAAAAAGTTCTAGGGTCAGGTTTTAACAAAGGTCGGTTGGGTAACTGGAACCACACATATATTCTATTAGGCCTTATTTGAAAAATTCAATTCATAAAATTGTTCACCAATAGCAGTTAATATGTAAAATATGTGGGTTTAGATTACCAGACAACACTTAATTTAATTACTATTTGTAGGGGAAATAACTCTTTTTTTTTATCACAAGACTTCCCCTAGATTTGTTCTTATTTTCTTATTATTTTTCTGGAGTTGCATTTTATTGTGCAATATTCTGGAAAGAACATGAATGACTCTGCATACTTCCAACACTGGGATAAACACTATTTCCTCCCTAAATACATGGATAGAAATGGGAGGGTTCGCTTTGAAATTAGTTAGATTTTGTTTATTGCGAGGCATCTGTCTTGACACCAGCTTACACCATGAAAATAATTACCACATTCTGCCTGTCCAGGGTTCAAATTTGCTTTAAATAATGAAAGGTCCAGGACCATTTGAAATTTCAAGTGAAAGGTCCTCCATAAGAAATCGATGGTCGTGTATAAAGCATCAGTGTAAAGAATGGTAGGTCCTTGACTTTTGTAATTTAAAAATGAAAAGTCCCCTCCTAGAAAAGACAGGTCCCAGACCTCAGACTCACACTAATTTGATTCCCTTCAGTGTCAGATCTTTACTGACATTCAGGTTATAGGGTACCTTTTTTAATTAACAATTTTATTTAAGTTCAATATTGTTAGTTTTAAGCACATTCCAATTACCACGATTATCATTATATTGAAGCAAACATGTGTTCAATGAAATGTTTATTTTTAAAACTTTTCAATTTTAATCAATTTTTACTATTGCAATAAACCTTTTCTTATCATGGGCCTCTTCTTTTCTCACAAGTGATATACTTAAGTGATTTTGTATGTAAATAAACAATCAGTTCTACTATCTGTTTTTCAAACTTTTAAGGATTCTCTGGTTTTGTCGCAAATTAACCCTTTCAACGCTACACAAAAAAAATAGAAAAATGGCTGCTGCTGCTGCATTTTTTTTGTGATCATGCATTAGAACAGTATATTCCTTTTCAGACTGCTGTATCTTTTTTTATTATAAGAGATACAGACAAAGTTAGTGCATGAAAAATGCTCAGGAAAGCATAAACTGTAATGTTATGCAATTATTTTAGTAAAATTTTCATCAAGCTACCTGCATTTTCAGGTAATTAACAGGTAAAAGGTGTAAAGTATTGTATTTGTGTTGAATTTTGAATAAAAACAACTTTTAATCTTCATTTATTTTGTTGTTTTATCTGCCATATAATAAAGAAGACACCAGTTGCTTGATTCCGTAGCGTATTTGCACCATATTCAACGTATAATGTAAACGTGGCGCAAATAAGTGGCTCCATCCTCAAAATTTTCAGTCTACCTCCGTTTCCCCTTTTCTACGTCTCTTAAAGATCAACCAAATCATATTTCCCACACAAATTGAATGTAATTAACATATTGAAATAACGGGAAACCTTTTAACTATTCCTCATTGTCAGTTTTGCCATAGAAATGCTGAAATATTTCCATATTTACAGCGTCTTTTTTGATTTCCGCTATTTGCATTTTGTCAAAATATTTCTTTCTATTTTTCTTCTACTGCATGCTTTTACCATTAAAATTCCCGCGATTTCAAGCACAAACAGGACCTTGTACATCCTCAATTCATACGAGGAAAAATTAGAGGACCGGAATGAAAACCAAATGGTTAAGAGTTTGGATGAAAAATCCATCGTCATCGCGACATATGCCGCGAATAGCAGTGGCAGGTGGCGTACGTCATCGCGACACATGCCATGTATAGCATTGAAAGGGTTAATTCCACTTTTAAAAAAAATTAAAATTTAAGTTCATTTGCTGATATTGTAATTACCAGAACAGAAAGTAGAGCTGAGTGTTGTTAGATCCTTGTTAAAGAGACACAGATTCTGTATTTACATCAGATTGGTGTAACATGTGTATTGAGTTTAATTGGTTCAAGGTATGCAATTAGTTTTAATTTGAATACTTTTTTGTGCCTTTGCTTTAGGATTCTATGAGTAACAATATCAGAATCTCAAAAGGGATGAAATCAATCTATGGAAGGGCCACTAAACTCGTTAAGGATATCAATCATTTAAGTTATGAGGATAGATTACGTTCATTGGGATTGCCAACGTTGGAATATTGTCAAGACAGAAACGACATGATTCAAGTCTACAAAGCGTTACATGGTATTGATGATATCAACTGGATGAATCTATTTACTTTAGCACCATCTAATACCACTAGAGGTCACTCTTTAAAACTATTTAAGAAACTGTGTAGGACAACACATAGACTAAATACTTTTTTCAATTAGAGTAATGGATCAGTGGAATAACCTGTCAGATTTAACAGTGATGGCAAAGTCTTTGAATAATTTTAAGTCTGTGTTAAATGGCGAAAACTGGAACCCGTTTAAATTTATAAGTTTGTGTTAATTGTTAAGTTGTGCACACCTATATCAGTTTTTATTTTTAATAAGTATAATATATTATTATGCGATGAGAAATTTCATTAGGACATTCCAAGATGAGGGGTCAGTAGAAGCCATGGGTTATTTTATGACCCGAGAACAAAGGTATAAAGGTATAATAATTAATACTGCAGATATCGAACCCGTTAATTTACATTGTTTTATTTCAACATACTTTTACTTAATGTTTTACAGATGACGACAGATATGTTCCAATTGTCGTTACCACATTCCCGTCCTCGAATGTGACCTACCAAATAAGACTTATCACGGGGTTTGTACTGTAACAGGAGGGGGTCGGCTTGACACAATCCTGGGATGTGTAGTTTTCACATCAGCAACACATGTGCCACATGTGAAGCAAGATCTGCTTACTCTTTGGGTGAACCTGAGATCACAACCCCCCCCTCTCCCTGGTTTTCATGTTGTTCTGTCTTTAGTGTTCTATGTTGTTTGCGATTTATGAGTTTGAATATCCCTTTGCCTTTGGTATCTTTTGCCTCTTTTACATAAATAAATGTACCAAACAAATGTCAACACCACGACAGATGGCTTTACTTATGGATTTCTATGATAGTATTGATAGAAAACTTAAATCATTGACTGAATAGACCTTCAGTACATATGACGCAATTTAGTTCTAAGCGGGACGTTTCGACCTTGTTGCGGTCATGCAGAATGTTTAGTACATATTTAAAGATTTACTTGTTTTGCAAGCTGATTTTAAAATTACAGATGAGGAACAACGTCTTTCGATGTGACGACATGTATCGTCAGGGAAAGGAGACCTTCCTGAGACAACCACTGTTGCATTTAGTTTCTTATTTCCAAGTCGACAGCATGCTCCCCTAAGAGCAGCCATTTTCCGTCTGCTGAAAATCAAGTGGGAAATAATAAGTCAATACCGAAAACAAATTATGTAATTCTATAGATTTGGTATCAGAAAAGTATACAGCAAATGCATATAAAATAATTCATTTCGTTTTGTTTGAGGTTTATTTTACTACTAAAATTTTGATTTTCCGTTTGATTTCTACGACTTAAAAAATGAAAAATCGTCTGCTCTTTATCCCAGACGGTTCTCATTTAATCTCGGAAATCCCCGCGATACTTCAAAAGCCGGAAACTTCAAACCTGATAAACTGATTTCCTGTAAATTCATAACAGACGACAAAGTCTTTTGAAAAGAATATTGAAGAGGAGAACGTTACAGTAATTACTTATAGAAATGAAATCAAGCTTACCCAATATATTTGAAATTGTGAAGAGAATATACAACTTTTACAAGCTTAATTTCTTCTAGAAAATATGTTGCCAATGTCCTTGATCAAAGATCCGCCCTTAATTTGGCTTAATGAAGAGAAATCAAACAATACAGGAGTCTTTATTTTAAAGTAAAATTTAGACTCATACATTCAAAGGGTTGTCTTGGGTAGAGAAAACTATCTTAATGAAGAGCTGCGATGAAGAAATGCTATGCATGACTCGTAACACCAACCATAAATTATCCCTTTTGGGATTCGGATTCTGGAGCGATTTTCTAATTTGGCTGAGGTGGCCAAATCAGAAAATCGCTATGGACTCATGAATTCAGAAAGGGATTACTCAAACCAGAGACATATATGCAACATATATCCTTTGAAAAAGCACATATAGTATGAATTCATATGATGGACGAAAACATATGATCTGACCATATATGTCTTAATCCCTTTTAGGATTCTGAGTCGAGGTGGCCAAGTCAGAAAACCACTCCAAACTCAGAATACCAAAAGGAATGAATATATATATATCTCTGTCTCAACCAACTGGAAAAAGTAAATATCTTTGTTTTGGTTGCCTGTAGTCAATAAGAAATTTTTATACTGGACAATATAAAAATAATGAGATGTGATATATAGATATAAGAAGATGTGGTATGAGTGCCAATGAGACAACTCTCCATCCAAGTCAAAATTTATAAATGTAAACCATTATAGGTCAAAGTACGGTCTTCAACACGGAGCCTAGGCTCACACCGAACAGTAAGCTATAAAGGGCCCCAAAAATGACTAGTGTAAAACCATTCAAACGGGAAAACCAACGGTCTAATCTATATAAAAACGAGAAACGAGAAACACTTATGAACCACATCAACAAACGACAACTACTGAACATCAGATTCCTGACTTAGGACAGGTGCAAACAAATGCAGCGGGTTTAAATGTTTTAATGGTACCAAACCTTCACCCTTTTTCTGAAACAATAGTGTAACATCACAACATAGAAAGACACACTATAAAATATCAACTGAAATAGCTTAACTCAATCAAAGGACATAGTAACACCATTGAACATACACTGAACAAATAAATTTGACCTATGATACAATATGATTGCCAATGAGGCAAAGTTCTATCCACCAGTTCAAATGAAGTGACTGCCTTTGTGGTTTTGTGGTAGGGTGTTCGCTTGTACTGCTCAAAATCTGGTATTTGGAGTTTGAACCCCAGTCAGGTCAAACCAAGACTTTTAAATTGGTATTTGCTGCTTCTCCCCTAAGCAAGCAGCATTAGGGTTAAATGCAAAGACTGGTCGGCAAAGACTGTGACAAAGTCAGAATAATGTGTCCGGATAAGGTGTCATGATTTCCTGCAGACTGTTTCTAGTTCAAAGCAGGGTTAATATTCATTTTACATTATCATGTTCTCGTCCTAAATATGCATTTAATTTGTGACTGGTCATTAAACAGCCATCCATCATCATCATTGAATGACATGGATGTAAGTATGGGTCACTGTATAGCCTTCAACAATGAGAAAACCACACAACTTGAAGCCAGCCACAAAAGCCCCCACAGGACAAAATGTGAAACAACACTAACAAACCAACAGCCTGATCTATGATAAAACAATAAAACAAATATGACAGACAGCAACTTGAGGACAACCACTTCCGCTGCACCACAATGTTCAATTGTGAAAAATTCTTAAAGGCTTAAATGCATGAAGTTGCTGATTTGTACCTTTCTGTACAACCATAATAAATTATAGAAAATAAAAGGTGTATAATTGGTTTGTAATAGATTATATTTAATTTTTTATATTTATGATATGGTTTTAGATATGCAACTAAAAATTTGAAATCGATGTCCTTCCTCATTGATATTTATAACACCTAAATTATATTGTCCATTTAAATGACTGATTTTGACTTTCAACTGAATTTATCAATTTTGATTATTTCCATCATTAAAAACATACATGTACTTTGGCACAAGCGTTGTTTTTCTTTCAAAGAAAGATAATTAATCATCTGATAAAACCAGTAAAACAGAACACATTTTGTTATGAATTAGGTCGTTAGTTTTCTTGTTTGAATTGTTTCTTATTTTTCATATCAGGGCCTTTTATAGCCGACTATACAGTACGGGTTTTCTCATTGTTGAAGGTCGTAGGGTGGCCTATAATTTCTTAGATCCACTTCATTTGAACTCTGGTGGACAGTTGTCTCATTGGCAGTTATACCACATGTCCTTATTTCTTTACTACTGTATTTTGTAGATTATTAGACATGATTGGTTTGTCCTTTTTTAAGGAACAAGTAATAGTAAAGTTTTATATTCATTGTAGGAAGCAGTAAAAGTAAAGTTTTATATTCATTGTAGGAAGCAGTAATACTGTAAACAGGAAATTTTCGCGGCAGTTTTATTTTCGCTATTTTCGCGGTAAGAATTGAAACGTGAAAATAAAACGACCGCGAAAATTTCAAGGAAACTCTATTCATAAGATGAAGACCATAAATCTACGTATATGAATAGGATATGTAGAGGACCACTGTATAACACGGATTTTACAGACAACAGATCGATACCTCAAATCATAACTGTATTTCTAAATGAAAAGCAATATTAGAAATCATGACTTTAACTCAAGTTAATCTCATTAACATTGAAGACATCTCAAGCAAGCGGACATTACCATGATTACGGATATTGTTATGTAAACAACACTCGTTACAAATATGTAAATGATACCTGTCAATCAGTTATAAAGTATTACATCGTTTAATCTGCTACACAGATTAATCAGATCAAAATATTGATTAATTAGCCTTAATCCTGACAGCATTTTATTTTAATTCACTCTTAATTAGGTCTTCTTTTCTGTTGTGTTTTTACAAGCAAACATGACACAACTTTTAAGCTCTTTTAATATTAATGAACCGAAAACAAAAGATTTCTTGTTGATTCTATAATTTGATTTACTATACACGTAAAGCTGTTCACTTTCTATATCCTTTATGAAAATATTTATATAGGCCACAGGAAATCGCGAATTCAAAACGGCGAATTTAGATTGTGTTCATAAACGCGAAATAAAGGCGGCGAAAATTTCCGGTTTACAGTAGTAAAGTTTTATATTCATTGTAGGAAGCAGTAATAGTAAAGTTTTATATTCATTGTAGGAAGCAGTAATGGTAAAGTTTTATATTCATTGTAGGAAGCAGTAATGGTAAAGTTTTATATTCATTGTAGGAAGCAGTAATAGTAAAGTTTTATATTCATTGTAGGAAGCAGTAATGGCTTGGAGGTTTAAGGCATCAAAGTACAAGAATGCAGCACCAAAACTTCTTAAAAGAGAGGTAATTTAATAAGTGACACTTAAAGAGAGGTAATCTAATAAGTGACACTTAAAGAGAGGTAATCTGATAAGTGACACTTAGTAAGATTTGATTTGATTTGATTTTGGGTTTTAACGCCACTTGCACCGCTTTTGGGCTATTTCGTGGCTGTCTTTTTTATTGGTGGAGGAAGCCGAGTGCCCGGAGAAAACCATGACATTCGATAGGAAAACTGACAATCCTAGTCAATTAAGATTGAGTCCAGTGCACCCGCACGAGCGGGTTCGAACTCACAACCTTAGGGTTGACTGGTTAGTGATTACAGTAGTAACTACTTAGACCACTCGGGCACTGAGGCCCCTCACTTAGTAAGACCGTATAAACCAAAAAAAGCAATACCAATTTATAATTCTTTGCTACAAGGTATTTTATTTCCAACTCATAACAAACAGTGTAGGTCGCCTAGTCTGCATTCAAGCTTCAAGCTATTCTTAATTTTGTAAAACATTTATCCTTGGAAAAACAAAATTATGTAAACAAAACAAAATATATGATAGAATTATGTAATTAGAACAGAAAAAAAAAACAGTTTTTGTTCAATACTTTCAGAAAATAATAAGAAGAAAGGGTCAAATTTCTTTATTTCTTGCTACTAAACAAAACAGATAATAATAGCAGCACAATCTAACACAGGCTAGAATCATCTGAGTTATTTCCCTTTATAACTCAAATTTCAATATTTAATGAATCATAAGTTTTTTATGTGTTTTTTATTTGATATGAATGTGTTTATATGAAGTAAAGTTAAAGTAAAAATTTATCAATGAGTCAAAAGATAGACAGTCAAGAGGGCCTGCAATGTGGAGAATAATATTTCCCTGAAGCCTGAAAGTAGATATAAGAAGATGTGGTATGAGTGCCAATTATTATTATTATTAATAAGACAACTCTCCATCCAAGTCAAAACTAATAAAAGTAAACCATTATAGGTCAAAGTACGGTCTTCAACACGGAGCCTAGGCTCACACCGAACAGCAAGCTATATATAAAGGGCCCCAAAAATTACTAGTGTAAAACCATTCAAATGGGAAAACCAACGGTCTAATCTATATAAAAATGAGAAACAAGAAACACTTATGAACCACATCAACAAACGACAACTACTGAACATCAGATTCTGACTTAGGACAGGTGCAAACAATTGCAGTGGGTTTAAACGTTTTAATGGTACCAAACCTTCACCCTTATCTGAAACAATAGTGTAACATCACAACATAGAAAGACATACTATATCAATTGAAATGGCTTAACTCAATCAAAAGACTATATATACAATGGTAATAATAGTTGGTTGAATATTGTAAATTCAGAACTGTTACACTATTTTTATCAATGCGAAAAAATGCAATCAAGTTTGTATCGCATTAAGCAGAATTCAAATTTTTTAATTTTGATAGCATTATGTCTAAGCAGTAGTGGCATGTAATGGCATTAATTAATCATATTTTTTTTGTATTTATCTACCATCACTTTTAAAATTGCACTATATAATATCTGAATTTACAAATTTCAATATCTGATGTACTTGATTTCTCAATAGGAATGGATTGGAGACATTTCTGCTGGAAATTTACCAAGCTCCTGTGGCAACCACATCAAAGCTAGCTGTCAGTATATGGCCTTTAATGTAGATACTTCAGGTAAGTTTACCATTAGCTCATGTGGCAACCACATCAAAGCTAGCCGTAAATTTAGTTTTTCTTTGCTTTTAAGGAACTTTTTAATGGAATATTAGGATTACTTTTAATTTTATAAAGCTGTTCACTTTCTATATCCTTTATGAAAATATTTATATAGGCCACAGGAAATCGGAATTCAAAACGGCAATTTAGATTGTGTTCATAAACGAAATAAAGAGCGTAAAATTTCCGGTTTACAGTAGTAAAGTTTTATATTCATTGTAGGAAGCAGTAATGGTAAAGTTTTATATTCATTGTAGGAAGCAGTAATGGTAAAGTTTTATATTCATTGTAGGAAGCAGTAATGGTAAAGTTTTATATTCATTGTAGGAAGCAGTAATGGTAAAGTTTTATATTCATTGTAGGAAGCAGTAATGGCTTGGAGGTTTAAGGCATCAAAGTACAAGAATGCAGCACCAAAACTTCTTAAAAGAGAGGTAATCTAATAAGTGACACTTAAAGAGAGGTAATCTAATAAGTGACACTTAAAGAGAGGTAATCTGATAAGTGACACTTAGTAAGATTTGATTTGATTTGATTTTTGGTGTTTAACGCCACTTGCACCGCTTTTGGGCTATTTCGTGGCTGTCTTTTTTATTGGTGGAGGAAGCCGAGTGCCCGGAGAAAACCATGACATTCGATAGGAAAACTGACAATCCTAGTCAATTAAGATTGAGTCCAGTGCACCCGCACGAGCGGGTTCGAACTCACAACCTCAGTGTTGACTGGCTAGTGATAACAGTAGTAACTACTTAGACCACTCGGTCACTGGGGCCCCTCACTTAGTAAGACTGTATAAACCAAAAAAGCAATACAAGTTTATAATTCTTTGCTACAAGGTATTTTATTTCCAAATCATAACAAACAGTATAGGTCGCCTAGTCTGCTCAAGCTTCAAGCTATTCTTAATTTTGTAAAACATTTATCCTTGGAAGAAACACAATTATGTAAACAAAACAAAATATATGATAGAATTATGAAATGAGAACAACAAAAAAAACCAGTTTTGTTCAATACTTTCAGAAAAAATAAGAAGAAAGGGTCAAATTTCTTTATTTCTTGCTACTAAACAAAACAGATAATAATAGCAGCACAATCTAACATAGGCTAGAATCATCTGAGTTATTTCCTTTATAACTCAAATTTCAGTATTTAATGAATCATAAGTTTTTATGTGTTTTTATTTGATATGAATGTGTTTATATGAAGTAAAGTTAAAGTAAAATTTATCAATGAGTCAAAAGATAGACATTCAAGAGGGCCTGCAATGTGGAGAATAAGATTTCCTGAAGCCTGAAAGTAGATATAAGAAGATGTGGTATGAGTGCCAATGAGACGACTCTCCATCCAAGTCAAAACTAATAAAAGTAAACCATTATAGGTCAAGCACGGTCTTCAACACAGAGCCTAGGCTCACACTGAACAGCAAGCTATATATAAAGGGCCCCAAAATTACTAGTGTAAAACCATTCAAACAGGAAAACCAACGGTCTAATCTAAAAGTATAATCATCTCTTGGCTGCAATTTTTTTTAATTTTTTTTTCAAAGACATAAACGATTTATTTTTGTAGTGTAAGCACTCAAGGCACCTTGGAATAAACATACAACTTTATGGTTACATGGTTTAATATAAACTAACTAGAATCAACAGCAGACACATAATTTAATAACAAGCATTAAAGATCATTAAAGTAATTGGCTGCAAATTTTACTGTACACATATTTTGTAAGTGTCCTTTGCCTTGATAATACTATAATGTAAATATTGATATTTCAGGAGGAGGTAACCTGGCCATTTTACCAATAGATACATCTGGAAGATTGACAACTGCATTGCCAACATTGAAAGCACATGGAGGTCTGTTGAATTAGTTGTATATACAATTATTACAAGATAACACTGGGCTTTCACTAATAGTCCATGAGTCCCGAACTCTAAGAAAAATCAGACTGGATTTTTGAACTAATGATCCAGTCTCGAAAGTATAAAGTTGATTGAAATAAAAGTGTTTTGACAAGAAAACGTAAATTATCCATTAAGACTATGACATTGTTTTTGTCAAAACTTTGAACTTACCACACCCTTGAATAATTATTCATGTGAAGAATTTTTTTCTTAGAACTATGAATAGATGTAGATTATACTGGGAATCAACATAACATAGAGGAATCAAGCAATTGATTTTAATAAGCAACCACTAGACCGCATACGTTGAAACAACTATAAATTTAAAAAAAAAAAAGGAAGAAGAAAAAATAATGACTGAGAAGGCATGCATTTAAGAAGGGGTTGGTTAAGTAATTTAGTTTTCAGTCCAACAATTCATTGGTCAGTCACAACATTTAAAACTTTGCAAGTATGAACTTATCATTAGGTCTTTCCACTTTTCCGTGGAAAGACCTATTGCTTTGTTCTGATTATTAGGTCTTTCCACTTTTCCGTGGAAAGACCTATTGCTTTGTTCTGATTATTATTATTATTATTATTATTATTTTTTTTTTCTTCCGCCTAATTTTTTTCTTCGTAGTATTGATGTTACAAAAGATGTCGCTTAGATATTTGGAATATGATATCGTATAGTTTATACGCTTTTAAAACTGACAACTGCGTAACAAATACTTTACGTTGTAAGAGTTATCTCCCCAAACACTGTTTTTCTTGTGGCACTACTCCTTCATAACCGTAAAAGATTACGACAAATTTATTTTACCAAATTGCTCGTTACATCTTCAGGATTAGGATTTTAATTTTGACCAGCCGTAATGAGATTCCATATGAGAGTTATTTCCTTATGCATTTGATATAAGTGATATGCATGTGAAACTGGTAAACCATAAGTGATAGAGACCTAGGGTCTTTTGATTTGAGGTCCTTGGTCCAAAAAAATAAAATTAGGTCAAGGTCAAAGGTCAAGGTCATATTATAAATTTTGATTTTGGCTTGTTTTCACTTCTTTCAAAACCATATAAGATATTGACAACATATTTTATTAAATTGTTAGTTGCGACATGTCGTAACACATACATTTTGGTTTAAAGGTCGCTAACATTAAATTAGAGTTTTCTCCCTCTTGTATTTGAAAATACTCTTATGGTGATATAACTCATTAACCATATATAATTAAGACCTAGGGTCTTTTGATTTGAGGTCCTTGGTTTATGACCTTGAAATTGAGCTCAAGGTCATATGTTATTTTGACGTTCTAGATTATGACCTTTGCTGTTACCTCATATGTATATATGATAAAGCCATGGGACTCTTTTATTAGGTTGCAAGCCACTTGACCTTAGAAAGCCAACCGAAGTGACCTTATGTAAACCGGAAGTAGCTATTTTTGTATTTATTTAATATAAAAGTATATAGAACCATATATTTTTGGAATCAGTGTCAAGTAAACATTCAAATAATACCGAAGTAAATTTTTCAAACCGAGAGTAACAAATTATCTCCCTAATTTAATTTTTTTGTATATAAACCTCATATTTTTGGAATCAGCGTACAAAAGCTATCATTTGACGCTGGAAATGACATGTTAAAGCAATTTTATTATTTTCATATCAAAATAGATCTTTACGAGTGGAAAGACCTTCAATTGTTCTCTGAACAATTGGTTTTTATTATTAGGTCTTTCCACTTTTCGTGGAAAGACCTATTGCTTTTGTTCTGATTATTATTATTATTATTATTATTTTTTTTTTTCTCGCCTAATTTTTTCTTTGTAGTATTGATGTTACAAAGATGTCGCTAGATATTTGGAATATGATATCGTATAGTTTATACGCTTTTAAAACTGACAAACGTAACCAAATACTTTACGTTGTAAGAGTTATCTCCCCAAACACTGTTTTCTTGTGGCCACTACTCCTTCGTATTTAATGAATCATAAGTTTTTTATGTGTTTTTATTTGATATGAATGTGTTTATATGAAGTAAAGTTAAAGTAAAATTTATCAATGAGTCAAAGATAGACATTCAAGAGGGCCTGCAATGTGGAGAATAAGATTTCCTGAAGCCTGAAAGTAGATATAAGAAGATGTGGTATGAGTGCCAATGAGACGACTCTCCATCCAAGTCAAAACTAATAAAAGTAAACCATTATAGGTCAAAGACGGTCTTCAACACAGAGCCTAGGCTCACACCGAACAGCAAGCTATATATAAAGGGCCCCAAAAATTACTAGTGTAAAACCATTCAAATGGGAAAACCAACGGTCTAATCTATATAAAAAATGAGAAACGAGAAACAACTACTGAACATCAGATTCCTGACTTAGAACAGGTGCAAACAATTGCAGTGGGTTTAGATGTTTTAATGGTACCAAACCTTCACCCTTATCTGAAACAATAGTGTAACATCACAACATAGAAAGACATACTATATCAATTGAAATGGCTTAACTCAATCAAAAGACTATATATACAATGGTAATAATAGTTGGTTGAATATTGTAAATTCAGAACTGTTACACTATTTTTATCAATGCGAAAAAATGCAATCAAGTTTGTATCGCATTAAGCAGAATTCAATTTTTTTAATTTTGATAGCATTATGTCTAAGCAGTAGTGGCATGAAATGGCATTAATTAATCTTATTTTTTTTGTATTTATCTACCATCACTTTTAAAATTGCACTATACATGCTATATAATATCTGAATTTACAGCATATATATCTGCAAATTACAATATCTGATGTACTTGATTTCTCAATAGGAATGGATAGGAGACATTTCTGCTGGAAATTTACCAAGCTCCTGTGGCAACCACATCAAAGCTAGCTGTCAGTATATGGCCTTTAATGTAGATACTTCAGGTAAGCTTACCATTAGCTCCTGTGGCAACCACATCAAAGCTAGCTGTAACTTTAGAATTTTTCTTTGCTTTTAAGGAACTTTTTTAATGGAATATTAGGATTACTTTTATTTTTATATCGACCGCAAAAAAATTTTGTGGTCGATATTGGTATGACGTTACGCGTGCTGTCGTCGTCTCAAGACGCATTGGTTTTCGTGACTCTAACTTTAGTTTAAGTGAATGGATCTCTATGAAATTTTACCTAAGGTTCAATATCACAAAAGGAAGGTTGGGATTGATTTTGGGGTTATGGTACCAACAGTTAAGGAATTAGGGGCCAAAAAAGCATTTTGTAACTTCCAGACATAACTTGTGTGTTAGTGTATGGATCTCTGACTTTGTACCGCAAGGTTCCATATCACAAAGAGAATGCTGGGATTGATTTTGGGGGTAATTGCCTCAAAATTTTAGGAATTAGGGCAAAAAGGGCAAAACAAGCATTTTCTAGTTTCATGACAATAACTTGTGTGTAAGTGTATGGATCTTTCTGAAATTGTACTACAAGGTTCCATATCACAAAGGGAAAGCTGGAATTGAGTTTGGGGTAATTGCCTGAAACGTTTAGGAATTAGGGGCCAAAAGGGCCAAAATAAGCATTTTTCTAGTTTCCAGACAATAACTTGTGTCAAGTGTATGGATCTCTCTGAAATTGTACTGCAAAGTACCATACCTCAAAGGAAGGCTGAGTTTGAGTTTGGGGTGATGAATCATAAGGGGTTCAAAAATTTGGGGGATTTTTTTTCCTTTTTCCTTTTTTTTTCTTTAAAATTTTCCATTTTAAGTTGGTTATTTCTGATTTATATTTAAAAGCAAATAATAATGATATGGCAGGAGATACACACCAAACAGGATGTGTAAATTATTATATAATAAGTATTGTGCAATAGCAAGAAATTTTCAATTGCACAGTATTGCGCAATAGCAAGAAATCTTCAATTGCACAGTATTGCGCAATAGCAAGAAATATCCAATAGCACAATATTGCGCAATAGCAAGAAATTGTCAATTGTACAGTATTGTGCAATAGCAAGAAATATTCAATTGTACAGTATTGCGCAATTGCAAGAAATATTCAATTGCACAGTATTGTGCAAAAGAAGATACTTTGTATAAATTGCTTATTTCTTGACCAATTTCAATGGGTTTTATTCTTGAACTCCTGGGGTTCTTTAATATGCTGAATCTAACCGTGTATTAAGTTTTTGTATTTTGGGCCCTGTTTTAAATTGGTCCACATTGAGGTCCAAAGGGTCCAAATTAAACTTTGTTTGATTTCATCAAAAATTGAATTATTGGGGTTCTTTGATATGCCGAATCTAACCGTTATTTAGATTCTTAATTTTGGTCCCGTTTTCAAATTGGTCTACATTAAGGTCCAAAGGGTTCCAAAATTAAACTTAGTTTGATTTTAACAAAATTGAATTCTTAGGGTTCTTTGGTATGCTGAATCTAAACATGTATTTAGATTTTTGATTATGGGCCCAGTTTTCAAGTTGGTCCAAATCGGGTCCAAAATTAAACTTTGTTTGATTTCAACAAAATTGAATATATGGGGTTCTTTGATATGCTGAATCTAACCGTATTTAGATTTTTGATATTTGGGCCGTTATCAACTTTGTCTACATTGAGGTCAAAAGGGTCCAAAATTAAACTTTGATTTCATCAAAATTGAATTATTGGGGTTCTTTGATATGCCGAATCTAACTGTATTTAGATTTTGGATATTGGACCATAATAGGTGAATGTCCAATTTAAAATTTTTAAGTTCTTAGACCACATTCATTCTGTGTCAGAAACCTATGCTGTGTCAAATATTTAATCACAATCCAAATTCAGAGCTGTATCAAGCTTGAATGTTGTGTCCATACTTGCCCCAACTATTCAGGGTTCGACCTCTGCGGTCGTATCAAGCTGCGCCATGGAGCATTTTATTGTATGTGTTTTTTTTTTTTTTTTTGTTAAAGCAAACTGTACCGTATAGCGGGTTATTTTCAGGGTGTTTATTTTCGCTTATTTTGGCGAGTCAGGTGAAATCGCAAAAATAAATTCGCAAAATTTATGCATCGTTCAATACTTTCTAATAGCTAAAGCGTTTTGTAAGCTATCTATTTTTCCCGCTCGATGGATCAATAACGGTTTATGTTAATTTAAACAACATCAATGCCAAAGGCCATTGTTCACTGGCTGTCAGGTGTTAATTAGTTTATTGGTTACATAATAAAATAAATAATAATATAAGAGTGCAAGGTACGCTATCAGGTATTTTATCCTTATTAATCAGTGTCAAATTATATAAGAGTTGCAAGTCACTCATGATAATTTTATAATCTAATTAGTCATGTTAGTACATCAAAGGTCCGATCAATTTCAGAACTAATCAACCGTAACATTTACAAGAAGTTTGTACACCTGTGACAAACAACTATGTACCGTATTCTAATGATTAACTGTATCAAAATATAATCAATAAATAAGACGTCATGCCGGTAAAACAATCATTTAACCATACCAATAGACCCTTGTTTGGCAATGTTTACAACTTTTAAACTGCAACCATTTCAGTATCCACCAAAATATTTAATTGGGACTAAAGAATCCGCCAAAATAAAAACCGCCAAAATTTTTCAGATACTTTGTTGCCCCTAAATCGCGAAATTTTACACCGTGAAAATAACCCGCTATACGGTATTTTGGACATTGTTTGTTGTGAGAGTTAGGTAAATATCTAAAAGTATAATCTCCTCTTGGCTTCAAATTTTACTGTACACATATTTTGTAAGTGTCCTTTGCTTTGATGATACTATAATAATGTAAATATTGATATTTCAGGAGGAGGTAACCTGGCCATTTTACCAATAGATACATCTGGAAGATTGACAACTGCATTGCCAACGTTAAAAGCACATGGAGGTCTGTTGAATTAGTTGTATATACAATTATTACAAGATAACACTGGGCTTTCACTAAGAATAGTCCATGAGTACTGAACTCTAAGAAAAATCAGACTGGATTTTTGAACTAATGATCCAGTCTCGAAAGTATAAAGTTGGTTGAAATAAAAGTGTTTTGACTAGAAAATGTAAATTATCCATTAGGACTATGACATTGTTTTCGTCAAAACTTTGAACTTACCATACCCTTGAATAATTATTCATGTGAAGACATTTTTTCTTAGAACTATGAATAGATGTAGATTATACTGGGAATCAACATAACATAGAGGAATCAAGCAATTGATTTTAATAAGCAACCACTAGACCACATATTATATGTTGAAACAACTATAAATTTTTTAAAAAAAGGAAGAAGAAAAAATAATAACTGAGAAGGCATCGTTAAGATGGAGTTGGTTAAGTAATTTAGTTTTCAGTCCAACAATTCATTGGTCAGTCACAACATTTAAAACTTTGCAAGTATGAACTTATCATTTTTCCAATATTTTTTCTGCAGATTTTGTAACAGATTTTGAGTTTTCTCCCTTTGATGATTTCCTCTTGGCAACAGGTTCAGCAGACAACACAGTAAGTTATGGTGAATATTTATTTTTTAAAACTGATTTAAAATGTCTACTTTGATTACTTACAGATTTATTCTGGTAATTTGGCAAATAAGTGTGAAATAAGCGTCCCTTTCGTAGCTAGAAAGTTTGTGGAAAGTAAAATAACAAAATACTGCACTCCAAGGAAAATTCAAAACAGAAAGTCCCTTAACAATTGGCAAAATTAAAAGCTCAAACACATCAAACGAATGGAAAACAACTGTCATATTCCTGACTTGGTACAGGCATTTCCTTATGTAGAAAATGGTGGATTAAACCTGGTTTTATAGCTGGCTAAACCTCTCACTTGTATGACAGTCACACAAAACAAACAGACATAATAGGTAAAATGTCACAAATAGGGTACAGCAGTCAACATTGTGTGGAAGAAGCCTTAGATGTTTATATGGTAGAACCAAAATAACTTGCAATTTTTCCCATTTGACTTTGTAGTTCATAATATTATTAAAGATGACTTTTGGTACAATCACTGTTTTAGCAGACATTTGATCTTAAAATTTTAACAAAATTTGCTGTAACAAGAATTTGAACCATTTTGTTTCAAAAGTCAATTGAATTTTTTGACATTTTATATATTTTGACCTTAGAAAGCCAACCGGAAGTGACCTTCTGTAAACCGAAGTAGCTATTTTTGTATTTATTTAATATAAAAGTATATAGAACCATATATTTTTGGAATCAGTGTCAAGTAAACATTCAAATAATACCGAAGTAAATTTTTCAAAGCGGAAGTAACAAATTATCTCCCTTATTTTAATTTCTTTTGTATATAAACCTCATATTTTGGAATCAGCGTACAAAAAGCTATCATTTGACGCTGGAAATGACATGTTAAAACGAATTTTATTATTTTCATATCAAAATAGATCTTTACAAGTGGAAGACCTTCAATTGTTCTCTGAACAATTGGTTTTAATTATTATTATTATTATTTTTTTTTTTTTTTCTTCCGCCTAATTTTTTCTTGCGTAGTATTGATGTTTCAAAAGATGTCGCTTAGATATTTGGAACATGATATCGATAGTTTATACGCTTTTAAAACTGACAACTGCGTAACCAAATACTTTACGTTGTAAGAGTTATCTCCCAAACACTGTTTTTCTTGTGGCCACTACTCCTTCGCAACCGTAAAAGATTATGACAAATTTATTTTACCTTTTCCAATATTTTTCTGCAGATTTTGTAACAGATTTTGAGTTTTCTCCATTTGATGATTTCCTCTTGGCAACAGGTTCAGCAGACAACACAGTAAGTTATGGTGAATATTTACTTTTAAATTGATTTAAAATGTCTACTTTGATTACTTACAGATTTATTCTGGTAATTTGGCAAATAAGTGTGAAATAAGCGTCCCTTTCGCCGCTAGAAAGTTTGTGGAAAGTAAAATAACAAAATACTGCACTCCAAGGAAAATTCAAAACAGAAAGTCCCTTAACAAATGGCCAAATCAAAAGCTCAAACACATCAAACGAATGGAAAACAACTGTCATATTCCTGACTTGGTACAGGCATTTCCTTATGTAGAAAATGGTGGATTAAACCTGGTTTTATAGCTGGCTAAACCTCTCACTTGTATGACAGTCACACAAAACAAACAGACATAATAGGTAAAAATGTCACAAATAGGGGTACAGCAGTCAACATTGTGTGGAAGAAGCCTTAGATGTTTATGTGCGGTAGAACCAAAATAACTTGCAATTTTACCCCATTTGACTTTGTAGTTCATAATATTATTAAAGATGACTTTTGGTACAATCGCTGTTTTTAGCAGACATTTGATCTTAAAATTTTAACAAAATCTGCTGTAACAAGAATTTGAACCATTTTGTTTCAAAAGTCAATTGAATTTTTTTGACATTTTATATATTTTCTATTTTCAGTTAAAAGTTTGGCAGCTTCCTGAGGACAATGCTAACCTGACAGAGACCATATCAAATGTTAGTCCTGCTGTAGTGTTACCTGGTCAACAACGTAGGATAGAGAATGTTACCTGGAATCCAGTAGCTGATAACATATTGACTGTTACCTCACACAATACAGTCAAATTGTTTGATGTATCTCAGGGAACAGAAAAATGTTGTAGGTACCAGTCTTTATTTCAGTGATGTTGATGGTTTGATTAGATATAAAAGTTAGTTACTGTGGATTCATTATTATTTGTGTGATACTAATTTCCTGGAACTCGTTGGTATAGGTGAACTACAAATTTAAATTTTCAACGAAGTACAAGAAGTACAAAATTTCTATAGGTATATAGGCAAATTTTTTCTCAATCTACGAAAATTGGTACCCTCAAAATAAAAGAATCCATGGTAGTTTGATATGAAGTTGAATAAAAGACCAAAGGATTAGAAAATTATACTTTTTGTGGGGATTTTGATTCTTTACAGTCAGAGATTATAAAGAAGTATGATTGCAATTTAGTGTTTGATACTGTATAAACATATATATATTGTATAGTATATTGTTAAAGACTGTATTGACCATTTTTATTCATATGTGAGAAAGATATTGAGTCAAGTTTCTGACTCCTATTTTCTTTAAAAGAAGTTGTAGATTGGCTTTCATAGCAACATGTTACTGTAAATTCATAAATTATTGCAATGTTTTTATTAATGGAAAAAATTGACAGTATCAGGTTTGCAGTAATCAAAAATTACATTCATAATTTCCCCCCAAGGGTGACTGGGGAATAGAAGTATGGTCACCATTGGTCTTCCTCTGACCGGCAGTAAAACCCATGCTAAAGTGGGCGTCCGCTTGGCTGTGTGGGATGTACAAATTTGCAGCCACGTCCGGTCAGAATGGGATGTTAAATCCGATGCCTCGTGTAAAGAGAGTGCCTCGCTCTTTGCACATTAAGAACCATTGCAACAACTCTTTGAGGGGTCCGTAGGTGACCTGTTGCAAGGCTAAATTTCTGTCCCTATCCAATATACCCTCATTTCCCGTGGCAGTCTAAATTTCTCCGACCTTAATCCCGGACGCCCCTATTACAGAACCTACCAATTGTATTTATTGTTAATTTGTTCTCGTCCTGAATATGCATGAAATATTTGCCACTGGACGTTAAGCAACCAACAATCAATCAATCAATCATTCATAATTTCAGTTGTGATTTCCTTCATAAAATATTTGCAACTGAATTAATTAGATTTCTCAGTTTTGACAGAGGTCAAGGATTTGCTATAATAAATGCATGCAATAATTTCTGAATTTACAGTAATCACATTTTGTTTTGCACTTAATTTTAGGTATAGACAGTCACAAAGACCAGATACAAAGTGTTAGTTGGAAAGCTGATGGAACATGTTTAGTGACCTCATGCAAAGATAAACTTCTCAGAGTTATAGATCCTAGGTCTTCAACTGTGCAACAGGTATGTGATACAAAAAAAAATTCTATAAACGGGATTGAAAAATTCTAGTATTTGGTGGCACAGGTACAACAAGGTGTATGATGATGTTGCTTTTTAGCAAATTAAATTAGAACATCTGAAAGTATTTCAAATGAGTCAAATAACAACCTTCAGATGTTTTTAAGATATTAGATTGTCAAGTATTAGTTGTATAATGCAACTATTCACCGTTATTACATATGAAAAAAGGAGATGTTGGGTATACATCGATGAGATAGCAATCAAACAAAAAAATGATAAAAGGACATCTAGATTAGGGCAAAAAAACATTACAAGTTTAGGGTTTCATATTTATGGAATGGTAGGTCAGATTATTTTTTTTTTTGGGGATAACATGCTGGAAAATATTCTTACTGGAAGTGCACATTTGCAATTTATACATGAACACATTGTAAATGATAAATGTGGTTTTGATCAATTATGATCAATCTTTTGGTTCCTCATATCAACGATAAGATTCTGTAGGGTCGTCCTTCAAAAACATATATTTTTGCCATATAATGGTGTCCTAATGTCTTACTTTGTCAGTCTGTTGCAAGGCTGATATTCACATGTTATTGCCCTGAATGAATTAAATAAGAGATGTAGAGCATATGTCAAATTGACTGCAATCCCATGTCACAAAAAAACAAAAACTTGAATTATTGGCTGCCAAAGATTAAGGACAGACAACACTATCACCAAAATTTTTAAAAGGCAAATAATATTTCACAAAATTCTTCGCAAAAGTTAAAGCTTGGGCAACATGAACCTAACCAACAACTTGAGGTTAACTCAGGGATTCCCAAAGGATCGGCAGTTCATGACTTTTTTTATTAATGATGTTAATAGAATTTTTCTCTCTCTGTTACAGGAAGGAACAGGACACCAGAATATAAAAGATTCCAGGGCTGTATGGTTAGGTAATAAAGACAGAATTGTTACAACAGGATTTGGAAGTGTAAGTATTTGTATACTATGAAATAGTTATTAAGGTCAAACTATCTGGCTGCCACTAAATATTGTTTTAGTCAACTGTTAGTATTTGGTAATGTAACAGGCCATAATCTTGCGGCGAAATGACGATTTAACTCGCCAAAGAATTTTGAAAATCGCTAAATCTCGCCGTCGACTGACTTCATAGCTAAGTCAAATCGCTATCAAAATCGGTAAAAGGGAGACAACTTATGATTGACAAGTCTCACAGGTAAAAAATGGCGGCTGACACGAAAAATCGAGATTTTCAAACGACCTAGGACTAATACTGTCAATGATCAAATTAATAAATACAACGGCGACTTTGAACATCCTTGGATATAACTTTCAAAACTATTCAAACAGAAAACTGACCGTCTGTTTAAGTTATCATTTTACGATGATTTTCATCTGAGGATGTTGCGAATCACTCAGCTGATTTGTTTTATTTTTATAACTTACACGAGTCGATCAATTTTACTATTCGGTAGGTAAAAGGTGGGAATTAAGGGTAGATTTATTATATTGACTGAATAAAATTGAAATATAAAAGGTAGAAAGACTGTTGATGGATAATGTGATTGTAAACGTACGACACTCGACCGGTTGTGATCAGCAGTGGATTTTTTCTCACGACCATTTCGTTGATACGGATGATATTTTTAAAAATGATAGAATTAGCTCTTTGTCGGATAATTAATATGCGATTGAAAGATATTTTCATTTATAGACTTGCAATCTTCAACGATAATCTCAATTTACAACTAACATAATGTCCTGGACATTCAATACTGTTTTACAAAATAATGACAAGTGGTGATCTAAATTAAATTCCCAGTCATGTGAAATTCATCAGGTAAATTGGGAGTTATATTTTTCTGGACTTTAAAAATAAATTGAGGCAGATGCACATGAATTTAATGCATCATAATCATGATAATATTACTAGGCTACTCCTCGTGTCCCAATGATGAATCAACAATACATTGTTGGATAGACTGTTTATGTGGTATCCTTTTTCTGTTTAATTAATACTTGAATCCATTGTTGGGAATATTTATGCACTTTTTTTGTTTGTCCCCTCGCCTAACATGGTAAGGAGTTTCATTCATTTGTTTGCCCACCTAGTTAAGTTTCATATCTTATCAAATACGACCCATACAGGAATTATCATGTACTCTGTTGGTGCATCATGTTTATCTTGTTTAATCTGGGAGATCTGCTAAAGTTAGATCACATTGACCTTCATTTTACCCATGAATGGATTTAGTTAAGTTTTGAGTTGAGGTCCAGATCCAAACAACTACAAATCGTGAGAAAACTATATGTTTTACATGGTAAACTAGGTATCCTTAACTATTCAGGTTTTAAATGAATTATTTAAACACATTAAAAAAAAGATGAACAGGTGCGGGGGTTAGCTGTCATTTACAATGACACCATTTCTTCAACTTACACTGACATTTTCTAATGAAATTTCATTTCAGTCAAGAAACAGAGAAATTAGTATCTGGGACAGTAGAAACTTGTCTTCATCTTTAAGCACAGTATCAGTAGATGCATCCTCAGGGTAGGTTTATTTTGCAGGCTATCTAATCAGTTTATTGCCAGACATGTATAATAATGTGTGACTAAAATCTAGAATTATTAAGATTCACTAAAAGCCATTTATTTTAGAAAATGGCTTCTCTATTTTAGATTGTTCAATTTTAAAGAGAGGGGAAAGATACCAAAGGGACATTCAAACTCATCAGTCGAAAATAAACTGAAACGCCGTGGCAAAAAAAAGAAAAAAGACCAAAAGACAACATAGAAAACTAAAGACTGTGCAACACGAATCCCACCAAAAACGCTGGTTGATCTCAGGTGCTCAGAAAGTGTGAAAACAATGAAATCAAATATCCACGAAAGTACATTTTTTCCTAAAGCCACGGAAATTGGTACCCACAAATATAATTGAATCCACTGTATTTCTTGCTTGAAATTATTTTGTAGAACTTTGATGCCATTGTATGACGCTGACACGGATATGATCTTCTTTGCTGGCAAGGTATGTAAAATGATATTGGTAATCTAAGCTAGAAAAATAATATGTCCTAAAAAAATGTTATTCTTAATATTTTAAATTAAGAAAAAGACATTATTTGTAATTTTTATGTCAATTTTTTTATGGTTGATTCACATACATGGCA
Source organism: Mytilus coruscus (assembly GCA_017311375.1). NCBI lineage: Eukaryota > Metazoa > Mollusca > Bivalvia > Mytilida > Mytilidae > Mytilus > Mytilus coruscus. Next base: position 91,631,440 of record CM029597.1, on the reverse strand, counting down.
CAAGGTATTACTACCTAATTTAAGGAGTCCTGCCAGATCTGTTATCTCACGTAAGCATTGAACATCACATATTAAAAGAATTTTGTTTTTCCTCATAGACAAGAATTATTAAACTAAAGTTAATTTACTTGAGCTACGCTGCACCAATTGATATATAATGGCCAATTTTTGTACAAATTGGAACAGGTTAAGTTATTTTGTTTGTTAAAAAGTCATTACATGAAAATAGGTTATAGGAAGAATTATGATATAATTTTTTTTAACCAAAATTACAAAAATTTTCAAATAAATGTTTTAAGAAGATATTATCAGAATTATTGTTATGCAGGTTAGGCACTATGCACATGTAAAAAACAAAACCATAAATCTTCAGCAATAAAAATCTTTCAAAAATTTCAAGGGGAACAACACTGTTAGATTTATTTGTAACTAGTATGCAGTTTAGGCAATATTGTATAACTTGTTGGAAACACAAACAAAATCAGAAATCTACAGCATTAAGAAAGTTAATTATGTTACAGGGAGACAACACAATCAAATATTGTGAAATCACAGACAAGACTCCATATCTACAGGAAAGTAAGTCATTCTTATTTTATTGAAGTATTTTATCATTAGGACAACAATCTTCATAACAAAAAGTAGCTATAAGACTGAGGAAATAGTGCTTTTTTAATTTTGAGAAATCCATGAAAAATGTTGAATTGCATTAGACATCTCAACGATATAAAAAAATTCTCAGGATAGAGAGTTGCCTGAACATGAATGAAATTTTTGCCACTAGACACTAAGCAACCAACAATCAATCAATATAGAGAATTTCTTTATGTACATTTTGGATTTTGCAAGCATTTTGCATTAGTCATGTGGATAAATTCAGGGCATTTTGACCTATTATGTCTGTTTGTTTTGTTCACACCTTGTTTTCAATATAATGGAATTTTATGCAACTGTCATACAAGTGAGAGTTTTAGCTAGCTTTAAAACCAGGTTTAATCCACCATTTTCTACATAAGAAAATGCCTGTACCAAGTCAGGAATATGACAGTTATTATCCATTCGTTTGATGTGTTTGAGCTTTTAATTTTGCCAACTGTTAAGGGACTTTCTGTTTTGAATTTTCCTTGGAGTTCGGTATTTTTGTTGTTTTACATTTTTAGCTCACCTGGCCCGAAGGGCCAAATGAGCTTTTCTCATCACTTGTCGTCCGCCGTCGTCGTCCGTCGTCGTTAACTTTACAAAATCTTCTCCTCTGAAACTACTGGGATAAATTTAACCAAACTTGGCCACAATCATCATTAGGGTATCTAGTTTAAAAATTGTGTCTGGTGACCTGCCAAACCAACCAAGATGGCGGCCATGGCTAGAAATAGAACATAGGGTAAAATGTATATTTTGGCTTATAACTCTGAAACCAAAGCATTTAGAGCAAATCTGACATGGGGAAAAATTGTTGATCAAGTCAAGATCTATCTGCCCTGAAATTTTCAGATGAATCGGACAATGGGTTGTTGGGTTGCTGCCCCAGAATTAGTAATTTTAAGGATTTTTTCCGCTTTCAGTTATTATCTTGAAAATTTTTATAGATAGAGATAAACTGTAAACAGCAATAATGTTCAGCAAAGTAAGATATACAAATAAGTCAACATCATCAAAATGATCAGTTGACCCTTAAGGAGTTACTGCCCTTTAAAGTAATTTTTACCAATTTTTGTAAATTTTGTAATCTTTTACAAAATCTTCTCCTCTGAAACTACTGGACCAAATTCAACCAAACTTAGCCACAATCATTATTAGGGTATTCAGTTTAAAAAATATGTGCGGTGACCCAGCCAATCAACCAAGATGGCTGCCATGGCTAAAAATAGAACATAGGGTAAAATGTAGATTTTGGATTGTAACTCTGAAACCAAAGCATTTAAAGCAAATCTTACAGGGATTAACTTGTTTATCAAGTAAATATCTATCTGCCCTCAAATTTTCAGATGAATTGGACAACTGGTTGTTGGGTTGCTGCCCTGAATAGTAATTTTAAGGAAATTTTGCCGTTTTTGGTTATTATCTTGAAAATTATTACAGATAGAGATAAACTGTAAACAGCAATAATGTTCAGCAAAGTAAGATCTTCAAATAAGTCAACATGACCAAAATAGTCAGTTGACCCCTTAAGGAGTTATTGCCCTTTATAGTCAATTTTTAACAATTTTCATTAATTTGGTAAATTTTGGTAAGTTTTACAAAATGTTTTCCTTTGTAATCTTCTTTCTGAAACTGCAGTAGAAAATCAATATAGAAACAATCTACGAATGAACTGGCAATAAAATAATTGATAATTCTACAACATGAAAAAAAACCACATTAATACCTGATGATGGTGTTTCTTTACATTGAAAATGATGTCACAACTATAATCACGAACAATAGGTCGAATGTCAGATATGTTTCAGTACTTTGGCTTCATTTTCTACAGATTCAAGTGCAAATGATGCTTGAATTCTACACTAATTTATACAGACTTCATCCCCTTTCACAGGTAATGCCTGCCTCATATTATATTTAAAACTTTAATAGAATATCAGAAATTTTGAGAGAAAATTAATCAACCATGCAAGATCTAAAACTTAATTAATATTGTTCAAATTATCAATTAACTATTAAAAAAAAATTCTCATTAAAAAATATAGTTCTTCATTTTATATTTTATCAGAAGTTTAGGAAAAAATTTAATTTAATTGTGTCCCTTGTTCTCATTTCCTGGGATAAATCCAATACAAATTAAAGTATTGGTATTGAATTAATATTTAAGAAATATTTCAAACCTTACCATTTTCTTCACAAGAATGAAGACCATATTTTCAGTGTCATGAGTATCAGTCATCATATTTGTTGTACTTTGTTGTTTAAAAGTTGAATACAAAAAGATCAACAAAGCAATTCAAAACCACTTGAATTTTGCAACAACAAATGAGAGTTTTAACGACCTCAGCTGGCTATACAACCCTTGCACAATCAACTGAATTTTGCAGAAATCATTAATAGGAAACAACAAAACTTCACAACAAACTTTCTCATCACTTCCCATTTCTCGTTAGATAAATTTTACAAAAATTCTCCCTGAAACTACTGTCAAATTAAACCAAACTTGGTTTAAATCACCACTAGGATATCCAGGGACCACTGTGTATGATGACCCTGCCTGCCAACATGGCACACATGGCTGAAATAAAACATAGGTTTCAAACACACTTTTAGTCTTATATCTCTGAAACTAAACGACAGTACAACAGTTGCATTTATCATGCATCAATTGTAAATAAAATATCAGGTGAGCGACACAGGGTCCTTGGAGCCTCTAGTTTTCAGACTATTTAAGATTTTTTATATGTAAATTGTGTATTGCCTTTCTTACATTGTTTTGTTACACTTTTATAGAATATTACCCAGAATCCTTTAATTCTGAAATTGACAATTGATTAAAATTTCAGATTCAGTAGCCTCCACAGAACAGATAAAAGGAGCAGGACTGGTACCTAAGTTAGCATTAGATGTAATGGTAGGGGAGGTTAACAGAATTCTGATACTGACCAAATCAAACGTTCTACCTACACCTTATATAGTACCCAGAAAGGTAAGTGCATTTAGATGTAAGTACAAAAAAATGTATAAAGTTTTGATATATATTCAGGTTGAATATGTATGGATTAAAAATGAAAAAAATGCAGAGATTGTTTTTCAACCATGAAAATGATTAAAAATGTCAGAACTAGAAACAATTTTTTAAAGGGTATTGTTTTGTAGACGTTGCAGAATTCCACAATTTGCAGAGACTTATTTATTCAAAAAAGGATCTAGCATTTACAATATATTATATAGGCACTGGCTACGAAAATGTTGAAAACGTAACAATGACAAAAAAGTTATTGTTACGTTTGACACTAATTGCTGGAATGCTAGGTTAGATTAGGAACCAATTAATTATGAACATAGCAATAATATATGTGTCTATGGTTACATTGTTTTATTGTTACGTTAATGCATTTCATTGTATGCTGGGAATAGTCATATATTATATTTAGTTCACTGCTGTCAAACTTTGCTTTTGATGCATCATTTTTTTATGAACTTTGTCAATATAACTGAATAAAATTTGAATCTTGATGTTTTTTTATGTTTTGATTCATACACATCCAAAGTTTGAAATTTTTCACCCAAAAATAATTTGGTAATGGGAATAACTTCGTCCATTGTTTGAAGTATAATGGAGGTGATAAAGGTAAGTGTGCAGTTAAATACATAGAAGTGATACTTTGCTTTCAAACATCGAAACCATTCAATTATATGCCCTTAGCACTACTAAACTGTAGTATTATCTTGAAGAACATTTAACAATTAATACTCATAAAATATTTAAACATTTTTTGTTGAAATGTTATAATTATAGAATAATAAAGAATATTTATAATAATAATAATTATCAAGCATATCATATAATCAGCAACAACACTAAAGTCAGTTAAAAGTTGAATTATCTAATGTAACAATAACGCAATGCAACACAAATATTATTGCTACATTTGTATTTATTTGTTTCCTAACCCAACCTAGCATTCTGGCGATCAGTGTCTAATGTAATATGAACTTTTTATTATTCTTACGTTTTCAATGTAATCGTAGCCAGTGCCTTTACAATAACTTTCCTTATCACACATCAATAATTTATTTATTTATAAGATGCCAGTACAATAATAAACCACGTAAGTGTGGTGCTCAACATGTGTTGTTTGCTTTGAAACTTATAGTCTGTCTTAATAAGATGTTTTAATTGCAAAATGGTATTTAATGTATAAAATTGTATGGCCACATTGCTTTCTATTCTAAATTCTGCAATTTCCAGCATTTATCATCAGTTTGGTGTAAGTTTAAATAAGGTTGGAGTTATATCATGTCAAAACAATACCGTAGGGTGATTTTTGCTGAAAAATTCAATTGCATTTTAATAGTGCACTGGTTCTTTGAAGTTTGGATGTACAAAACTGGTACTTCTTATCTTAAAAACTTGCAAAATATGCTCTTTAATTTCAATTTCAACAATTTTTATAGTAATCCCCAGTCCTTCTTTACCACACCTTTATTTATCTCGTCAATTCCTGACATGTATTTTATTTATAATATAATTATATTTTATGAAGAAATATGCAATTTATTTTCAGTCTTACAAAGAATTCCATGATGATTTGTTCCCAGACACACCTTGTGGGGAACCAGCATTATCCACCGATGACTGGTTCTCTGGTCAAAATGCTCAAGTATGTTAATTAAGATTAAGGTATAATAAACAGTCAACCAGTTTTTAGAAAAGAATACATTTAAGTATTGTAAGTGATAATTCATGTGGTCCTGAAAAAAGTGGCAAAAGATGCCATAGGGACAATCAAATATAAGTCAGGGGGAAAGACAATACCATGACAAAAAGAAAACAACAAAAATACAAACAACTACAAAATACTACAAAATACTATAAAGAAGACAGGACAACACAAATCCCACAAAAAACTTTGATTTTAAAATACCATTAGCCATTAGAAATTTAAATTTTATTTACAAATATTAATTCAAGAGCAAATGACGAAATTGATGGATGTCCATTTTTTAGTCACATATGTGAAGGGCATTTAATTGTACCCAGAGAAGTCACTTTGAAAATAGGGTAACCTTCTTTGGGAGCAAATTTAGAGACCTTTGTCCATTTAAGCATGTACAACATTATATTTCATACACACTTATAGTGGCAAATTCAAGTTGCTTTTCCCTAGGTCCCATGTATGTTTTTATGAAAGAGCCCTAATGACAATCTTTGAATCAAAATAAAAAAGATAAACCATTTACTACTTTATTTTACCAGTCCGTGTATTTACATAGTAAATAAACATTTTAAAGGTACAATGTACAAGTTTAGATCCAGCAAAGAGAAAGAAACGACAAGCAGGAACTAGGAAAATAGGCAGCAAGGGAGATAATCAGACCAATAGCATCAGTAGTACCAAAGAGATTACAAAACCAAAGGTATGATTTGTACATAACAGGGAACGACAATTTATTTCAGAATGGGTGTGTTAGAATGACTTTAGTGGTGTAGTAAAAATAATATAATTTGGTGATTTATTTAAAAAAAAGAAAAATAATTTAATATACATTGAGTTTACAGGTATCATGGGTATTGAGATAATAACAACTGTAGAAAATAATGCATTTTCATTCCTAAACTATTAAAATGAGCATTTAATATTTTTGTGAATAAATGTTTATTGAAATGAAAATGACACTATAAATTTTATGCACACAAACTGCTTTTACGGATTTATGTTTATCAGGAACACTCACATCCAAACATTTGAAAACCAGAGATGTATAAATAATTAGAAATGTCTTAAAACTGTAAAATTACTTAAATACAATTTTTTTAAATGTTTGATTATTATGAGAGTATGTCACAAAGAATAAAATATATTTATATTGATCTTTATTATATACTTAGTGGTAAGTACAGATAAATTGTATGTGTAATACAATCGATGGCAATCATGCTGTATCAGCCAACCGTGATGATATCGATATCAGTCAGGGTTGCAAAGGCTTTATCATACCCCTAATCTGTATGATGTCACGTAATCGATATCAGTCACGATTGCAAAGGCTTTATCATACCCCTAATCTGTATGATGTCACGTAATCGATATCAGTCATGGTTGCAAAGGCTTTATCAAACCCCTAATATGTATGATGTCACGTAATCGATATCAGTCATGGTTGCAAAGGCTTTATCAAACCCCTAATATGTATTACATCATGTTTTGTGAAAAATTGTAATTGAGGTTCATGTATATAATAAAGTATATATGATATGGCTTTTTCAATATCACACACCTTATCAACCCTCAACCAATATAATCCCTCGAGCAGAGCTCTAAGGATTATATTGGTGTCTCTGGTTGATACAGGTGAGATATTGAAAAAGCCATATCATATTCTCTATTTATTCATAGAATGAATTTTTTCAATGGTATTTTTTAGTGTGCTGTATTTATTTTTCCAAACAGGAAACAAGCAAATCTGTGATACAAGAAACCCAAGACATTCCAAAAACCTCTAAACCAGAAATCTCAGGAAAATCAAATGCCATTCCAGAACAAGCCACGACCACCAAAGGAACTACTGACACACCCACCAAAGAAAAAGCTAGTACACCAAACAAGAGAAGTTCAGACACACCACAGGAACAAAGTCCCTCCTTAACTTCAATTAATAAGCCTGTCACAAAAGTATTTACAGGTAAACTTTGATAACTTTATTTTGTTATGACCAATTTTTCATGCTTCATTTATTTTGGACAAATTTAAATTAAACGTTGTGTTTGTCATTTAAAAGTTTCAAATATTTAAAAAAAAGAATATTTACAAAGCATTGCAGGCCTCATTTAAAACAAATTGAATTCTAACTGTACATAGAGAATATTATATGGTTTTTTCAATATCACATCCATATCATCCAGAGACATACAGAATAATACATGGCAAAATCAGTATCGCATGCTGTATCACCACGAGAAACCAATATCAGTCCCGAGGGCTGATATTGGTTGAGTGGTGATACAGCATATGGATTTTGCCATGTATTGATCTGTTTATCATATATTTTAACAAAATCAGATTCATGATACGTAAGGGGACAATCATTTGATTCTGCGGTGGGGGCCTGGCAGATTGAAGAAATAAATATTCAGGCCCCCATTTAGATGAAAATAAATAACCTGTCTTATCATACATGAAAAATAGATATTCTGGCCCCAAATATATTTTTGTAATCATTTAAAAAGGTATCCAATATTTACAGAAAATCCGGAAAAAAAGAATTATCAGTTGTTGTTTTTGAGGAATATGCCCTCCTTTTTACCTAAATAAATATAAATTCGTTCATGAAATCTAAAAAAAAATGACTCGCTAATTTTACCATTTCGGATGATGAGACTCCTCTTTTCGTGGACAAACCTTCGATTGTAATAAAATATGTACTTCTAAGCACAAAACCTAATGGAGAGAAAATGGGTATTTTGATAATTTTCCCAAATTAAAATGTTAAGTCTGAATCAATGTCATAAATGACTGACCCATTTTCTCTAGCAAGCATTTTTCAGAAATTCAAACTTGAAACGTATATGAGGTTACATTTCGTATCATGCCAGGAAATACTGCAACTGGACGTCATAGGTCAAACTTAGACGTCATTTAATATATGACGTCACGCCAGGTATGCGATACGGGTTTTGCTATGCGATACGGGGTATGCCATACAGGTTTAGCTATGCGATACGGGGTATGCGATATAGGGTAGGTGATACAGACTGGAAAAAAATCCTTTATTATATATACAAAATAGCTGTATTTAGTACTAAATATATGATAAACCAATATAATCCCAAGAGCTCTGCTCGAGGGATTATATTGGTTGAGAGTTGATACGGTGTGTGATATTGAAAAAGCCATATCATCTACACTCTATTATATCTCAAGTAAATGTTTTTTTTCATGTGACGTGACGTCATATAGATTAGGGGTTTGGTAAAGCCTTTGCAACTGTGACTGATATCGATATCATCACGGATGGCTGATACAGCATGATTGCCATTGATCATATTACACATACAATTTACATGTATTTACTACTAAGTGTATACATGTAATACAGTATTGTATCTCAATCATTGTAGCGGTATTATTTATATGAGCTGCATCAGATAGAAATTGACCTTATGCAAATATCAATACATCTGTTAACCTATTTTGGGTTGAAAAAATCTCTATGGAAAGTCTGTAACTATTTGAGAATTGAGCTGTTTTAAAAAAATCTACAAAACAGACCAAAATTCATCTGTTATTACATGAGGGGTCTGATGGGTTATTTTCGTTCTTCGTGTTCGGCGCATTTTCGCTATCGTGATCCGTTTTTCTACAGATTTTTTTTTTTTTTATATTTTCATGATCCGTGATCATGGAAATTTATTTTCTGTGAATCGTGATTGACAAAAAAATCAACTCGTGAATCGTGATGAGACCCCCCCCATCAGGCCCCTCTTACATATTTGAATGTTCCAAAATCAATCAAAGACTAATACATGTACATGTATACATGCACTTGCATATAGTCGATTTCTATATGACTCATCAGCTCATATGTATAAACACAACTTCTTCTTAATAGATTTTTAATCTAACATTTATCTAACTGTGGTAATTTTGATATCTTTAACTTACAGCTGTTAGACAATCAAAGTTCAAATATCTGAAAGGTCATACACTACACAAAAGTCTGCATATAGATAATATACGAAAACTTTACCATGGGGTACCAGGAGAAAGTGACATGTTCTATGCTAACCAAACAAGATGTGTAGTACCAGTAGAGGGAGCTGGTGGCCTGCTGTCTGTTTTAGAGGTAAGTATACTATGATCCATACTTTTACACCATTTTGTCTCTGGTGGAGCGTTGTCTCATTGACATTCATACCACATTATTTTTATTTGAGCCCTAAGTGAAGTTTTACTTCATTGTTAAACTTTTTATACTGTTACATATACTACATTGGCTAGAGGTATAGGGGAGAAAACATCTTTAACCCGCCACATTTTTGCGCCTGTCCCAAGTCAGGAGCCTCTGGCCTTTGTTAGTCTAGTATGTTTTTTAATTTTAGTTCATTTATATGTTTTGGAGTTTAGTGTGACGTCCATTTTCACTGAACTAGCACACAATTTTAGTTAGGGGCCAGCTGAGGACCACCTCCGGGTGCGGGATTTTCTCGCTGCATTGAAGACCCATTGGTGGCCTTCGGCTGTTGTCTGCTCTTTGGTCGGGTTGTTGTCTCTTTGACATATTCCCCATTTCCATTCTCAATTTTACTGTAAGTTTATTGTTATTTATGGTATACCAATTTCCATAGATTTCATGGGTATAAGTTCTAGTGACCACAAATTAAAATTTTAAACACAATACAAACTTAATGTAGACTATCATACAAACAGGATTTTCTGGCTGTGTTGAAGACCCATTGGTGGCCTTGAGCTGTTTCTGCCCTTTGGTCGAGTTGTTGTCTCTTTGACACATTCTCCGAGTCCATTCCTAATTTTAAACTTTGGCAGCACCATGAAATCAAATATCCACGAAAATACAATTTTTCTTCCATCCTGAAAATTTGTACCTAACTAAATGAAAACCATAGTAGTCCAATTTTCTATAAACAGATTTATTTAGAGCTTCAAATATAGTTTAGGGGCTTGAACATCATTAAAGACTATATATCAATAGTTGTATGCTCTAGCTGTTGGGTTACTGTCTTATTGGCATTTACTCATGATACTTTCTAATTTGAATTAACTTGTTTTTTACAGTTCAATAAACCTGGAAGACTAGCAGACACAGGAACCCCAGTATTACAGCATAAAAGTAAAGCTACTGACTATGTGTGGGATCCATTCAGTGATAACAGACTGGCTGTGTGTATGTAGATTTGTATATTAACTCCCCTTCCTTAGACATAGACCCTAGTGATCTCCTCCTGACAGGAATCCAGGTTTACTAAACAAAATAAAGATAATGAATATGTCTGAAATTTATTTAATAAAAACAGGCAACCTCACTAGACATAGGCCCCAGTGATACCCCCTCTGAACAAAGGGACCTCAATATCACAACTTATAAGTAAAAATATTGACTAGTTGTAGGTATGTAGATATATTATAGGTTGTTTATGAATCATGTCTTTCTGAGACCGAAAAAAATCGTTAATTTCACACACCCTTATGACATCATTTACCAGATAGAAGGCACACCTGTATCCCTGCACTTTTGAAAGTGCAAGCATTTTCAGAATCGTCAGTCTGCAGGGTAGTCTAGAAATAATTTATGTTCCGTAAGTACGTAATCTTAAGGGAGGCTGACCAACTAATTAGATTTTAATTTCCCTAATATTTTGTGCAGTATAGCATTAAACTTTTTCACCCTTTTGCTCAACATGTGTTGGAAGTGACAATGCCTACATTTTGGTCAAGTGGTGATGGAAGTCACATGACAGATTCAACTAACTACCGTATCTCGAAATTGGCATATTGTTACTCCTTCTTTCATACTTTATGCTTTATACCATAAAATTGTGCCTCTGTTAAATCATTTATCCAGTGTTGACAGAGATAATTTTGCCCTTTTGAACGCTTTTTTTCAGGGGCAGTCCAAATTCTGCATTCCTTTTGATTTGATGTATTATGTAATTTGTTCTTGTCCTGAACATACATGAAATATTTAACACTGTACACATAGAGGATTTTCCTTTATTGAAAGCTTTTTTCAGGGGGAGTCAAATTCTGCATGAAATATTTAACAATGGACAATAAGTAAAAAACAATCAATTAAGACTCATTTGTTGAGATATTTAAATCTGTGCACATTTTTATTTATTTTACAGCATGTGATGATGCTAAAGTATGGATTTGGAACATACCAGTGGGAGGACTGACAGAAACAGTTACAGAACCTTCCATGTATCTTAGGGGTAACAAGATTTTACAGTTTTGCATTTTTATTCCCCGCTCTGAAGAATGGTGTACTGTATGTTTCACCTCTGTCCCTCAATCCCATGAAATTTCATTACATTTTTCTCAGGAACTTCATATCAGATCTACTAAAAAATTTGATATCAGCATCACACATGTTTGACTCGTGGAAAATTACATTTTTCCATGTAATTTTATATCAGAATTAGCGATTGTCTTTGCTGAAAAGTTATTAAATAATGAATAGATAATTATTTGTCATGGAATAGAATTTCTTTACAATATTAGCATGATTAGTTCTGAGCTTGATCACTTCTGTCAGGTGTGAAGAACACAGGTAAAAAAGGATTAGTGATCATTAGCCAATTGGCTAAATCCCACAACTTTAGGTTATGTCCAGCAAATATAACCGTTTTTGGACCCTTGATTTATAAGAATAACAAAATTTGAAACGTAAAAATAATAATTCTTATATGGCATGACCAATACCAAGGATAACAATTCTATGTCACTTCAGCTTTCTCATCGTAAAATCACAACCAAATTATTGTCGGCATAAAATGATTTTTCAAATGTTTTTAATACTTATAGGACACACAGAGAAGCTGTATTTTGTCAGATTCCATCCATTGGCCAGTGATATACTGGTTTCATCAGCTTATGACTTTACTGTAAGGATATGGGACTTATCTGATGGCAGTGAAAAACTAAAGCTCACAACACATCCTGATCAGGTATATTGTTATTATTTGGCTTTAAAAAGGGTTTCTCTACTTTTATGGCCCCTTCTAGGGGCTTCTTGTACTGCACAACTTCAACATACTGGTATGTAGATGTATATATTTTTTTAGCATGCAATGAAAGTAAGGGCAACAAGACATAGTGATCCTATATTCCCTCTTTGTCAGAGTCGACAACATTAAAGTTCAGTATGTGGTTAAAACTTTTTTTAAGGTATTAATAAGTTTGTCAAACCTTTGTGGAATGTCATGAAATTTGGACAGAATCTTTTTCATTATCAAAAGGCAGTAAAAAAGAGCTAAATATTTATCTTTTCAATAAGAGAGTGAAATCTACTCCTGCTGTTCACCTGCGAATATGTAATTTTCACACTCTTTCTACATTGGTTTTATAAGGAGGGTTTAACAAATGCTTGACAATACCAAAAGAGTTATTGACAACCAGTTTTATAAAAAGAAAACAATGTCTTGGACAGAAGAAAAACTCAAAAGATTAGGTATCACTAACTGTAGTTTATGATTTTCTATAGATATTATCTACATTTTAAATAACAATAATTCTTATATGATTTGCATATTAGGGAATATGTTTATATGATTGGTCGAGAGGGCTTCCGGTAGTTGCTCTTGAAGTTATTTATTTTTCGATAGACGACGTTGACGGAACTACTTTTTGTAACCAATCAAACAAGATGGCGACGATGATAACTCAAACTAGCTCGATGTTCAAAATATTTATTTTCACTTCGCGTTCGTTGTTAAATTACCTGATACATAATAAACACAAAACATTCATTTGAATGATAATAAGATATTTTTGTAGTTTATTTTTTATCAGAAAGCAAATTTCATGGAATACATTTTTTTTGCATTAACCAAAAAATATAGTCATGCGCTAGGCCAATTCAATGACACAAATATACAATTTACGCGTGATAGAGATTACGGGTGGGGAAATTAAATTAATAATCTCCAACTTTAAAGAATTATAAGGATTAAATGCCTTTTTAAAGGAATTTATTGGTGTATAAACTGGACCAAGTCACTCACAAACATATGAATTGGTACAGTTTATACACCAATAAATTCCTTTAGAAAGGCGTTTAATCCTATAATACATGTAGTATTTTGAAAATACAACAATTTTGATGTCTGTCATAACAATTTATTGACAACAATTTCTGTAATAGATTTTAGTCCTCGCTAATCCAAGACTGTGATTATTGTCTCCCTTGATATATTTTTTGATAGCATGGTTTCCTGACAACAGTATGCAAAATTTATTCTTAAAGATGTGTGCTGCTTTTTAAAGTTTTCATAGGAAGAAACAAATGTTGTATTCAATGAAAAATTAGATTAAAAATTAGAAGAATTCAAAATATTTTCCCCAGAAATGTGTGTATTTAAGATTTAATTTTCTTTTAAAAGATATTGCGAAATAAATATATATAAGTGTTGAAAGGAACACATTTTTAGTACATAGAATACGAAAGACAGAGATAGTACAAAATTTTGTGGAAAGGTTGAAAATTTGAGATGCGAAAGCTTTTAGTGGTAATATTTATCTCTTTTTCGGTTTAGCCTGCGATTTTTTTTTAAAAAAAATCCTTAGAGTAAAACTGATTGCTTGTTATTCTGGAATGTATGAATGCAAGCATTTTTCAGGTAATACCTTGATTTCAGATGGAAGCTACTAGGCCACACAATACTGTAGAATCATTTATTTTCGAGGGTACCAAATTTCGTGGATTGAGGAAATATTACATTTTCGTAGAAATTTGATTTTTTATGGTTTTGACAAAGTCTGCATACAAGCCTACAGAAAATTTTTAATTTGTTGAACATTTAAATTCGTGGTTAACCTTTGCCCACGAAAATTCAAAAAGATTGGTATCCCACGAATAATAATGAATCGACAGTATATGATTTATCATCTATACAAAAGAATCTAACTGACTTATCTCTCTTTTTAGGTGTTCTGTGTAGCCTGGAGTCCAGATGGCAGATACCTGGCCACAGTATGTAAGGATGGAAAAGTCAGAATTTTTGATCCAAGACAATCATCAGATGCTATAAAGGTACAAATAACGAAACTACAAACATCTGTTGCATTAATCATCAAATTATATTTGGGGCCTCTTTGGCCTAGTGGTTTAAGTAGTTTAGTTATCGTATCACTACCCTGTCAACACTGAAGTTGTGAGTTGGAACATGTGGCAGTTGTACTGCCCTGTCAACACTGAAGTTGTGAGTTGGAACATGTGGCAGTTGTACTACCCTGTCAACACTGAAGTTGTGAGTTGGAACATGTGGCAGTTGTGTTGGATTCTGATCTTAATTGAATAGGAATATCAGCTTACCTACCGAAGGTCTGTGGTTCTCTAAAGGCATTCCGGCTACCTCCACCGATAAAAACTGACCACAAGGAAATAGCCAATAGCGCTAAAAGTGGCGTTAAACACCAATCAATCAATCAAATTTTATTTCATTCTGAGGTGTGCTTACGATGTCAAACTGTTTAGACCGTTTCACAAAATTTTCAATTTTTTTAAATATGATGCAGACATAATGACCGAAATAAAATTGAGAATGGAAATGGGGAATGTGTCAAAGAGACAACAACCCGACCAAAGAACAGAAAACAGCCGAAGGCCACCAATGGGTCTTCACCCAGAGGCGGGCTTCAGCTGGCCCCTAAACAAAAATGTGTACTAGTTCAGTGAAATGGATGTCACACTAAACTCCAAAACATATAAATGAACTAAAATTAAAAAACATACTAGACTAACAAAGGCCAGTGGCTCCTGACTTGGGACAGGCGCAAAACTGTGGTGGGGTTAAATATGTTTTGCGAGATCTCAACCCTCCCCTATACCTCTAGCCAATGTAGAATAACAAACACACAGCAATACCCACAGTAAAAATCAGTTTAAAAGAAGTCTGAGTCCGATGTCAGAATAGGTAACAAAAGAAACTAAGCAAAATGACAATGATACATGACTACTAGCAGTTACTGACAAGCCAGCTCCAGACCTCAATTAAACTGATTGAAAGATTATGTCTTCATCATACGAAAATCAAGCACAATCCCTCCCGTTAGGGATTTAGTATCAAACCATCATAAAATATATGAGAAGAACATAACCTGTATCATGCCAAAAACTGGTTTTGAATTATTTGGGTATTTTGCATTTGAGTAGAGATATCTGTAGTGAGAAAGAGTTGTTATTCATGATTCATTGATTGTTGTTTGCTCAATGTCCAGTGGCAGATATTTTGATTCACACTTTATGACATATGGAACCATGGTTAATTTAATTGATTAAACCTTCTAATTTTAGCTGAATATGTTATGATATTAGTTTATTTCATATCCAGATTTGTAGATTCTATCCATTTTTAAGGTTTACTTCCCTATAGAAACATTGACAACACCCCAGAATATATACATATGCAAAGATAGACATAAAATATTGGGCCAAAATATATACTTTATTAATTGTAATGCTTTTTGTTATTTAATGTTATTCAGGGTTATATCTGGTCTATATACCAGCTTTGATAAGTGTTTGGTACTAATATAAATTTCCACTTCAGACTATGAACATCAAAATTATTATTTTGTTAAAATATTTCCTTTCTCTATTGTAACTGTATACGTATACCTAACAACAAAATTATTTTATTTACCTGTGTTTAAAGTTATTGCAAATGGCTGATATTTTTGTTCGAGCATATTGTTTTTCTTAAATTGTTTAACATTTCATACCGATATAACATGTTACTTTTATTATTCTTCCTTAGTTTATTTATTTTGAATTTACATTGTATCATAGGTCAAATTTATTTGTTCAGTGTATGTTCAATGGTGTTACTATCTCCTTTGATTGAGTTAAGCTATTTCAGTTGATATTTTATAGTGTGTCTTTCTATGTTGTGATGTTACACTATTGTTTCAGAAAAAGGGTCCTAAGTCAGGAATCTGATGTTCAGTAGTTGTCGTTTGTTGATGTGGTTCATAAGTGTTTCTCGTTTCTCATTTTTTTATATAGATTAGACCGTTGGTTTTCCGTTTGAATGGTTTTACACTAGTAATTTTTAGGGCCCTTTATAGCTTGCTGTTCGGTGTGAGCCTTGGCTCCGTGTTGAAGACCGTACTTTGACCTATAATGGTTTACTTTTATAAATTTTGACTTGGATGGAGAGTTGTCTCATTGGCACTCATACCACATCTTCTTATATCTATTTATGAATCTATACCTTTCCAAATCCATGTGCTTATAAGGTCAAAAACATCAGATGTCACCTCTAAATGAACCATTGTAGAAAAAAACTCAACACAGATACCAGGCTTATAATTTTGTACGCCAGATGCCTGTTTCGTCTACAAAAGACTCCTCAGTGATGCTCGAATGAATAAAGTTGAAAGGCCAAATAATATGAAATAAAGTATGAAGTTGAATAGCATTGAAGACCCAAATTCTGAAAGGTTTTGCTATATACAGCTATGGTAATTGATTCCTGGGGTAAAAAACATTTAGTATTTCGAACAAATAGAAATTTCGTAAACATGAAATATGACAATATCAATGATTATATTGAATGTCAACACAGAAATGTAGATAAAATTAAAAATAAAAACATTTGTTGTTAAACTTTTATACATTCCAGGAAGGAGAGGGACCAGATGGATCTAGAGGAGCCAGAGTTGTTTGGGCATTGAACGGGAAATATTTAGTTATAACTGGATTTAATAAGTAAGTTTGATAGAAAAATGTGGCAAAATAAAGCTTTCATTTGGTGACCAGGTTTTATTAGTTTTATATACTGTGTATTCATTTATTTTCCTGGATACCAATTTTCATGGATTGAGGAAATTTTTTATTTGTGTGGACATTTATATTACATGATTTTGCCAAAGTCTGCATAAAAACATGTAGAAAGTTTGCATATTGTTCAACAATAAAATTCTTAGTTTACCTAAACCCACAAAATCCAGGACAATTGGCGTTGATGATAATGATGGATGGCTGCTCAACGTCCAGAGGCAAATTAAATGCATATTCAGGACAAGAACATACAAATCATTTACCAATAGAACAAAGAACATCATTGTAGGTTATTAATACTGAAAAGAAAAAGAAAAACAAATTTGAAAAATTATTTTTGTAACATTCTCTATCGTGAAAAAAAATGTTTAAGAATAAATGGAACTAAATATTTCTTTTATTTCTTTTAGACTATGCAGTAGACAGCTATACATTTATGATGTAGATAATTTGGAATCTCCTCTGTACATTCATCAGTTAGATTTTAATCCTGCAGTACTGGTACCCTACTACGATGATGATAGTCATACACTGTTTGTAACAGGAAGGGTTAGTAGTAAACAGGATACCAGAATAATTGTTGTCCACAGCCCAAGGAAAATTCAGAAAGTCTACTTGACTGAAATGGTCAATTAACCCCTTATAGGAGTTATTGCCCTTGATAATTGTGTCACCTAACATTTGCCAAAAAAAATCTCATCAGACGTTGACTGACAATGATGGGAACTGTACATGTAGAATGATAACAAGGAAACATTCTGAACTCGGCAGACAGAATAATAATGAGTCCAAAAATATATTGTTATTTTATATTATATTTGCTTTTAGTTTGTTGCTTCAGCCTGTTGGTTTTCTCATATGAATTGTTTTACATTTTGTTATGTCAGGGCCTTTTATAGCTTACTGTGTTGTATGGGTTTTGCTCATTGTTGAAGGCCTTAAAGTGACCTATAGTTGCATTCATATACAACATTTGATCACTGTTGAATAGTTGTGTCTCATCATACCATTACCTTATTATTATTATAATAATAATAATAATAATAATAATAATAATAATAATAATAATATAATAATGATAATGATAATGATAATATAATAATACATGTATGATAATGATAATAATAATTATAATAATAAATTCTTTATTTAAAGAGGGTAAACACAGTTAGTTACAACAAACTTATCTTCCCTGAGGCCCTCACATACAAATTACAATACATTCAAAACAGATATTTACACATAGATAATTTACAGTCAAGTAGTTCAATGTATTATTATAAACATGATAAGAAATAAAACTGTTCAAGAGGTACATTTACATTTAATAGAAATAAAAAATAAAATAAAATAAAATACAAAAATACAAATCAAAATAATACGTTGTAGAAAACAGAATCTTATCAGGACATTGTCAAGTACTTCAAAAGTTTTTAATCATATTATATATGTGTGTATAAACTTTATTCTTTTTCACAGGGTGATGGAGTTGTCCACAGCTTTGAGATATCCACAGATCATCCACATATCTTTCCACTGTCTCCGGTCCACTTTGATGGACTCCACCAGGCTATATCATTCCTACCCAAGACTTGCTGTGATGTTAAGAAAGTGGAGTTTGCCAAAGGTTGGAGGTTAACGAATACTACTGTTGAACCAGTTTCCTTTACACTTCCAAGAGTCAAAGTAAGTGAATAGCTTATATTTGTATTTATTCAGAGGTCGTATAAATTAGTCAAGTCATATATAAGGTTTAATAAATCCTAATGCTTTAGCAGTATGTTTAATTTCTGAGGTTTCAGAGGTCAAATAAATCCTCATAATTTTAGTTAAGTTTGAACACTTCCAAATTTCAGAGGTCTGATAAATTTACGTAGTCTGTACACCAATTGCTTTATG
This sequence comes from Mytilus coruscus, assembly GCA_017311375.1. Taxonomy (NCBI): domain Eukaryota; kingdom Metazoa; phylum Mollusca; class Bivalvia; order Mytilida; family Mytilidae; genus Mytilus; species Mytilus coruscus. The sequence goes on along the minus strand of CM029597.1, from coordinate 91,612,375 downwards.
TAATTCACAACCATGAAATTGTAAAGTGATAAATCACCCTTACATAGATAAATAAACATAGACATGTTGGCTTTTGATTACTATAAACCAACTAATTTTTGGGAGCAATTTATTTTTGCCCGAATATGTAAAACCTGGATCTTTCCTGATTCTACTACATCAAGAAAATTTCAAGATCATGAACTTTTATCGCAATTAAGTGGGCTAGAAAGGGCAAAATGTGAAATAAAGTATCTCTGAAAATAAGTTGGTTTACAATATTTATGTCCTTGTCACATGCATACACTCCACATGTCCTTTTATTCTTAGTATCAGAAGAAACTTTAAAATCAATACAACCATAACACAACAGCATGAAAAACAAAAGTCAAATTTATAGCTGTTCTATTTTTAAAATCATAACTTTACCAAAAGGAAGGAAGACAATTTCATTGTGAACCACCTACAGAAAGGACAAGCAACTAAATACTTTCTTACCATGTTATTCTTCCAGTGGTAGCATGCTCACCTCGTGTGAAATTAGATTTTTCCGCATTTCAAAGAATAGCGAGACATTTGTATTAACAATGCATATGAATTTTCTAATTTAGTCATGTGAATATATTCATGTGTGGGAAAATATTCTGAAATCCTTCACTTTCTACCCAACAGTTGTAGTGTCAAGATGGACACCAGGTTATTCTCTCCAATTCGAGAAGTCATTGCTAACGAGGTTAAAAGTGTCATTGCTAGTTCTCTGCAGGACATGTTGAACAATATGACCATAATGATGGATTCCAGATTAAACCGTTTACAAACTTTCTAGCTGTCTGGGTTATCGGCAATACAGTCAAACTTGCCTTAACGGTCACCTCGTTTCAGCTGTCGCCTGCCTCTAACTGCACTTTCAGACCCTCCCATACGTTTTCTGTATATATTTAACTTGTTTCAGCAGTCACCTGTCTAATGCTGTCAGTGGTCACCTACTTTTTGCACGAAATCGTAATTAAATTTTTAACAATGGCCATTTACGAGGTCAAAATTAGAATGAGCACCAGTTTTCAACCGAGATCGCGCAATAGGAGGTGAATTTGTGAATTTCTCGTATTCAGCTCTTTTTAGTTTCCATATAAAACCATATCATCGACTTGTTTATCTACAAATATTAACTATTTTGAATGTTTTCTTCAAATTTAGAGCCCTGAAATCTACCAATTGATAATACTAAAACAATTTGCCACGATCAGATTTTATTTTTCCGAACCTCATTTAAAAGGTCACCTCTATTGAGCTGTCACTTTTGATACTTACCATGAGTATCTGCTTAATGCAAGTTTGACTGTATGAATATATTGTTTGTTTTGTTTAAGCGTATATATTTAAAGAAAAGAGGTTAAGGTAATATGAGATCATTGGTTTCAATCCATTGCTTGATCAAACCAAAGACTTAAAATTAGTATGTGCTGCTTCATTGAGAAGTAGGAACAAATACAGGTTGCAGTTAGAAAATATACTGGTTGAGTTAGAATTGTGTCCATGTTTGTTGACATTTAATTCGATGACATAGACATTGCAGTAAACAGTGTAAGTTTTTCTTTGTGGTTTTGAAACTTTACTTATATTTCTGATGCATTTTTAATGTCTTATTTGTTACTTTTCAGACTGAATATTTCCAAGATGATGTTTTCCCTGATACCAAAGTTATTGACAAACCAGTTATGACCAGTGCAGAGTGGTTCTCAGGGGCCAATACTCCTCCTCGAACTGTCAGTCTGAGACCAAAGGATATGAAATTATGTAAGATTTATAGAATTTGTTTATTAACAAGTTTATGAAAATATCATCAAAGTTTTGACATGTCTAACCATATTACGTTTAAATTCTGAAATATAGAATTAATCAGTATGAACTATGTATACATATATGTAAAGAAAAAAGTTAGATGTTACATTATAAGTACTACCGTAACTACTGTTAATCTAGATTTTTTTTTGGTGAAAGGATATTATTGCATTTTGCAAAAAGGAATGTGCAGTTAAATTTTAGGAAATCAAATTAACCACTTTAATAATTTATCCTGCATAGAATAATGCAATTCCTTTATGATTTGAGCTGCGTCGGATAGAAATCGACTTAATGCAAGTGCACGTATACATGTACATGTATAAGTGTTTGATTGATTTTGGAACATTCAAATACGAAATAAAAGATAAATTTTGGTCTGTTTTGTAGGGTTCTTATATTAACTCAATTTTCAAACAGTTACAGACTTTGGATAGATATTTTTTCAACCCGAAATAGGTTAACAGATGTTTTGATATTCATTTGCATAAGGTCGATTTCTATCGGACCCAGCTCATTTGTTGTTGGTGACTAGTAAAGACTAACACAGTTATCAAAATGCTATTTATATTAATTTTCCCTCCCTCATCCACAATATCAATATATTAGTCAACCGTTTTATTGTAGTGAGTGAGGCCCCTGTAGAGGCTCCAAAAGAGAAGAAATATGAAAGTTTTAATCCTGATACGTATAAAACTGATGAGCAGAAAAAAGAAGAGGTAAACAGTATGATTTTAAAAATTAAGGATGTAGTTAGGTGAAATTTTAAAAATCTAGCATTTAAAATTGATACTATAAGTCAGAAGAACATTAGTAAAGGAACAAAATAAGATAAAAATATTGATAGGTGTTATGGAACTCCTGTTTTGAAAATTTGATTTTTAAAAAATGGTGGGAAAAGTCTGACTCAGACTTTTACCTTATATTTAACATTGGCATTATTTGAGTCTCAAATCGTAAGAAAAAAATCTAGAATCTGCTTAAATTTTGGCAATGACCTTTTTATGAGCTATTGAAGTCTTCTATGAAAAGAAAAGTGGGTGATATGGGGCAAAATATTTTACCCTGTATCGTAGGAAAAAACCAAAGAAGTCCAAACATCTGACAAAAATTCATAAACCTGACCTAAGTACATCCTTAAATATACTGTGGATTCATTAATATTCATGGGATACCATTTTTTGTGGATATAAAATTGAGAATGGAAACAGGGAATGTGTCAAAGAGACAACAATCCGACCAAGAGCAGAAAACAGCCCAAGGCCACCAAAGGGTCTTCAACACAGCGAGAAAATCCCACACCCGGAGGCGGGCTTCAGCTGGCCCCTAAACAATAATGTATACTAGTTCAGTGAAAATGGACATCGCACTAAACTCCGAAACATATAAATGAACCAAAATTGAAAAAACATACAAGACTAACACAGGCCAGAGGTTCCTGACTTGGGACAGGCGCAAAAAATGCAGCGGGGGTTAAACATGTTAAAATGAACCATGTATTTAAATGTTCAATGAAGTACAATTTTCTATAGGCATTGGCTAGACCAGGAAATCAAAAATAATATTTCTTTAATCCATGAAAATTAACACCCAAGAAAAATAAATGACTCCACAATATGTGTTTTTAAAACTTAAATCATTAAATTTTCACATTTTTCTGTTATTGAGTTTTCGTGTGTTGTTAAAGGTAAACCAGACATTCACGATATAGCTTCATTTTTATACAAACTAGGATTATCAATATTTCTACTTAAGGTTTGTGTATGTGATGGGGAAATTCATTTAACAGTTGAACCAGCTGAAGTATTGCAGTATGGGATTCAGCTGCAAATTTCAGATAGAGTTGTCTCCTCTTTGAAACGCTGGAAATTCAAACATGGATTTTGATTGCTTTATTTTTTTATTTTTTCAATAAATACAAACTGCCTGTTATGGTGGGTGTGTGGGGGGGTCAAACATTTTAAACCAGTTAATTGACATAAAGTATTAGTGACCTAATACTTTTATAATTTTACTTTTTTTTTTTTTGGAGTTGAGGGATTATAAGACCAGATATTTTATATGTCAAATTATACATAGAACTATATCCTTTAGTGGTGTTAAATCATCTATATTCATGTCAAATTATACATAGAACTATATCCTTTAGTGGTGTTAAATCATCTATATTCATTATAGCTACTTGATGCAGTGACAAAGAAATTAGAAATAAAAGAATCGCCCTTACCACAAGATTTAGCAGAAGGTGTTGACGATGATGAATGGGTAAGTCAAGAATAAAGAGCAGATTTTTGATAAAATTCAAGGGTCGGTTTCACTTTGGGGTAGTATTTCTTTATAGTCACATAAAAATTTGCAATAATCAAGCTGAAAGTCTCTTATTCCTGATTTTCATTTAAATTAAAGTTTTTTTTGTTTAGGGAGGGGATGAGAGAGAAAAGACAACAGCGAGGCTTTGTTATGTGAATAAAACAAGAAATAAGGTATAAGTAAATGATGCAGCAACCCATGAACACCATTCAGTCAAGAAAGACATCTTGATTATTGTTCTGAATATTAAAATAGGAAGATTACTTGCTGACATGAACATTTGGAATACGATTATCATACTCAGACTCTGAATTCAACCAAATAAAATACTGGATTTGCTGTTTCAAGCACAGATTATGTACTCAGAGCACTGAGTAAAGATTTATGATTGTAGGCCCTGACCTCAGTAATTGAGAACAGATGAAACACATCACAAAGCCATAATGTATTTTATTAAGAGCTGAGCAGATTAATTCAGATGGAGAATAAAGGGTTATTACTATTTTTATACCCTGTGCTAGGAAGTAGCAGGGGGAGGAGGGCAGGGTATATAGGTTTTGCCCCGCAAATCAGTCCATCAGTCATTTTCTTTTTCACACATAATAATAAGAGGAAGATCCCTTTTATTAAAAAGGTCATGGTCATATAAAGGTCATGGTCATAGTGAAAATAGATTTGTGTTCCGCAATGCTACTGTATGAAATCATAACCAGAAAGAATCATATCTTAAATTAAAAAGATTTATCTATGTAATCAGGTTAATTTCACTTTTCCCTTTACATTACTGAAAAAGGGGATGTAAACTTATTCACTAAAGGATCTTTTTTTTTAGGGTGATGACTGACCTGTAACAGACCAAAGTAGAGACTTTTTGCCATTGTCAATTTGTGTCAAGTTGAATTGTCTTCCCGGAATATGTAACAATATTTTATGAAGATTTGCAAGAAATGTAGTACTTGGACAATGCCATTTTGTTGCTAAGGGCTAATCCAAAATTGATCATGGTGGTGGGGATGGGAGGCACTCAAAAAGTGCCTCCCATGCCTTAATTCTGGAACAGCCTTGACTAAAAAATTTTTGCAACTTTTAATTTTATACAGAGCTATTTTTTTCAACATTTGTTTGGTACTGAAAGCAATATTGCTACAGTGTTCAATACACCATTTCATAATCTAAAGGATTGTGGGTAATGTCATTGTTTATACCTCAAAATGAAAATTACATCTTGTCATTGGTTAAATTCACATTGTTTAGCACGTTATAAGCTTATCACCACGTTTTGGTGTCGGCTGGTTAAAATATTACCCAGAATTCATTAGATTCTGAAACGGTGAATTCCCACCAGTAAAATTTCTAGGGAAGTAAAAGCCTGCATAGAATTCATGAGACCAAAAATAGCAATTCTTATAGCAATATTTAGATCAAAATAATGAGTATTGAATCATTCTTAACAAAACAGCACTTGACCAATGGGAAATTTTAAAATAATGTATTGATTCATATGTCTCATGTTAAAATTTATATCATTTTGTAATGACTGAATATGCATTAAACATGAATGTATATGACGTCCATTATCACTGAACTAGTATATATAATTGTTTAGGGGCCAGCTTAAGGACGCCTCCGGTGCGGGAATTTTCGCTGCATTGAAGACCTATTGGTGACCTTCTGTTGTTGTCTGTTCTGTGGTCGGGTTGTTGTCTCTTTGACACATTCCCATTTCCATTCTCAATTTTATTTTCTAAACCTTAACCTTATGATTATGTTAAAATGTAATGAGCATGTTTTGGTGCAGATTTGTTATAACATTATTCCATCTTTTTACAAATATTTTATTGTGTCTGTGATATTTAATTGTAGACAACAACAAAATTTTGTACTGATTTCTTTTTTAATTCTAATTTTGACTTATTTCTAAATTATTATTTTGGGAAAGGATTATAGATTTTACTCCTTATTCTATTTGAATTATCCCCTTTATCTAAAATTAAGCATTTTAGAAAAGTTATGTTGATCATGAATCAATAACAGACCAAAAAAAAAAACACATTTTATGTGCAAAATTCCTTGGTACTGAAACAATTATTGTCCTTTTCATTGATAAATTGATAAAAAAAGAATTTGGTTTCCTGACTATAATGTCCATGTTTTGAAAAATCTTGAAATGTTTACCAACTTGTAGTTTTAAAGTATAATGTTCAAATAATATATTGCTAATTATTCCATTTTATATGTAATAAATTTTAGTGGTAGAAATGTTTGAAAATCTGACAAAAGTATTCTAAATTTTAACACAGTGAATTTGAAATAATACTATGTTTTGTACATGTATAATGTGCAGATGTCATAAAAAATCACACAGAAAATTGTTTCTTTCCATAGTTTGTCTATCATACCCTACATTTGTTCAACAAAATAATGGGTGAAAACAGCATTTTCTTCTTATGATTTCTATTGATTTGACAATGTTAGTACAAATTGATGACATAATATTAGTAAAGAATAAAAAATACATTTTATAGAAATGTTAATAGTTTGCTTAACAAAATTAGGCTACAAAAAGTAATATTGCACTATTTTAGGTTTTCTTACATACTTACTGGAACAAATATACCCAAAACCAGGCCAAGCCTTGTGGTCATAAAAATTTCGACCAAGATTATTATACACAGACTCAGAAATCAACCAAAAAATTTGTTGGAATTGGTGTTTCCAGCACAAATTTTGCACTCTGAGTACTAAGTAAAGTTATATGACCATGGGCCCAGACCTGCAAATATTTTTGATTTATAGGGGACTTCCCCCATGAAAGGTATTGACATAACTCTTGAAATCTTCCATTAGATAAACTGAATACCTCAAATCAAGCATTCAAAGGAGTTAAAACAGCATTCAAACACAAATTTACTCATACAACTCCTTAGAATGTTAGATTATAAACACAACTGACATTTCTAAGAGATGAATTAAGTCCTCTTGTGCTTACAATCCTTGAAGGAGATTTTAAGAAGTTGCCAAATATGCCTGACCTCTTCGTAATAAGATTCATGCATTTTGGGGGGGAAACATTTCATTTGTTCATTTAATTTTTGTATTATTTTTACACAATATTTTATAATGAACTTTAATTAATTATACACACATTACTTGTTATATGAAATTATTTCCAGTCTATAAACATTGTTACTGGATAATTAACTTATTGTTGCCTAATTATATTTGTTAATAAAGTGCAATATTTAAATTCTGCAGAGATTGTTTCTTCTGTTGTTACTGCTTTGTAAACTCTTATAAATGTTTGCCCTCCTTGCTTTCATATCAGTTCAGTTACTTCTACTTGATTTGTTGTAGTGGTTGCTTTTATTGAGGGTCTAGATGGGCATTACAGAATAGTGAATATTGGGCCCAAGACCACAGAAAAATAGGCCAAAAAATAAAGAATAGAGAAAAAATAGTCAAAAATTTAAAGAAAAGAATAGAAAATAATGGGCAGAACGATTTTAGGAAAGAGAAAAAGGCCTAAAAAATTAAAGAATACAGATAGGAAGAATCCCCATTCAGACTCTCATTTTTGTCACTTTCTGCTATCGTTTATGTTGCCAGAACCTTTACTATCTGTTATTGAAATTACGAATGTGTTAAAACTGAAGCTGCAAGTGACAAATATATGGTTTTGATAAGGGCCATTTTTTAAATTAATAAACTGAAATATATAATGTAAATTCGTAATTTTTTTTTTCATTTTCGCATTGCATTAACAATATTTTGAATTCCTCATATGGATACGTCATTATGAGAGCTTTAAATCCACTACAGAATGCTATAATTATCTCTTGTTTTTGTTTTCTAATGTTACTTATTTTTTGTTTTTATGTTTATTTTATCTGTAAGTTCTGGTCACTTTCAAGCCACAGTGTTTCTCTGCATACTGCAGGGTTTTGTGGTCTTTTGCAAGTATGCTGGCATCTTATAAAAGAAAACAAAGGATATGGGTATCCATCCATGACACAATGCTTGTTTATGTACGTTCAACATTGGGTTAGGTAAACTAAAGCTTTCAAACTTACTTAAGCTGTTTCTACACTATACACAAAGCATTTTCTCTTTGTTGAAGGCTGTATGGTTGCCTATAAATGCTTATGGATATTGCTTATATCCACTTTATTTGAACTTTGGTGGATAGTTGTCTCATTGGCAATCATACCTCATCTATTTTTATAAGGAATAAAATGAAGTAGCAGTCAGCCCCATCTCAGAATCTTGTGCCCAGAGAGGATGATTTATTACTAGTATATAGATTTGCTATCATATTAAAAATCTGACTCAGTATGTCAGTCTTTTACAAAGCAGGATGTTTTTATATGACATTATTACTTAAAATGTGTGTAATATTTGTTGCTGAACTTAAAGCATCCTTCAACCAACATTGCTTTCATCATGAATAAAAAAAAGACGTAAGACGTCTAGAGGGCAACATACAGTCTTCAACAACAGACAGATCTATGTAGACATCTAGAGGGCAGCAACATACAGTCTTCAACAACAGACAGATCTATGTAGACATCTAGAGGGCAATATACAGTCTTCAACAACAGACAGATCTATGTAGACATCTAGAGGGCGGCAACATACAGTCTTCAACAACAGACATCTATGTAGACATCGGTCACAAAGCCATAATTAGGTATTTTATGAAAAGCAGAGCATGTTTTGATACAGGTGAAGGGAAAAGGCTATTAATAAATATTTTCCGTTCTTTTTAGGGTGATGACTGATCTGTAGCAGAACAAAGAAAAGACTTATCATCATTGTATCCAGTTGAATTGTCTTCCACGAACATTTAACAATAATTTAGAAGATTGAAAGAAAAACAGTACTTGGACACTGGACCGTGCCACACATATGTTAACCATTTCTTTTTGCAACTGGAGATTTTTAAAACTTTTTATATATAGCTATTTTTTTAACACTGGTTTGGTACGGAAATTAATACTGCTACAGTGCCCTATTCCCACCATTAAAATGTATAGGAAAATTAAAGCCTGCATACAGTTTATGGGACCAAAGAATAGCAATTCTTATAGCAAAATTTAGGTCAAAATAATGAGTATTGAGTCATTCTTAACTTAACGGGGACCAAAGCGGAAATTTCTAAATAATTTATTGATCTATATGTCTCATGTTATATCTATATCATATTAATAATGACAATTATGAGTTAAATATGCATTAACATACCACTGGTAATGTTTATTTTTCTAAACCTTAACCTTTACCCTATGACTATGTTAAGTTTTGATATGCATACATTGGTATACAATTATTGTCTTATGATGAGGCAAATATGTGGTTTATTGACTTTTGAAAACTGATATTCACTGGGCCGTCGGCCGGTGAATATCAGTTTTCAAAAGTCAATGCTTCACATATTAACGAAACATAAGACAGTAATTGTTTTATTCCATATTCGAGAGAAGACAATGTATTTAATGACAAATATTTACCAAAACCAATTGTACATCAAACATTTCACCAAAAGCGTTACATGTAAAAGCGTGTGACGTTTAGCGCGATGAATATCACTTTCCTCCAGGTGAATATGCTTTTTATTCAATATCCAATTCATATAGAAACTTACTAAAATAATACCAATATGGAATAATGCAGAGATTTTACTCCTTATTCTATTTGAATTATCCCCTTTATCTAAAATTAAGCATTTTAGAAAAGTTATGTTGATCATGAATCAATAACAGACCAAACAAAAAAAACACATTTTATGTGCAAAATTCCTTGGTACTGAAACAATTATTGTCCCTTTTCATTGATAAATTGATAAAAAAAGAATTTGGTTTCCTGACTATAATGTCCATGTTTTGAAAAATCTTGAAATGTTTACCAACTTGTAGTTTTTAAAGTATAATGTTCAAATAATATATTGCTAATTATTCCATTTTATATGTAATAAATTTTAGTGGTAGAAATGTTTGAAAATCTGACAAAAGTATTCTAAATTTTAACACAGTGAATTTGAAATAATACTATGTTTTGTACATGTATAATGTGCAGATGTCATAAAAAAATCACACAGAAAATTGTTTCTTTCCATAGTTTGTCTATCATACCCTACATTTGTTCAACAAAATAATGGGTGAAAACAGCATTTTCTTCTTATGATTTCTATTGATTTGACAATGTTAGTACAAATTGATGACATAATATTAGTAAAGAATAAAAATACATTTTATAGAAATGTTAATAGTTTGCTTAACAAAATTAGGCTACAAAAGTAATATTGCACTATTTTAGGTTTTCTTACATACTTACTGGAACAAATATACCCAAAACCAGGCCAAGCCTTGTGGTCATAAAAATTTCGACCAAGATTATTATACACAGACTCAGAAATCAACCAAAAAATTTGTTGGAATTGGTGTTTCCAGCACAAATTTTGCACTCTGAGTACTAAGTAAAGTTATATGACCATGGGCCCAGACCTGCAAATATTTTTGATTTATAGGGGACTTCCCCCATGAAAGGTATTGACATAACTCTTGAAATCTTCCATTAGATAAACTGAATACCTCAAATCAAGCATTCAAAGGAGTTAAAACAGCATTCAAACACAAATTTACTCATACAACTCCTTAGAATGTTAGATTATAAACACAACTGACATTTCTAAGAGATGAATTAAGTCCTCTTGTGCTTACAATCCTTGAAGGAGATTTTAAGAAGTTGCCAAATATGCCTGACCTCTTCGTAATAAGATTCATGCATTTTGGAAACATTTCATTTGTTCATTTAATTTTGTATTATTTTTACACAATATTTTATAATGAACTTTAATTAATTATACACACATTACTTGTTATATGAAATTATTTCAGTCTATAAACATTGTTACTGGATAATTAACTTATTGTTGCCTAATTATATTTGTTAATAAAGTGCAATATTTAAATTCTGCAGAGATTGTTTCTTCTGTTGTGACTGCTTTGTAAACTCTTATAAATGTTTGCCCTCCTTGCCTTCATACAGTTACTTCTACTTCATTTGTTATAGTGGTTGCTTTTATTGAGGGTCTAGATGGGCATTACAGAATAGTGAATATTGGGCCCAAGACCACAGAAAAATAGGCCAAAAATAAAGAATAGAGAAAAAATAGTCAAAATTTAAAGAAAAGAATAGAAAATAATGGGCAGAACGATTTTAGGAAGAGAAAAAGGCCTAAAAATTAAAGAATACAGATAGGAAGAATCCCCAAGTAGACTCTCATTTTTGTCACTTTCTACTATTGTTAATATCGCCAGAACCGTTACTATCTGTTATTGAAATTACGAATGTGTTAAAACTGAAACTGCAAGTGACAAATATATGATTTTGATAAGGGCCATTTTTTAAATTAATAAACTGAAATATATAATGTAAATTCGTAAATTTTTTTCATTTTCGCATTGCATTAACAATATTTTGAATTCCTCATATGGATACGTCATTACGAGAGCTTTAAATCCACTACAGAATGCTATAATTATCTCTTGTTTTTGTTTCCTAATGTTACTTTCTTTTTGTTTTCATGTTTATTTTATCTGTAAGTTCTGGTCACTTTCAAGCCACAGTGTTCTTCTGGATACTGCAGGGTTTTGTGGTCTTTTGTAAGCATGCTGGCATCTTATAAAAGAAAAACAAAGGATATAGGTATCCATCCATGACACAATGCTTGTTTATGTATGTTCAACATTGGGTCAGGTAAACTAAAGCTTTCAAACTTACTTAAGCTGTTTCTACACTATACACAAAGCATTTTCTCTTTGTTGAAGGCTGTATGGTTGCCTATAATTGCTTATGGATATTGCTTATATCCACTTTATTTGAACTTTGGTGGATAGTTGTCTCATTGGCAATCATACCTCATCTATTTTTATAAGGAATAAAATGAAGTAGCAGTCAGCTCCATCTCAGAATCTTGTGCCCAGAGAGGATGATTTATTACTAGTATATAGACTTATTATCATATTAAAAATCTGACTCAGTATGTCAGTCTTTTACAAAGCAGGATGTTTTTATATGACATTATTACTTAAAATGTGTGTAATATTTGTTGCTGAACTTAAAGCATCCTTCAACCAACAGTGCTTTCATCATGAATAAAAAAAGATGTGAGACGTCTAGAGGGCAACATACAATCTTCAGCAACAGACTTATCTATGTAGACATCTAGAGGGCAACATACAGTCTTCAACAACAGACAGATCTATGTAGACATCAAGAGGGCAACATACAGTCTTCAACAACAGACAGATCTATGTAGACGTCTAGAGGGCAACATACAGTCTTCAACAACAGACATCTATGTAGACATCTAGAGGGCAACATACAGTCTTCAACAATAGACATATCTATGTAGACATATAGAGGGCGGCAACATACAGTCTCCAACAACAGACAGATCTATGTAGACATCTAGAGGGCAACATACAATCTTCAACAACAGACAGATCTATGTAGACATCTAGAGGGCAACATACAGTCTTCAACAACAGACAGATCTATGTAGACGTCTAGAGAGCAACATACAGTTTTCAACAACAGACATATCTATGTAGACGTCTAGAGGGCAACATATAGTCTTCAACAACAGACATATCTATCTAGACGTCTAGAGGACAACATACAGTCTTCAGCAACAGACATATCTATGTAGACATCTAGAGGGCAACATACAGTCTTCAACAACAGACAGATTTATGTAGACGTCTAGAGGGAAACACCCAGTCTCCAACAACAGACAGATCTATGTAGACATCTAGAGGGCAACATCCAGTCTCCAACAACAGACAGATCTATGAAGACATCAAGAGGGCAACATACAGTCTTCAACAACAGACAGATCTATGTAGACATCTAGAGGGCAACATACAGTCTTCAACAACAGACATATCTATGTAGACATCTAGAGGGCAACATACTGTCTTCAACAACAGACATATCTATGTAGACGTCTAGAGGGCAACATACAGTCTTCAACAACAGACAGATCTATGTAGACGTCTAGAGGGCAACATACTGTCTTCAACAACAGACATATCTATGTAGACGTCTAGAGGGCAACATACAGTCTTCAACAACAGACAGATCTATGTAGACATCTAGAGGGCAACATACAGTCTCCAACAACAGACAGATCTATGTAGACATCTAGAGGGCAACATACTGTCTTCAACAACAGACGGATCTATGTAGACATCTAGAGGGCAACATACAGTCTTCAACAACAGACAGATCTATGTAGACGTCTAGAGGGAAACACCCAGTCTCCAACAACAGACAGATCTATGTAGACATCTAGAGGGCAACATACAGTCTCCAACAACAGACAGATCTATGAAGACATCAAGAGGGCAACATACAGTCTTCAACAACAGACGGATCTATGAAGACATCTAGAGGGCAACATACTGTCTTCAACAACAGACATATCTATGTAGACGTCTAGAGGACAACATACTGTCTTCAACAACAAACATATCTATGTAGACATATAGAGGGCAACATACTGTCTTCAACAACAGACATATCTATGTAGACGTCTAGAGGGCAACATCCAGTCTCCAACAACAGACGGATCTATGAAGACATCAAGAGGGCAACATATAGTCTTCAACAACAGACAGATCTATGTAGACATCTAGAGGGCAACATACAGTCTTCAACAACAGACATATCTATGTAGACATATAAAACCGGTTTTTTCAAAAGTGATTATTTTCTAAGGGTTTAATATTTCGCGGTAGTGTTTTGCCATGGCTTTATTTGGACTTGTTTGTTTGCTTTTTGGCCTTGAATGTTTGTCCCTAATATTTTATTAACTATGTATTTACTTTCAGGTATCACAGATCAATTTATTCGTTCATAGTGTGTTAATTTACGTTTTGATTGAGTTAAGCCTTCCAATTGATGTTTTATCGTGTGTTTTCTATGTTGTGATGTTATACTATTGTTTCAGAAAAAGGAGAAGGTTTGGTACCATTAAAACGTTTAATCCCGCTGCAAATGTTTGCACCTGTCCTAAGTCAGGAATCTGATGTACAGTAGTTGTCGTTTGTTTATGTAATTTATACGTGTTCCTCGTTTCTCGTTTTTATATATACTAGACCGTTGGTTTTACCGTTTGAATGGTTTTACACTAGTACTTTTGGGGCCCTTTATAGCTTGTTGTTCGGTGTGAGCCAAGGCTCCGTGTTGAAGGCCGTACATTGACCTATAATGGTTTACTTTTATAAATTGTTATTTGGATGGAGAGTTGTCTCATTGGCACTCACACCACATCTTCCTATATCTATATAGAAGGCAACATACTGTCTTCAACAACAGACATATCTATGTAGACATCTAGAGGGCAACATACTGTCTTCAACAACAGACATATCTATGTAGACGTCTAGAGGACAACATACTGTCTTCAACAACAGACAGATCTATGTAGACGTCTAGAGGACAACATACTGTCTTCAACAACAGACATATCTATGTAGACAATGGCTGATATTTTTGTTCAAGCATATTGTTTTTCTTAAATTGTTTAACATTAGGCTCCGTGTTGAAGACCGTACTTTGACCTATAATGGTTTACATTTATAAATCTAGATGGGCAACATACAGTCTTCAACAACAGACAGATCTATGTAGACGTCTAGAGGACAACATACTGTCTTCAACAACAGACAGATCTATGTAGACATCTAGAGGGCAACATACTGTCTTCAACAACAGACATATCTATGTAGACGTCTAGAGGACAACATACTGTCTTCAACAACAGACATATCTATGTAGACATATAGAGGGAAACATACTGTCTTCAACAACAGACATATCTATGTAGACATCTAGATGGCAACATACAATCTTCAGCAACAGACGGATCTATGTAGACATATAGAGGGCAACATACAGTCTTCAACAACAGACGGATCTATGTAGACATGTAGAGGGCAACATACTGTCTTCAACAACAGACGGATCTATGTAGACGTCTAGAGGACAACATACAGTCTTCAACAACAGACGGATCTATGTAGACGTCTAGAGGACAACATACAGTCTTCAACAACAGACGGATCTATGTAGACATCTAGAGGGCAACATACAGTCTTCAACAACAGACTTATCTATGTAGACATCTAGAGGGCAATATACATTCTTCAACAACAGACAGATCTATGTAGACATCAAGAGGGCAACATACAGTCTTCAACAACAGACAGATCTATGTAGACGTCTAGAGGGAAACACCCAGTCTCCAACAACAGACAGATCTATGTAGACATCTAGAGGGCAACATACAGTCTTCAACAACAGACAGATCTATGACGTCTAGAGGGCAACATACATCAACAGAGGATCTATGTAGACGTCTAGAGGGAAACATACAGTCTTCAACAACAGAGATCTATGTAGACATCTAGAGGGCAACATCCAGTCTTCAACAACAGACAGATCTATGTAGACGTCTAGAGGGCAACATACAGTCTTCAACAACAGGCATATCTATGTAGACATCAAGAGGGCAACATACAGTCTTCAACAACAGACAGATCTATGTAGACATCTAGAGGGCAACATCCAGCCTTCAACAACAGACAGATCTATGTAGACATCTAGAGGGCAACATACAGCCTTCAACAACAGACAGATCTATGTAGACATCTAGAGGGCAACATACGGTCTTCAACAACAGACATATCTATGTAGACGTCTAGAGGGCAACATCCAGTCTCCAACAACAGACATATCTATGTAGAAATCTTAATGGTCCTGAGTCATAAATAACTTTAACAGAAACTATCAAAGATCTACCATCAACAAGGTGATAGGACATGCCGCTGGAAAAGGTCACATTTTCCAGCTTGAAAATATGTGAATAGATGAGGAAAACTATCAGAAATATATGATAAGGTCAATAAAGCTTTGTATTATTTGTTAATTTTTCTTCGCCTGTCATCTTTCTTGGTGTTCGCGGCTGTGTTTTTATCCACAAATTTTCCCTGTTTTGACACTTTGGTATTCCACTTTTCCAACACACCACAACCAATAATAATTTCGGGAAAAGGTTACATTTTTACCTACGCAATATATGAAAAGGTATACATTTTGAAAATCTAAATTATATGAAAAGGGTGGGATAACAGAACCGAAGCGGCACCCCCTATCAGTTAAGTATTGAAGTGGTCCCCCCGAGATTGTACTTATCAACCAAGACAACATGGTGACTGTTAATCTTATTACATTCTCTTTTCAATTCAAATTGTCATCCAACAACATTATATATAGCACTGAATAAAACTTTTTGAACAGATATTTTTTGAGAGGCTTTCATGATACTGTTTAATATTCAAATTCCATATTGTTTTCGTAGAAGCCTCTTCGTGACCAAGAGACATCTAGAGCAAAATTTTGAAAATAAATTTTTCCCCCAATTTTATCGTTTTTACTGATAAATGGACTTAGTTTTTGCACTCACATTAAGATACTGTTAATGGTTAAAAGTTTTTTTAGACATCAATAACTTTTTCAAACCTAGAATTTCATTAAGAGATACCAACTATTGTTTATCATTCGTTCATAAGTTGTCGTTGGTTCATGTCTGTCATATTTGTTTTTCGTAAAATTTTTGTTAAAAATTTGGCCGTTAATTTTCTCAATTGATTTGTTTCATATTTTTTATGTCGGGGCTTTTCATAGCCGACTATACGGTATGGGTTTTTCTCATTGTTGAAGGCTGTACGGTTGCCTATAATTGTTTACATCCACTTCATTTGAACTTTAGTGGATAGTTGTCTCATTGGCAATCATACCACATCTCCTTATTTTTGTATAGAGCAAAATTTTGATTTTGAGTATACATTTTGTACTAGTATACTATTTATAATTGGTAACGTTTTCACCAGAGGACATTCCGTAACAAAATATATTAGCTTTTATCTAAAAGATTATATATTATATAGAATTAAATTATTGCTTTTGGTTGAAATGTCCTCATCGTCCTGAACATGCATGAAATATTGGCCACTGGACGTTAAGCAACAACAATCAATCAATTGAAATATCCCAATTTTTTGGGGGGTTAAAGGCGCAAAAGAGATTGGGCCCATTTAACCTGATTTAATTTCATAGGACACTTTCGAAAACTATTCCAATCTCTACTGAAGTTCACAGTATCAGAGCTTCGTGTGTGTACATTAAGGTTCTAACAATTTCGGCATGTTCTTTATTTTTTATTTGCCCAAAATACATCTCAAAGCTGTCACTTTGATAAGACTTTGTAAGGAGTCATTAAGCACAAAACGAAAACGAAGACATGATAAAGCAAAACCAATATTTTATCGGAAATAAAGATGTTTTTTTTTTATTTTCGGAAGTGAAGATGTTATGTTTTTAGATACAATTTAAATTGCGATGGTCAAGAAAATTATAAGAAACTTTTTTAATTTGTGATATTTTATCAAAATTGTATTCAGCAGCATTTTATAGATTAAAAAAGTTAATTGTTGTAAAAGTATATAATTTAGATATATAATATTCACATGTATTTATAGATGTTTAACAACTTTCTGATTGTAGGATACTGCAACCCTTGTGCAAAGACTGCCACACCTCTTTGCCAAAATCTATTGCAGCATTAATGAAGCATTGAAAATTGTCAGTAGATTTTCAACAATACCACATTGTGTTGTTACAATATCGAAGTACACATATGAAGCTGCAATACTAGATATCAATTTCAGAAAGATAGATTTTTTGAAGAAAAAAATCACTGGAGTAAAATAAATTAAAGTGGTATCAGTCGTCCTTCTTAAAGTTCATCATGACCACCTGTAAAGCCATCAAAACGATGTAACTTTGAAGAACATTTCACTTTATTTGCACAATTAAATTCAGTACCAGATTAAAAGATACGTTATCTAGAAGGTGCATTTTCAGTAACAGATTACGATCACACAGAAAGCCAGGTTTTGATACGTATAACACGCAATCTGTCATTTTCGTTATTTGTAAATATTTTGGCATCGTTGTCAAAGTTTGCCATTATTGCCAAAAAATACGTGTATTTCAAATTAATTAAATGTAAACTTTCTGAAACAATTCTTTATATTAGTATGTATTTTAGTCGACCTACAGCGCACCTGCGATAGAAAGGAGTCACGCTTGAAATTATAGACTTTTAATAGGAAGATTCTTCATGGCTTTGAAATTCTGAGAGTCAATTAAACTGACGGTCGAGAAGGGTCACGTGCAAAAGCATAAATCTGATTTAAAATTGTTAATAAAATGTATTGTGGCACTAATTGACAATTGAAAGTATTTCCGTTAATCCGTAATATAAGTAAGATTTGCGGTTAAAATTATTTTAAAGTAAATTTTTACGTCATTCTTGAAACGAAATATTTCCTGCACTAAAATTGTGTGACGTAACTGTTTTGTAATTATGTTGACAGAACACGTCTGTGTAGTAGGAAAACAACTCCACTATACATTTTTAATTGCGAACTTTTCTTCCACCTTTTACCTTGAGAAAAACTCGCTTTCGTTATAATTTAGAATTACCTATTACATTCCCATTAAAAATGCCACAGTTTCATCATTTGCTCCGTGTCGCAAGCCTTGTGGTGACTTTTAGCTGAAAAACAGCAATACAAGCTAGATTTCTTCAAATTTTGGGTTTGCCTTTCGTCTTTTTTTTTTTTTTCTTTGTTTTTTAATTGGTTAATCCGAATTTAATCTAAAGTCTATATAGTATCCACGCAGTTTTATGTGTGTAATTTAAGCTTGTAACTGAATTACTTAGTAACTTCATTATAACATGTAACTTTATTATTTATATAAATGGTTATATATAAGATGGTTCAAAACTGCTATATTTTGGAAGCACACCATTACCCCCCAAAAAAAAACATTCTTTCGGAAATTAAAATAAACTTGCTTGGTAGTTCAGATACAGTTTAATTTGTGTGGGTTATTGATGTACCTGTTAAGCCCATTGATGCAAGTTTAACAACAAAAATCAAATTTGAAAAAGTGTAGGAAAATTGTCCTCAATATAGCAATATACGACACTGCATACAATTTTGATTTTTGATTTTATGAATGATTTTATGTAGAATCATTGGAAAATATTTTAATATATCATATAGCATCTTGGAATTTTCAATTTCTATAAAAGACTTTTGGAATCATAAATGCTACAAATTGACGGAATTCCTGGAATTGAAATACACTGACCTTAAATTTTCTCGGTTGATCTTTTGAAGTTTGTAAATAGATAAACATATTGTTTGTAACAGCTAATTAATGTATTATTTTACAATAAAAAAAGGGAAAACTTAAATTGTATTTCCTAGCTATAATGACGCAACCTATTGATTCGGGAGTTTGGGGATGTCAAAAATCCATATAGTGTCCCAATGAGACATTTCATAAAATTTTAAGTAATAAATGTCCATGTAGCTCACTAATTTTGTTATTATAGTGACCACTACATCGTCATTAAACCAGAATGGCCTATGTCATCGTGAAATGTTCCTGAAACTAGTTTTAATTTGTAATTAATTTCATTAGTTGTATCGTCTGCTGAAAGATCGTCAGTGGCACGTGAGCTCGTGAGACCGTAATTAAAACTGCCATCTATATTTAATATAATCGAGTTTATTATTTTATTAAGTAAAATTGCTTAGAAATTTGGTTTGAATAAGTGGCTATACACTTTTATATAAACATTTTCATCTGGTTTTAAGGAGATACAGCAACATACAAAAGGCATATGCTCTGCTAAATTCGAACTGCGTGTATACAAGCGCGTGTAAAGACCTTGAAATGTGTAAAGATCGTTTGTGGTCACGAGTAGTTCTATAGAGAAAATAATCAAATAAATAATAAGATAATAAATATAGATGTCAAACTCTAATGATTTCAGTAAAATTCTGGATTCATTTAACTAGTTTTGAAATTAATCCCGTATCCATAGAAACATGCATGTAGATCTTCGAAATTTTATTAAATTGAGTTCTGATAAAAGAAAAAACTTATCGTCGAAAATATGAAAACGTGACTTTTATATCACATCATTTTAAAATCAGTCACAAGACGTTAGATTTTATGTATTTTTTAGAAAATATTTTCGCTTTTTAATGAATTATTTATTAATTTCTTTTTATCAGAGACGTGTGATTTTATGTGTCTTCAATCTTTAATTAGCTAATTTTTAACTGTTCTGTCAAAAAAGATTAAATTTTAACGAAAACGACGATTTTTGAAATTTACTTTAAAATCCAAAATAAAAATGATTTGAAATTTTTAATAGACGAAACCAATTTACACCTTACCAAAATTTCAGTCAGAATCGTCAATTTGGATATAAAACGTTTTTCTTCAGTGAAGTTTATTTAGTTGTTTGATCAAGATAAGAATACTTTAATCTTTCATCGATTTGTGCAGAAGACAGACAATGATCAAAGCCGCGCGCAGTCTACAAATCGTCTGCTTCGATGATAATGATGCAATTATTTTATAGCTACAAATGAATATATTATCAACTTTCCAAACAAATTTGATGCACTCAATATTAATGGGGGATTGAAGATAACTCCACTAACATGAAAGGAATCATTAATTCCAATTATAACTACAAATCTTTAGTGATACGTTTAATATCATCAAAATGGCAGAAAAAGCACTTCTCCTTTCTTTGCAAATTTCGCGATGATCAACGAATTGGGTTAAATAAATTTTCGGTTTTTTAATTATTTTTCTACTTTCAGAAAAAAAAAAAAAAAAAATAATAATGACTAGCTTTGCCAGATGCACAAAATATATGTTTTGTTTGTTTTTAAAGCACTTTATATATTCATCAAATACACTTCTCTGTAATGTGTTCGAGTTGAAAAATAATCGGTTTCTATTCATCTGACCTTTACAACATGTATACATACATGTATATCTAGTATTTTCGTGCTTAAAAAACTGTGAAAGTAAAAAAAAAAAAAAAAAAAAATATCTTTCCAATTTCCAGGGGCCACATCTCGACTAGAGACGAGTTTTATGATTTTTGTAGGGCATATAATCGTCCAAATATATTTGCCTCGCTCCGCTTGGCAGTATCAATGACGTTTTCTGGCGTTTACTTTCTAAATGCATGGATCCGCCCTTGAATGGGTCGAATGTAATAGTCTGTCGCATTGGAGACATCTTCTCTCATGCGTAGGCCATGGGATAAAAAGTGTCTACAAAGAGCACAAGTTTTAGGTATTGAAAATATTGTTAATGATACTTTTTCCATCAGACATAAGTTGTAACAGATCAAATCCAAACTTTTAGAAATAGATAAAACTGAGTGGGTTGAAAAATTGTTCAATGACAGAAATGAATGTAACGGTAATAAGTTACGTATTATAGGGAGTATAAAAATGTTTTAGAATTTAGTTTTTATGTAAAACTAGTTCGTAATAGGCAGAATAGACGTGTAGTTAAATTTTATAAGTGGCTGTTTACCACTGACAGTTGAAACAGGTAGATACACTAGGCCAACAATTCCTTTAAATGAACGTACTTGTAAAATTGAGAATGGAAATGGGGAATGTGTCAAAGAGACAACAACCCGACCAAACAGCAGAAAACAGGCCAAGGTCACCAATGGGTCTTCAACACAGCTAGAAAATCCCGCACCTTGAGGCGAGCTTCAAAAATACTGTACAGAGAATTGTGTTGAGGAGGAAAAACAGTTTTTGTTAGGGTGCGTGCGATTTTATGCAGATTTTAAAAGATATGATTTAATGAAAAAAACCTGTGATATTTTTGAGACTTTTAACGATCTTGATTTACAAAACAAATTTATTTTCTTAATGACAAATGATGCAATTCAACCATTTTTATCAAAAACTTTACATAACATGTTAAATCGAAGAAGGTATTGTGTGTAATGATATTTTTAATGCATAAGTTTATAGTATGTGATATTTTAAAAGTGTCTCTTAAGTCAGTAATTTGGCTGGGTACCAATATTCTAATTGTAATATTTAATTTTTATTTGCATATTATGTAATTATATGTATTCATTGTGTTTGATATTTGTATGTGACACTGTAATAAATTATTCTGATTCTGATTAATTTAATCACAGTTACAACAATACTGAGTAAGATACATAAACATGTAGATTTCTGATACTGATATATACCTAGATAAAATCTATGCGGCATTTACTTCAAAGACAAAAATACAAATTGTTTACGTGTATTTTATGTTAATTCGATGTTTTCTCGTTCTTCCCAGGGCACTTAGACTTGTTCGGAGTATGGAAGAAAACGATGTGCGATGATTTGATGAAAGTTAACTATTTAGATATGTACTTTGTGTCTTTTCTTGTTAGGGATGTGTATAAATACCCTGCCACGTCTGATCTGTGTTTTTGTTAGATGCTTTTCTGCTTTGTATCGATATGACGAGTTAAGCCATTTTAAACTGATTAAACTTTGTATAGTTTGTTCTTATGTTGTGCTGTAACACCAGGGTTGAGCGCTCAAAAACATGTTTAACCCCGCCACATTCTTTATGTGCCTGTCCCAACTCAGGAGCCTGGGGCCTGTTTATCGAAGCTCTCTTAGTACTAGGACATGTCCTAAGATCATCTTAGGACATATCTTTGTCCTAAATGGGTTTATCAAACATGTCGTAACTTAGGAAAAGTCATAGGAATCGTCCTAAGTTTAGGACACCTATTTAGGTGTCTTAAGATGGTCTTAGGATAGTCCTAACTTTAGGATATATTATTTGATAGTAAATATATATTAAATACGACCACCGCATACATATGTTTATCTAGGTAGCAGTACACATAATATATAAATAAATCACATTAAATAAATGAAGCAAAAGGTTAAAATATGAAAGAATATTTACTTTAAAAAAAGTTTAAAAAACAAAAAGAAACTAAAGTTTCAGAAAAAGGGCCTGTGATCCGTAATTAAATAATTTATGAACTCCGAATTTACATGAAAGATGCACGAGATTTGCCTTTGAACTTTGTAAAGTATAAAACCGTGACACTTCCAATTGAACTCACTCAAACATATATATTTAGTTCTCACGATTTACAAATATGTTGTTCAATTCTAATATAAAAAGTATAAAACGTATTCAGTGGCGGATCCAGAGGGGGTTCCGGGGTTGGAACCCCTTTTTGGACGATCAATGCATTTGAATGGGGACATATAGTTGAACCCCTTTATCCTGGGCTGGGAACCCCCTTTTAAAATGGCTGGATCCGCCCTGGTATTTACATTTTTAGTGTGTTTTTTTTTTTTTTTGTTTTACAAAGTTTGAATGTACAATTATTAGCTAAATATTATTTATTATCTTTATAATAATACTAATGATAATTCTAATTTTTAATCTTAAAATGTTTACTACTGGCGAAATTCGATGCATTTTTATATATCTTTCATTTTTAGTATCCTAGTTTCCTTTACCCTAACTCTTAGGACAGTGGTTAGGACATCTTAGCTAGGATAGTCCTAGAATAGCTTCGATGTGCATGCTGAGACATGTCGTAAGTCTGTCCTAACTTTATCCTAATTTATTCCTAAGATAGGTCTTAGGACAAATCTTAGGACAGCTTCGATAAACACGCCCCTGTAGTTCATGGGTTGTCGTTGGTTCATGTCTGTCATATTTGTTTTTCGTAAATTGTTTTGTTATAAATTAGGCCGTTACTTTTCTCAATTGAGTAAAATTGTTTCATATTTTTCATGTCGGGGCCGTTTATAGCCGACTATACGGTATGGGTTTTTCTCATTGTTGAAGGCCGTACGGTTGCCTATAATTGCTTACATCCACTTTATTTGAACTTGGATGGAAAGTTGTCTAATAAGCAATCATACCACGTCTCCTTTTTTATACAAATATACTATATTGGTTTAATTTTGATTTTAACAATATTCTCGTAAATATTGAGAGAAACAAATTTACGCATCCCATTAAAATACCGAAATACTGCCCTTCTCGTCTCTCTTTTTCTCCCCGGCTCCATCTGTCGAAGAAAAGGATGTAATTTTGAGTGAATTAATTGCGCCATTATTTACTTTGGATACAAATAAAGATGGATAAACGTCAATAGGACAGCAACCGTCGTCAACTATAGACCATCGGTTAGATCAACCTCTTTGGTTAGATTAAGTTTGTTCTATCATTATAATTCAAGAAGCGCAATAAGTTCGACGATTGAGGTTTTTTAATTAATCGAGTTAAGACGTTTGTTTGATGCTGTTTGATATCTGTACGTTCGTCTTTGTTTACTTAGTTTTCGTTATTTAGGCGCGTAAATAGCAAGAGAATTCTCCGAAATTTTTTTTTTTTTGATGAGTTAAAAAGTGTACCAAACATTATTGTTCGTTCGTCCATTGAGTGTGAGAACCATATCTTGTGTTGATCTTAACCACTAGCAGTATATTTTATCGTGTAATCGGTTTACACCAAATTCCCCTCGTATAACCCAAAGCACTGATTATAGATAAAAATCAAAATCACTGAATTTGTGAATTACAATTTTCATGTGATTTGATGGGATGTTCTTACGTCTATATGGGTATTTTAGATCACGTAAATACATCACGGGGTTTATTTCATAAGTTTATCGAATGTGCTATTAATTCAACACAGGGTGCGTAAATTTCTGCCTAACGTTGGTAAAAATACTCATTGAGAGAAGGATAGGTCAATGATAAATAGCTTATCAATAGTTTTATAAAAATTACCAGAATTTGACCAAATGTTTTGTATATTATTTCATGTGTTTAAAGACTCGGGTCCTTAGGAGTTGTCAGACCACCAATTCAAAATCCCTATCTTTTCAACCAAATTTTGCAATTTTCACAGCTTTCTAAATATTTGACCTTAAGTTTAACCTCATAGAAACCAAATCCTGAATTGTACATGTATCACCTTTCTACATGCCAATTTTCAACCAATGTTTAAAGTCGTGTAGTGAAATACTACCGTTCGGAAGTCATGTATACTACTTAAAATAACCCCTTAAATAAGTATACTCTATAGAGCGCATTAATCCTCAATTTTTAAAGCAAACTCATGACCTAGTAAAGAAGTAGGTTCACGAAGGGTTAAAATTGGCCCTAAAATTTTGATGTTTTTTAATCAGGCCAAAATAGTACAAATTTCATATAGAAATAGTTGTGATATTACTATTAATACAAAATAACTTCGTTTTGGCACATCACATTAAGAATGACGAAGTATTGAATCCTTAAGTATACATTATTTGTGTTGTAACGTCAGTTTTGGTCTAATTTTCAATAATTCTTAACAGTTTTTTGCATAATTTACTTTGGCCGCCACCCATGATCCAGAAAGTTTTGTGTCTAGGGATTCAATATCATCATTGGCAACTTTTGATTACAGAATATTTTGGATCTTAGGTTGCAGCCAAGGGTTTCATCAGGCTTTTATGTCCGAAAACTGCACAAAATCATCGTATTTTGACAATATATCCAAAATGTGCTGATTCTGAGGCCAAGAATGTACTCTTATGGAGGATTTATTTTAACACAGAAGTAAGGCTTTTGAAATAGATCCATTTTTAAAAGAACCAAATTATAGCAATTTTGAAATTTTATGAATTCAAGGCCATATTTGGCCTAAAGTGTACCTTGTCCTTGTTGTTAGGGGGAGGGTTGAGCGCTCACAAACGTGTTTAACCCCGCCACATTCTTTTTGTGCCGGTCCTAAGTCAGCAAACATGTTTAACCCCGCCACATTCTTTATGTGCCGGTCCCAAGTCAGGAGCTTGAGTTCAGTGGTTGTCGTTGGTTCATGTTTGTCATACATGTATTTGTTTTTCATGAATTGTTTTGTTATAAATTAGGCCGTTTTTTTCTCAATTGAATTGTTTCATATTTTTCATGTCGGGGCCTTTTATAGCCGACCGTACGGTATGGGTTTTCTCATTGTTGAAGGCCGTACGGTTGCCTATAATTGCTTACATCCACTTTATTTGAACTTTGGTGGACAGTTGTCTCATTGGCAATCATACCTCATCTCCTTATATTTTTATATACATATATTATTCTCTCACCAAAATTCATTTCTGCAAATTTGTTAGTTAGTTAAGTAAACAATGACACCAAAGCACTATTTTTTTTGTTAGTGAAGGGCTATTTATATATATATATGTTCTGAATTGAAGTGGGTGAATTGGTGAATTGGTGAATTAGGACTGTTTTAATGACGATCAATTATGTAAACCGTATGAGTTTTTTTTTTATATTAAAACACTATAGAAAGCACGGGCTAAAAATGCATTTTCTCGTGCATCAACACTATTCATTACAAAATTTTGAATACCCCTATGCTCTCTTAAAGCAGGGACTCAGCTAGCTATGTACAATGATCAGTAAAGAAAACAATCTTTAGAATCGTAGTCGCTATCAATTAGCAGTTTTATTTTTACTTTTTGTTTTTCTTACTTATTTCCGGGAAAAAATACAGGCCTAATCACATTGGTTTTCAAGGTTCCTTATGGGACCTATAAAATCAAACAGAAGCTAGTATATAGAGTCAAAAGAGGAGGGGGGAATCCGCTATAAAGGAAAATACAAACAGCATATAATCACCACTGAAATTGTGTACCGTCATCGAATTTAAAACATTAACATTTACAGTATATTTCCGCATGACTGAATTTTGGTTGTCCGTAATTAATTGACAGGTTTAACAAAAAAAAAAAAAAAAACAAAAGTTCAATGACAGTATATTCATACTGATTGTAATATTGACGGAACTCGAAATCAGCTACAATGAAGCACACTTTGAATATAAGTAATTTAAGAGAAATACGTTTTTTTTTTTTACTTAAATCATTTTATGCAATGTACCTTTGTAGTATGTACATGAAATATTGAATGATTATAACTCTACTTTGGAATAAAAGTCAGCCATTTCAAAAAGGTAAACCTAATGGCGATTGGGTGGTCTTTTACAGACTGTTGGCTCCAAAATCTCAGTATCAAAAATAATTTCTTATATTAAATAAAAATATTATGTCGATAAGTAAGGCACCATTTTTCAATTAATGATTAATTTTCTGGCTATAACGACCAAGAGCGAAGTACTTTCAGATGTTCAAAGTTTTACAAGGGAATTTAATACTTACTTTTGTTTGTATGAAGAATAAACAATGAAGACATATAAATGTATTTCGGTTAAAAGGGGAGATGAGAACATTATTTAAGCGTCGTTTTAAGCAAGAATAAATCATTTACACGATCTTTGAAAGATTCACTGTTGATTTAAGATGATGGCGTACATCCGGTTTATGTATATAATTATATTAACCCTTAAATTAATTCATTAGTGGCATCAAAACGTAAAAAAATATAAAAATGTCTTCAAGCCTTAATATGTTTATATGAAAATGTTATTAGATATATTTACAGTTTAAGATAATCATGAGAGAATCGAATTCGGTGTTTTCCCAGTAGAAACTCGGATACAGTTCACGAATGGTTCACGGTGATCGATACTTCATTATTTTATGTTTAACTCCAGCGGCAAATATTTCGTGCATATTTTGGACAAGAAAAAATAGAATAACAATAAAACCAAAATGAAGATTTTACATCCATTGTTTAGGATATCGTCTCACAGTTTTAGTTGAAGATCCCTTGTGAATATTCCCAAAATTGAGAAAATATATTTAAGTAAAACCGAGGCTTATGAATAGGCAGGAGGCTCTCAAAGTCGAAATTTTTCAATATGGTACGAAAAATACGTTGAAATCTGTTCGTTAAGGATAAAGCTTCAATTTTCATAGAAAATGTTTAAAAAAATACTTGTACAGTGATGTGCATGGATATATATCCCGATTAGAATACACAGTATTTAATTCAAAATATCAACTTTGAATTTCCCTACAATGTAAAAAATATAAATCTAAAATTATTAACTATATCGTTTTGCAATAATTGCTTCAAAACATAAGTTTCATACAGATCCAAAAGGACGATTTTTTTAATCGTGTACACATTCTATATTTTCAGGCTGTCAAAACAATGAATTCGTGTTCTTAAATCTTATTGATAATAGACATTTAAAAAATCGAATATACATAAATGATCAGCTTCCATTTTCCACAAAGGTCGAGATACACCTTGCATACTATTTTTTTTTTTAACAAAACGGCTCTATTTACAACCTTAGTACATATTCATCAAGAATTAAAAAAAAACTTTTTAATTGTTCTTTTGTTTCTGTATCTATACAATATATCTGCTAAATAATCAATTACTACCGTTACATTTACATTTCGTGGTAGATAATATCCTTAATTATCAATATAAATAAACAGAAAAATATCCCAGATGTCCAATTAGCCTGTACAATGGTTTACATAACTGTAGATCTGTTTCATACAAACCAAGAGTTTCACAGCAGTAGCTAAATCTCTTGTTTGCAAACTTGTTACACCGATACTCTTGAAATGAACATTATCTTCAAATTGTTATGTAAATTTCATCTAGGATCAAAGATTGACCTCCTAAGGTAAAGTAACAAGATTATCGATGTCCTCCCGTGGACATTGGTCACTCTTCGGTCGTGGTTTGATCAAAGCATGGCCACCTAAGGACCCGTAACAAGATTTTCTTCTTTTCGATGCAAACACGTCAATCTTCTCCTCTAAAATGGCCACCTAAGGTCCTTAACCAGATTACTGGTCACTGGTCAGTCTTTAAAGAATATCGGTACTGACCAGTGGGGTGCACTCGTTACCTCTGCGGAAAACGTTGGAAATCCAACGATGCTGAAAAATAGTTAAGTGTTTGGAACCTTTGAACAGTTTTTCCATCATTGAAATGTGAAAACGTTTTGTATTAAGTTATCTTTCATGTTCTTTGGGGTAAAAATGACAGCTTTATAATAAACTCTTCACAGATTTCATGATAGTGTCGGAACTTCAGGAGAAATACGGCTCTCAAATGCTTTAACTGCTTAGATTTTTAATATTGATTTGTATATATCATAATTGAAATATGGTGAAATATTCGAAAGAACTGTAAAATGATAAAGACCAGTCTTGTTACAGATGAATTATTATTGCTGAAAACTTAATGTATTCTTCTCATGAAAGCCTTTTCTAGCGGAGGTTTCAAATTCAAATATACTTTAATTTGTAATGAGTTCTATTTTTTAACGACAATTTACACTCTACGTATGGCTATAAATGAATTTAAAAAATAAGTAAATGAAATTAAGAAATGCCATTTTCAACGAAACACAAAACTGTTGGAATCAAGACCTTTTTCAACCAATTATTTATCTTGTTGGCTGCAAATTCGTTCCTGTGATAATAGGTAAGATTTGTTAATGGACAAATTTGTATTACATTATCTGCAGCCATTTAACCAAAAGAAAAGTAATGAGATTCGTCATCAATTACATAATATATCTCTGTTTAAGTTCAAGTTTCTTAGTTATATCTCTGTTTAGATTTATACAATTTTAAAGTTTCTGATGACATTTTTTTAATAGATAACTGATTTTAAATTTTAAATATTAATTTTCTAATATTAAAACTGACAATATGTCAAATTTCGATTATCAAACAACATTATTTTAATATTAAATTTGATTTTAAATAGTATACACTTTTTTAAAGTTAACGCGTTTGTGGCACAATTAATTTTCAGAGCTCCTCTGACTTATTCTATACATTTAACT
Source organism: Mytilus coruscus (assembly GCA_017311375.1). NCBI lineage: Eukaryota > Metazoa > Mollusca > Bivalvia > Mytilida > Mytilidae > Mytilus > Mytilus coruscus. The sequence goes on along the minus strand of CM029597.1, from coordinate 91,582,456 downwards.
TTTGGTAGCCAAATTTAGATCATGTTCTAAAAATATTACTTTTTTTGAAGATTGCATTATTGAAAATATAACGCTAAAATCTATCTTTTTGATTCATTTTTGTTCATTTAATAAAAAATTCACAAATTCTTTCCAGATCCCTGACCATTCCTTGACGAAACTGGCCTTTTATCGGTTCAAAGAAAAATAGAATTTGTCAAAATTGACCACTTTGCACGTGTTCGTTTTCAAAATAAACAATTAAGCGTGTCATATATACTAATCGGTAATTATTACTTGTCCCTGGAGAAACTTACATTTACTATTCTCGAAATGGTAAAATTAATGACGCGTGTAACGAGAAAATTACGAAAGTTGACATCTCGAATTTTACTGCCTCTGTTTCACTGGGAGCTATGGACTCTATCGAAATCAACGTAGCATGTATATTTGTTGAAATAATTTCCCAGAAGAGCTTTCATTAGATAAGATTTCTTATAAAGACACTGAAATGTAAAGAAAAACTTAAATCTCGCAAAAATGCAAAATTATAAATCAGGTTTTATCTGGGACTATTATACTAACGTTAGTATATTAGTCACAGGTTTTATGGATTATAATAAAAGTTATATAAATATATAATTTTTAAACAGATTTATTGTTAATAGTAATAATATGTATATAATATTTTTTATAAATAATGTCTCCTTTTTTTTTTCCTTCATTAATGTTTTCTTGTATTTCAGTTTCATTGCATGACAACTGTCATACGCAATTCTTGATACCTTGACAACATTTTTCATATAATATATTTCATTTTATATAAACTGACACTAAACATTAGAAGAAAATCCAGAGAAAATCGTTATTTATGAAATTAAAATGATTTAATTATATTTGACAAGTTGTCGGCAGGATGTGTTACACTGAAACTGACAAATAAACAACAGTAGCCATTTTACACGTGCCAGCGCAATTTCCGGTGCTACTAATGACACGTGTGTTAATTGAATTATATATTGCAATACACAACAATATTCTGGTCGTGAAAACGATAGTGTCATATATTTGAGCTTAGCCTTGTTCCCGCTTGTTAATACCTATAGTAGTTTTTCGTCATACGATGTTCTATAAATGAATAGAAATATATCTTATATTTCAAAGGTTAATTAAAAATAAATATTTATATGTAAGAGGGTATTTCATTTCTGTATTCTTTATTGTTTATGGCATTGTTTTCTATTCTATATTTCTCCTCATCATTTTTCCATTGTATAATCCTCATTCATACCCTCATATAATGTCCACTTTCGGGGAAAATTAGCGATTGACAGTCATATGAAGAGAAAAGAGGCGTGGACTAGACGCCACGGGACAGTAACCAAACAATATAAAACTACTTGTTTCAAGGATATAGACACACACATAGTCCATGCATATCTACATTATATTTGCCTTTCTTTTCTATTCTATATCATTTCTTTATTTTACCCTGGTCAGTTTAATATCAAAATAGATTTTCAAAAAATTAGTTTTATTAAAAAAAAACGCAAAGAAAAATGATGGGCAGGAAATTATGAATCGCAAAAAAAAAAATATATTTTTTATAAGACAAATAATGAAAAAATTAAATTGCCAGCAAAAGTGTTGTTTAAAAGTATAGTTAAGAAGTGCAATTTGTCAATTTCTATCGATATAACAATTATAACTGCACGTGGATTTTTTTTTTGTTGTTGAAAAGTTTAGTAGAAATTTTTAATTTTCGTAACTTTTGAACGGCGTTTTTCATAACTTATTGAGCTCCTTTGAATAAAATTTGAGAGATTTGTAATTGTTCCAGTTTCCCAGGACATGTGTATTGTTTTTTGTTCAGTGTTTGTTTTTCTTTTCTCTCTATCTTTGAAAATAGAGCACTTGTTACAATGATCTGTATAACGCCTGTTTTTTACTATCTGATCGGATGCTAAAAAGGAGAATTTTCAAATTATTAAAATTCGATTTTGCGTAAAGTCCTATTAGAAAAGAACATAGTTTTACAAAAAGATTTTAATAACATTATGACACTATACATTTTTAAACAGTACATTTGTTTTACAGGAAAAAGGCTAATAAGTGGCTGTTTCAAGCATTTGATTCTATACCTATATGAAAATAATTTGGCATCAAATATTTTCGTATTTTTTGGTTATGCTATATACACAAATGTTTAACTTATAACACAAAAAAGGAAGATAGGGAGATTTCCATTTAACCCCCTTTTTTTTTGGTTCAGATCATAGACATATGCCCTTCTCTGTATATTATACATAATTATTTTCAATTTAATATATAATTCTCGATTGTTTCATAATTTGCAGGTAGATGCATGTATTTTTGGAGCTTTTTTTAAATTTCATAAGCTGGTTGGAAACTTTTAATCATTTTTCTAGTGTGTGTGTGTTTTTTTTTTTTTTTTTTATTTCATTTTATAAGCTAGTTCAAATAGATTATTATTCGTTTTTTAATATATCCCTCATTCTAATTTATTGCACTTGGTAAAAGCAGAACAGAGAAATAAAAAAAAGCATCAAATGAAGCAGTAAATTTGTCATAATTATCAAAAGTGATTATCTCAGCATGCGATCATTATGTAGGCGGGGCTAACGGTGCAACTAGGCGGAGCAGTTCAACTGCCTACAGCGATAACGGAATCTGATTGGTTTTGATTAATTTTGCGTAAACTTAAGAAAAACGTGTAAATAAAAGATGCTTTGGCATTCTGTGATTATAGTTTGTACCTTAACTGATATTAGAGAATCGAAAAAAGACATCTGTTAATATTTGACAAACTCAAGATCACACAATTAGCATTCAGCATCTGACGATTGTTTCTGCAAATTAAAACTGAACAGTGACAGTTGGGGAAATTTTGTATACTTGTAACTATTGTGGATTATTTGACAAGAAACAGGATGAGTTTGGGTGTGGCCGGGTATCACCATCAAGGATACCACCACCCGGGACCAATGACACACGATTTTTACCAAGCATACCAACACATGCCACGATACTCAGACCACTGCACGGACGCCGCTTATTTTCAGAACTGGGTCTTAAATGGCCACCATACAGATATACCGATGCCGCCCGATATTTACGCAATGGGAGGCACTCCGTCGTCGCCCGAGACATATACTCTTGGTGGGGTACAGTACGAACACTACATAGATAAAAATGGGGACAGAATTGTGAAAAGAAGGGTGACCGCTAACAAAAAGGAAAGACGAAGAACACAAAGTATTAACACTGCTTTTGCTCAGCTTAGAGGATGTATACCAAATGTTCCATCTGATACAAAATTGTCTAAAATCAAAACATTAAGACTTGCTACCAGTTATATCACTTATCTCATGGATGTATTAGCTAAAGATGATCCCACGTTGACGGAAAATGGGTTTAAAGCGGAACTAACGAAGAAAAGTGACAAAAAAGAAGAAAAGAAGACAGCCATCAAATCCGAACCAGTAAGTAGGTTACTTTGTTAATTTTCTATAAATATTAAAATCGTGTACAATGTACTTTGCAATTTATACATACGAGGTGGTTATAAGCCGGTTCTCATAGATATTTGCTTTTACCAGATGTCTCATAATGACTGGTAAATACCAAACTTCAATGGGGAATAAAAACTTTTGAAATAAGCTATATAGAAAAAGATGCGCAATATTTTCCTATCACAAAAGCCCAATTGAAAATAAAATTATCACGATAGTCAAACGTTAAAAAAATGTTTGAAATGGTAATATATATATATTCAAATGGTGAATCTAAATTAAAAAGTAATAATGATTTTCCTTTAATATTTTGTCGAATTTTATATATTTGAGCCGTAATTTTTCTACAGCTCGTATAATTTACTTTTATTTACAAATCTAAGAAATTCCAACGATGCGAAGTTTCATTTTTTACTAACATGACAACAATAAACTTTCAGAATGCAAGATTTTTTTTTTGCTGATGAAGTAAAATTAGATTATTATGCTTACAAATAAAAAAAATACAAGATTAGTTTGTTCCAACAAATTTGTTTTGTATAAAAAAAATATAAGTAGATGTAGTATGATTGCCAATGAGACAATTCTCCAGCAGAGACCAAATGACGTAGAACTTGTGTTCTCTTAATTAGTAAAGACATCAAAACATACAACAGACTTTAAGATTTTTAAGATAAACATTATCAAAAAATGTTAAAGACAACATTTCGAAATAGATATTTTAACTAAGACAGGAAACTAATAGACCTACTTCAGTAATACTGTGTTTTTATCAAGCAATACATTTAAGCTAGGTACCAATTTATCAAAAATTTCATAATCTCAAATTATCTTAATGCATAAAAAATTCCTACTTAGCGTAATGATTTCCACTTATCTTTTATGACATTTTGAATTAATATCCATATTTATAAATCGTCCATTCTAAATGGAACGACAAAGGGAAGAACAGTTTAGGGAGAATGACTCAAATATGATATTTATTCTTAAAATGGTTCACGAAGTGCATTCCAATACATACTAGTTTTCTGTTTTATTAATTCTCAACCTAGTTTAACCTCTTTAGAATTTAGAACTTGCCACATTGTTTAACTACCAGTCCTGTCTATGTTTGAAGACTATATTGACCTCTAGATGTCCCTTTCGGATATTCATGTATTCGGGTTGCTGTCTCATTGAAGCATACACTATGTGTCCTCTTATTCATATTATAATTTAGTGCTGTAACATTTTGGGCTCTGATCTTCCAATCTTGAAAGACCAATGTACCGCTACCTATTTCTATGAAATTAATTTCTGATAGCTATTATGAATTTTAATACAAAAAAGAATTTAAAAGATTCTTAGTTTGGGTAAATGCATTCCTTTATATAATCATATGTAAACATTCAAATGTACATCTGTACATCACATTATGCGTTCCTCTCGATCGAACAAACAACAAAATTGCAGAAAAACGGACCAAAAATAAGGGAAATAATGGTTTGATTAAACATTATACATCCCTTTAAAATATATCCAGAACTGAAAGGGGGCGGACTTCGCCCCCCCCCCCCTCCTTATTGCCAAAAAGTTGTTGTTTTTAGAATATTTTTTCTGATTTTTGACCGACATCCCCCTTTTGGAAACTCACGAATCCACCTTTGGAAGTAAACAAAATCAAATTAAATAGAGATCACAACTGTGCAAATGAAACTTTCATTTATGAATTAAATTCTTGAAAAGTCTCAAGTATGTTGAAATTTGTTTACACTCTACAAGCAAAAATTTGAAATGCCTGGTGCGACCCCTCACGTATTTTGCCCTGACCCCTTTTAAACCGAAGTGAGATTTTATAAGTAGTTAATAACAGGGGCTTATCAGACATTCGTATGCATGATGTAGCAAGATTAGCAATGAAGATAGTTGTTTTTACTAGAGCTCGAGGTGTTTACTTACAAATATTTCTTATTAATGTGTAAATAGATACAAATAATCACCAAAACAAAGAAGTTACGGTACATTACAACGGTATGGTATAACGGACTATAAATGCTTTTCTAACACTTTTATTCTTACTGCTTTTCTCTTTGAAAGAATCGTTATTTCTATTTATTTAAAACTTAAAAAATGTTGCACGATGACCTAGAGTTGTTGATTTCTGTGTCATTTGGTCTCTTGTGGAGAGTTGTCTCATTGGCAATCATACCACAGCTTCTTATTTTTACATAAATTTAATTTTTTAAAGATATTTTACTGATAATGGGATAAAAAGTACAAGTCAAAGATTCTCTAGATTTTAAAATCGATTTTCTTGATTATCATTTACCACAGAAAAACACACATATTTATATACATATCTTTTTAGAAACAGATTACAAAATAAGTTTTCTCATATCGGATTTCGACTGAGGAGGTACAAACATTATATAAAAAACCCTATTTATACCAAATTCTCTATGGACAATAGTTATTGGTAATATAAACAATATCATAAAAGAAATGTAGTGATATCAAAATTAGTAAATATGTAGTTCTGAATTTGTACAATGATATCAAAAATATCTTTAATGTAGCGTTTCATGGTCGCTTTCTATGACAGTTTGGAATGCACCAGGCGGCAAATGAACCGTTCAGTTTTATTCTTATTTATTCGTGTCATTATTAAAGTTTAAATATACTTTACTTTGTTGCAAAAAGTAATAAAAAAGAATAAAAATAAATTAGGGGTTCCTTACAAATTCTCTCACGTTATTAACTGTTTCGTATTAATGTGAACTGTCATCGTTTAAAAATAACATTAAAACATTCCACTGCCCAGTAATGGCCGTCAAAAGCCAGCTTCGAATCGCTTGCCCTGCTGAGGTTAAACCAACAAGCGGCGACAAGAATTATATGTGTAATCGACATTTCCATTCAGTTATTTGTTTCTGAATATCTTTTATCAAAATGTTTTCATTAAGAAAAATACTTCGGAGCTCGTTAAACTCTATGTGGCCATGTTAACCCAGTGATCCCGAGATTTGTAAAATAAAGTACAGTGATTATAAACATAAAAATGATATTAATCATAAACTCTAAATTCGTTATATCAAAAAAAATTATAAAGCTTAAAATTACATAGCCAAGCATTGTTTCAATTATTTTATTTAAATTAATGTAAGAATGGACACGAATGAAGACCCACATATTTGATTTCATGTATATCAATGTCGACACGCATTCTGTATATATAATGAATGTTTTAAGTGCTTGTTCCCATTGGTTTTGTTCTAAAATAATTTTGATATTGTTCTTTACCCTTCTGGGCCAATTTAATGGAAAAGATATCTTAAAATTTTCTAAATTGTGTTCTCTAAAAATTCAAATATTTTCAATCAGTTCAAGTGAACTTTCATGCAAAAAGTACATTTGGAATTTAGTTTAGATAAAATTAAACATAATAATCATAAAATTAATTTGAAAACGATTAATAACGTTGTCACTCACTCCTCTATTGAAACTTGAAGTACAGTATATTATCTAAATTTTATAATCTCTAAACTGCAACAAACACACGAAGCATTTCTTTGGAATATGCAAAAGGAAAAGAGACATAAGGTACAAATTTAAGGATGAAGACACTTGACTAGCTTTCATGCTGAGAGGTTAATCGTTTAGATGACAAGTGATGTCTTATTTCATTTCAAAAATTAGGTGTAGATTTCACCATTTGAAATCAATTTGCTGTTTTTATGTGTAGACGGCTCCACTTTACATGTTATGCTATATGAATGTGCTTAGCTGCTGTGAGAAATCCATAACATCACTAATAAAATTAACGGAGGGCATTTCGTATATATTTCATTCTAAAGCAGATTTATTTCTGAAACATACAATGAAAATAAGCTGAAATAGACATCGATAATAAATTGAAATAGACAATGGAAAAAGATGAAATAAACATCGATAATAAATTGAAATAGACAACGGAAAAAAGCTGACACAGACATCGATAATAAATTGAAAAGATGAAATAGACAACGAAACTTATTTGAAAAGCAATGCAACTAATTTAAACTAGACAGTTAAAATTATTTCAAATAAACAATGGAAATAAGCTGAGACAATGAAATTTAGTTTAACCGCAATGAAACTAATTCAAGCTAGACAGTGAAAATAGTCGAAATATACAATGATATTAAGTTAAAATAGACAATGGAAAATAGTCAAGGAAAACAATGAAACAAAAGTAAAAAAATAAAACTTATAGCTGAAACAGATGGATAAAATACCCCAAAAAAAGTCCAATATTTCACTGGCAGTGTATCTATACTGCTCCATCTATATTAGCATTTATAATTCGATTTTATGCTGACATTGTTTTCATCGTTGGTTAAAAAACCAGTCTAGTGCACCTGCTATGCCACCTAAGACTTTTCTGATTACAACTTATAATGACTAACCATGTACTTTCTGAAATTATTCGTTTTGAAAACGAGAGAATACTATAACGACAACTTCAAATTTCGAATTCTACATGTGGAAATTTTAGAGCGAAATTTTGTAAACAAAAATTAAGCGCTATAAAATGATGCTAAAACTAGTGTTTACTTCTTCTTCAACGTTCACATCTTTTGCAGTAGTGTTTAATAGCTTATAAAATTATAAATATACGATCAAAACAAAATGCAAATTACATTATATACTTTTGACCCGACTGAAGTTTACAACAATATTATATTTACAATAATTCGTAAAAGTGCTTTTATAATAGGAAGATAATTTATAAGATCAGATACACAAGTAGTAGCTTACACGTTTTCCTCTTTAACATCTTCAAGAAAAATTATGTTCCACTTAACACCGTTTTAACTGCATTTACCTCGTCTTCGTCAGTGTTTTAAGTGTTATTATTTGGAGTGCAAGTGCGGATTTTATTTCATTAAGAAAATAAGGAAGTAAATCATTGTTTTCTAGGGCCAGGCCCGTATGCATAAAGCTATTTAAGTTCAGATTTGTTCCGAACGGACGGATTATTCTACATGTACTACGATAAATTAGTACTACGATTGGATATCTTAACTTAAGTGGTTTTATGCATATCAGCCCTATTTTGCAACGGTTTTATTTAGTAGTAGAATTTATCCATCTTTTATGAAGATAGAAATAAAATTTTAGAGAGAGAGATAAATTTTAGAATGAGGTTTCATGTTTCTCAGTTTTAAATTTTCTTTTTCAAGTTTAAGACGACCTTGTTTTTCTTTTCGGTTATTGGTCATGCTGATGTATGTCAATTATATTTTAGTTAAGAAATTTGCTTGGGTCAATATACATTCAGTTCAATATTTATTTAACACATTTCGAAGTCCATTCATGAATCTAAGATAAAAAGTAGTTGCGAAACTTTTTAATCTGGATAATTCGTGTTTGTCGAGTATTGGCGTGAGCGAAAAAAATATATTTCAAGTTTACTTAATGTCCCATCATTTTACTGATTTAACCCGTCATGGGTTCGTACATAAAGAAATTTATCTTTATTTCTCAATATACAATAAAATGGAACTGTCAATTTGTTTATGTACAGAAAAGTTCTCGTTTTATTCCCCCGAATAATTCAGTCGTTATATTCTGACCACTTTGTAGGACACTGACCGTAAGAGGATGCAGAATCATTCTAGTAACGCTTTATCAGATATGTAAACGTTCGAAAATATTAATTTCGGATCAAACATTTTCCGCCAAAATACAAACCTATATACACGTATACATTAAAAGAATAAAGAAAATATATAGAAATTTATTGAATTTGAAAAGCATGAGATATTCTAAGTATGTTTAAGTTTCGTTAAAAGATTTATAAAAGTTTTAGTAGTTAATTTTATACGCTTAATCTCAACCGGTAATTTTGCTGTGTATATTTAAAGAACATATGCAATAAATGTCCGAGAGGCAAAAAGTAAGACCGCGTCATAGATAAAGTTACGACCACATGTTTACATAAGGCGCGTGGATAATTTGTTTACTAAATATTTGATAGTTATCTACATCAAAGACATTTGTAACGGGGACCTGGGATATGCAACTGTAAAGTTGTAAAATGTCAGTTCAGATTTCTCATAACCCGAATAATTTAGGTCCTCTCGTAATCGATCTCCTCTATTCGCAAGTATGTAGCCATCCTAGAGGACTACATTATTCGGGTTTGATTTCTCAAAAGAAAACGAAACATTCTACAGCTTTTATTTTTAATCAAACTATTGAAAAAAACAAATTCTAGATGAATTTTAATTATTCACATGTTTATCCCTAATTTTTTTTACAAGAAACCAAATTTATTGTTAGGTCGAAAATTCTATTAAAAACTCAGTGTATACAGTGTTGTTTAGAAAAAAACGTACAATACAATATTAGGCAAAACAGCTTTGACCTACAGCACGATCGGACCCATATTAGCATATATGATGCTTATTAAAACGTATACACCTAAATTTCAACATACTGAAAAAAAACCCTAACTGTTATTATGCACAGGTAATTGCATAGAATGTATTGTTTGAATTTTTTAAATGATAATAGGATATTTCCTCTCCTGCTCCCTGGTATTTTAGTACAGGGGGTCTGGATGGGGTCTGCCCCTGGTATTTTAGTACATGGGGGTCTGGATGGGGTTTAAAGTATAGAGAATAATTGGCGAAAAATATAAAGAATAGATAAAATAAAAATATCTTTTATCAAAATGTTTTCATTAAGAAAAATACTTCGGAGCTCGTTAAACTCTATGTGGCCATGTTAACCCAGTGATCCTGAGATTTGTAAAATAAAGTACAGTGATTATAAACATAAAAATGATATTAATCATAAACTCTAAATTCGTTATATCAAAAAAATTATAAAGCTTAAAATTACATAGCCCAGCATTGTTTCAATTATTTTATTTAAATTAATGTAAGAATGGACACGAATGAAGACCCACATATTTGATTTCATGTATATCAATGTCGACACGCATTCTGTATATATAATGAATGTTTTAAGTGCTTGTTCCCATTGGTTTTTGTTCTAAAATAATTTTTGATATTGTTCTTTACCCCTTCTGAGCCCATTATATGGAAAAAGATATCTAAAAATTTTCTAAATTGTGTTCTCTAAAAATTCAAATATTTTCAATCAGTTCAAGTGAACTTTCATGCAAAAAGTACATTTGGAATTTAGTTTAGATAAAATTAAACATAATAATCATAAAATTAATTTGAAAACGATTAATAACGTTGTCACTCACTCCTATATTGAAACTTGAAGTACAGTATATTATCTAAATTTTATAATCTCTAAACTGCAACAAACACACGAAGCATTTCTTTGGAATATGCAAAAGGAAAAGAGACATAAGGTACAAATTTAAGGATGAAGACACTTGACTAGCTTTCATGCTGAGAGGTTAATCGTTTAGATGACAAGTGATGTCTTATTTCATTTCAAAAATTAGGTGTAGATTTCACCATTTGAAATCAATTTGCTGTTTTTATGTGTAGACGGCTCCACTTTACATGTTATGCTATATGAATGTGCTTAGCTGCTGTGAGAAATCCATAACATCACTAATAAAATTAACGGAGGGCATTTCGTATATATTTCATTCTAAAGCAGATTTATTTCTGAAACATACAATGAAAATAAGCTGAAATAGACATCGATAATAAATTGAAATAGACAATGGAAAAGATGAAATAAACATCGATAATAAATTGAAATAGACAACGGAAAAAGCTGACACAGACATCGATAATAAATTGAAAAGATGAAATAGACAACGAAACTTATTTGAAAAGCAATGCAACTAATTTAAACTAAACAGTTAAAATTATTTCAAATAAACAATGGAAATAAGCTGAGACAATGAAATTTAGTTTAACCGCAATGAAACTAATTCAAGCTAGACAGTGAAAATAGTCGAAATATACAATGATATTAAGTTGAAATAGACAATGGAAAATAGTCAAGGAAAACAATGAAACAAAAGTAAAAAAATAAAACTTATAGCTGAAACTGATGGATAAAATACCAAAAAAAAATGTCCAATATTTCACTGGCAGTGTATCTATACTGTTCCATCTATTTTAGCATTTATAATTCGATTTTATGCTGACATTGTTTTCATCGTTGGTTAAAAAACCAGTCTAGTGCACCTGCTATGCCACCTAAGACTTTTCTGATTACAACTTATAATGACTAACCATGTACTTTCTGAAATTATTCGTTTTGAAAACGAGAGAATACTATAACGACAACTTCAAATTTCGAATTCTACATGTGGAAATTTTAGAGCGAAATTTTGTAAACAAAAATTAAGCGCTATAAAATGATACTAAAACTAGTGTTTACTTCTTCTTCAACGTTCACATCTTTTGCAGAAGTGTTTAATAGCTTATAAAATTATAAATATACGATCAAAACAAAATGCAAATTACATTATATACTTTTAACCCGACTGAAGTTTACAACAATATTATATTTACAATAATTCGTAAAAGTGCTTTTATAATAGGAAGATAATTTATAAGATCAGATACACAAGTAGTAGCTTACACGTTTTCCTCTTTAACATCTTCAAGAAAAATTATGTTCCACTTAACACCGTTTTAACTGCATTTACCTCGTCTTCGTCAGTGTTTTAAGTGTTATTATTTGGAGTGCAAGTGCGGATTTTATTTCATTAAGAAAATAAGGAAGTAAATCATTGTTTTCTAGGGCCAAGGCCCGTATGCATAAAGCTATTTAAGTTCAGATTTGTTCCGAACGGACGGATTATTCTACATGTCCTACGATAAATTAGTACTACGATTGGATATCTTAACTTAAGTGGTTTTATGCATATCAGCCCTATTTTGCAACGGTTTTATTTAGTAGTAGAATTTATCCATCTTTTATGAAGATAGAAATAAAATTTTAGAGGGAGAGAGATAAATTTTAGAATGAGGTTTCATGTTTCTCAGTTTTAAATTTTCTTTTTTTTTTCAAGTTTAAGACGACCTTGTTTTTCTTTTCGGTTATTGGTCATGCTGATGTATGTCAATTATATTTTTAGTTAAGAAATTTGCTTGGGTCAATATACATTCAGTTCAATATTTATTTAACACATTTCGAAGTCCATTCATGAATCTAAGATAAAAAGTAGTTGCGAAACTTTTTAATCTGGATAATTCGTGTTTGTCGAGTATTGGCGTGAGCGAAAAAAATATATTTCAAGTTTACTTAATGTCCCATCATTTTACTGATTTAACCCGTCATGGGTTCATACATAAAGAAATTTATCTTTATTTCTCAATATACAATAAAATGGAACTGTCAATTTGTTTATGTACAGAAAAGTTCTCGTTTTATTCCCCCGAATAATTCAGTCGTTATATTCTGACCACTTTGTAGGACACTGACCGTAAGAGGATGCAGAATCATTCTAGTAACGCTTTATCAGATATGTAAACGTTCGAAAATATTAATTTCCGGATCAAACATTTTCCGCCAAAAATACAAACCTATATACACGTATACATTAAAAGAATAAAGAAAATATATAGAAATTTATTGAATTTGAAAAGCATGAGATATTCTAAGTATGTTTAAGTTTCGTTAAAAAAGATTTATAAAAGTTTTAGTAGTTAATTTTATACGCTTAATCTCAACCGGTAATTTTTGCTGTGTATATTTTAAAGAACATATGCAATAAATGTCCGAGAGGCAAAAAAGTAAGACCGCGTCATAGATAAAGTTACGACCACATGTTTACATAAGGCGCGTGGATAATTTGTTTACTAAATATTTGATAGTTATCTACATCAAAGACATTTGTAACGGGGACCTGGGATATGCAACTGTAAAGTTGTAAAAATGTCAGTTCAGATTTCTCATAACCCGAATAATTTAGGTCCTCTCCGTAATCGATCTCCTCTATTCGCGAGTATGTAGCCATCCTAGAGGACTACATTATTCGGGTTTGATTTCTCAAAGAGAAAACGAAACATTCTACAGCTTTTTATTTTTAATCAAACTATTGAAGAAAAAAAAACAAATTCTAGATGAATTTTTAATTATTCACATGTTTATCCCAAATTTTTTTTTACAAGAAACCAAATTTATTGTTAGGTCGAAAAATTCTATTAAAAAACTCAGTGTACACAGTGTTGTTTAGAAAAAAAACGTACAATACAATATTAGGCAAAACAGCTTTGACCTACAGCACGATCGGACCCATATTAGCATATATGATGCTTATTAAAACGTATACACCTAAATTTCAACATACTGAAAAAAAACCCTAACTGTTATTATGCACAGGTAATTGCATAGAATGTATTGTTTGAATTTTTTAAATGATAATAGTATATTTCCTCTCCCTGCTCCCTGGTATTTTAGTACAGGGGGTCTGGATGGGGTCTGCCCCCTGGTATTTTAGTACATGGGGGTCTGGATGGGGTTTAAAGTATAGAGAATAATTGGCGAAAAAATATAAAGAATAGATAAAAATAAACCAAATTATCCGATGTTAAATGGCTATTATGATATTTTGATAGAAAATACTGAAGATATGTACCAAAATTTAAAAAAAGGGGGGAGGGCAATCCAGTTAGGAAGTACATAATTGTGTTTGCTGACTATCAATCAAGTAAACAATCATTGATGAATAGAGACAAAAAGTGAAGAATATAAAAATATAATAGAGACAGGAGAAATGTAATGCGTATATTTAGGTATGGGTAAATAAATCGGTGACCCCATTATTATTTTACATCATTAAAACGAAAATTTATGTACCAACAATATAGAAAAATCTATGGACTTGATGTTGGATATTACCTTTTTGTCACAAACCGCCAGCGTTCGATCTTTTCTAATCCTACTAAATCTTTTATTCTTTACTAAAATAGAAAAAATAATAAAACGAACAAAATTATATTTCTTTTGGGTATGTTATTTTCATTGGTCTATAGCTATACCTTCGAAACTGTGTCAATTAAAATGTGTATCTTATAGCTTTTGTTTTAAATTTTATTTAAATATATCTTCAATTTGATCAAATAAAATTTTGAGATGCTAATAAAAATTTACAGAGACGAAAAAGTACTCCGTTGGAATATATTATCATTGTAACAAATTAGAGTTAATTGTTTTATTTTAAAAAACCCGATAATGAGTTATTTAAACTGTTAAATTTAGCGCCAAATTTTGAAAATAAAACAAATAACTATCATGTTTTCTCCAGAACAGGTGCGTAGGGACGACTCTTAGTTTTTATAAACACTTCTTTTACACATATTGTGGAAACTAGATACTACATCTTGACGCGGAAAGTTCGCCGAGGGATTTTACTTTACGTCGATGTAAACGATCGGCGGAATTATTCATAATTACAATCCAACGCCCATCAAATTAAAATGGCTATACATCACTGAATAATATCGGAATAATCTCCGAGGCTATAATTCCCTAATTCGATTTGTGTTTGATTCTTCATCTTGTTCAATTTCTGATCAATTTTCTTTCATGTTACGAAAAACTCCGCAGGAATTAAGCAGGTTTAATTTAATATAGCTAATTGATGAAGTACCCATAAAAAGGCAGTTGGGTATTCTATTCAATATAGTAAAATTATCATTGATACGTTAATTATCGGTGGTTGATCATCATTTGACGTGCACAAACTTAAAATGGTTTCTTTATTAGTCCCTTGTGCGCGAGGTTAGTTTGTTGTGATACACGGCACTCCATCTGTTTACAGAAGAAGTGAACCACAAAAAATGTAACAAAAACAAATTTGTTAAACCAGTTTGCGGGAAGAAAAATTATACATAGTTAAACCATTTTATGCCCCGCCGTAGCGGAGGGGGCATTCAGTTTTACCCTTGTCCGTCTGTACGTACGTACGTCCCAAAGTTGGTTTTCGTTCTCTAACTTAAGTTTCCCTCAACCAAATGTTATGAAACTGATACAAAATGCTTATTACCACAAAACTCAGATCAAGTTCGAATTTGGGTGGCTTCACTTTTACCGTACTTGAGTTATGTCCCTTTATAACGTTATATACAAGCGGGTGCATCATCTGTGTCCCATGGATACCCGAATCGTATCAACGTGAACAAGAATTAGGATTTTTTTTTTTTCGTGAAGAAGTCAGATTCTTAAAGGGGGAAAAACTGCATGTAAACCACGAAAGCCAGAATGGATGCAATTATATTTTCACGTGTTTGTAAACTGGGTTATTTTATATCTTCACTTTTTTTTATGATATATAATATATCTATAGGACGAGAATAATGCTTAAGTCTGAAATAGTCTGAATTAATTTGTACAAACAGAAATGTTTTACTTAATTGTTTGAATTACATTGGATAAAACCAATTCAAAAAGATAAATAACACAGATACTAAATAGAAATCGTGAGGGGTTGCACATGAAAACTAAATGCGAAACTAAATGTGATCAACTGTCTTGAGAAATGATATACTAATAGATTCCATTCTTTATCCTAAATACAAAAATAGTTTGTGTATACATGTAGATAATAAAGTTAATCACGCTTAAATGTTTTGTTTGTAAATTATACATATGCAAACTATAAATATTTACAGATAAATAATTGTCTTTATGAATGAAGTCTTTGAGATGAGAAAATCTACATGCTATCTCAATTATTACGTTCATGGTTTATCTGTCGTCTGCCCAAACTTTTTTAATTTTCATTTCTACATTTCACGTGCACGTGCCTTGTAAAAGATAAGTGCAAACGATGCTTCTGATTGTCGTTAAGTTTATTTCTGAATGTAAATCAATTTTAAATGATTTTTCTTGAATCTGGCATGGCAGTTCTTTACGACGAAAACGATAAGAGCATGCCAAAACTGCACTTAAATGAACCCCTAAAAAATTCCACTAATTATGTAGATGTTGATACTTTTTTATGCTGAATCAAGACATTATTAATGGTTGTATAACTAAAAGCTGATTAGAGTTTATCTTTATTATTTTCGATAAGGGGTTTTGCTTTTAACCGAGGAAAATTGTCTGTTTGGATACCCGAATCGTATTAACCGTAAACAAGAATTAGGAAAATTTTTTTCGTGAAGAATTCAGATTCTTAAAGGGGGAAAAACTGCATGTAAACCACGAAAGCCAGAATGGATGCAATTATATTTTCACGTGTTTGTAAACTGTTTTATTTTATATCTTCACTATTGTTTATGATATATAATAGATCTATAGGACGAGAATAATGCTTAAGTCTGACATAGTTACATGTTTGTCTAGCGATATTTGATGTGGAAAAGTAGTTCTCTTTATCTATGAATTTAACGTTGGGAGGGTTTCTGTGAATTCCTACTTTCTGACAAAATCTATATCCTTGAGAAGGAATATCAATGTCAAAAGAACATTTCCTACCCCATCGTTCAAAGTAAAACATTAAATCAAATAGAATATTAAGAAAACGGGAAATCGATTACTCCACCAGTCGTCTGCTGGGAACATTTTCGAAGGCAGAAGGTTCGTTATAATCATCATATCAAACTCAATTGAATTTGAAATAATTGTGTTATTGTAAACGATTGGTCGTTGTTAATTATCAAATACAATGATTATCCCAACAATGAAAAAGATGTATCAATGGCAATTTAATTTCATTACAAAATTCCCTAACGAAGAGTTATGGAATGATCGGGACTAGATTACTGGTGAAATTTATCTGAATTTGTATCTATATTTATTGAAATATTTCCTGTTAACGTGTCGATTCCGATTTTATACGACCGCAAAAATTTTGTGGTCGTATATTTATGACGTCGTCGTCGTCGTCGTCGTCGTCGTCGTCGTCCGAAGACGCATTGGTTTTCGCACTCTAACTTTAGTTTAAGTGAATGGATCTCTATGAAATTTTACCATAGGGTTCAATATCACAAAAGGAAGGTTGGGATTGATTTTGGGGTTATGGTACCAACAGTTAAGGAATTAGGGACCAAAAGGGCCAAAAATAAGCATTTTGTAACTTCCAGACATAACTTGTGTGTTAGTGTATGGAACTCTCTGACATTGTACCACAAGGTTCCATATCACAAAGGGAATGCTGGGATTGATTTTTGGGGTAATTGCCTCAAAATTTTAGGAATTAGGGGCAAAAAGGGCAAAAACAAGCATTTTCTAGTTTCATGACAATAACTTGTGTGTAAGTGTATGGATCTTTCTGAAATTGTACTACAAGGTTCCATATCACAAAGGGAAAGCTGGAATTGAGTTTGGGGTAATTGCCTGAAACGTTTAGGAATAAGGGGCCAAAAGGGCCAAAATAAGCATTTTCTAGTTTCCAGACAATAACTTGTGTTCAAGTGTATGGATCTCTCTGAAATTGTACTGCAAGGTACCATACCTCAAAGGAAGGCTGGGATTGAGTTTGGGGTGATGAATCACAAGGGGTTCAAAAATTTGGGGGATTTTTTTTCCTTTTTTCCTTTTTTTTCTTAAAATTTTCCATTTTAGTTGGTTATTTCTGATTTATATTTAAAAGCAAATAATAATGATATGGCAGGAGATACACACCAAACAGGATGTGTAAATTATTATATAATAAGTATTGTGCAATAGCAAGAACATTTCAATTGCACAGTATTGCGCAATAGCAAGAAATCTTCAATTGCACAGAATTGCGCAATATCAAGAAATATCCAATAGCACATATTGCGCAATAGCAAGAAATTGTCAATTGTACAGTATTGCGCAATAGCAAGAAATATTCAATTGCACAGTATTGCGCAATTGCAAGAAATATTCAATTGCACAGTATTGTGCAAAAGAAGATACTTTGTATAAATTGCTTATTTCTTTACCAATTTCAATGGGGTTTTATTCTTGAAATCTTGGGGTTCTTTAATATGCTGAATCTAACCGTGTATTAAGTTTTTGGATTTTGGGCCCCGTTTTAAATTGGTCCACATTGAGGTCCAAAGGGTCCAAAATTAAACTTTGTTTGATTTCATCAAAATTGAATTATTGGGGTTCTTTGATATGCCGAATCTAACCGTGTATTTAGATGCTTAATTTTGGTCCCGTTTTCAAATTGGTCTACATTAAGGTCCAAAGGGTCCAAAATTAAACTTAGTTTGATTTTAACAAAATTGAATTCTTAGGGTTCTTTGATATGCTGAATCTAAACATGTTTTAAGATTTTGATTATGGGCCCAGTTTTCAAGTTGGTCCAAATCGGGGTCCAAAATTAAACTTTGTTTGATTTCAACAAAAATTGAATACATGGGGTTCTTTGATATGCTGAATCTAACCATGCATTTAGATTTTTGATTTTTGGGCCCCGTTATCAACTTTGTCCACATTGAGGTCAAAAGGGTCCAAAATTAAACTTTGTTTGATTTCATCAAAAATTGAATTATTGGGGTTCTTTGATATGCTGAATCTAACCGTGTATTTAGATTCTTAATTTTTGGTCCCGTTTTCAAATTGGTCTACATTAAGGTCCAAAGGGTCCAAAATTAAACTTAGTTTGATTATAACAAAATTGAATTCTTAGGGTTCTTTGATATGCTGAATCTAAACATGTATTTAGATTTTGATTATGGGCCCAGTTTTCAAGTTGGTCCAAATCGGGGTCCAAAATTAAACTTTGTTTGATTTCAACAAAATTGAATATATGGGGTTCTTTGATATGCTAAATCTAACCATGTATTTAGATTTTTATTTTTGGGCCCCGTTATTAACTTTGTCCACATTGAGGTCAAAAGGGTCCAAAATTAAACTTTGTTTGATTTCATCAAAATTGAATTATTGGGGTTCTTTGATATGCTGAATCTAACCATGTATTTAGATTTTGGATATTGGACCATAATAGGTGAATGCTCAATTTAAAATTTTTAAGTTCTTAGACCACATTCATTCTGTGTCAGAAACCTATGCTGTGTCAAATATTTAATCACAATCCAAATTCAGAGCTGTATCAAGCTTGAATGTTGTGTCCATACTTGCCCCAACTGTTCAGGGTTCGACCTCTGCGGTCGTATCAAGCTGCGCCCTGCGGAGCATTTTATTTTTAAACACGTTGCTTTAAATATTTCCGATTGTTTTCAAAATATGTTGCTCAAAAAAGTTCTGATTGGTTTTTTAAAACACATTACTTTAAAAACATCCGATTGTTTTTAAAACACGTTGCTTAAAAACTCCCCGAAGAAGTTCCCGGATGTATCAAATACCCAGCCCTTGTTCGGAGAGTGCCACGCTTATGACACTCGTACTCCGGCATATTGTTTAGAGTAGATGCATAGGAGGGACCGGGGATGAAGATACTGAGGATTAATCTTGCCTCGCCCTCCATATATTTCATGTGGCAGTCAAAAATTTCCCCCCTTCTGTGTCTTATTCGTCCCTCAGTTGGATCCAGTTTCTCATTTCATGTTTTACATCATTCGTTTCATTTTTCATGATATAGCTTATGTATAGTGCTGCTTGTGCGTAAAATACTAAAAATAAATTGCTGCGAAAAATTTTCCCGAAATAAAAAGCGTTGTTGCCTTTGTTACTCTACAAACTATAGTTAGAAGAATAGGCATGATTGCGTAGTACTCCGGATTGCGTAGTACTCTCGTTTTACTTCTAGGAATCGACTTTCTTTTTTTTTAGAAAACTTTTTTCCAAGTCAGATGTTTGCATTCAGCAACAGTTTGACATTTTCAGTAAAGATTTTGTTGAAGAAATGAACTTTAGCATTTTACGCAAAAAAGTGAGAGGAAAAAACTCAATTTATTTGCAAAGATTTTTAAGTCATGCATTTTTTATGTTATTTACGAGAATTGAAATTGACGTTTGTTATGAATACTTTATGTTATTTATTTCATAATTTTTATGAATGAAATAATTTTAATAAATTTTTTGCTGAACATATCTATGTAATCAGAACGCCTGCGGCGAACCACTAGTTTCCCGCCATGTCTTATGCAAACTTATCAAATCGTTGATTATATGTTTGCTTATCTTGTGCAAAAAATATTTTAAAAACTACAAGATGTAAAATGTATTTACAAAAAAACTAACCTGGAGAGGAAATGATATATTTACGTTATTTTGACGTAGTTTTGACTGATATGAATTTAAACAACGGAAACGCACTTTTCACGCTTTTTAATATATTTTATTGTTTTGAATTAAAGTAGCTAAATAACACATTAAAGCCATTATAATTCTTGTTTTTAAAACATTTAAGAGAGGAAATAATTAAACTGTAGTTGTGTAAGTTGATTTAATCACGACTTGTAGAACTGAATGTTGGCGTCTTCCAGTCGAAGAATCGTTTTAAGCAAGCCCACCCATAATCCACTGTCTAAAATTTAAAATCTTAAACGTCGGAAATGGGTTTCAAATTCTACCATTTAATGTGAGAACTGACCACATCAGTTATAGAATATGTGTTCTTTATAGTATCTGATATATGGATCTAATTTGTTAAGGTGAAAAATCTTTATTTTCTCTATAACATAGTAATCTTTTTAAGAAAAGTTACGAGGTAGGATTTCCGTAATTTTTTTTCTACAATAGTTTTCTGCCTTTTTGTAGACTGTTGTGGAGAAAGACAACTTAAATAAAATTTAAATTAAAAGGGTCAATTCATTGAACTTCGTTTAAAAAAAAATAACTTAAAGTAGTAATAACCATCCTGACACCACAACTGACCGGAAATACTCTAAGAGGTCAACTCTTTGCCACATAGGTAACCATATGTTAGTTTGCAGTCCTTCCAAGACGTGAAAATGGATTCCCTCTTAAAAGACTTTTGCATGGGACCCTGTGTCATTGCACGACATTATAATGACGAAGAAAATATAAGACAATGATACTATTATTTTTATTGTATGAAAACTGAGATATGATTCGATGGCTGAGATAGCATTTTATGTTTATGTTCGGTGGTCGTTTTCTTCACTTTTATTATCAACAAATTTGTCTCTGTAAAACATTTATTCTGCTGAAAGATATTTTAATTAGCAAAGATTAAATGGACGTATGACAGACACTTGATAAGGCTGCGGTTACAAGGTTAAAAGGTTGCATGGGATCACCCAAGTGTTTTACGGTTAATTCGGAACTCCCCTATCTTGATATATGCTTTCTTAGATATCATGACATGTTTTACCAACCTGTAGATGACATCATTTGTAAACAAAATATTTTCTTGAGTAAACATATCTTAAATTTTCTTGTAAAGTATTTCGGGTCAAAGAGAACACAGTACATAAAAGTAAGGAGATGTGGTATGTTAGCCAATAATACAACTGTGCACCACAGATCCACTGCACGGACAAAAGGATGAGGCTGTAAACAAATATAAGGCACTGTGTGACCTTTAACAATGAGCAAAACTCATATAAGAAGCTATAAAATGTCGAGCTTTACTAAATGTGAAACAATTCAAACTAGAAGACCAATGGCCTGATTGTTGCTAAAAACAAAGAACGCAGACATCAACCAACGGCAAACACAGTCTAATTTGATTTGATTCGATTGATTGGTGTTTAACGCCACTTTCAACACTATTGTGCTATTTCGTGGCGGTCAGTTTTTATTGGTGGAGAGAACCACCGACCTTCGGTAGGAAAACTGACAATCTTAGTCAATTAAGATTGGAGTCGAGTGGGATTCGAACTCACAACCTCAGTGTTGACTGGCTAGTGATACAGTAGTTCGACTACTTAGACCACTCGACCACAGAGAGCCCTAACACAGTTTAATTAAAATATATTTCTCTGATTTTGTAATGCTCGTAAAAAGAGTAAGCGAGTAACGATGGACCTGAATTTTAAGCGGATTGCGACAACCACTGAGTTACATTATATGTGCGCATACACACATATTAATAGAGTGATTTTTTTAACAACGGAGACTTAAAACTACGTAAAATAAATGAATAAATGAACAAATCAATAAATCAATAAATGAATAGATAAATGATTAATTAAATAATAAAAAAATAAATATGGTTAATGCTGAATATTGTTCCCGAGTAGATTTTTGTTCATTAAACGAGCTTGTGAGTGCAATAAATATTCCATAAGGGTTAATATATTCATGAATTTACATGCAATAACCGTTTTATTGTATAACAGCCAAATTTGAAAATTTGTTAAAAATCATAATTTTGTCAATGATGATTTTACTAATTAGAAGCTTTATTTGCACTAGTGCAATATGATATATTATTGCACATTAACTTTTAGTTACATTCTCTATGAAACATTTTGTTCCTATGAAGTTTTTAAATGAAGGAACAGAAAGAGATAAAAAAAAAAAAAGCAGCTACTTTTATAAATATGTCAAATTACACTGCATTATATTTATAGAGCACATGCCCTTTTCTTTTCTTTCTGCCTTCGTTTTTGTCTTTATATTTTTTAGTAAATTTTCTTTGATATTTCAACAATTTAATTTTAATCTTCTTCCGAACCTTTACCATGTAAGCTATAGGACGATAAAAAAAAATCTGCTGCGGGTCTATTAAAAACAGTGCATTGAATATTTGTCCTGAAAAAAAAAAAACGTGATATTTGCCACTCGATGTTTAGCATTTATCAATCAATCATTTTATTCATAAATCTTGAATAATTACATAGTACTATTGAATAAATTTAGTTTTGCACATAAGGAAATACAAGAAAATTAAAGATGTTGGGACTGTGTAAAATCATGTCTGCAATAAAACGTTACAATGCTACAACTAGGTTTACAATCGTAATTGAAGGAAATGTTTGTCATATTTTATTTTTCATATTGTATTTGAAGATTAATATAATTTCCTTCTTTTTTCTTCAGATGGACATTCTGGAGAGTGATTCAGGTAGTGACAAAAGTGATAAAAGTAAGGGACGAGGACGAACTGGTTGGCCTCAACATGTCTGGGCCTCCGAGTTAAAACCGTGAATTATCATTATCATTAGATTCGATTAATAGCAATTCCAAGGAGGATACGTGAATTCCACAGGAAATCCGGGTCTTATGACATGAAATTCCGAAAAACCAAATTAGACAGACAGAAAGTACTGCAAATGGAACTATGTGAATGCTTTTCGCTGAACAAAACAGGATATCCGGTTGAATTTAAAGACATTTCCGGTAAACGATTACTTTCCAATTTGTGTTTTGCAGCATTTCTTTAATTTTGTGAATGATTGTAGAACTATTTATCTGCATATATGTGTGTGTGAGAATTTGAGCAATTATCTTACAAACTTTTGTGATACGGAATTTATTGCATTACTTTAGGTTATCGAATTTTTACGATAAATCAAGTGGCAGTCTTCCAAGGTCAACTGTGACACGATACCGAAATCCGAACAAAACTTATTCGTGCCAAATTAATGATTGTTATGTTGTTTTTCCTTAAATATTCAGAGATGTTATAAATATGAAATACTCAAATACATGTTTTATTGAAATTGTTAGTTTTGTCTCACTGATTAGTATTTTTGAAAGTAGATTTTACAATTAAAACATCTTTATGTAATATGATCAAAATACAGATCCTGTGTCCAAGCTTTGCTTACAATGATGTGAAAACACTCTGTTTTACTTTCTGTTCGGGTAATATTTACATCAGCCAATGAAATTTCAGCCTTGAAATTTTGAACTTGTAAATTAATCTGACAAAACCAGAGGATCCCGAAAAGTCTTTTGAAATAGAAAGTAGAACGGAGCTATTTCGGATACTTGTAAACAAAGCTTAGACACGGGATCTGTATTTTAGGGAGATTGATCTTAATATCAACTAAACCAGAAGACTTAAGACAAAACAAGGACAAAATCTTGAAAAAGTTTGGTAATATGATCATATAAGAGAAGTTGTTAAAGAGTCAAATAACGAAGGTATTAGGTATACACCAACGGAACAGCAACCAATCGACACAAAAATGACATAAACAATATCCCAAGTGTATATGTCACTCTCAATCGGCAAGATTGAAGAAAAATAATGAAAGAAATTATTAAACACTAACAAAGATCTGTCAGGATATCAACAAAATTCAAAACAAGATAAAAATAAACACAAACAAAACAAAAAGAAAACCATCGGCATGAGTGAAGAAAAGCCGTGAATGAAATTAATATAAATCTTTCTGGATCAACACAAAACTCAAACATGATAAAACAAAACACACAAACAAAAAGAAAACCACATAATTAAAAATAGAAACACACAAACAATTCAACTTATTAAGATATACCTAGAGACCACCACTGTGACAAGGTACCTACCACTATGACAAGGTACCTGACTCGCTAGAGGCATTTGATAATGTGAAGATGTTAAACTAATTTCTTTATGGCACTCACAAATCTGCCTTTCCCACCCATTAGAACCATAGTGGCGTCCATTTAGGGTGCGGGATTTTCTCGCTGTGTTGAAGGTGGTCTGGGCTGTTTTCTGATTTTTGGTCGAGTAGTTGTCTCTTGGGCACATTCCCTGTTTCCATTCTATATTCTATAAGCATATTAAAGACGATAAACAATATGGCATCGATATTATCAGGCAAAGTAGCAATTGTATGGGGGATAGTGAGAGAAAAAAAAAACACGTTCTAAACATAAGGAAAGGAACACAAAAAAATGCATATTACAGTAGTTATATCTGTAAATTTTCGACGCGTTTATATTCAATCAATGGTATTAACGATCTTGAAACTTTTTCGCTAAAACATGGCAGGGGACCAAAAATATATATAGTTTTACTCCATCACTTTCTGAAAGAGAAAACTATTTCAATTTTTGCGTAGATATTAAAAATATTATGACAATCTCCCCTTTTCCTCAAATTGTACAGATTGTAAGCTTGATTTTACTTCATGTAGTTGCTCTTGTAGAGTATCGAAATGTTGAGGGTCTTTGGAATGGAAAGTATATCATGTGTTTCGGGGTGATTATTACATATAAGTGGAAAAAGCAAATGTGCATCCCACATTCTTCCTCTTCCTACAATTTTTCCAACTTAAATACGTAAATATATACGGTGTTCGGCGCGTATTATACCAGTATTGTCTATCTTATTTTGTAATGAATAAAAGAAGTTGTGGTTATACTTAAATGAGACACGAACCTAGCGACACACACACACGGATTATATTGTCCTGAATTACCGAAATAATTGAATTCAGTGTTTTTTATTTGAATCTTCTGCCCTTACTGTGTTTTGACAATACGGTGAAGTTTTAGAACTCACAAATTTCTTCAATCCAGTCCCGTCACATGTTTATGTTCCAGTATCCTAAAGTAAAGACTTATCAATGGGTGTCTTTTTCTATTTTTGGGCTATACTATTGAGAATTGGAGGTTGGTGTCGGATGATTTATCCTCTTTTAATAAACAAATTGTTCAGACCCCTGACACTGATTTCGTAGACAACTGTCAATTGATGGAAGTCGTACGATGGCCTCTAATTGTTTATTTTGTATTGTTGGTTTGTTGTCTTGTTTACATTTATCCCATATCTCCTTTAACAATATCAAAAACCACTGCATTGTTATTTGCTTTTCGTCCAGTGGCAAGTATTTGATGTACATTCAGGACAAGAATAAATTAATAATAACAATAAATCCAAGATAATGCAAAGTTAGAAGAACGCGGAAGAATGATAAAAGAAATGGACTGCCACTGGAAAAGATGGTTTTTAGAATAGGGGCAGAGATTTTGGTCACCTACGGACCCTCAAAGAGTTGTATATTCAAGATGACTACACTCTTACAAAAAAGAGGGGAACTCGATTATTTATCTGGATTAACACTTTAATTTTATTTAAATGCTAATACAGACATGTTTTTTGTCTGGTTTAGTTTCTTTCGCTTTATCTGACTGTCTCGCCACAAATAGTTTATTGCATCTTTCGACAGATACCACAGTGCTTTGCACTTATATTTTCCACATAGCCATAGGTAGCGTCTTGTCATTTATTACCCCTTTGTACGACCAATCTATCCAATAAACTATCATGCAATTCCCTTGTTTCTCGATGAATGCAGTAATTATATTGATTTGTCAATTCTGATATTAAATTAATACGCATATGGTTAGCGTTAGACGCCAGTATAAGCAAATTAGCATTGACGTTTGCTAAAGTGCTGATCAATTGGCAGAGCAAGTTAACCCTTTTCTCAGTGATATAATGGGCATTTGCTGGCCGCTTATGATATGGTTGTTATGCAAAAAAACATAAGAATACTGCAAAGAACTTTTCTATAAACAGTATAAAAATACCATTACAAGTTCACAGGAAAGTAAAATGAACGAGCTACTATTGATAGTTTTTATAAATATATGATTCTAAAACTACATTTTATAAACTGTTGCTTACATGGCGAGCTGAATCCTTGTTTTAAGAGAGCATTGGCGGAAAGGAAATGTTTTGAATAAACATGACGATGTTGTGTGAGATATAATTTGTTCTTCCTAAAGTGCTTATCAAAAGATTATTAGAAGATTTACACAATTGAAAACATCCTAGTCAACAAGAACTAAGAACGTATAAGATGCACTTTTACCTTTGCTTCTTCATGGCAGGTCCCCAGTTAGCCATAAAAGAGGCTCCAGTCACACACCCATAAAGAGTAGTATAAAAGTGTTCAAACTCTGTTTATGAAATCAATTAGATCTATAGAATCATGTTCTATCTCAATACCGGACAACCATACATCCTGTCGAAAAGTTCATTGTAGTTTTGCTTCATACGGGATTTTTTTATATGGCATTTTATACGACCGCAAAAATTTTGTGGTCGTATATTGGTATGACGTTGGCGTCGTCGTCGTCGTCGTCGTCGTCGTCGTCGTCGTCGTCGTCGTCGTCCGGCGTCGTCGTCGTCGTCCGAAGACACATTGGTTTTCGCACTCTAACTTTAGTTTAAGTGAATGGATCTCTATGAAATTTTACCACAAGGTTCAATATCACAAAAGGAAGGTTGGGATTGATTTTGGGGTTATGGTACCAACAGTTAAGGAATAAGGGGCCAAAAGGGGCCAAAATAAGCATTTTGTAACTTCCAGACATAACTTGTGTGTTAGTGTATGGATCTCTCTGACTTTGTACCACAAGGTTCCATATCACAAAGGGAATGCTGGGATTGATTTTGGGGTAATTGCCTCAAAATTTTAGGAATTAGGGGCCAAAAGGGGCAAAAACAAGCATTTTCTAGTTTCATGACAATAACTTGTGTGTAAGTGTATGGATCTTTCTGAAATTGTACTACAAGGTTCCATATCACAAAGGAAAGCTGGAATTGAGTTTGGGGTAATTGCCTGAAACGTTTAGGAATTAGGGGCCAAAAGGAGCCAAAATAAGCATTTTCTAGTTTCAGACAATAACTTGTGTTCAAGTGTATGGATCTCTGAAATTGTACTGCAAGGTACCATACCACAAAGGGAAGGCTGGGATTGAGTTTGCGGGTGATGAATCATAAGGGGTTCAAAATTTTGGGGGATTTTTTTTCCCCTTTTTCTTTAAAATTTTCCATTTTAAGTTGGTTATTTCTGATTTATATTTAAAAGCAAATAATAATGATATGGCAGGAGATACACACCAAACAGGATGTGTAAATTATTATATAATAAGTATTGTGCAATAGCAAGAAATTTTCAATTGCACAGTATTGCGCAATAGCAAGAAATCTTCAATTGCACAGTATTGTGCAATAGCAAGAAATATCCAATAGCACAATATTGCGCAATAGCAAGAAATTGTCAATTGTACAGTATTGCGCAATAGCAAGAAATATTCAATTACACAGTATTGCGCAATTGCAAGAAATATTCAATTGCACAGTATTGTGCAAAAGAAGATACTTTGTATAAATTGCTTATTTCTTGACCAATTTCAATGGGGTTTTATTCTTGAACGCTTGGGGTTCTTTAATATGCTGAATCTAACCGTGTATTAAGATTTTGGAATTTGGGCCCCGTTTTTAAATTGGTCCACATTGAGGTCCAAAGGGTCCAAAATTAAACTTTGTTTGATTTCATCGAAAATTGAATTATTGGGGTTCTTTGATATGCCGAATCTAACCGTGTATTTAGATTCTTAATTTTTGGTCCCGTTTTCAAATTGGTCTACATTGAGGTCCAAAGGGTCCAAAATTAAACTTAGTTTGATTTTAACAAAAATTGAATTCTTAGGGTTCTTTGATATGCTGAATCTAAACATGTATTTAGATTTTTGATTATGGGCCCAGTTTTCAAGTTGGTCCAAATCAGGGTCCAAAATTAAACTTTGTTTGATTTCAACAAAAATTGAATATATGGGGTTCTTTGATATGCTGAATCTAACCATGTATTTAGATTTTTGATTTTTGGGCCCCGTTATCAACTTTGTCCACATTGAGGTCAAAAGGGTCCAAAATTAAACTTTGTTTGATTTCATCAAAAATTGAATTATTGGGGTTCTTTGATATGCCGAATCTAACCGTGTATTTAGATTCTTAATTTTTGGTCCCGTTTTCAAATTGGTCTACATTAAGGTCCAAAGGGTCCAAAATTAAACTTAAGTTTGATTTTAACAAAAATTGAATTCTTAGGGTTCTTTGATATGCTGAATCTAAACATGTATTTAGATTTTTGATTATGGGCCCAGTTTTCAAGTTGGTCCAAATCAGGGTCCAAAATTAAACTTTGTTTGATTTCATCAAAAATTGAATTATTGGGGTTCTTTGATATGCCGAATCTAACCGTGTATTTAGATTCTTAATTTTTAGTCCCTTTTTCAAATTGGTCTACATTGGTCCAAAGGGTCCAAAATTAAACTTAGTTTGATTTTAACAAAATTGAATTCTTAGGGTTCTTTGATATGCTGAATCTAAACATGTATTTAGATTTTGATTATGGGCCCAGTTTTCAAGTTGGTCCAAATCGGGGCCCAAAATTAAACTTTGTTTGATTTCAACAAAATTGAATATATGGGGTTCTTTGATATGCTGAATCTGACCATGTATTTAGATTTTGATTTTGGGCCCTGTTATCAACTTTGTCCACATTGAGGTCAAAAGGGTCCAAAATTAAACTTTGTTTGATTTCATCAAAATTGAATTATTGGGGTTCTTTGATATGCCGAATCTAACCGTGTATTTAGATTCTTAATTTTGGTCCTGTTTTCAAATTGGTCTACATTAAGGTCCAAAGGGTCCAAAATTAAACTTAGTTTGATTTTAACAAAAATTGAATTCTTAGGGTTCTTTGATATGCTGAATCTAAACATGTATTTAGATTTTTGATTATGGGCCCAGTTTTCAAGTTGGTCCAAATCGGGGTCCAAAATTAAACTTTGTTTGATTTCATCAAAAATTGAATTATTGGGGTTCTTTGATATGCCGAATCTAACCGTGTATTTAGATTCTTAATTTTTGGTCCCATTTTCAAATTGGTCTACATTAAGGTCCAAAGGGTCCAAAATTAAACTTAGTTTGATTTTAACAAAAATTGAATTCTTAGGGTTCTTTGATATGCTGAATCTAAACATGTATTTAGATTTTGATTATGGGCCCAGTTTTCAAGTTGGTCCAAATCGGGGTCCAAAATTAAACTTTGTTTGATTTCAACAAAATTGAATATATGGGGTTCTTTGATATGCTGAATCTAACCATGTATTTAGATTTTTGATTTTGGGCCCTGTTATCAACTTTGTCCACATTGAGGTCAAAAGGGTCCAAATTAAACTTTGTTTGATTTCATCAAAATTGAATTATTGGGGTTCTTTGATATGCCGAATCTAACCGTGTATTTAGATTCTTAATTTTTGGTCCCGTTTTCAAATTGGTCTACATTAAGGTCCAAAGGGTCCAAAATTAAACTTAGTTTGATTTTAACAAAATTGAATTCTTAGGGTTCTTTGATATGCTGAATCTAAACATGTATTTAGATTTTTGATTATGGGCCCAGTTTTCAAGTTGGTCCAAATCAGGGTCCAAAATTAAACTTTGTTTGATTTCAACAAAATTGAATATATGGGGTTCTTTGATATGCTGAATCTAACCATGTATTTAGATTTTTGATTTTGGGCCCCGTTATCAACTTTGTCCACATTGAGGTCAAAAGGGTCCAAAATTAAACTTTGTTTGATTACATCAAAATTGAACTCTTGGGGTTCTTTGATATGCTGAATCTAATCATGTACATGTATTTAGATTTTGGATATTGGACCATAATAGGTGAATGTCCAATTTAAAATTTTAAGTTCTTAGACCACATTCATTCTGTGTCAGAAACCTATGCTGTGTCAAATATTTAATCACAATCCAAATTTAGAGCTGTATCAAGCTTGAATGTTGTGTCCATACTTGCCCCAACTATTCAGGGTTCGACCTCTGCGGTCGTATCAAGCTGCGCCCTGCGGAGCATTTTATTTAACATTGTAAATATCATGCATGCCATTCGGCATAATGTTAAAAGTAAGAAAAAGTATATAAACGAAATTTTAAAGAATGCAATATTATTGATGTTGTACTGTGAATAAAAGGAAATGTGGGGTAAGCAACAATGAGATAGCAATCCAACGACAAAAAAGACCAACAGACATCGGGGGAGGGGCACCTTCTGTCTTCGTCGAATTCCTGCTTGTTATGAGCAACAAGGTGGATACAACATATAAGCTAAATGTGCTTACCCTCTCAGAGCACATTCGATCACACCCGGGTTTTGGTGTGGTTTGTGATATTCACTCTTAAGTTTTCTATGAAGTGTTTTGTTCACTATTGTTTGTATTTTCGATTTTTGTTGTTTTTTGTTGCCATGGTATTGTCGGTTTTTCTTCGACTTATGATAATCGATTGTCCATTATGTGTTTTCTGCATATTTGTCTTCAACAACATACAGGTGTCTATACTGGTGTTTTAACAACTGCTGCGCTGTTTCCATGGAGCCCAGCGCTTATGTGCATTTTTGTATCTCGAGCCTGGACCCCTAATTGATATGGTTAGAACGTAAATTGATCTGGCAACAACCTTTCAATTTTAGAGGAATGAATATTTGAAGATATATTTGACTCAATTCACCGATTTTGTAGGTATTCGATGGCAGTGAACATTCTATTCTAAAAACGTTCATTCAATCATATTTACGAATATAAAATCTGTAAAAGGAATCTTTATTTTTTATTTTCAGTTGCAGTTCAACATGACAAAGTTGTTTGGAAAATCTAAGAAATCGACAATTTCTGTTGCCCGACCTTATAAAAGCCGATAAAGCAGTCTAAAAAACTCTTACCAATATTTTTTTCTTATTTTGTCCTTTCTTTGTATAAAAGAAAACACATCCAGTAAAGAAAAAAATAACAAGATGTCAATATTTCATATCTGTATTTGATAACTATAATTGACAGGCACAAAATATTTCATCATATTTTTGTAGTTTTAATTCACAAACCCAGCATGTCGGCGCCAATCGAAGTCAGATAACGGCCCAAACTTGACGAAACTGTCATTTCTACAGAGATTTTGTTGTATATTCATAGTTTTTGCGAGTAAATCTAAAAGTGCTAACTGTTTTATAATGAAATAATGGACTATCATAATTTTGAATGTGGTAAGCAATAATTATAATAGTAAAAAATATAAAAATAAGAGCATCGTTATTGGATTAAATCTCGACGTGGACTTCGACTATACTAGTAGCTTTTATTACCGTAAAGGTGAAAACTAAAACACGGTGTACAGAAATGGTCCGTGGAGTTATGCTGAATGTATTTGTCATTGGGTTGCTGTCTCATTGACATTTCTCAATTTATTAATTCACAAAGAGAAGAATAAAAATATTTTGGCCTTTGCTTGTTTGTTTTCGATGCACCCGGAAATTTTCCAAAATACCGAGCCTAATTATCGAGTACAAATTTTTCACGATGTTTCCTATACACAATCCGAACATGTTTTATGACGCGTAATCTAAGGGCACAGGACGTTTGCGCTTTTTTACTGTAACACGATAGGACATTTGCGCTCCAAACACTATGGACATTTGCGCTTTAAATTTTGATACACCTGTAGTAAATTGACCGGACATTTGCGCTTTAAATTTTGATACACCTGTAGTAAATTGACCGGACATTTGCGCTTTAAATTTTGATACACCTGTAGTAAATTGGCCGGACATTTGCGCTTTAAATTTTGATACACCTGTAGTAAATTGGCCGGACATTTGCGCTTTAAATTTTGATACACCTGTAGTAAATTGGCCGGACATTTGCGCTTTAAATTTTGATACACCTGTAGTAAATTGGCCGGACATTTGCGCTTTAAATTTTGATACACCTGTAGTAAATTGACCGGACATTTGCGCTTTTTACCTTTAGTCGTCTACCTGTAATTTTAATGAGTTACGTAAATAAATTCAACTTGTATTTGTCGTTAGTTAGTTCGCATTGACACAGTCTTAAACATAGAGTATAACGTTATAGAGACAAGTAAAGGAAAAAGTGTATATGTCACGATGGATTTTTATCATTGGACAACAGTCGGTTAATTACATTAAAATTCGTTATATTGATGAACAGGCACCTCATTCAAGAATTGAGAAATAGAGACTAGAATATGTATTTGAAATGAGGGCGAAATACCAGTCAGGACAGATTACAAGAGCAAAATTGTTCATTCCTTGGGCTTCAGATATCAAGCGAAAATGACATGTTGTAACTATACCTGTATCTATGTCTTTAGACTGTTTACCTTTAGGTATATACAACTATATCAGTGTGCTATGGAATAACTTTTAAATTTAAACACGAATGTGGTATGGAATGACTATTCAACTTTTAACCATAAAGAAAATATTGTAAAAGCGCAAATATCCATATCTAAAAAGCGCAAATGTCCTATGAATTGAAGCGCAAATGTCCATTAAAAAAAGCGCAATCGTCCCGCGCCGTAATCTAACCACATCGTCCCTCTTTGTCATGTTTCGGACCTTTTCGCAACACGTTGGGACCAGTCACTCAAATTGCTTATAACAACCCTTTTGGGTTATAATAGCCCAATGAGATATGCATTTGCAGAGCAAAAAATGTAAATTATTTATTTCAGCAAAACCTTTAACAGTGCATTTGTTTTGATCAAAACGACTTTTCTAGAAACTTAAAAGAGTGATAGCTCTGACTTCCGAAAGATCAATCTCGTATATAAACAATCAGAAATTCTGAAATGTTGCTAACCAAAAGTTGTTGCCTTTTATTCATCCATTTGCACTGTAAAATTTCTCCTATATTCCAAAAAAAGTTAATTGTACAGTAAATTTATATCCCATTTGGATGACTGATCCTATCCTGGTTTTCACTCTTTTTTATAACCTTTTTTTCTTTTGTTTAAAACCCTTTTTCAAGTCATCGTACAATTGCAGTTGGTACCATTCTATATTTTCACATTAAAAACGATATTTTATGATAACAATCTCTACATTTCAGCATGCAGATTTGTAAATATTTTATAGCATATTTTTAACCTTGCGAAACTTTTCATATACATTCTTCTTCATGACATTTATATATATTTACTTTTTTATGAGGTAACAGCGGTGTTCCAGTTATGATCGAGATGATATGCAATCAACGTTGATTCTACACGCAGTAGTTTAATAATCGCCTGCTGATCGTTCGTACATCAAATCTTAATTCAAAAATACTTTACTTACGTTGAATTGGCAGTGTGTAATTCGGATACCGCCTCCTCTGTTGATAACGGTCTGCTCGATTAAGTGTACACGGGTTAATGCGGTTTTCTCCATTAGCGCCGTTGGTCTTTTCTTATGACGTACCATAAGACATTAATCAACGTCAAGTCTTGGAAATTAGTTTTTGATAAGGGATAGTATGGGGCAATACTCGAAATAAAATAGCAGCATGAATGATACAAAGCGTTGGAAGCAGATACTATGATTGGGAGTGGTAGACTAAAGCACGGTTGTCACTATCAAAGATGTCTTGTACAGGTGTTCTTGGTCAGAGTTTTTGATGGATTTTTTAATAGCGACAACCATCAAAGAAAACTTTGATCAACAACTTTTACGGACTTGGATGGAATAGAATCTCATCCTATTTTCTTAAAACTTGAGTGGACTTTAATAGTGACAACAGATGACTTGGACCAAAATTTACATGGTCGAAGAAAACTTTGACCAAGTTAACTTTGTTAGAGACAACCGGGCTTGACGAGTGCTGTTCCCTGGCTTGATACCTACGCTCAATATTGATCAGATTTAAGATAGATTTATCAGTCTATTGGGAGCGGAGGATATAGTTACATAAGAAAGGGTTTATTATACCTGGATAAAATGTTCAGTCTTATTTTTATCTATGTTTGCCTCATTCAAAAATGAAAAATAAAGTAGAAATGAAGATAAGTCTACGTAAATATTCAAAGGTTGCGGGTTGGTTATACCAAGTCACAGACTCCAACAATATTCAAACTCGCCGCTATATATAACAATAAACAGATGTAGTTTGATTGCCAATGAGACAACTATCTACCAGAGTTCAAATGAAGTGGATATAGTCTTTTCCGATGATGTGGCGTAAAGTAACCACCAAGCAATCAATCAGGTATACTGATAAACAGAAAAAAAAAAACAAAACAAAACAAAATCAGTTTAACCCATAAGAAGTACAATATCCTACCCCTCCCCCCAAAAAAAATTATAGACAAACACCCTCCCCAAAAGTATATCCTAAAACATATATAGAAAACTCACATCCTCACCCCATAAAAAAATATGAAAAGCAAAACAAAACAAATCAACTCCCCCTTTCAGAATCAAAAATAAAAGTAAGTTATATTCTCCGATAATGCGGCAAAATATATGCCCTAAACAATTAAAATTTTATGTCAGGATTATTATCGAAAGTGAAAAAATCATCACCTGAAGTAAAGTTAATGTTAGTAAGTAATAAACACGAGATTGGATTACACGATATGGGAAATATATTCTGTAATCAGCTGATCAAGGGAATTAGTCAAATACTTTTGATCTTAATTTCAAGATAGTATTCACCAGAGACATTATACTAATGTATTATAGGTCTCTGTATTCACCTAAGGTTATATATACAAAACCCATTACAAAAAAAAAAAAAAAAAAAAAAAAAAATCAAAGGGGATAGATATCCTGGATTTAAACGAACGAATGTTTCCATTTATAAATGTAGCCATTTGATGTCATAGATTTTAACGAACGTAATCAATGCATCACTGATAAATTATAAAGTCAGAAATTTCGTTACCATAAATTGCTTAAAACTTTTACTAAATTCTTTCTTAGATACAAAGATTTGATTAGTAAATTTGGCTGTACATGTAGAAAACTTATTAAAAACGGTATTTCACATCCTAAATTTTACGGTAATATTGTACTAAAAGCGCGGAAATCACTATGTGATCCGTGTAAACTTATCGAACCTTACAAACTTATTAGTAAAGGTTATCTTACCAATGTTGTAATTAGATCTTTGACTGTAGTTTACATTGTCACAAATATCGATTTTGTCATCAGCAGATTAAAACATAACTAAATTTGTATTCTTTTCAAACGGTTTTTGGGGATGTATAAATACACATCCACGTTCATTATCTATATAGAGATTACTCTATCTATATATTACATTATACATATTTATTAACAGGTTAACTCCTAACTTTCCTACTGCCTGTCGATACTTTTATTTTGGCATTGCACAAGTCATGCCTTCTTTGACTGTCCATGACGTTAAAACACTAAATCCCTGGGATGTGTTTTAGTTGATTTTAGTCTCTGATGCATGATTTTTTATTATTAATTGTTTTGGCTTTTAACTAGCTTTCAGTAACTGCGAGTACTCTCAAATCGTTCTTTCGTGTTAATTTGACCTGTTGATACAATTTGTAATGTTTTTTTTTTTTGTTATTTAATGTTTACTTATTCAGTGTTATATCTAGTCTCACTATTTTTAATATATACCACCTTTGATAAGTGTTTAGTTTGACGATAAATTTTCACTTTTGTTCTCGTACTAGGAACAACAACATTATTTATTTTGTAAAATTATTTCCGTACTCCATGTATACCTTACAACAAAAACATTTTTATTTACCTGCGTACGTTATTTTATTTGGCGGCATTATGTCCAAGGTTATGGTTGTCTTTCTGATATTGTTAAACATCTAACCCCTTTGTTTTATTAATTTTGTATTTACATTGTGTCATAGATCAAATTTATTCGTTCAGTGTATGTTCACTTGTTAACCCATTTCAATTGATATTTTATAGTGTGTCTTTCTATGTTGTGATGTTACACTATTGTTTCAGGTAGGGTGAAGGTTGGCGCCTATTAAAACGTTTAAACCCGCTGCTTTTGTTTGCACCTGTCCTAAGTCAGGAACCTGATGTTCAGTGGTTGTCGTTTGTTGATGTGGTTCATAAGTGTTTCTCGTTTCTCGTTTTTTATATAGATTAGACCGTTGGTTTTCCTGTTTGAATAGTTTTACACCAGTCATTTTGGGGCCCTTTATAGCTTGCTGTTCGGTGTGAGCCAAGGCTCCGTGTTGAAGGCCGTACTTTGACCTATAATGGTTTACTTTTACAAATTGTGACTTGGATGGAGAGTTGTCTCATTGGCACTCATACCACATCTTCTTATATCTATTGGTGTCAAAGAAGATTGCATTGTGTTTTGTTGTGATGATGTATAAATATATAGCTAAAGACAGAAGAAAACCCTGTCGTCATCTTTATTTTTCTTAGTAGGAACGGGTGTTTCTGTGATCACGTAAGCCTTCAATTTCATCAGGTGTCATTTCCCTCACAGTGGAGGGTCTGGATTTGTCCTTCATTTCTGTTTTCTTAATTTTTAGGTCATTTCTATGTTCTTTGGTTTTTTGTTGCCCATGATTCTCTATTCTTTATATTTTAGCACCCCAATGTTCCCTATTCTTCATTTTTGTGCTCTGTTTTCCTGTATTCTTGATTTTTAGGGGCCTATGTTTCTGCATATTTGGCCCATTATTCTCTTTTCTGCGAACCCCCATCCAGACCCTCATAATACTAAATGTCGTGAGTGAGGTTTTATACGAGGACCGAAAATCTGAATATATACATATATTTGTGAATCCAAAATCGTTTACTCTTTTACAATAGCACTAGCGTGTTACACAGTCAATGTCGGCTGAGACTGTCATTATGTGAAGCAAAAGATTTCCTGCACATTTGAATATGTATCTGATTACCGAAAAGTTTTATAATAATACGGACTTTGTCCTCTTTTACAGATAAGAGGGTGTGGATGGAGGTTTACAGAATAGAGAACAATGGGCAAATATATAGAACAGAGGAAAATGGATTAAAAAAATAAAGAAAAGAGAATAATGAGGAGATAAAATATAAAGAATAGAGAATAATGGGCAAAAAGTATAAAGAATAGAGAAAAATGGCATAAAAAATAAAAGAATACAGAAATGAAAGACCCCCATCCAGACCCTCATATAACACTGATCTGTCTCATATTATCAAAGGAACCAACAACAAAAGGGTTGGACAACGGATGACAGTCTTTTAAAGATTCATTCTTATTTAACTGTAAATTTCTGGTCCTCAATCAACATGAAAAAGTTCTCGTTGTTACGTACATTTTATTTTGGGCGTGTCTCCATAGTACTGATTTCTAGTATAAATGTTCTACTGTATATCACCACCAGTTCAACTGGTTGAGCAGCAGAGAAGTATGTCTGTCATATTTATTACACATGTGCAGAGATTGAATAATTTCATTATCAAATTGCTGCATGTAAGAACAAACTATTTTAATGACAAAATTACCATTTTTACGAAGTTAATAAATAATTGATTAAGGGGCCATGTTTACTAACAACCAGACTAACCCTCTCTGTGAAAGTTATGAATTTTTATTACCAAGCATATACAGTTAATTTATTTTATGTAACAATAATTTAAGCGGACATTGGTAACTGTAGGAGCGAAAGCATACAATTATTATCCATGCTTCCGCATATCTCCAAGTTCATTCTATTTAGGAAAACAACAGGTTTGGCGTCAGATATTCCACAATTGCTGTTGGTTAATGAGATAATGAATTTCATACCACAGAAAATTCAAAACTTGTTACACAGTTTACACAGACTGTCTTTGTACTAAATCTAAAACAATAGTATAGAAATGGTTCTCATCCCGAAATCAATATAAAAGATCTCAAATCCCGAAATCCCAGTAAGAAAAGTTTCCTGTCACAATAATTACAGATTTCTGAAGATAAAAATGTCCATGCCATGAAGAAAATAAAGAAGAAAATACTTTTCGTCTGCACAAGACTCGCCAGTGGCGATCGAATCAAAACAGTTGAAATGTCAAATGATCAGTGGCATCGACCCAATGGTTTTAAAAACTCTTCAAAGTTATTACACCAGAAACTATAACATAACCTTCAATCTACTACTTTTGTTAAGTAAGCATTCATCTGCCAAGAACACAAGTATTTATAAGTAGGTGCTTTTGGTTTTCCCTTCGAAAAGACAACTTTTTAAGTTATGTTTTTAAGCTCACCTGGCCCCAATCAGCTAGACAAGATCTGCAAATAGGTCAGCATAGATGAAATTGTCAGCTGTGTCGTTTGAATAAGAGAAATTAAACAGAAATCATTACCATCAATACAGGATCAAGAAAAAATAAAATCTCGTCCACTCCAAATGATCGTGCATTTTATATGACGTATTTCTACGGATAGTTTTAAACACAACCGGATGTATCAGTCATTATATTCTTTTCAACAATGTGCATCTTCATATTCTAGTCTACAATGTTGCAGAGTGTCTATTGTTGAAGATGCACATAGGTCTAGGCAACACATGCTCTTTAGAGGCTCTTTTTGGTATTTTGAATGGCTCTTATCTGGACCAAACAATATTATTCTTTTTACTCCTCTACATCACTTAAAATTAAAATCATAACCCTCCGTCAAAATGATTGCCTCTGAGTTTCAATTAGACAAAGTTACGAATTGTTAAAAAAGAATATAATGACTGATACATCCGGTTGTGTTTAAAACAATCCGTAGAATTACGTCATATAAAATGCACGATCATTTAGCATCCCCGCTTTCGTGAC
Organism: Mytilus coruscus; assembly: GCA_017311375.1. Classification (NCBI taxonomy): domain Eukaryota; kingdom Metazoa; phylum Mollusca; class Bivalvia; order Mytilida; family Mytilidae; genus Mytilus; species Mytilus coruscus. Next base: position 91,542,852 of record CM029597.1, on the reverse strand, counting down.
GTAATGAATGGCAGGTTACAACAGTCTAAAACCGTACGTTACCGTCTAGGATAAAATGATATAAACATGTTTAAATTAGAAATGACATTTACGCTCGTTTTACAGTTTTAATCTTTAGTTTTGAGATAAGTAAATTTACGTAATAATAAACGATGAAGATGTCAAAATGGTGTAATATCTATTTTTTTACGTCTAGATAATTGTTCAATAAGACTGCAGCATTGTCGCTGAGATGATTACGTATCAAAAGTTTGATACACAAGCATAGACAAATCGTGTATATAGGAATTTGCTGAATTCGAAGTCTTTTCTTAACCATGATTTAAGATTTGAGATTGCCCGTTTACGTGTTTTTTCTTGATTAAACCGCTCAGAAAGTAAAAGTGAAATGGTAGATTTATGTTTGGTTTTTAACGTCCAGTGTGAGTGGCAAATATATCATGCATATATAAGACGATGAAAAATTAACAATTAATACAGTAGGTAGGTTCTGTAATGTAGATTGAACGGGATCAGTGGCGGATCCAGAAGGGGGTTCCGTGGGTTGGAACCTCCTTTTGACGATCAATGCTTTTGAATGGGTATATATGATTGGAGTCCCCTTTATCTTGGGTTGAAACCCCCCTTTTAGAAATGGCTGGATATGCCCCTGGGGATAAAGGGCGGATAACCTAGATAGCAACCGGAAAATGATGATATTTGGGTAGGATCAGATACTATGCATTGGCACTTACGGACCCATCAGAGATTTTTTGGAAGGGTTCAATGACGAGCATGCAAATAGCGTGGCACTCATCCTACACGGGGCATAGGATTCAACGTTCCCGTTCCGACCAGATGTGGCTGTGTACTTAGCCAAATATGACACCAAACTGAAGCAATGGTTTTACTGACGGACGGCAAAATTCCAAAGATGACCATATTTTAATACCCATTCAACCCTTAGGGTTAAAGTATTAAATGCAGTTATACACCAGAAACGAAAAGGTTAACATGTTTATAAAAAGTAACTAAAATAAATAACACCAAATTTGCTGAGGGGAGTTAACTCACCGTGTATCTTATGTAGGTCTGGAACATAATGGTTATTAATACAAAGTAAAACATGAGAAAAGTAAAAGAACTTTTAAAGATTATATTTACGAAGTAGTGGTCATACATATGGAAGAAAGCAGATGGTGCAGTCTGTTTTAAGTAAAATCAGCGAATTTACTCATAACGAGTTGCAGTCCCCAGTTCCTCTCCTGTATTGTTCATATATAATTACATTACATAGATATAAGAAGATATGATATGAGTGCCAATGAGACAACTCTCCATCCAAGCCAAAATTTATAAAGGTAAACCATTATAGGTCAAAGTACGGTCTTCAACACAGAGCCTTGGTTCACACCGAACAGCAAGCTATAAAGGGCCCCAAAAATTACTAGTGTAAAACCATTCAAACGGGAAAACCAACGGTCTATCTATATAAGAAACGAGAAACACTTATGAACCACATCAACAAACGACAACTACTGAACATCAAATTCCTGACTTAGGACAGGTGCAAACAAATGCAGCGGGTTTAAAGTTTTAATGTATATTTCATTATAATACGGTACGTTATTTTTATTGGCTAACAGCAATCTCGCGTCATTCTGAAATTAACCTGCATTTCAAAATGAAATGTAACATTCATGATGACACGAGCTCCCACAATAAAGAGCACAGGTAAATAAAAGAAAAACTTGATAGAAATCGTGTTTTCATGATCCTAGCAAAAAAAATGTAATTATAAGTATTGAATGCTTCTGTTTGTAATTTTATAGGGTTGTAAAAGCGTTGACCGTGCGCACATTTTTAGAATGAAGCGCTTCATACAAAATGTACTTCGGTCAACGCTTTTACACCCCAATAAAATTACAAAAAGAAGCATTCAATTCTTAAATGAAAGTGCATAGTGTAATCTCGTGGATGTTCGAGAATTAAAAATCACGAGAAGTACATGGGTTATCAACATTTTACTTAAATCTCAACCCTAAGAAACCGCAGTAAATCTTCGAGGATGAATTATGCAAAAGGCGGGAATGTTGAAATGAGAACTTCTAATCCTTATCTTTTTACAAGAATTGTAATCTTCTGAAATTTTACCATTGATTAAACGTAAATTTACCAATTTAGATCTACAAGCAAGAAATCCTCAGGGATTGGTATCTTATTTACTTTTATCTAAAGCTATTATCAGAAATAAATTAACAATCAGTACCAAAACGATAATCCTCTCTATGGAAGCTTAATCAAATTGTTATGGGTGACAAGAAGTGCCAAAACTTTACATACACAAACGGGAAAGACCATATACTGTTAGAATTTCAGTGGATTTTTAAATTCAAGCTCCCAGTCAGGGTTGTTCGAACTGGAAATAAAACAGACATAGGCATTCTCGATCTTATATATACCCATTAGACGTATTACCTGTACCCCAATGGTCAAGCATTACATTTCAGATATAGAGAGTGTACAACGTCCCTCTCCTCGCCTCCACAAAATGGCACTAGTTTATCCAAATTAGTTTTGGGAAAGAAGCTGACTGATTGGTTTACGCGTTTTCGTTGTTGTATTGCTTTAATTTTCTTCAGCCACGTGACACAAATGCCATTTTCCGTGGAATGTCAACTTGAGTAAATGCTTAATATATACAACTATTATTAAAGAAGTATTAAACGTAGTACGTAAATCAATGAATTACTTATATACATCTGAATGAAATAAAAACCAGACCGCCCAAGTGATCATCTTTCTCGTAGTTAGAAATTCGATCATGGCAGACTGGCGGTCGCCGAAAAACGTTTAATGCATTCAGATTCTCACTGAAAATAAAACCAAAAGAATCAATGTTTTTTTTCTTCAGACAACATGTTTATAGATATATCATTCATTAATGGGGTAATATAGGAAATTACCGATTGATAAAAGAAGATAAACAAATGGAAGGTTATGATTCAATTGGGCGAAAGCATAATTTTGCATGGCACTTGAAGATAAGTTAACAATATTGCAATTTATTTACTGTTGAACTGCACTAAAATCTCGTCCACTCTCGTGTCATCTCGTCACGATCGTATGTAATCTATGAACTTGAATAGATGTAATAGATGTTATGTCTAAAATACAAATAACTACATACACTTGTTTCCATCTAACTTTAATAATTCAAATCAAGTTGGCATGCACATTTCATGATTAAGACAAGTTGTCAATTGTGAATTAGACAAATTATATCATGATAAACATAATATGACTAGATGGACAAATTTGTCCCAAAATGGTAAAGAAAAATCCAATATGTAACAGGCCATTAACCTTAAGCACATTCATTAGATAATGAGACACATAAACTAAATTACGTACAGTGAAAATATCTTAGAAACCAAAGAAACAACTGACAGGTCTTCATTTGGGGGGGTTCTGATCCCGGATTCCCGGATCCCGCTTATTGTTTTGTTAGAATCCCGTATCCCGCTTATCATTATAATAATAGCGCTTGTAATTTCACGTGTCCCGCTCGACTTCGTTTCACGTTTTCAAGCAAAATAATTTGACTTTTCACGTGTCACGCTTACAAAAAATCGGTCAATCCGCATCACGCTTACACCACAATGAGACCCACTTTAGGGTTAAAACGAAAAAATCATAGAAAAAACTTTACAAACGGTAAAGATTACAAAAAAGGCGGTTAAAACAGCAAGGTCGCTAACAAATAGAAAACGAAGCCACAATATACTGGTTACAATATCAAGTCATAAGAAACGACCAAGCAAAACATTGTTATATTAACAACTTCAAATCGACGACGTCAACAATCGAAATGAAGTAAAACCGTTAGAAAAATAACAGAATTCTAGTTTTCAGAGAGACAATGGACTTCCTCGACTGATATCTGACACCTACATGTACTTTACATATAAACTAATGCTCCGGATTCCACCAGGAATTTGGACCCCCCTACTGGGTTAGGGGCATATCAGAATCGCTTATGTTTCTACATGTATATACATGCACTTTTCCCCAAAACAATTGGAAAAAAGAGTTTAGTATCGCCATACAGTTTAATCAACAATAACTCACTAGAATTAAATAAATTCATCAACAATACGAACACCTATGTATAACTTGATATACCGGTAATGATAGCGAGTGGACTATCAGTTTGTATTGATATTGGCATGCTTTTATAACATGGATGGTTTTACTGCAGGGATGATTTTGCCTTAAGATGAAATTATCCCAAAAATGCATAAACATTTATTTGAAACCACTTCCACCCATTTTCAAAAGTGTCAGATTCTACCATCTGTTTCTAAGTCCATCGATTTCCCCCGAAAACAGTTAAATAACGGATATCTATAGCCATTCCTGTAAGTAATATATTTTTCTGTATAAAATTATGTAATTGTAGACTACAACTTCGCCCTAGATTTTTGTGGTTGTTCTCCTTTAGACATTGTTTTATATTGTTGTTCTGCTCTTAAACGTTGTATATATCTATCTTCACAAATGTTGGTCACATGCAAGCGTGTCTGATGAAAGTTTCTCCAGAAAATGTTTTCTGACGGAAACCAAATAATGTTTTTACACGTACAGTGAATATTTCGAGTCCCACAAGGGTTTACTGGTAACCCGAAAAATTCAGTCCCTTCCCGTAATCGATCTCTACTATTAATAAAGTAATCGTAGATCAGCGGAATATAACGACTGAATTATTCGGGTTAGCTTACTGGTGGATCTTTTACATATATGGAAGAGGACGAAAAGCGAAATAGTCTCTGATTTTCAATTTATCATGGAGCAGAAGTTCCATTATAATAAAAGTTCCAAAATGGAAGAACTATTCTGGTATAATCTGAGTTCCATTTGAAAAACTCAACAAAGGTACAAGGATTATAATTTGGTACACCATACACAAGACTCGTCGAATCAAATTAGTCGCAAAGCCAAATCAACGGAAGAAATATAACGATATTTGTTCCTGACGGAATACAGAATATATAATATTTGTTCCAACAGGGACATTTATCATAGCACTGTTTAGAACAAAATTTCCACAGGAACTTCTGTTAGGAGGAACAATTAAATACGTTGATAATTAACTGGCAGTTTTGAAGCAAAATTATGGCACCAAAAGTTGAAAATATATATTCTGACCGAACTATAGAAATTCTCTCTAGAAAAATTTGAAAATAAATATTGATCTGTTCCTTTTAAACAAAGTTTACAAGGCCGATCCTATTAGGATCAAAATGGTCGCTCCCTTAGAAAATATTTTCAGAAAAAAGGATTATACAGTTAACGGTGTTTTGGAGAGATTTGTTTACGTCTTACGATAGTGTATATCTAATCTGATTATGATAATCTAATCTGATTATGATAATCCAATTAAAAATTAAACCAAGATTAAAACTACTACTTTTACAATCCTGAATAAAACACATGGCCTTCTTTTATTTCTTTGAGGGCGAAAGGGGACGCTTCCTTCATGTATCAAATTGTGTCGAACGTCAATCATAATATACCTCCCTTAAAGAGTATATTGGATTATGAGAAAAACGTTACTGGAAAATGACAAAAAAATGTCGTTTGATCTGTAAAAAAACATGTCAATTTCTGAATGCGTCTTTTAAATACCTCTTATTTATGTTGTGGAAAGTAAGAATGATTGAAAATAAATTTGTTCATGTAAGGAGTGGCCAGACTACAACTTGAGATCCGGAAACAGGTTTTATATCCAGAGTCGCTTGGGGCTTTGATCCCAATTTTCTGTGTTCAATTTAATAACATACAGGAACAAAATATATTCTGAAAAGCAAGGTTGAGTATTTTTCCCTAATTTTCATTTGAAACAAACTTTTGTTTCTCTTTCCTCTGATTTTTCTCTCACAGAAGTTTAGAATCATGCAATTAAATAAAATCATGCCCCACGAACGAAGAGGCAAGTAAGTGAATACCAAAGAGATTTTGAAGTTGCATTTATTTTATGGGGAAATATTTACGACTAATGCTGTCAGATGGTGGTAGGACGCGAGGGTAGGGTTACAATATATTGCGCCGTTGGGCATTGTTTCTTACCATTTTATTTTATGGAGAATAACACAATTATAGATTCGTGTGTGGGTTCAAAGTTTAATGTCCATCAAAGCCAGATAAAGAGGGGCTACTATCTTTTTATTTATTTTTCTTTTTTTTTTTGGTTATTTTTAGTGGTTGTATAAAAGAAAATTGCCAGAAAAGAAAAAAAAAAAAAAAACAATCCTGCAGTAAAAGTGTCCTATTGCAAAATCATTAAACCACTACTGTTTACATCTATAGTGGATAGATAACCGTACCATAGGCATGCGCAACCATGCCATATATCTCCTAATTTCACATAGGTACAAATCGGAATTAAGTTTTTTCAACTTCCCTAAATTTTCTTCACATCTTTAAATCTTCCATAAAGTTAGCTACTGGATATTTTCAGACACTTTAGTGCGATCTAATTTTTCGTCACAGTATTTTGATCTAACAAATCTTTTTACTACAAAGTTGGTGTCAGATGTGGTTAAATCTTCACGGTATCTTAACAATGTAATGGTTCGTTAAGATCAGGTCCTGGGGGAGGATATTTGTCTTTCGTTCCGTCGACACTACAAGTTTTCGTTGACATAAGCGACATGTTATTCTGTAATTCAATAAAAAGTGTCGGAACTTAGAATTATTCTCGCATAAAGTGGCTGAATTTTTAATGAACCATTTAAATGATAGTAGTACTTAATCAGTGCGTTTGTCTAATCTTACAAAACTGAACTTGAAAATATATTTTCGCTCTATGGTGCTAATAACTTAATTCTAATTTTTGGGGGAAATTTATATTTTAACGATGATTTAATAAAAACCAAATTAAGGGAACTTAAAGTAAGAATCGTCATTTTCAAAGATGCACTTTCTGAAATGAAACAGAACAAACAAATCACAAATATCGTTAAATAGATAGTCTGTAACATTTTGTAACGCCGTTTTTCCTACAAGGGAAGAAAAGGGGTGACTAAAGGTCATACACTGATTGTATACGTGACAAAGATATAATAAATTCTGTAAACAAAGAAAATGTGCTTTTATTGCTGTTGTTTATCTCGATGCTAAGCCTAACTGAAACAGCCAGATAAAGACAGCATCATATATTTATAAGCGTGTAAAGAGATCCCGAAATCCCGGGCTTAAAAACATGAAATCCCGAAGTCCCGAATTTAAAAATTTAAATCCCGACATCCCGAAATTCGAAAAAGAAATCCGGGATCCCGAAAGGGTCAATCCCGAAATCGAGCTTAAAACACCCGATCCCGACGTCCCGAAAAGGTCCTGCCCCTCTGTAAAGAGTTGTCCTCCCTCTCGATCTATGTCAGATTAGTTTTGTCTTGGTCATAAAAGGTTCTTAAAGGGACTTAAACTTTCTTAAATAAATTATAAGCAACGAAAAAACACAAACTACTTTTAAAATATGTTTCATACGAGTGCTTAAAATAATTCATGAAACTGCCTATAACAAACGCCTTACCGATTGAAAGATTTATCTCCTTTATACATATGAACTTTCGAGTTCTACAATATGTCAATACCTGTATCTTGGCATTGCACAAGGTCATGTTTTCCTCTGACTGTTTATGACGTCTTTACACTAAATCCATTGGATGTTGAATGTGTACTGATTGATAATTTAGTCTAAGATGCATGATTTTTTATTGGTTGTTATTGGCTTTGAACTAGCTGTCAGTAACTGCGAGTACTCTCGGATCAGAACTTAGTGTCTTTTGTTGTTGGGATGTACAAGTACCCGGCCACGACCACTCTATGTTTTTGTTAGATGTATTTCTATTTGTATCCATTTGATGAGTTAAGCCTTTTTCAACTGATTTTTATAGTTTGTTCTTATGTAGTACTGTTACACCACTATCCTAGGTTAGGGAGGGTTGGGCGCCGGCTAACTTGTTTAACCCTTGCCACATTCTATATGTGCCTATCCCAAGTCAGGAGCCTGTATTTGAGTGGTTGTTGTGTGTTGCTGTTGACCATATGTGTTGTTTGTTCATTGTTTTGTACAGTTCTTGTATTGTTCTGTTGCACCGCTGTCCTAGGATTAGGGAGGTTGCACGCCCGTTAACATGTTTAACCCGCCACAGTCTGTATGTGCGTGTCCCAAGTCAGGAGCCTGTAATTCATTGGTTGTCGTTTGTTGCTGTGATACATATTTTTTCGTTCATTATTTTGTACATAAATTAGGCCGTTAGTTTTCTCGTTTGAATTGTTTTGCATTTGTCATTTCAGGGCCTTTTATAGCTGACTATGCGGTATGGGCTTTGCTCTTTGTTGAAGGCCGTACGGTGAGCTATAGTTGTTAATTTCTGTGTCATTTGGTCTCTTGTGAAGAGTTACCTCATTGTCAATCATACCACATCTTCTTTTTCTATATATCTTAAGTTGGATTATACGGATATGTTGGGTGAATGTCAATGTTACTAGCTTCCCAAGCGACAGTATGTCAGTATACGAAGCCTTTTGTCGGTGGGTTGCTGTCTCATTGACGTATACCCACATCTCTTTTCAGAGGAACAGAACCTGGTCAAGATAATAGTAAAATGTCATAATAAGCTTGATATCAGTCCAAATCCAAATATGTTTCATAGAATGCAATTAATTACTTTTCAGATACGAACAATTCTTCGGTTTGCATGGTCCCACACGACACATGACATTTGCTCTGAAATAACATTTTATATGAATAAATGTTTATACTATCTTTGAACTTTATAGGACTATTTTAACATTCCAATCACATGGGTTTATCAATTGTCCGAGTTTGACGCTCTACGAGAAGCAAATGGAAGAGAGATAATCGTTTAACCTTTATGATGTTCAATCTTGAATTGCAATTAGAATTCAAAAGACTTTTTAAACATAAATTTTGTAACAATTTGGTATTTTGAAGAAAAAAAAAAAATGAAATGTGACGAATATCAATGAATCCATCAACCAATCAATCAATCATCTAACCAATTAATCAATAATAATAATGATAATTCGAACGAGACATTGCTACACTTATTTCAATGTTTTCTGTTAAATTATTTTTAAGTAGCCAGTGAGGAAGGAAGCCATCTTGTTTGAGATATACCAGATGTAGTATTAACCTATGTTCAGTCGTCATTATAAGTAATTAGAATGATTTTAGTAAACATCTATACATTAATGATGAAATCATGTGAATATAACTTTCCCTGTTATAATTTGACCACGTGCCCTTATTATTATACTGGTAAACCCAGTGTACCTTTATGATACTCCTTGAGAAAGTTATTAAACCGGGTTTCATGCGCTCTGGTAGATGCTCTCAACATATAGGAAGCGCTCCTTCACTATCAAAAGTCCACTGAAAACGTGGTCATATGAGTAATGTATGAACTGGATTTCAAATATCCATTTCTCTCATAACTTTTCAGAACATTCGGACCCCAAAAGGACAAAGGATAGACTGTATTAAAACGCATAACTGCAAATAAAGAAATTTGAAATTTTAGATTATAATTTGCTATTTAAAAAATCCAACTTATTGAATTCATATTTTGAAACGTTTACTATTTTAAATAAATTAAAAAGCCAAAAAGTCAAAATTTTGTAGAGATAGTCATTGACAAGTAAATGGGATAAGAATATCTACAAAATATCTATATGTAGTTTTATGCAAGTTTTACGATGCGAATTAAACCTGTTAGCGCGTATGTACCCGTCTCCTTGATGGACTGATACCCTGTTTTTTATTTGCTTCTTCAACTTCAACTTCAATTAGGTTACTTAGTAACTTCCGCAAGCAGACATTTCACTAAGGACTATTTACACACGCGCATAGCAGAGCCTCAAAATTTTAAAAGAATAAACATATATACACTGTACAATTATGTGGAAGTTTAGTATACTCCCTGACTGCGACCTTAAATGCGTCCAATTCTATGACGGCTATCACAGGCGGTGGTAGTTGGTTCCATAGTATGATTGTTCGTGAAAAGAATGAGTATTTGTACACATTGACATTTTCCCGAATAGTCTGAAGTTTCCATGCATGACTGTGGCGAGTTGATGTTATTTCTGCCATAGTAGGGTGATGTTGAATAGGCACGGCAATAAGGTGGTGGACTACCTTATACAAGAGGATTACGTCTGATGTTTTCGATTTAGATTTTTACCATTTCTGTTGTGGTGTCTGTTTTTTTGTAATCGTGTGGTTTATTGAGGACAAATCTTGCTGCATTCTTTTGAGCAGATTCTAATTTATTGATGTTGGTGTTTGTATGTATGAGGATTCCAAATTGTTGAGCAGTATTCCAATTTTGGTCTCACGAGGCTGGAATATGCTCTTTCCTTTACACTAGGTGGACTGTGTTTGCGATTTCGCTTATGGAAGCCTAGGACTCTTGATGCTTTCTTGCAAAGTTGGTCAATGTGCAAATTGTACTTCAGGTTGTTGCTTAGTTCCACTCCAAGATATGGCTGTATATATCACATCAACGAACCAATAACTTACACCAGAGGGAGGAAAATCATGAAGAGGGGCAATATATTTAAAGGAATGAGGAACGAATAAGTAGCGAATATGTAACAGGATATATCAGTCGAGCGCGGAGACGGTTACATATAAAACGCGCTAACAGGTTAAATTTGCATCGAAGATTTAGAACCAATTACAAGAAAAAGAAAAGACTAAAGACAGAAAAAGGCAAGTTATTAAAACCCGATGATTTAACTTTGAGACTGTAAATACGTTTCACAGACCAATTTCGTCCAGAGAGAGGTTAATTTGTGGTTGGTACATTTGCCTCTTTCAAAATATCTCAAAACGACGTTAACATGATCAAAGCAGAGAATTTTATAAAAGTAAAAAAAAAAAAAAAAAAAATAGCGAAATAATTAGCGAATAAGGAATAAATTACGAAAACGAAGTAAAGAATAAGGAATAAGTTTCGAATAGCATTACGTATACGTAACGAATAAGGAATAAGTAACGAATAAGGAATATGTAATAAATAACGAATAAGGAATATGTGACGAATAAGGAATAATATTAAGTAACGAATAAGGAATTATTTCTTATTCGTTATTCAATAAGTAACCCATTTGACGATCTTAACTGAAGCCCGTATTGCGAGTTACACATGGGGTTGTGTTCTCATGGAGATTGTCATATTCACACACATAACACATCTCCTTTATTTTTATATGTGTATTTTATTGTAAATCTCGGTAATCTCTGTTTAGTAACAAACCATGATACGCTTGTCGTCTATAGTGTATTTGTGCATAGTTGAACAGTTGAATACTTCGGTAGATTTGCTACAGAATAAAATTTGACATGTTTATGCAGACAATGAAAACACAGAGACTCTGAATTGATTGACTAATTTCAATAACAGTTTTCTCATCATAAATGTTTATGATAAAAGAAAGATCTTGAACTTGTCTGTCACTTTATACAATTAACATGTATGTTATCAGCAAATTCGATGATCTATTAAATCAATGCACAATCTTTCCTTTATTCTATGCCATCAAAGATAAATAATAATTCAGATAATTCAGACTTTTCATTTTTATCCGAAATTTTGCGGTCGTAAAATGGTATGACCTTGTTATTGTCATCGTCGTCCGAAGACTTTTAGTTTCCAGACAATAACTTGAGTTTCAGTGAAAGGATCTCTTTGAAATTCAACAACAAGGTTCTATACATCAAAAAGGAAGGTTGGGATTGATTATCGGGAATCAAGGATCAAACAGAGCCAAAAAAATGGCCAAAAAGAAGCATTTTGTGTTTGTTTCAGGACAATAACTTGTGTATATATAAGTGTCAAAAGTCTCTATATAAGTGCATAGATTTCGATGAAATCGTACAAAAAGATTGCATACCCCAAAAGTAGGGGTTGGATTGATTTTGGGGGTTATGGCCCAAACCACTTAAGAATTGGGGTAAAAAAGGGCAGACAAACTAGGATTTTCTGGTTTCCGGAAAATAACGAAAGTATATAAGTCTATGGATCTCTATGAAATTGTACCACAAGGTTCCATATCAAAAATGGATGGTTGGGATTGATTTGGGGGATATGGCCCTAACAGTTTAGGAAAAGGGGCTAGAGATAATAATTTTTTTTTAATTTGTATTGAGGTTTTATTCAGAGTCTTGGAATCTTTTGGTTCTTTGATTTGCTGAATCTAACGGTGTATTTAGATTTTAAATTTTGGACCCGGTTTTTAAATTGTTCTTCGTTGAGCTCCATGCAGAAGGACCAAAATTAAACTTTGTATGATTTTATCAAATTTGAAATATTTCAAGTGAACGGAATAAAACGGCTCGATTTTTCGGGTCACGTGATATGTTTTATTTTTATTCTAAGCAAATATCATATAAATTTTAAAAGAAATATATCAATTAGACGACAACCAACAACTTAAAATTAAAATATAGGTCTCTGATTTCGCTGTGCTCAACGAGTAAGCGATTTCCGATAGATTTGAATTTTAACCAAATTGCAATCAGGGAGATTTTTTAAATGAATACCCTGGACTTATAAGTAAGAACTGAAGTACCGAGAGGGACAAAATAATTCTGACCTAGATAGGATGAGAATTAGTTTTCTGCATCAGAAATTGCAAGCAATACTGTGTTAAAGTGAAAATAAACTTTCGAGCAAATTAATTAAGCCGACTAAGCAACAGGTGAAATGAATACTCCGCCCTAAATAAATTCTCAGTGGCGGACCCAGGAGGGGGGTGGGGGTGGGGCTTATGGCGGTTTGAACCCCCAATTCTTATTTAAAAAACTAAATTGCTTTTGAATGGGAACATATGGTGGGAACACTCCATTTTTATATGACTTGCATGTGTTGGAACCCCATCCTTTTAAAAATGATCCGCGCCTGATCTACTGTCCCCACCCCAACCCCCCAACCCCAATTCATTGGTCGTACTTTAAAGAACGACGGTTGTAACAAAGAGTATTTCGTCTTAGGTTCGGAATATATTTCGCGATACATTTAACGCGAAACAGAATTATACATCTAAGTATTTGTGAGGAAAGGTAGACAACTACAACGGCTATTGTTGTAAGAAAAAGAATATTTGTTATTCAAATTAAGGGCCCTTGATGGGCAGCATAACATGTATACACAAAAAACAATACACAATGATTAATAATAAAAACACTACATATATTTCTTTATTTTATATAAATCCTGTACATTTAATTCCAGGCAGGACCAGAACCATAAAATCATTACAATAATCATCGTCATTACGTATATTAATTTACGTTTCGTCTAACATCTAGACATTTAATAACATAATTCCCTAAATATTTTAGGACGGACGCATTTTCATTAGTAAATAGCTAAATAAATTTTGCCTCATTTGAGAGATCGGAAAAATGATGAAAAATATTATTTATCTCCTTGAAAATATCGCATTATCATCATTGTATGCTGGACCACTAGTAATAGAATGTTCTCCATCTTCAAACATATTAAGGGTACATTTCTTACAAATCCTCTGATCTCTTTCTATATATAAAGTTTTATACCTGTCTCTTTCTATTTTGAGATCATGGGCACTGATTCTGATTTTACATACGGCACTTCTTAACCGAAAATTGTTTAAAGATAGATATGTTTCTTCAGAAAAACAAATTTTTAGTTTGAAATATTAAAGTATCTAATTCATTACTTTTTGTATGGTTCTTTTTGTGTTCCAAAACTGTACAAAACCATTACAAAGTTTTTGCGTAACTGACTTGATAAAAAGTTAAGCTTTACCTCTTAATTATGAATATTCAGCTTTTAAAAATGTAATGTATGGATGAATACCAGCATTCAATATTATTAGTAAACATGTTTTTGTTACACATATAGGCATCATACAGTAAAGCATCTTCATTGTTTCTTAATTCTAAATCAATATTTCACCATTGATAATACAACTGAAAAATATAAAGGAATTTACCAAGTTCTCCTAGCACAGCTAAGTTAGAAGACTTTTGTTTACATCTAAAATATACTTCATATATCTTAAATTGGATTTATTTAAAAAAATCATTAATATAACTGTGCTGTAATAAATATTCACTTTCTTTCTGGCATGCTGCAGAGCTAGTTTTAAACATTACTGTAATTTCACTGCCATGCATTAGAGTAGGTTTTATTGTATGGTCATATATATAATAGAGTAGACATACTTGGATTGGAAGATGATAAAAATACAGCTTTAAGTGATTTTTCGTATAATTCTTCCTTTCCTTGCTTAAAACCCCTAGATGAAAATTTTAAATCCAAATACTTATTACTGTTAACACATTCTATAGTATCTTTCTCAAAAGAGAAACATTTTTAAAAAGTTTACCAGGTTTGTTAAATACAATAAATTCGGATTTTGACAGATTGACATCTAAACACTATTTACTGTGGATTCATCTATTTTCGTGGGTACCAATTTTCGTGGATTGGGAAACTTGCCTTTTCGTGGATATGTGATTTCATGGTTTTACCAAAGTCTGCATACAACCTGATAGAAATTAGAATTTCGCTGAACATTCAAATTCGTGGTTCACCTGTACCACGAAACCCATGAAAACTGGTATCCACCGAATAGTAATGAATCCACTAGTACAAAATTTGGATAAACCATCAAGTCGTTTTGAAGACCTGCCTCAGAACTAGAAAATATTACAATATCATCTGCATACATGAGACAGTCAACTCTGCGGCCATTAAATATATATATAACAACAGCATGGACTTTCCTAAATGCATCCGGTATATCATTTATAAATAGGTTTGCAAGAGTATTCTCCTGGTTTGTACCTATGTAAAAATATTTTAAGTGAGCTTAGTTTAGATATAACACAAATACAACAAGATACTAGTTCAGACCTAAAATAAATAAATCATTTAAACAAGCTCTAAAAACTACTTTGAAAATTTGATTCATAATAAGATGTAAAACATTGATGAAAAAAGTAAACTTTATTTATATAAGAACCTTAAACCAAATCTATTTTTTGAAGACTATATAAGAACATCAAACTTTACTTACAGAAAATTATAACAAAACTAAGAATTAGTGATCATAATTTAAGTATAGAAAAGGAAGTCTTCAAGACATTCTAATATTCCTAGACCGCAGAGATTATGCTTTAAATGTAACATATTAGAAGATGAGTAACATTTTTATTAGATTGTAAATTAAAAGGGAAACTGAGAAACAATTTTTTGACAATTTGGAAGTAAACTTTTCTGTTAAAGATATGTCTGATGAAGAAAAGATGATTTTATACTCAATCTATCAACACCATTACAAGTAAATAAATTGGGGTCCTACATGAAAAGTCATTAGAACTGAGGACAGGGGACACTGGACTATTTACTGTAAATGAATGATTGTATATATATGTGAATTTTAGTTACATTGTCTAATTATTTTGTATTTGTCACAAACTTATGGTTAAGAGTTTATATGGCAATAAACATTTGAATTGAATTGTTATAAGAATTTATGGAGGTAACTCTGTGTGGTTTGACATCATAAAAGACGAAAGAACTGAAATTCAAATCGCTTTTAGAGTTTAAGTTGATTATATAAGGAGATAATGTCGGCCATTGTAAGTACAATTTAGATAAGATGTTGAATTGACTATTTTAAAATCAGAATAATAGCTAGTTTTATAAGATACAGGAAAAATAAAACGAAGTAAAATTCAAAACCAAAAAGTCGGTTTAAAAAATGTTTTGATAACAATTGCATATTAATTGACTAAAGAATGTCATATTTATAATTGATTGTAACGGTGTCTTCCTGCTATTCATACATTTTAACATACATATTCCTTCTATTCCTACAAACACAGTACAGAAGCTGTTGTTAAAAGGCAATTTGTTGTTTTAGCAAATAGATTTAATTGATGTATAGGTAAATATAAGTGCAATAGAAATGCACTTTTTGAACTTATTTATAAAGAATTATATAGATGCACTGCAGAGAATATTAAAGAAATTAAATAGAAATGTATATTAAACGGAATTTCAAACATGAAAAGAAATGAGGAAGAAAACGCCTAATACAGAAATTAAAAGATAAATTTAATTATACATAGTATACATATAGTTTAGAATTTGAACCGTAATCTCAATAGATAGCTTTGTTGCGAACTAAGATAAATACAGCTAAGATAAAGATAGCTACAGAAGTATATGTTGAATAGGCAATGCCAAATTTAGACTACGCTACAAAGCACTCAAAGTCAAAGTAAGATAGACCACAGTTCTCAGACGATGCATGCATTGCACCTAGGACCCATAGACAGGACCAATGCATGTATTAGCCTAAGATCACAATGAATTTATAAAGACTGATCGTGTAATAAACACTGATATTTTGAAGCCGTTACATAATTAAAATAATTAGCATTTAGTTAATTTTCAAATATTGGTTCATGTAACATGCTTCTTATAGAACATAAATTCTTGCTTTATATGAACTGATTTTGTGATAAATTCTCATATCTAAACATATTATTTTATCTAGTAATTTTGATTTTTTCTCTCCTGTAAAGGATAATATTTTCTTATTTAATTTGTTATGTTTAAATTTTCGAAGTGTCTGACACAAATGCAACAGAGGCGGATCCAGCCATTTTAAAAGGGATTCAATCCAAGATAAAAGGGGTTCCAACCATATGTCCCCATTCAAAAGCATTGATCGTCAAAAGGGGTTCCAACCCGGGATCCCTTCCATGGATCCGCCACTGTGCTACAACTGGAATTTGAGACGTGACATATTTGGTTGCCTGTACAACCTATAGTTTTCACCGAAATAAATAACAGTCTATGGAAAGTGCAAATCGAGAAATCCGTTTCTTATGTGGTGTAGCGATATTTTCTTTTGTAAATGAGATACATTGTGGGGAATTCTCAGACGAATGTTGACATTTGTAGGATTAAAAGAAAATTCATCGGAAAGTACTTGCTTATATTCTTTTAAAACTTAGACGCATTTAACAGAACAAACGCATACACAACTTGCCATGTATTTTGAATATTTTATCCCAAGTATGTTGTATTTATACAAGTAAATATGCATTTGCATTAAATAAACCTTTTGCACGATCGATAATTTTGGGGTGTCCAAATACTTTGACAATGATGTGCCATTGAACTTATTCGATTGCATTCTACGCCATAATCACTTGTAATAGGATAATACTGCTATTATTTATTATATGAATGCGTCGTTTTCTAATAGAATAGCGATATGCTTTTGTTATGAACAACTTTTCAAATGCGATATTTTTCTAATATATGTTTCTTTTGGTAATATTAACTAGATTTAGAGATGGCAATACAATAATTCCTCTGAGTCACCACGTTTTACTTTCGTGCTGATTTGAAACATTATATATTTGGTTTTGTTCACTCCTGAAGGAAAAGCGATAAGGTGAAAAAAAAAAAAAAAAAAAACAACAACAGTGAACATATGCCAGCTGGGGTAGAGGTATAAGTTTTTTTGGTAAGAAATAAGTGCAGACTAGTATTCTTTATTGCAATATGTTTCCTAGTAAAGAAATCTATGCATCATAGGTGTCATGACGGGTTTCAAGTTTGTGATGTATTTGGTAAGGTGGCACGATAGTATTTACAATTCCGGAATTTAGGTTGCTCTTTGTGTACCCTACTCAAGTCAATGTACCTGAACACTGTCATTGGACAAAATACAGTATCTACTGAACATACTTTCTCAAGCTGAGGGATGAATCAGGTGTAAAAATGTGAAGAAAAAAATTACAACAGGTGAAAATGAATTTTGGGAACTTATAGTTGCCTTTGGTTTATAAAGATAACAGAAAAAGTAAACGGTCATCATACATATCCAAATATCTATAATACTAAAATAACGAGGTCCAATTTTGTCAGCCGGCATGACATAAAGACGACGATTCAAAGAATTCAACTTTATAAATAACTAATATAGGACAATGGTGTTGATTAAAATTACATCATTCCAGGCCCTTTTATTTTCCAAATAATTAATATAACCAATAATTAACAAGTTCCGGGTCGAATCCGCTACCGATACTAATAGTATATGTCACATATAGTTTCCGGTTTAAGTATGTATGTATGTTCTGTATCTTCCTCCTTTAATAGGAGCACCACCATGGGATATTGTGTAAAGTAGGACACTGAACCTACCGTATCAGTACAGATTAAATGTGAGCATTAGCCTTCCCAGTTTCCCAGTCTGGCCTAGACGGGTCTTACTACCAGAAGTAGTTAGAAAACCAGGACGGGTTCAAACATAAAGATTTTAAAGCACAGAAAATGTGCTCCTTATAATCAGCGTGACTTTATTAGATGACAATACGAATACAAAAAGTAAAGACTAAACATAAGGCGTAGGTACTTTAATTCAGTCACGGAACCGCGATGTCGCGGTGTGTTCTAGTATTTCTGAATATGATAATGAAAGAACTTCAGTTAACTCTGTATGTAGATTATAATTGGGCAATGTTAGCAAGTGGTGCAAATTCGAAAAGGCTATCATATATCCCTATTGGCCAGGAAATACTACCGTGCCACTTCAAACGGGGCTCCGACATTCGAAAATACTGACATTGCAATTCCATTTGTGACGTCAAGCACGTGCACCCATGTTCTATTGGACTTAGAAAATGGCTTTGTTTACAAGAAGAACGTCATATTAGAAATGATATTTTGCAAACAGCTGTAATAACTTACGGGTGACAAGAGAGCAATTATTTGTTTACATTTTACTATTAGATGGTAGATGGTACTCAGAATATAATCTTGTACGGCTTCTGATTGGATGATACATGATTGGAATTACTTTTAATCGAAAGCTTATCCAATTAGGTTTTAAAATCCAGATCATCAAATTCATATTTTACAAAGTATAGAAAATATATTCAACATCTGAACGTCGGATACAAAATGCCCTTTCACGAAGAAACAAAATAGACGATGTTTTTCAACTGCATTTCATGTCAACTTTGCCGCATGACCATATATTTTTTGGCTGTTATGCAACGTTGACATTTCTAGTAATAGGAAATGCTATCCATTTTATTCTACTTTGTGCAGCCTTCGAGAAATAAAAATGAAACACCACTGGTACCCTATGGAAAATGCATTACGAATAATTGCGCTCTTGTAACTTACGGATACTACCAACGTATAATCTTTATGTAGTTTCGCTCCATTTTGATATCACGTTTTCAGTTTGGCTAACACTTTTGTACTTTTGTCAGTTAAATTTAGAATATTTAGCTCTAGGCCTCTTTAAAATTCTGTCAAAACTTCAATATACACCTTTGCCAATTTTGTCGAACACCAAGTAATAGATAGAATATATCAATTTAAAGTTTAATTATAAAGAAGGGCCAGACTGGGCACCCACCTTAGCCATATAAATTTTGATTAATATAAAACTTGCGGATAATGACTTGTTGTAGTTGGTGCGTAACATAAAACATCAAGCTGCAAATATGCAAATTTGTGGTCATCCTGTCTGTGTCTGGGCTGTTCAGTTTTTTTATTGTGTATTTTACTTTTACGACACATGATATATATAGGCAAAGGGTACATTTAGGTATGTGCACAACACATTTCTTTTCTGAAACTACTAGCGACTTCTCAACAAAATTAATTCCATTTTACCGTAGTGAGACCATTTCACGTCTTCTTTATTCCTTCTTATGCAGGTGATGTCTTGACTTTTGTTAGAACTTACTTGTTTAAAATCTACAAAAAAAAAAAAATTTGTTTTCCAGAAAAGTTCTTTGCAGTTAAACGCTTAGATATGTTTCCACCTCCACAAGCAAGAGGAACATTAACAGAATCACCATCCACAAAAGAAGTAAGACTTATCTTGTTTTTAATCGGAACTTGTTGGTCATACATAGCCAGAATATGCCTCTGCTTTTGGACAGTTTCTGTAATGCTTATAAATGATGTAGAAAATGCATGAATGAGACAGCAACAATATAACACGATGCATACAAGTTCAACGGTATTGCTACGTCGACGATTGTGAGCGAACTTCTAAAGTTTTACGAGTTTTTTCCGTTTGGTCAGATGAAGAAGAATGTTGATCTAGCTCAACTATGGTCCTTATTGATACATCCACGGTAGGTATAGTGGCTAGGATCGTGGTTTTCGAGTGAATCGGTCCATTTTTTTCGACTGTAGATCGGGTTTTTCGAGTGATAAAACATGCCATCAGGTCAATTAACTGCTATTTCGTAATTATAATAGTTTTTAAATGACTACCCATCTTATTTTGAATACTATACATGTTTTGAGCAACAAAGAAGCACAATTTCATTGTATTTAACCAAAAATCAATGTTTAATATTGTCCGGTTTTTTTAAAGCAACTGTGAAACCGTCCGGGTTTTAAACAAATGGTCCGGGTTTTTAAAGAAAATTTTAATACGAAAAAGGTATTCTTGACTTTAAAAATAACTGTAATTTAATGAAGGACAATATCATACATTCCCAATAAATCACCAAAACATATTACTACGTTGATCAAAATTAACCTTTTCAAATTAATGCAAATTTTCTGTTCGGAAAACGTTCTACCACAACTTTCCAGTATTAATTATAAAGATCCAAAATTAGAAATTATTGGATCTTTATAAAAGGTCTTTAGAACATAGTGCAGGGGACTCATAATCTTTTCAGCTTCATTTCATGGTACTTTTGTTGTCACAGTTTATAATATTTTTCGTGGTGAACCCCGAGTTTTTATACGGAACATGTTATGGTATACCGTTGTCCGTATCTATTGAGGTATCCTCCTATTGATTTATATAAAGTTTAAATTTTACGTTTCCGAGTTATGGGATTTTATTAAACAAACTAGAGGCTCTAAAGAGCCTGTGTCGCTCATCTTGATCTATGTGCTGAAGTGCATATTAAACAAAGGATACTCTTCAACATTAAAGACAAGAATAGAATTCATGACAAAATCCTCTGTTTCGGTGATGGTGACTTGTTTGTAGATCTTACTTTACTGAACATTCTTGCTGTTTACAGTTATCTCTATCTATAATGAAATTGGACCAGTAGTTTCAGAAGAGAACATTTTTGTAAAAGATTACAAAAATTTACGAAAAATTGTGAGAAAATTGACTTTAAAGGGCAATAACTCCTATTGGAGTCAATTTACAATTTTGGTCATGTTAACTTATTTATAGATCTGACTTTGTTGAACAATTTTGCAGTTTACAGTTTATCTCTATGTATTATAATATTCGAGATAATAACCAAAAACTGGCAAAATTTCCTTAAAATTACCAATTCAGGTGCAGTAACCCAACAACGGGCTTTCTAATGCGTCTGAAAATTTCAGGGCAGATAGATCTTAACCTGATGAACATTTTAACCGAATGTCAGATTTGCTCTATAGGCTTTAGTTTCAGAGATATAAGCCAAAAAAATGCATTTTACCCCATGTTCCTTTTTTTTGGCGGCCATCTTGGTTGATGAGCAGGGTCATCGGATACATTTTTTTAACTAGATACCCTGAGGATGATTTAGGCCAAGTTTGGTTTTATTTGGCTCAGTAGTTTCAGAGGAGAAGGAGAAGATTTTGTAAAGTTAACGGACGACGACGGACGCCAAGTGATGAGAAAAGCTCACTTGGCCCATTTGGGCCAGGTGAGCTAAAAAGGTGATTTTCGAGTTTTCGGACAATATTTGTAAAGTGCTGTGAGGAGTTTTCATGAAACTTTGGTGACTGGTTTATATAGACTAAGGTAACTTCCTTTAGTTTTCATAAATTTTGATATGACATTGAGAAGTTATTTATAGGTTTCATAACGAGTGAGAATGCGCTTGATATCAACTCGAGTTATTTAATTTCAATATAATATTAAACGAGCCTTCGCCGAGTTTATCATTACTATTTAAATTAAATAACGAGAGTTGATAGCAAGTTGTTAAATCTATTTCTCTTATGGTCAACACCCTCATTGTGTTAAATTCAAAATTCCGAGAATCGTTGGTCTAGTATTTTGCACATTCCAGTATGACATCGTATGTCCTTTTCCGGTGTCAAACTTTAACATTGTACGATTCAGAATGTAATAAAATTGGACATAAAGAAGATTTTCAGGTGAAAAGTATGATTGGTTTGTGTATTATTGATGAACTCACATACTGCCGTTGCCAAGGACGAAATGTACATCGTCGTAACCTTTGAAAGTCATCAATGACCTAGCGAATAGCCAATTGAAATGCCGTTGTATTGTCTTATGATGCTGGATTAGCAAATCAAATTAACGCAGATTTTCGTATCACACTCCGTGCAGTGTGATACTAGAAATATCTATTCATGCAAGAAATAGATAATAAGCCACAACCATAAGAGAATAAACTTTATTCTTTGAAAACGCGACGGGCGTATCATGCGCCTATGGCGCAGCTGTTTATTGAAAACGGAGTAAGAAACCTACTGGACAGCAGTGAAGAATCAGAAAATGCTATGTAATAAAAATATTCTACTAAAAGAGGTCTGCCCCTGCCCCCAAAAAAAAAAAATCCATTAATAAAAGAAAAAGAAAAAAAAACATACACACATGTAACCCGACCCGTTTTATTCCCATTGACAATATTATTTGAATTAAATTTCATATATAATTAACAATAATATGAATAGTTCATCAACAACACACTATATGTACGTACGTCTCAATCCAAATTGTCTATGCTTACATTAGATTGTTGACATCACGAATATATACATGTGACAAACAACAATATATACAAGTGAACGATACTTGTTTATAAAGTGTTAGTCCACCATTATCAAACTGATGAATGCATTGGTTTCGTGCCTTAAAAAGTACTTAATTTGAACCTTTTTATTGTTTTAAACGTAAATACACTGACACATAACATTTTAAATTATAGGAAATTTGTATAATCACTCGATAAAACACGGACGCACTCGAAAAACCCGGACTGCTCTCGAAAAACCCGAACATATAGAAATGAATTTAGTCTCAAAATGTCGTTTTCAATGCAATAACAAGAATTTTGTAAAGTGTCTGTATATCTAAGGATATATAGATTCCATGCATGCATTTCTTTCGACATTTGCATTGGTATGTGTATAAAATGGCTTTATTCTGTTTTTGGAATAAAAGCATTGTAAGGCTAAATTCAACCTTTTAACGATTAACGAAAAATAACGTCGGAGTGATAATATATTTTATCTCAAATACTAACACACCTTGTATAACCTTGTATATTAAACTCAAGCTTCTATATCACGTCTTGTCAGAAAAAAGTCTGTTTGTTTACATTGTTGATCATATTCACTCGAAAAAAAAATGGTCACACTCGAAAAAACCATTTAAATCACTCGAATAACCAAGATCCTAGTCAGACAATATACCTACCGTGACCTCATTAAGTACTATGGTTCTCACGGGTTAACCTATTTGGAATATGATCCCAGATACAGGATATCAGTCCAGTACCCACGAATTTTTTTTAATCTACCATCTTTTAAATGGGATATTGTACCGAGATGAAAATTATGTAAAGATGCTTAAATTTGTAGTATATCCAAAGGGTATCTCAGCTCAACATTTATAGATA
The DNA here is from genome assembly GCA_017311375.1 of Mytilus coruscus. Taxonomy (NCBI): domain Eukaryota; kingdom Metazoa; phylum Mollusca; class Bivalvia; order Mytilida; family Mytilidae; genus Mytilus; species Mytilus coruscus. Next base: position 91,519,121 of record CM029597.1, on the reverse strand, counting down.
CTAAGTCAGCATAGAACTGAAAACTGAGAGAGAAAAATAGTCCTGTCCTATACGATACGAAAATTATTATTCCGAACCAGAAAATGCCAGAAAAGTAAAAATAAATTTTCGAGCAAATAGAATAAGCGCGCTGAGCAACAGATGCGTGAAAATAAATATACCGTCCACCAACCCCACTCCCCAAAAACCCAACCTATAGCCCCACCCCAACATTAGAATAGTCGTTCCTCAGAAACGAGGGGTTTACGTTAGGACAGTTGTGAAAGAAAAATCATTTGGGTATTCATTTTTTTATCTTTATTCAATTATTCAACATTTATATACAATAGATAAATTACATATTGCACAAAAATATCACAAGACAATGTTTTAAAGTATAATGACATATATCATCAACACAATAATCAAAAATTAAATGCTATGACACCTTCAGTCTCTTGCACCAGAAGATTGTTCTTTAAAAGTGTTTCTCAAAACATTTCTTGGATATTCATTTTAGTTCGTACGACCCAATTAGTCGAGTAACATTAACCATAAAATTTCATTTTGAATGCACCCACCTAGCATACGGCTAAATCATATACCATTCGAAAGCATATCATCTGTGAGTTCTCTTTTGCCCGGTCGTCATATATTCGTACGGTGCAATTTCTGTTAAATCACGATGAAAGGACAAGGACGGACAATTTCTCTTTTAATTAGACGTCAGCATTTTTGCATATTCTGTCTTCTTGATAATAAAATTATGTGTGGAAATATAAAAAAAAACATTTAGAACAGAAGCTATTTGTCAATTATCAAACGCAATCTAAGATATTAATGGCGTATTTTTAAAAGATAGCGCCCTTTTCCGGAAATGCCAGTGAAAATGATAAAAATGAGTAAAAACCAAAATATTTTTCAATGTTTCAATTGTTAATCACCATAAAACTTAATAACATTTTAATTTCATTTAGTGCTAAGGACGTTTTTCACATCATTAAATGACTGCAATCACATTTCTTGCTAATTACACAGCCAATCATAACAACCAATACAGTTGCCCAAAATACCGCCATCTGCAAATAGATAGCTTTGAAGCTGTTTTACGTTAACAAAAATTGTATGTAGTCAATATCAGGTTGACGAAACACATTTAGAAAAAAATCTAAAATGTTTGCAGAAAATAACAAGCGGGATTCATGCTTTAAAAGGGAATTTATGGAGCTAAACTTTGATATTTCAATATGTAGTTTAACTGCCAGCCTGTTAACAACTCTTCTGTCTTTTTTTGTTTGTTATTTTGTATGTAATTTCGTGATTATCATTAAAAGAAATAAAGTTAATTATATAAAAATATTAAGCCAGCCCCCAAAAAAATAAATGTATCAATAGATAATTACCTAGTAAGGAAGCTGATTAATGAAAAGTTGAATTTCAAATATTTCTGTTATAAAAGTAGAATTTGTTTTTCCTTGTTGCTTCAACAGCATCGTGTATTGACGAAAGACGTTAAAACTATTTTATTCTAGACACTGAAAATGTTCTATGTGTCAGTCCAAAGTGGGAAACCTTATCCGAATACGTAATTTTCTTGTAAAAATTTGACATGTTGCAGTTACATCCAGTTGCATGTTGTATTTGCATACATTTTGGGAATTTTGGGTCCTCAATGTTTTTCAACTTCTTTCTTTGGTTGGCCTTTTGAACTTTTTAATCCGAACGTCACTATTGCGTCATTTGTGGCCAAAACGTGCGTCTGGTGTACACAATTTCAGTCTGGTATCTATAATGAGTTGTTCTACAACCATTAGGTCAATGCTCCTGCTGGTGGAGGTTTCCTCCCCTAGAGTATCACCAGCTCAGTTGTCAGCACTTCAGCGTTGACATGAATTGTCACTGATATGGTCATAATCATAAATTAACTGTTTGCAAAACAATGCATTTTTCGAAATACTACAGATTTTCTACCCCGGGAATAGATAACCTTAGCTGTATTTGACAAAACCTTTCGGAATGTGGGACCCTAAATTCTCCTCAACATTTTGCTTTATTTGGCCTTTTTACAGTTTTTAATTCGATCGTCACTAGTGAGTTTTGTAGACGAAACGCGCGTTTGGCTTAAAACATTTTAAGCCCGGTATCTATGAGTAGTTTATTTACACCAACTTACAGTCTTATATCTTTTCATGTGAACATTCTACCAAATTTGCAACGATTATAGTTATAATCAGACTTTATATATAGTAATTTGTTTACATATAGAATAAAAAGCTATAACGAAATAAATTACTCTGAAGGTGTCACACCAACAATTTAACCAGTCATCACCAAGAACGTTTTGTAAAAATAAACAACCCCTGACGAAACTTAGTAATTTCCATATTGCTGCATTTAGCCTTCTGCTGTTGACCTAGCAGCGATTGTGTTGCGATTTTCACATCTCATTTTCATACAAGAGAAGAACGAGGTTAATTCTATTCGCGTTATTTTTCTTATCACAATAATCGGGTAAATAAATTAGTTGCCAAAATAAATTGGTTTGAAGTATTGTCTTTTTCAAAACTACATTTTTAGAAAATCGCTGAAACTTATCCAAACAATAACACGAATAAGTAAAATCCTTGACATTCCAATGCTTTGCAGGCTTAAATCTGTTCGTTTGGTTTTCTAATGGTGTGAAGATATCATAACTGCGATTAGTGTCTGATATAAATTGATAAAAAAAAACCCATACAAAATGGTATTTTTAAGTGTCGGAAGAACAACCGTTAAAATGAGATAACTTAAAAGCAGTACTGTAATGGTGAATTATAATTGTGTTCTATTTAACTCTATTTGAATGTGTTTATCATGAATAGAATCCCTTCATGTGCACTTGAAAACCTCGAACTTTACTAAAATTTACAAAGCGCTGTAGGAGGAGTATTGCTCATTACAAAGTTGTTTTTATACTAATGGATGTACGTATGAATTGAAAGAACGAAAACCAAATGGGCGTAGGGATAAGATGATGTCTACATTTCCAATGCACACATATAACACCACAACTAAAGCGATAAAAGTAGGACAGGAACACAACAGTCCTCAAAACACTACACCAAAATGCACGAACACTACCTTTAACCGGTGGTGAATGAAGTTGCCCAGGAAGGGTAATCAATCTTCCACAATATCAATGTTCTGTCATTTTTGATAAAAAAAAACTAATATAGTACTAGTATGTAATAATGTGATAACAAAAAAATGCCGGATTTGTGATAGTAAATCGCGCAAACAGTAGTTATCGAATATTCAACGAGAATACACTTTTTAATATATTTTCCCCTTTGGACATCGAAAAAACATATTTTTACTGTATATACCTTGTATATTCCATAAGCACTTTTATCACCATTTTATTGAGATATGGAAAATTATTTTCTCCTGATACATGTAATCGATGTGTTATCTGAACAATGAAAAGCAAAATGATTCCTATTTGCAGATGGTGATATTTAGGGCAACTGCAAAAGCTTCCTTAGAAGGCTGATTCCTGACCAATATGATATTCATTGCAGTTTAAAATGACGGAAAACAATTTCTTCACCTATAAAGATACATTTATTTTATACTTGACACACAAATATTTATATCTGAAGAAACATTTTGCTTTTAGCGCAATTTTATCATTTTTGAAGTATTTTTTTAGAGATGCATTTTTCTGCAAATATTGCGCAATTATATTTTAATGCACATTTGATTTGGAATTACAGTATTATGTTCTTTAATGTCCATATGAGTTTAAGCAACAAAAAAAAAAAAAAAAATCATACAAGTACTAGTAAAGGTCTTTTTGTGTAATTCTTGTGAAATTTGAAAATGTCAATTCATGACCTTTGACCTTGATTTAACAAACATTGCACCGTACGAATTATTGACGACCGGACAAAACAGAAAGTACAGATAATAAGCTTTCAAATGATATATAATATAGCCGTATGTTAGGTGGGTGCATTAAAGTCGTTAACTAAGCGTCTTTTTTGAGAAATGTCACTCGCCTAAATACAATGACTTATGAGCAAAGGCAGACAAATATTTATAACCGGTTTTGTAAAGAATTTATGGGAGGTAACTCTGTATGGTTCAAAATCTTGGATGAGGAACGCAACGACCTGACAAGAAATAAGCTTGGAATTCCAACAGCTTTTAAAATCAAAGTTGTCATTAGGGGACGACCATTTGCTATTCTTGTGGGGGCCAGGAGGATTTGTTTTGGATTGGTTATTTATTTTGTGAACTAGAAGAAGAGATTATCTATTTTCTGCACTGTTGAAGCATGATTTTTCATTTTCATTAAAACAAGGGACTGATTATTTATTTTCAAAATTATATTTATAATATTTGAAAACACACAATTTTAAATTATTTTTTTTTTATTCCTAAATAGATAATACATGTATAGTCAAATCATTATGTACCATTAAATCAGAATTAATCATCATCCTCTGGAAGTGAATCTTCTGAATTCCAAACTGCATTTATTGCATACGTACAAGGTATTAAAGTGTGGGTGTAACTAAGCCTCTTTTAAAAGTAATGTGAAACATATTTGCCGAGCGGAGCGAGGCAAAAAAATCAGCGAAGGTTTTGGGGCCGCTGAAGGCCCCAAGAAGATATAGAAAAATGATGCAAAATCTTGCATTCTCTGCGTTTCCCAGATCCTTTCGTAATCTGAAAAGCAAGTTCTGTTAATTATTTTTTCAACAATATTTTGGTCTCACAGCAAAATATATAGATTCAGTGTAAGACTTTTAGTTTTTTAAGGGACAACATCAAAAGACCAATATGTAGGATAAAGCAAAAAGTGTAATTCACAAACTTAAGTATGTGGCTGCTTGTTTTTTTCTTCTTAGTGTTTTGGCTTGCAGATAATCGTTTTAATATACCTGTCAATTATGTGTTTATTTTTCTCAAATTAAGAGCTAGGGCTGATTATCATTGCTATAACTATGTCAAGTAAATTTTATAACACATTTCAATTACAACTTGATGAACTTCCTAACTCAGATACAATTTGAAATACATGTAGTTTGTAAAATTAGATAAAAGTCCTTAAATAAAATAAAACTCAAGTTTAAAAAAATGCTAAATTACAAATGGAATGTAACACTAAGTGAATAAAAAGGGCAATCAATGAACAAAAGACAAACTCTGGAAAAGATAAAACAACAAACAACAAACATTATAGACAAATAACACTGAAAACTAAAATTAAATGAGAAATATGGATCCCTAAAACGGGGCTATGTCAGAGGGTAAACAGAACTTGCTTCTTGCAAGGCGTTTCGAAGTAAAACAAATTGATATGAAGACAAGCTTTTGTTTTGAAATTTCCTACCTGAGGCATTTGCCTCAATTTAGTTACAGCCCTGTTATGAAAGTGAGGTAAATGTTCCTAATATACCTCTAGTTACAATGTAAATGAAACCCATTTTCAGACATTTCAAGTACATTAATATTTATACAATGTATTATAAAAAATTTGGTAAGTTTTCCCGAAAAAATATGAAAAAGACGAATTTTGGAAGAATCTGGTGCCATTTCTTACTTTAGAATAGCATTTTAAAATGGCTTAAAAGACCAACCGAGTTATTTATTTTTAATACATTGTAGGTCAGGTTATTTATTTTCAAACTACCACAGAACAAACCATTCATTTTGTTATTATCAAGGCTGAGTTATTTATTTTCAAAATCCTCCTAAAGCTAGCGAACAATGAGTCAGCGAAGAATAAGATGTATCAAGCTAGAAAACAATAAGCTAGCGAACAATACGAAATACGGCCAAACTGAAACAGGAAATGTGTTTTATATGACAGTGACACAAAAGTAGTTTGAGATTTAATAAATATACTGCAAATAGACATTTTCGAAAAGTGTTTTAAACTTTTATGTTTACATTGATGATGACATTTACAGATAATTCTATAGGGGTCATTTCAAAGTGTACAATGTTGACAAATTGAAAACCGAATAACGCAAAAGATGTATTTTTATTTAAATCAACGAAACAAGTCGTTACGCCTGCATACAAAAGCAGCACAAATATTTACTATTTGACGGAGTTTTCTCCTCGGATGTTTCCAAAGACTTCCCATAACTCTATAATTCTTCAATTCTCCAATTGAATGTTCAACAGTGACTCTGTATTCTTTGATTAAATTATTAATTTTCCGACGCCTCCTTTTAAATTGTCCGGTTTTCGCTTTATTTGCTGGCGTGTATAGGGTGTCATAAGAGGACATCTATAAGGATATGTTTTATCCGTCAGTAAAACTATTCCTTCAGGAAAGTCAAGCTCCGCATTTCTACGAATTGACCTCATCATTGCAACCTGTTGTGCGTCATTTTGATGTCCCCAAAACCCGGAATCAATATAATAACATATTTTGCCTAAATTATCGATGATGACCTGAGTATGGACGCAATGAAAGTGGCGATGTCCAGAAAATAAAGCTCACGATACTCATTATTTCCATTGAGATGCCGTCAATAGCACATAACTCTATTTCTCTGGGAAAGTTTGTGTGGCCTGCAAGTGTCATGCTAGAAAACATCATTTCCAATTTGTCTCAATATGTCTAGAAGGGTTTCTGGTGTTTCTCCAGTTGTTTGATAAAAGGAGTATCTATGACGTAAAAATATTTGAAAACATCGTTTTCCTCTCAAGTGTCTACGGCGTCGTCTGTAACTCTATACATAAGTTCAAGTAATGGTTGAGGAGGGGTCTGACATTATGGCAATAACTGTAAAACCATGGCCAGCATTTTCAAAAATCAGTAACATCCGACAGCGACACCAACACTGGAAAAATCCCTACCAACAGTTGTCTTGTCCTGTGGATCATAACTCACCAAAACAACTGCAAGAAATCATAAAAATCAATGGAAAATACCCAATGCATAACAATAGAAGTTGTATTGTTCGAATATGTGTACGTGTGTGTGTGTGGTTTTTTTTTGTGGGAGGTTACTAAAATATCAGAATCTTTTTACAACCATATTCGTTATATCACGTTTTCTACCAGTTTGAACATTTGGTTCCTGGTTAAAGACGAATTTTCTCTCAAATTTGTATCCTTATTTAATTACAGAATAGCTATATCAATATTTGACGTGTTTTTGAAACGTGGTATATGGTAGTCATTCGAGTACAGTTTGAATGTTACTGGTAAGTTTCTGATATATATATATATATTTTAATTTCGGAGATAACTATGTACTTGTGTTGTCTAATAAACATAAACATAAACATATTAGCGGTTCCATGAATTTAAAGTGTTTTAATGGTGTGTACGCATATGCATAAGCGGATCGAGGAAAAAAAAGGGGGGTGTTACAGAAATGTTACCGTTTTTAACAGTTTAACATACTGATACAAACGTCTTTTGCTAATGTCAAGAACAACTCAGTGTATACTGGACAGTTTTTACATAAAAAAGTCAAGCGGCGTATTTTGACTGATTCAGACTAGGTACAGCTGTTAAAGCTACGTTTTGCTTGAACTGTAAAAAGTCTCGTAGCCGCCTCAGTACACGCGGTATTCATACATATATTGCATTTAAATAAAAAAAAAATAGATTCTTTTTTTTTATTATTTCAGAGTACACTATTATAAGAAAAAAGCGGAGTGTCATTCAGGTGTCCGATCCAGAGGCAATATTATTTCTGAAAAGTTATCAGATGTTCCCGTGCTCATGGGAGAAAATTGTCGATTACATAAGGAAAAATATCCAAACTTTACCAGAGGATACAACAGGCTTATACCCAAAGGTCGACATACAAACAGCTCAAATTAAGATTGTCGGCAAAGCTGGGGAAACTTCTTAAAACTCCTGAAGAAAAAATTACCAATTTGGTTGTAAAGTAAGTACATAATGTATAAAGTCTATATATATATATATATATATACTTTATACAATATGTACTATATATATATACATATGTGTGTGTGTGTGTGATGCATCGGCAATATGCTTCCTTTGCATGTCTGTTATCATTATGCATATAGAATATTAGTAACCATACATTGTCTCGAAATATACATTTTATTTGTACAAGGCTTAGAAACAGGAAGAAAGCGAGGCTTTGCCGAGCATTTTACGTGTTTTGAGCCGATTACAAATAACATTTATATTTCGAGACAATGTATGGTTATTCTTTATATACTGCAACGCCTATAACTGTTTCAAATGAAATATTTAGGCTAAAAACATCATTTTTAATTTGGAGCGGACGACGTAAAATTTCTGCGAACCTGTATGTTTTATTGACGTCATAATTAAAACTCTACGGAAACCCATTTTAACCCTCTTGCTGCTGGAGGGACACATGTGTCCACACCGACTGTGCCGGAGGGACACATATGTCCATGTTTTAATTTATGCAAGCTTCTCCTCAGTGCTGTATCTTTTTCAAATGAAAGACTAAAGATCAAACATGGTTATATGTTTCATCAATGGGTTCCAAATGTAACAGTCATTATGGCATGACATCATTTATCGAATGACGTCATTGTTTGACATCTTAAGTCACAGACGTCGAGCTGTCGTATTTTCTGGCACACGAAATGCAACCTTGAAAATAACTGGCAGCAAGAGGGTTAAACGTCATAAACAAGGCGATATACGGTTAGTGACTGTGTATCACAAATGAATATACGGTCAATGCAATTTGACTGCGGAAATAGCACAGCTGCAGTATATATTCTAATTTTAAACCATGATTCCGCGCCATACAGAAACCACTTGGCAAAAAGGAATCAATCACAATTGAGACATTGCATGGATTGTCCTTTGTAGCAATTCCTTGATCAGTATTTGTCTTTGATTGTATAAGATTATTTATGTTCTTTCGATGAGAAACTATAAACGCCAGTGTTATCTTGCATGATAATTCATCATGGTTAGTGAATCAGGTTCAGCAGAATCTCTAGTTTAAATTTTGTGTCTGTCTTTTAATCTGTCCGTCCATTTTCGTTTCCGTTCAATATTTATAGCTAAGCGGATTACAGTGCAGATTGATTTTTGCTAGGAATTTGTAGAGTTCGGGAGTATAGATGTTAGTTATTTTGAAACATAAGCATAATCAAAGATTTTCGTTCTTTATTTTCTAGGGATGAACTAATTAAGATACGAAATCTGGAACAAAAGTTGGTCAAACCCACTGATGATGTCACCACTTCTGCTGCACAAAAACATGCAAAAATCCAAGCTGATGACATACGAGAGAATGTCATGTTGGAAATGTCATCCGGTGATGAACAACATAACAAACAAAACAAAGAAGAGGGCGGGCCACAAATACGTCCTGCAGTGAAAGAGGATCTGAGGAATTCAACTACCTGACGAGCAGCAGCCTGGACCTAGTGCGCCAAAGAGAAGGAAAGCGGAGCATAAAACAGCATCACTGATGCAACTGGTTAAAAAAAAATCAGCTCAGCTATGAAAAATTCATGGCGAAGAAAATCCCTAAAATCCTAAAAGCCTCGGGAGTCAGCTCTTCGTCCGAATCAGACGAATAAAAACAGTATATAAAAATAGAAAGAAATAGCTGATTTTGATTAAAAATTATTTCTCTCATTGTTTTCGTTTATTAAGCTTGTAGCCACATTTTTCGAGACATTGTGTATTTTGAGATGACCCACAGGTAAGTTACCTGTAATTGTCATCGTCAACTTAAATGTCAATGTAAACTTTAGTTTCCGAAAATGTCAAATAGCAAGAAATCTTCAATTGAAAATAAATACAAATCTTTTAACCTTTTCAATGGGATTAATTCAAAGTCTTTAATTTTTGGGGTTCTAACCTTGTATTACTATTTTGGATATTGGATTCCATTTTCAAATTGGTCTAAATTGAGGTCCAAAGGGTCCAAAATTAAACTTTGTTTAATTTCATCAAAACTGAATTATTGCGGCTCTATGATATGCTGAATCTTATTGTGCATTCAATTTTTTATTTTGGGCCCTGTTTTCAAATTAGTCCATATTAAGATTTGAAGGATCCAAAATTAAACTTTGTTTGCTTTCAACTGAAATTAAATTTTCGGTGTTTTTTAAAATGCTGAATCTAACTATGTTGTAAGATTTTGGATAATGACCATACATACTAGGTAAATTAAATGTCCCATTTCAAATTTTTAAGATCTTTGACCACATTTATTTTGTGTCAGAAACCTATATTATGTCATATCAGGCTGCGCTCGGCGAAGCATTTTATTATAGTTTGTACTTGTGTTGTACTGTTATACCAATGTCCAAGGTCCAAGGTTAGGGAGGGTCGGCGCTTTATCCCCGCCACATTCTGTATCTGCCTGTCCCAAGTCAGGAGCCTGTAATTCAATGGTTGTCATTTGTTGCTATGTAACATATTTTTTTATGCCCCACCTACGATAGTAGAGGGCATTATGTTTTCTGGTCTGTGCGTCCGTCCGTCCGTCCGTTCGTCTCGCTTCAGGTTAAAGTTTTTGGTCGAGGTAGTTTTGATGAAGTTGAAGTCCAATCAACTTGAAACTTAGAATACATGTTCCTTTGATATGATCTTTCTAATTTTAATGCCAAATTAGAGAGTTTCCATTTTCACGGTCCACTGAACATAGAAAATGATAGTGCGAGTGGGGCATCCGTGTACTATGGACACATTCTTGTTGTTTATTATTTTGTACATAAATTAGGCCGTTAGTTTTCTCAGTTGAATTGTTTTACATTTTGTCATTTCGGGGCTTATTATATCTGACTATGCGGTATGGGCTTTGCTAATTGTTGAAAGCCGTACGGTGACCTATAGTTGTTAAACTCTGTGTCATTTGGTCTCTTGTGGAGAGTTGTCTCATTGATAATCATACCACATCTTTTTTTATATTTTATATTACATGTACTGTATAAATTTGAATTGTTATTACCAAAATAGCTGCACTAAATGTAATGAGTTTTTCAGTGTCAGAATATGTAATCTAGACGAAGGACATTAAGAGTATGTATAAAATTAAGAAGATGTGGTATGATTGCCAAGGGACACAATCTTTCTGGTACTCCTGTTGGTATCATTTCACTGTGTGAGGTTTTTTACATTGAATAACATGACAGTAGGATGGTTAATATTGATGTCTGTAGTCAATTGATTTAATGATACTGACAGTAATTGAGAGGAAAATCTATTATTTTAGACATCAAAAGAATGGGTCTCATACTAATTATACAGTAATATCTAAGGGTTGTTCCAACATTTGTTACTTTTGTGTTGCTTTTAGGTTTAGTTTAGTTGGCAGCCATTGTCTTTCATAATCAATACTCACCTTGGTTTTTCCCTTGTTTTCCTTGCTTTGCTCTGATTTGCTGCTTTAAAAATTGCTCTGAAGAATTGGTGAAATGTACTTTGAAGACCTAATTGCAGTCGAACAAAATATGAGGGCAGCATGCTGAGTGAATAGTGAATAACTTGAAATATTTGTTCAATTTTCAGATGCAGTTCAACAAGTTTATATCCTGAAATTAAAAAAATCTTAAATATTGCACAATCACATATTTTTGCACTTTTATATTATTGAATAATTAATATTACATTAGATAAACAAACACCCTGAACAGCTTCCCTATTTCTAAAATTGTAGCCTGTTTGTCTTTCTGTCAATCCATCCATCCATTCGTTCATTTTTCATGGTTTATCTTTCTGTCCCACTATTGTATGTTCAACTGCTCATGAACGACTTTACAGAATTTTGTTCACAGTTACCTTCAACAAATCATGTGCACACAACATTACACATCTCCTAAATCCCTAACACAAATTTGATTGAAATTTGTCGTGTTTTCACAATATATTTAATTCCGAAGTGCGATTCTTATTTTAGTTTTGATCGCAATTATTTTTGATTTCCTAACCAAAGCAGTGACTTTGTTAAGGGCAGTGGGTAATATCTTCTGAGCCCGCAGTTGTAAATAGTAGCTTTTATTTTTTTTGTAAAAAGTGAAGATTCTTGAATGTTGCTTGCATTTCTGAAAATCCTTCCATTTGAATTTTGTTTGTACATGTTGTAGCGTGTGATATATGTCATGTATGTTCTGTTCATATTCTCAGAAATTATTCAAGATCTCAATGTTGTTTATAAATAAATATCAATTTTAAAGATAATGATGAGATATAATTGATTTACTTATACTAAATATTTCCAAATCTTAATTTTAAACATATTTTAGTTTAGGCTAATAAAATCTGAAGAATAAATATGGCTAGCTGACCTACCTTATACATATAAGAACTAATTGTGCAGTCTGATTTCCTGTTTAATTAAAGCCTAGAGTTTTATTGATAGCTGTTCCTAAGATTTTCAGGATACATAAGTGTTTTTATATCTTTCTTGTTTGAATAGCTGAGTTCAGTTGTGTTAAGCTTAAAGTTCTACTAAAGCAGAAAATTAAAATATGATTGAACATAATATCTTGATAATGAAATCGTATATGTAATTTGTATCTGTTAATATAAAGAATGTTGAAATTAGATTTAAAAACTCATGTAATAATTTAGCAGAGCATGATTTTTCTTCCCTAATTAGTATTGTATAATTAAGCCATAGTTAAATCCTTGGCTGGTACAGAGGTAAAATTTGGAGGTAAAACTATTATTTACTCTACTGTAGGTGTTTGATGGGGATATTATGATAAAGATAAAATGACTCTTAAAGTGTTCCATTTGACCTATTAGATAACCTACCTCCATGAGCTGTTCTTAAGTAGAGTAACTCCTTTACCTCAATTGGTAGAGTGGTGACTTATAGTTCCAGGGTCCCAGGTTTTAAACTTAAGCTGGTACAAGTTCAATTGTAATTTTATACGACCGTAAAAATTTTCGGGATCGTATAATGCTATCATGTCGTCGTCGGCGTCGTCGTCTGCGTCGTCGTCGTCGTCGTCCGAAGACATTTGGTTTGCGGACAATAACTTAAGTTTAAGTGTATAGATCTTTTGAAATTTAAGCAAAGGTTCAATACCACAAAAGGAAGGTTGGGATTGTTTTTGGGGTGATGGTCCCAACCGTTTAGGAATTAGGAGCCGAAAAGGGGACCAAAACAAGCATTTTCTAGTTCCAGGACAATAACTTGTGTATAAGTATCTTGATTGCTCTGAAATTGTACCACAAGGTTCAATACCAAAAGTCGAAGGTTGGGATTCATTTTAGGGTAATTGCCCAAACCGTTCAGGAATTAGGGGCCAAAAGGGTCTTAAACAAGCATTTTCTAGTTTTCAGACAATAACTCGTGTTTAATTGTATCTTAAACTGTACCAAATTTTACAAAAAGAAAATTTTCTTCAAATGTTATTTTTGTTGGAAAAGGGGAGGTTAAAAATAATTTGGGGGTAAACAAAATTTTTGTTGTTGTTGGGGGCAATTTTTATCCTCAAGATTTAAGAAATTAAAAAGAAAAGTTGTTCAAATTTATTTTTGGAAAAAGGGGGTCAATTTTTTCTGCAAGATTTAAGAAATTGTCAATTTTCCAAAGAAAAATTGGGGTCACAATTGCTAATTCTTTGTATATAGTCTGAAAACAGATTTACTAAGTAATGCGCAACAGCACAGTGCACAGTGTATTGCACAAAAGCAAGAAATCTTCAATTGAATATAAATTCAAATCATATAACCAATTTTAAGTTCTTTGACTACATTTATTCTGTGTCAGAAACCTATAATGTGTCAAATATTTAATTACAATCCAAATTCAGACCTGTATCAAGCTTGAATATTGTGTCCATTTTTGCCCCAACTGTTCAGGGTTGGACCTCTGCGGTCGTATCCAGCTGCGCTCGGCGAAGCAGTTTATTTGAAATAAAATCATTCCTTTTTATTTACAGTATAGGAATATATTTCAGAATCTATTTTGTTAAAACCTTTTATCAAAAGGTATCCAGGTGTCATTTTTGTTTTCTAGGCACCAACAGGTAAAGGACGTCATAATTTTGGACCAGAAAGTGCAGACTGAAGAAGACTGTGCTACAATTAAAACAATAGAAAGGACATGTAGAAAAAATGGACACATCTGGACCTGCCACACAATCACAAACACCTAAAGAAGTAAGATTTATTTTGGATTTGTGCATATTTTGTATATATATTTAAGGTCAAGAACAATAAACTGGCCTATGTCACAGATCGTTTTTATAACTTTAGCTTGTTTAACTGTTACTAAAAATTAAAAAAAATATGCAGGATTCTTTATCATTAAAACAGAAATTTATTTTATCAACAAGATATAATGCTTTAAGAAATTTGAAGATTTTAACTGTTTAAGGCAAATTTAAGAATATTTTCTTGCAAATTTATGTGCTTTCTAAAACAAATGTTTGTCTGTTTTGAAAGAATTTGATCAGTAATATTTCAGAAAATAAAATAGATAAATTGCCTTATTTATTTTGATTTTCATGTACAGTTCAGGAGCTAAAGTTGTATGCTAAATTTTACAAACATTTTAGCAAAATCTGTTATATAAAATTGAGAATGGAAATGGGAATGTGTCAAAGAGACAACAACCCGACCATAGAACAGACAACAGCAGAAGGTCACCAACAGGTCTTCAATGCAGCGAGAAATTCCCGCACCCGGAGGCGTCCTTCAGCTGGCCCCTAAACAAATATATATACTAGTTCAGTGATAATGAACGCCATACTAAACTCCAAATTGTACACAAGAAACTAAAATTAAAAATAATACAAGACTAACAAAGGCTAGAGGCTCCTGACTTGGGACAGGCGCAAAATGCGGCGGGTTAAACATGTTTATGAGATCTCAACCTCCCCTATACCTCTAGCCAATGTAGAAAAGTAAACGCATAACAATACGCACATTAAAATTCAGTTCAAGAGAAGTCCGAGTCTGATGTCAGAAGATGTAACTAAAGAAAATAAACAAAATGACAATAATACATAAATAACAACAGACTACTAGCAGTTAACTGACATGCCAGCTCCAGACTTCAATTAAACTGATTGAAAGATTATGTCTTCATTATATGAATATCAGGCACAATCCTTCCCGTTAGGGTTAAGTATTATACCATCATAACATATATGAGAAGAACATAACCCGTTTCATAGCCTATTAAATGTAACTTGGCCTAAAAATTTACCTATAAACAAGATCTATTATTGTTGATTACCTAATAAACATTTGTTGACATCTGTCCACAATATTATTTGATGTTTTCTAAGAGGTTTAAATTGTGCAGTTATTTTTCCTCAGTTATTGTCAATAGATAACCACTACTTTCATCTAAGCTTAAATAGAACAAAAGTCAGCATGCTAATAGGAGAGTTCCTAAGTTAGCTGTTGTTTCAATGTGGAGGTTGAAAATTCTAATCATGTGACATTTTCCTATGCATTTGCCAAGTTTTTACACCAGTGAATTAATCTCATGGAATTTTTCTAGATTTTAACTTAAAACATGCGACCACACTTTTCTATTTTGACCACCTAACCATGTTGAAAACCTAATGTAATGTATCGTTACCCATGAGTTGATATTTTCATGCCGAAGACAAAATGTGTTGATCTCAAAATTGCATAGATTACTGATGTTATCATGTGATTGCCATAAGTAAAATGAGTTTGGACACACACAAAAATATTGTGTCGGAACTTACTAAGATAATTATTTTGCAGCCTTTTTCAATTTTTGTCATGATATGAATAAAACGATAAGGAGTTTTATTCGATATAAGAGCAGTAATACAACACAGTTAAACCGAAAAACATCTAGAGGTTTACTTAAGAGAAGGTTTGGATTGGGTACACAGAATAGAGAATGATGGACCTAAAGATCAAAACATAGCTCCAACATTCTGACACTCCTAAGTTCTTTAACAATGGGAAAGTTTCTATGCCCTATAATCAGCTGTGTACCATTGATGTCCTATATTTTAAGAACAATTAACATACTAGTAATTGAAAACTACAAGAAGCTTGTATCTGGCATTTGCTGATATTAAGGTCTAAATACCTTTAAGTATAAACAAGACAAAATACAGTAAATTCAGAAATTATTACGATTTAAAAAAGTGACATATTAAATTTTTAATTAATAATTGCTATTTTTGGACAATCTGCATTAAGAAATAAGTATCAGATATCAGAATGTGGGTTCGTATTATTGCAATTCTCACCCAGTCGCATTATTCGCATTAGAAAAACCTCGCAATAATATCCGAATTTATGGTAAACTAAACAGAAAACACATAAATCAGACATTTAAAATGTAATACAGCATTGTCTAAAGTCATTTCTTAATTAATATTTCTTTATAAAAAGAACCAATTTAGAATGAATAAATTATATATTTCACTCAATTACAGATTGTTGAAAGAATTTCTGAGAACATTTGGCGAGCACATCATCACATGCATCGTTTTGTTGACGTTGGAGTTCCTCATCCAGATGGTACCACGAATAAAAATGAATCCATAGTAATATGAAAATACTGAAATGTCCATTTTGATTCATACAGTTCACTCCTTTGGGAATTGTGTACATCAATCATTTTCAAAAATTTTCGTACATATTTAATCTTTTCAAGGTGGACATCCAGCAGATCGCTTTACGTCGCATTCGCATAGAAATGAAGATAATCAGTTTTTGGCTAGGTACTCCCTAATTATCTTAAATGATTATTGACATTTGGTTCCTGGATATAAAAACCTGTAAAATAAAAAAATCCGATCTCCGATGAAAATTCTAAATTTTCCTATTCGTCTGATGACAGAAGTAGTATTGTTATATAAATACAACTCGCTGAACTAGTATACATTTTGTTTGGGGCCAGTTGAAGCCCTCTTCCAGATGCGGATTTTCTCGCTGTGTTGAAGACCTATTGATGGCCTTGGGCTGTTTTCTGCTCTTTGGTCGAGTTGTTGTCTCTTTGACACATTCCCTGTTTCCATTCTCAATTTTAAGAATCATTTTGCACGATGGTTTTGAAATATAGATTCTAGGTACTGACGTTGTTTATCTTCTTAATAACGTGTTATAGTATTCTTTTATTTGTCTTTGTAAATTATTACTTTTACTGTTTTGTCTATTTTTGCGATATCCATTTGACCTGACTCGGTACTTGTACATTCCGTCATTGTGTTATTGTGCTATGGTAATTTTGTTTTCTTGTCTTTCGTTTTGTTAATGTGCTTTGTCTAAATGCCTTTTGTTTATCTTTGTTGATATATTTGCTTATTTTTGTAGTGATTAAGTTTATATATAACACAATGCTGACTGCTGTATCCCTATTTGTGACATTTTACCTGTTATGTCTGTTTGTTTTGTACACATCGTTGTCAATATAATGGAATTTTATGCGACTGTCATACTAGTGAGAGGTTTAGCTAGCTATAAAACCAGGTTTAATCCACCATTTTCTACATAAGAAAATGCCTGTACCAAGTCAGGAATAAGACAGATGTTATCCATTCGTTTGATGTGTTCGAGCTTTTGATTTTGGCATTTGCTTAGGGACTTTCCGTTTAGAATTTTTGTCGGAGGTCTGTTTTTAAACATCTCGTTAAATATGATGTGGGATCAAGACCTTGTTGATAAATATTCCGTATCAACTTCACAAATAATACACGATGGTCTTGAAGTACAGATTCTGGGTACTGATGCTGTTTATCCTCTTAATAACGTGTTATAGTATTTTTTATTTGTCTTTATGAATATTACTTTTACTGTTTAGTCTGTTTTGATGATATCCATTTGACGTGACTCAGTACTTATACATCCCGTCATTGTGTTATTGTTCTTTGATAATTTTTGTATTCTTGTCTTTCATTTTGCTTATGTGCTTTGTCTATATGCCTTTTATGTTTCTTGGATACATATGACGTGGCTCTGTACCCTAACTTCCCGTCATTGTGTTATTGTGCTATGGTAAATTTTGTATTCTTGTCTTTAATTTTTGCTAATGTGCTTTGTCTATATACCTTTTTGTGCTTCGTAGTTACATATTTATTTGTTTTATAGTGATTAAGATTACAACACAATGTTGACTGCTGTACCCCAATTTTTGCCATTTTACCTATTCTGTCTGTTTGTTTGGTTCACACATCGTTGTCAATATAATGGAATTGGATGCTACTTCATACAAGTTAGAGGTTAAGCTAGCTATAAAACCAGGTTTAATCCACCATTTTCTACATACGAAAATGCTTGTACCAAGTCAGGAATATGACAGTTATCCATTCGTTTGATATGTTTGAGCTTTTGATTTTGCCATTTGAATAGGGACTTTCTGTTTTGAATTTTTCTCGGAGTTCAGTATTTTGTGATTTTGCTTTTCATATAAGAAGCCAAAAATAACAAAGCATTCAGTAACGTCGATTAAGTAATCACTTGCTAAAACCAATTTAAAGTATATCAATTGATAAAAGAAATATAATTTTCTGATGAATAAGTATGGGCACTCATGGCATATCCCGAACAAATGAAGGCTATGCATGATCTTTCACGATCAATTTTGGTTAACAAATTAAAAATCCTATATTTCAAAAATAATCTGAACCTTTGCAAGACATCACACCCCCAAATCCCTTTCCAAAAAATAAATAAAGAACACCAGTTACATTGTACTATACTTTCTAGTATAATTTGACCGTAATAGATTATAAAACGTGTTTTCTTTAATTAGTTATTTGGTTTTATCTCCTTTTCGTGAGAGACACATGTTTTTCTACAGATTTTCACGCTTTATACAGTGGATGACCGTGAGGGCATTCCGCTGTTATGTTGCCGCAGACATTTCTACCCACATGACTTGCGTTTTTGACTGATAACCGAACGTATTTCGTATAATTACGGGGATATTATCGATTATTAAGCAAAATAACATTCCTTATCGCTTGTTATATAATAATTTCATCAATAAATATTCATGAAAATATTTTTGAGAACATAGATAAATGATATGAAAATGTTTTGTTGTGAGAAATATAAATATCAATAACAAATCAAGAATACCGAAAATTTGTGTTAATGCATGTAGAAGAATATCGCAAGAACGTTTTGCAACAAACGCGGGAAAATATGAATGCCTACTCAATTCCAATCTATTAGAAAACGAATTATTACAAAGAGTGTCCACCATGCACTTGCACTGCACTATCATTAGATTAGTAGAATAGAATGATGTACAAATGGATGAAATTATATATAACTGTTATAGAAATATCGATATAATATATAACAACAAACCAGAGTATACCAATATATTAGTTATTACTGTGATGTTGAATTCCTGTTATTTATTCATCATCCAAACAGGAACTTGTCTCAGAAAAATATATCTATATACTTTAACCTAACTTTCAGGTATAGAGATGTGATTTTTTCTGAGGCAAGTGCTTGTGACCATCCACAAAAACTTGCGGTCATCCGATGTTCAGTACTTCAGTACTTTGATTGATGATGCAACCCTTTTCCGAAGATATTGCATTCACTCTCCAGTACTTGATCATTGACGATCCTATCGCAATATACTTGATCAACGGTTACTTATTCTCTCACGGTCATTTGGCTCGATCTACCGAATGACAGACATGAAGATGTTCCACGTAAATTGGCTTTTACTCGCAGTAAGAACTCGTATGAATTAAATTATATTAGAAGCAGAATGAACAAAAGAGACGGAAGATAATAAGGGACAATTACAACTCATAAGTCGAGGAGAAATCGATAGCATTATGGAAAAACAAAACCTGACGAAAAGATATACAACAGCCTATAAAAACTCAAGATTGTGCAACAAGAACCTCACCAAAATCCTGTAGTGATCTCAAGTGTATTGGAAGGGTTAACAAATCCCACCCTATTGAGGCACCCTTCGTGTTACAAATGCAGCGATAGGTCTCACAAAATTGTCTTTCTTGCACAAAAGACTTCACTTGAAGGAAGATGCAATTTGTCAAAAATGTGGGTTACATCTCAACAAACAAAACTATTGATAGTAAAAGTGAAAAGCATAAACGTTCATATTTCAATAGGTATATTCTGGGTTAGACATCCATTTCAAAATTTCAACTGAATTTATATTTGTTTAGATATCTACAGCGCAGACATCAACCAACAGTTGTGTTTTCTGTGACAACAATGGGGTTTTCTACTGCTATGACTGCAAGTTAGCATTTTGTAAACCTTGTAGAGACAATCATGATAAACTACCACAATCAAAAACACACTCTGTTACCGATTTGAAAAGTGTTAATCCATCAGCCGTTAAATTAAGATGTGAATTACACAAATCTGAGTATACATTTTACTGCACTCCATGCAATACTTTGGTATGTAATATATGCGTAACGTCTGACCACAAGGAACATGGCATGTCTGGTATCATAGAAAAATCCGACGAACTCAAAAGACTCGCGAAATCCAAATTATCAGATATGAAAAGCAAACTTCAGAAACTGTCAAAAGTGGCTGAAAAACAAAATGGTTCACATACCAAAATTGGATGACGAATCAAAATGGCTGTCGCTAGGATCCGTTCGATTGAAAATGATGTGCAGAAGCTAATAAGCACAAAGGCTGATATCAAAGTCAATGAAGTTCAGGATGTAACGCAGTGGAAAAAGAGGAGCTACAAAGTGCTTGGAAAATTAAGGAAAAATTCACAGAAAACAAACAAGTATTTATGAAAGTCTGGAAACACTTTTGTCAGAAGAGCACGCAGTATCGTTCTTGGTGTCTTATCAAACCCTAAAGAGGGATATGTGCGATCTAACCAGTGAGGCAAAGGATGATATAGAACCACATCACGTTCAGGCGCCAGATCTGAAAGGATTTCTCGATAAAACCATTAGTTCATTACAGGAGTACAGAAAGAGGTTAGATCACAATTAATTTTAGAAATCAACACATGCAAATAATTTTAAACACGCATATTACGATTAAAAGTTCGCCGCACACCTTAAATCTGGCTTGATAAACCTTTCATAATAATGAAAACTGTGATGTGTGAAAATGACTGAAATAAAGTTGATGTCGACCTTGGCAATGGACCTGGACCATACACTTTAAATAATCAATGAAACGTTTAACTTAAGTTAATCGCCTGCTTTTGCAATAAGTTTTCATTCATTCAAGGATTTTTACAAAATGTAATATGGCTGCAGATCAGTGACTATCTGAGACGACAAGAGTAAAATGGATATTCGAACTCATCAGTCGAAAACAAAGTGATGTCATGGCAAAAGAAAAGAAAAGAAAACAGTGAAAAGTCAAATAACAGCCTTCAACACATACCATTGAAAACTAATAACTAAGCAACATCGACCCAGAAATTATTGTGTAATAACTAGACGACATACAAATTAAAATTGAACTCGATTGCAAAGTGAAATTAAGTTTAAAATCAAACCTTTTTAAAAGCCTAAAACTATCGAATATGGGCCATGCAATATTGATACAATGGTGAGTCTCATTAAAATACATCTGCATTAATTTTTTTTGCTTAAAACAATTAACATGATATAATAGATTTGATTCTTGTAGATATAAATTCTTATATTCAACAGTTTAGAATAAAGAAATGCCGGGAGTGTACAATATATTCTTTCTGGAAAAGAAGGAAATATATACGTACAGAGTTGCAATTTATATTTAGTTGAGTTGTGGATAATCAAAGACAAAATTGTCAAAATGTTCAAAATGTTTGTTGTTTAACAAAACAAATCATGATTAGTTATTAATTTGATTTCTTAATATATATTTTATATTCAGAGCTCTGTATAATTTTTATTTTTGATATATTATTCCCACAGGCACTTGTCTCAGAAAAAATTCCTATATACCTTAATATAACACAAGGTACTTAACTAAATTTTTGAAAAATGTCACCCAGTCCCGAATTTCCGTTATTTTTCGATTTCTCGGTTGTCAAACCTACTTAAACTTATTATGCCGTAAATCTAAATTGATTTATCTACACAATGGTATATGACACGACTACCATTGTGGTCGGGATCATTCAGCAGGCCCCAGAAGTCGGTGAACGTGATTGTTTTTGCATACCGCTCAAGACTTGGCAACACAGAGTCCGCAGTGATTGATTTATTATAAAATTATTAAAAAAGCAAAAGGTTATGGCCATGTTTTACCTCATTCAATGCTATAAGATGTTTGACATTCATTTTGTTATGAAACACACGTGTGCACAACGTTAGACATGTAGACACTAATGTTGAGTTATAATTTGACCAAAATTTCCCACATTTATTTTAGCCAGACGACTGACCAATGAGAAACCGGTATATCATTACCTGCGGACTCTGTGTTGCCAAGTCTTGAGCGGTATGCAAATAAAAAATCACGTTGACCGACTTCTGAGGCCTGCTACGAATGATCCCGACCACAATGGTAGTCGTGTCATATACCATTGTGTAGATAAATCAATTTAGATTTACGGCATAATAAGTTTAAGTAGGTTTAACAACCGAGAAATCGAAAATAACGGAAATTCGGGACTGGGTGACATTTTTCAAAAATTTAGTTAAGTACCTTGTGTTATATTAAGGTATATAGGATTTTTTTTCTGAGACAAGTGCCTGTGATTATTCCTCTTGTTTCCATTTAAGCTTCATATATCATGTATCATTTCTCGTTATCAAATGCTATAAGGTTTTGAATATATAATCAGATATTTGCTAACTATATAGCTAATTGTCAAAGAAGAGAAATTCTTGCACCAAACATAGTTTATAAGATAAATAAAATGAAAATTATTTCAAGCAAATAAAATGAAATATAGATGTATGATTGCGTATGCAGATTCATGTTAATGAGACTCACATTAGATCAAATGGTGCATGGCGTATATCCTGTGGTTAGTGGCTTTAAAAAGTTTTGGTTTTAAAACTTATTTCCACTTTGCATATTTCAATACAGTAAGTCCTCTAATTTAAGTTACAAAATGATGTGTATTTGTACAACCATACTAATTCTGGTCAAGTAAATTATATATTTTACAGTATTGATAATGTTTGTTTGAGCTGAGAATACTTGAAGTTATTAAAGTCAGCAATGTGAAGATAGGTTGAATACATGCAGTCCCAGAATTCTTTGCCAGTTCTCAATAATGTGCTTTAGAGTACGCTTTGGTTAATACACTGTCATCTACGAGCTTTTTTCAAATATTTAATTAGGAGTGTTGTAATATTTAACTTTTATATACAGTTTTACCATACTTTTGATACGCTTGGTCCGCTTCAATTTTGTAGCACGTAGTATGTGAATATCTGATTTTATATTTTTTTTACATATTTTACTATGATCAGTAGTGCTAGATCTTGCATTAATTAAACTGTTTTTTTTTATCTACACAAATGAAAGAATTTGTTGATAAGTTTTTCTTGCATGACGTAGTGACCATTGAGTCTGTCTGTCCGTTTCATCGATCAAACGTTATCAAGATGTCATGATCTTAGCTTTTACTTCATGTCTGACAATTTGTTATTCTACATGCAGTGCTTTGTTGTTTTGTTGACATATAAATTCTTTTTCGTATGTGTTTATGTTTGAGAAGTGGTGTTTGTTGATCTTGGGTCGTCCTTTTATTATCCTTTTCACATTATGATTAACCATATACCATGGACCACATTGGTGGTTAATATCGGCATTTGAGAAATATATTGACTGTAAATCACTCTGGAAATTACATTGCTTTTTGTTTATAGTCATCCAGTATTGACGCTTGCAGATGTCGGGTATATAAGCAATCAAACGACCCAGAAAACTCGATGTCAACATACGATCAAACAATCATCAGATATTTCACTGATGAAACTTTTAGAAATACAAAGTCATGCACTAACTGTTATTGTTTCAAAGTGTTTATGTTCCTCGGTTTGAATACCTGTTTCCATCACTGTATTTGACTGATAGACTAGTCAACCTTTAGCTTGAAGCTATATTCAGTCTTAGAATACATATTTGAGATACCCTAACACAGAAAACAAAGTAGCTGTTATCTACATGCAGAGACAGTTAGTTCTATATTAGAATAAAGTTGTACTTGGACACACTTTATCAAAATATTTAAAAACTAGTGCTGATAAACCAATAAATTTAGTACAGCGAAAGATATATTGGTTACAAAAAGTAACAATAAACTCGTCATAGATACCTGGCTTAAAATTTTGTACGCCAGAAGCTTTTCGTCTACAAAAGACTCATCAGTGACGCTCGAATCAAAAACATTGTAGGCCAAATCAAGTATCAAGATAGCAAAGGAAATTAAAAAAAACATGCAAAATCGTAAGTCTAAGAAAAACAACATCAAGGACAAAAAGAATAAAAGACATACAGTCCACAAAACACTTCACAAGTTTGTACAACACTAAAACAAACCCCGCAAATATCTCAGGTGGTATATGACAGGAAGCAGTTCCGGTCTCTCAATTGATTCCCATCATTTTGCTCAAGTAAATAGGCATTCAAAATTAGATTGTCATTGATGAGGAAAGTAGAAAAGGGTTGCGGCTACGACATATCAAAATTATGTCTGTAAAATGTTGTTGGATGTGTGTAAGTGTTTTAATCTGTGTTTGAGTTAAGAAAGAGGAATACACGTGTAACTATTGCATGAGAAAAGGTACTTTGATTGTATGTACTCTATAACATATCTTTATTTTTTGTTGTATCCTCATCGGATTTATATCTGTGCTTCAGTAGTTTGTTCGCAGGTAACTCTGGTGCTAGGTTATGATTGCTAATAAGGTTTGGATTTTCAAATATTTTAATCTCGAGCATCACTGAAGACACATTTATTATTGAAATGCGCATCTGGTGCATTTAAATTGGTACCGTTAGTGTTATAGATTATGTGGAATTTGGAGTATTTGTATGGCAAACTAAGCAATATACGTTGTTTGTAAGGAGGATACAATTAGACGATTACAGGGAAGATGGAGCTAAATATAAAAGAGAGGCGGAATATACAAAAGGTGTCGTCAAACTCACAAGTCGAAAACGAACTGAAATTGCCAAGAAAAAAAACCACAGCATAGAAAACTAAAGACTTGAGCAACACAACTCCATGTAAAAGGAATGATCTCAGGTGCTCCTGAAGGGTTAGCAGATCCTGCTCCATTTGTGGCACCCGTCGTGTTGTTCATGCAAGTACAAACCCGGTGATAAGTCGATAAGTGTCAGTATATCAAACTCATGCACCCAAAATAGCATTATTACATCATAATAGAATCATATAAAGTAATGTGTATTTGTCTTCCTGTTTGCTGCAGTGTTGTGCTTCAAGCACAAAAGTGTAGAATATACCAAGGGCAATAAAAACATAAGTTGGAGAAAAAAGACAACCCCATGATTAGAGGAAATACGACGAAAAGACAAACACCAGTCCACAAAACACTACAAAACTAAATAATTAACAACACGAACTCCACACAAAAACCGGAAGTGAGCTTTCAAGTACTCAGGAAGGGTAAAAAATTGTTGTGCCTATAGCTGTAACACATATCCTGGATAATGCAAGGCACACTAGCGCATTGGTAAGTTAATGACCAAATTTAAAAGTTTTAAATAAACTCAGTTTTCTAGATCTGGACGTGGAAATCAGTTAACGATTATAGACACAAGACATTGAAAATAAAATGAAACCTATTAGAAGTATGAAAATAAGGAGATATGGTATGATTACCAAATCAATTATCAACCAGTGAGAAATGAAGAGGATTTAAGCAGCTATAGGCACCGTACGGCCTTCAAACATTTACAAAAGTCATACCACATAGTAAACTATAATTGCCATGGCATTAGAATATGTGAAAAAAGACAAACGGTGACGGCATGATTTATCTAAATGAAATAATAATAAATATGGCAGACAGCAATCAATGACAACCACTGAATTACAGGTTCCTAGATATAAGAAGATGTGGTATGAGTGCCAATGAGACAACTCTCCATTCAAGTCACAATTTGTAAAAGTAAACCATTATAGGTCAAAGTACGGCATTCAACACGGAACCTTGGCTCACACCGAACAGCAAGCTATAAAGGGCCCCAAAATGACTAGTGTAAAACCCTGTTTCGTGACAGGCGCACAAAGAATGTGGCGGAGTTAAACACTTTTGTGAAACATACCACCTATAAACTTGGTCAGTGGTTTGACAACACGCTATGAATTTGTGAGCGATCAACGCTCACCTTTACACAATTTTGTAAATCAGCACAACCGTGATATATACCAACTATAAAACCATAAATAATGTTTTTTTCGTTTTGTTTTAACCAACAATTGTGACACCGACTGTATCTACCTTCCTGTATTGGTAAGCACGTTTCCTCTGCTTCCAAGACCCTTATATTATTCAATTGACTGTATACAAAATATCTGAAATTTTGCAATGTGTCAAGTTACATTCCGCAAATTTAGTTTAGGAAGAATACTTTTTTATCATAGCTTCAATTAATATTGGAAAATAAGAATAGAGGACATCATTTAAAAACTGCTGTTATTGTAAAATCGTATGAATAAGAGCAATATCAAATATAAGTGAAAATAGTTAAAATATTAAGGAATATTAAATAAAATCAAATTTAAACATAATAAATAAATAAATATTTATATCGAAAAGGGTACATTCCTAAAGCGCATGTGAATTTATCTTTTGAAGATTATCAAACTCAAAATTTGTCAAATGTTTCAACTTACAGTTTTTGAAAACTAATTCAAATTTGAACCTACAATAGGAAATGCATAAAATCAAGAAATAGAAATGAGTAAGACAGATTTTCATTTCTGTGCCTCAATTATGACACAATATAGGAGCTTGATTCTGAAAATAAAGTAAATAGCTAATTTCATGCAGTAAGATTTGGGTCGACAACAATCTCAAGATAACTTGAAAGATTAGCGCAGACGAATTAATGTTGCAGTATAGTCAAAAGCTCGATCGTTCTTATATGCGTTTCAATGTCACGAAAACAACACCTGTAATAAGGCTTGTGAACAGAATGTTTGGTTTTTCCGAAATAAACTTATAACATCAGTTCCACCTTATCAAAAGAACAGGTAAATATAAATCTTAAGTCAGTCCATCCCTAGAATATGCCTGTTCAGTCTGTGGCCCTTACTTTATTGAGGATATAAATTTACTAGAAGGGCTGCTAGATTAGTCACTAACCGACAAAGTTCCATCTCAAGTGTTTAGTGACGCGATAAATCATCTAAAATGGCCTAGCTCAATGTAGAAGTCATGTTCTACAAAATGTCATATCAACTGATTGTTATCACACAAATAGACAGATTAATCCAACCAAGGAATTGTATGTTTAAATAAACATGTACATACAATTCCTTGGTCCAACCGCTAGACAGTCACGAAACAGGATTCACTCTTAACAATGAGCAAAACCCATACCACATAGTCAGCTATAAAGGTCCTGAATATGACTGCTTAATTTGCAATCTAATCAAAATATAGACCTCTGATTTCGAGCTGATAATACGAGCACGCGAGTTGTTAGAGTTCTGAATTTTAATCCGATTGTTCAATTTGGGACCCTTACTCTATTGAAGATAAAATAAACTAAAAGAAATCAAATCAGTGTTGCAATATTTTCACTAACCGACAAAGATCCATCTCAAGTGTTAAGTGACAAGATAAATAGACCTAGCTCACGGCAGAAGTGATGTTCTACAAAATGCCATATTAACTTATTGTCTTCTCACAAACAGACAGATTAATCCCACAAAGAAATTGTATGTTTAGATATAAAATTTCCTTGATCCAACCGCTAGACAGACACGAAACACGAGTCATTCTTATGCGACCAAATTCCATCCTGGAGAACACAAATGCGCAAATAATATGTTTTTCACGCACCAATTAAACCTAGAACAGCCTGCAAATGAGAAAAGCGACCTTTAAGAGTCGTCCAAACTATGCTCTTTAGTCAGTAAATGCGCCATACATGTGAAAATAGTTTAAAATATTATCTAAATTAAAAAAAAGAAAAGTTGGTACTATGTAAAAATTATAGTATTGAATTTATTCCATTTTACCAAATTATATGTTTATACGGTTCCACTAAGCCATGAATAGTACAAGTGTCATAAAACTTCAGCATACGAATGCGGTCACTCCAAAGTAAAAGTAGAAATGTTAATGTATACGTCCTAGCAAGGGTTTGTATAGCACAAATCCTTAGTCCCAGTTAAAAGTAAAATATCTTTTCCAAGATGATATGAAAATAGTTGTGCTTTTTTCAAAATATTATTAGCAAAGTACATTATTGACTGTAAAATCACATACCTAGCTGCGAAAACGTAGCTCCTATGGTCCTTGTGTTGCAAATTATCAAAGATCATTATAGAGGAGTAGATTGGGAGGGGTCTTTTACTTTCTTTATTCTTTAAATTAGGCATATACCTTTAATTTTTAAAAATTAAACACATTCTGTTATATATTCATGAACATGAGGAAAAAAGAAGATTGTATTAGTGAACAGGCCTTCCTAATTCACATTCAAGTGCGTGTTTTTCTTGCTTTTGCAAATCTGTAAACCCAAAGTCTAATCAAAGCTCTTTTGTAATGAATTCCGTCGTATAGTAGGTTTGTAATTTACTTTATTTTTAGCATTTTTTTCTTCTTGATTCTGTACATCATTCATTTCTGTAATCTGTATTATATTGCCTAATTGTTTTATTTGTCGGCCACAATTATTCTTTATACTCCGTTGTACCCCATTATTCTCTGTTCTTTCCTTTTTTGCACTATTTTTTTGGGCCAAGATTTATCACCATGTAGCTGCGACACCGTAGCTTTTATGGTCAACAAGGATTTGTATAGTGAGACGTCTCACTATACCCTTGTGGTCAATATGCTTTTTGACTAAAATAGTACAAGGACAATAAGAGCTACAGTTCCGCAGCTAATCACTATGTATCTAGATTCACTTATCTTTGGTGAGTTTTTATAAATGGTATATGGAAGAATTTTAATAGTAGGATTAAAATCTTGGATTAATGTAAAAAACTGTTTTAAATTCTATATTTTCCTGTGTAGTTGCAACACTGAAAAATCGGACGAAGGAGATAATACTGACAGAATATGGTTTGTTGATTCTTTTGTGAAATAACTCCGTATGACAAACTTCAACATGAACTGTGTATACAGTTGGACCAACGAAATAGCTGAATATTGTAAATGTTATAAAAGAAGCAGTCACTAAAATTTGCAGACGGAAGAATGGCTACTCAAAAAGTAAAATGAGCTGATTTTCTTAAAAAAACCACCCAAAATGAAAGTTTTATAAAAAAAATAATAAAATTTTCAAGGAAATCGAAAGTAGGAAAACTTAAATTTTTGTAAGCAGTATGAAACAAAAGTCAAAATGGAGGTTTCAAGAATAAAAAAACGAAAATGCGTTCAATTTCATTTCAGGTAGATAAAAAGTACCGTCAGAGATAAAATAAGATAGTTGATTTATTTATATACAAAGATTAACAGTAGGAAATCTTTGTTGTATAAATGTATAGGTGTCGGGATTGGTTCCCGTGTGATTGACCTAGGA
The DNA here is from genome assembly GCA_017311375.1 of Mytilus coruscus. Lineage (NCBI taxonomy): Eukaryota > Metazoa > Mollusca > Bivalvia > Mytilida > Mytilidae > Mytilus > Mytilus coruscus. The sequence goes on along the minus strand of CM029597.1, from coordinate 91,489,544 downwards.
AGTGCATCTTTCGCTCAGTCCGTTAGAGATCTGACATGAAACACAGAGGGCAAGGATTCGATACCAGGATATTACCTTATAAGTAGCTCCATTAGTCCCCTTATTTATCCATTTCACATGTTTTATGTTATTTTACTACTTGTTTCATTACTATGGATCCACTCTTGTTTAATTACAACTGTGGGAAGATGAGAAATTTAAAAGTTGTGATATGATTGGAGGTTTATATAGTGAGTTTAACGCCATTAAATTAGGAAAGGTCTTCTTTAGCTCAGCTTGTTAGATTGCTTATGCCGTTCGATTTTGAGGTTGCAGGTTTGAATTCTAAAGGTATCATTGAATTGTCAACACAATGTAAAGGCTGCACTTATTCAATATTTCGTTTTTCTTCGTTTGTTGCCCTCTAGATGATTTTTGAATTTTTTTCATAGGATGCACGACTATTTCATTGATAAATTTTGCATGTTCCCACATCTGGTATTGACAGTTTCGTTTTATATTATCATATTATCATACATATAGCCTTTATACTTTCATCATACATGAGTCCAGGATTTGAGCCAAACATTTTGAATATTTTTTCTTCTGATTTTGGTGTGTATGCACCGGTGTGCCACACTTTGATCCAATCCTGCTCACTATGTATAAAGCATATTCACATTCATATTACATTCATAAACGTAATCTTTTCCAAATGACAGAGATGTTCTGATGTTTGTCTTAAAAATAAGTATTACCAGATAATCATGATAATATGTAACAACTTATGCAAATAACTTCTTATCTATAAGAAAGTGTGATATGGCTTCTTTTTGCAGGCCTCCTGAAATTATCATTTTAAATCTTTCAAACAACATCCTTTGGATGTTCATTAGCCTACCAGGTATAAGCAATTATATTTTGAATTTGTCTTAAATACATGTATATTTGTATAATGAACTTATGAATAAAAGGGATCTATATGTTAATAAAACAGCAAACCAACAAGAAAAAAAATACCTAAGGGTAACATAAATTGTTCAACAATAGACAGGTGTGTATACTTTATATGTCAACCTAAAAATGTCATGAATCTAAAAGTTTACTTTTCAACCGTCTTGCATTTAATACAAAACTGGGAAAACTGCTAATATAGTCATATTTTCAGATCTGATCATTTTAGGTATAAGCCAAGGCCTAACCCAAAAGTTATTCTGGTATAAGATGTCTTATATAAAGATCGTAATACGGGTAAATATCTTGGGAAGGCCTTGGCCCATATCTAGCTTTGTCAAAACCAATGTGCAAAATGACCATTTTATATCAATTTTGACATGTTCATGACATCAAACTAACATCAAAAGTTATAGTTTGCTCTAAATTGCCAAGATCATGTCATTCTTTTCATTTTCATCAAAATTAACAAAGATTAGAAAGGCTTGTATAATTTGTATATGTATATTTCTGTAGTTTCAAGGGCAAATGGCTCTTATGTCATACTTCTTCCTCTGCAAATGAATTTGTTTTCTCTAATTTTCAGTGCATTGAAAACAAAATTAGAGATATAGATATTCATCCAATCATGGTATAAAATTGTTGCATTTCTGGCATTTTTTCGTCTAAATACATATTTCCGTACAAATTGGTAAAGCTGACTGAAGACTGATTCTTTTCCTTATTTTCTTTTGCCTGAGTCATAAGAGTGGTATAACTAAGTAAAATGCATATGAATATCTGGCAAAAAGGGATAACAAATTATATATATTTATATATATAGTTTTAATCACAAAATTAACACAGTGCCTATATAGTTTCTACGTGCATGTTAATTGTAATCTAGGTATTAATTATTTCATGAACAGGATCTTGGCAGGGATAATAATTTTGTACTATTTTTTTCAATTCAAGGGCAGATAATTAAACTGGGTATCATTTCAATTAAATGTCATGCCATTTTAAGAGAACTTACCCTTTTGAAAGCAATTGATCTAAATATTTTCCTTACTGATTATTTTTTAAGGACCGAAGAAGGATTTTCCACTGTAAAATGCATAAACTAGTATATAACATTTATGGTTAGTTGTACAAATGATATATATAGTGTCCGAAAATTTTAGCTTCTTTATTTGTATATAGACATGTATTTAATAGCATGAATATGATGAACAATATCATTTTGCAGTACTTTGAAATTTAAGGTCAAACCTGCTTTACCAGAATCGGTGAAGGACCACGTCCGGGATAATTTATATAACTTTGTCAGTGACATTGCAAATTTTGCAAGTGAAGCTGAATGTGATGAAGCCCAAAGACTATATACAATGCTGTTATGTGCCGAAAGAGACCTGAAAGGCATATTAAAGGATCAAGTACCAGTTGTTTCATTCATAATGAATTAATATTTTTAAAATCGTTAAATAAAATAAACTGTTAAAATTTCTGTAAATTACTTATAATTTTGGACTCTAGAATGCAATTGTTTCACTTATGATCAAGTAATTTATTAATATGTAGACAAATTCTTGTTTTGTAAGTTCGATCTTTTGAAATGTGGAGTTACAGGAACCTAATTATATTGAAAAGAGGAAATAGTCTAAACATGATATAATTTAACGCGAGAGTCAACAAAAGATTACATAAAATAATCATTAAATTAAATTTACAATAATTAATTTTTATGGATTTTTTAAATAACAGTAACGGCAACATTCATATCAATATACTTGTATTTTTGTTTCTAATAATTTCATTAACTTGGTGTATTTGGAAAACAAAATTTTCCTTCATTTCTAATTGCAGTTCAGACGATTACCTAACACTCCTAATGACAAATTATTTAACATGTGGACGTTTAAAAGATTGCCGATGAAACTATTCTATCAAGAGCAATACTAAATCAGTTAAACAGGAGTCCAGTTGCTTTAAAAGCAGGCTGGGACTATTATGTATTAAGACAAGCAAACAATATATTAGAGGTTTTGCAAGGAAAGGTAGTTATTCTACTTTCACTTTTTATTCCACAAATTATGCTTGCTCATTATAAACTACATATATTTCATCTATCCCTTTTATTCATTTATATCTACATTACATGTTACCTTTTTTCTCACACATTGAATAACATGACAGTAGGATGGTCAATCTAGTATCTGTCAATACAATATAATGATGCTTACAGTAATTTTGGGAGAATCTACCATTTCAGACATCAAAAGAATGGTTCAGATACTAAATTTCTTGATTATATCATGACAAGGGATGGGGAGAGGGAGGTGTGTGGGATAAAAGATAAAGGTAGAGCCAGTCATTGACATTCGTAATTATTACTCACCAGGCACCACCAGTTCCAGGACGTCCTAAATTTGGATCAGAAAATGCAGAGATGAACAAGACTGAGCTACAAGTAAATCAGCAGAAAGGAAAAGTAGAAAAAATGCATACATCTGGACCACAGTCTGTAGGTGCTCGTGTAAAACAATCACAAACATCAAAAGAAGTAAGATTTCTTATGGATTTGTACATATTTTTGGTACATTTCAAGTTTATATATAAACAATCGATGAATGTTGATCAAACATTTTAATCATTCGTTGGCATCTGTCATTCGCTCTATTTTGTGATGTTTTCTAAAAGGTGTAAATTCCACAAATTCTGCTTTGTCCTCAGTTATTGTCATTTGATGACCAACACTTTCATCCGCGCTATAGAACAATAGTCAGCATTATTACTGTCTGTGTCAGTTCATGCCATGCCACGAATAAAAAGATAAGGGTGTGGTTAAAAAACCAGCAATAATACAAAACAATTCAACTAAGAGACCTTTAGATGTTAACCTAAGAGAAGGTTTGGATTAGGTATCCGAAATAAAGAATAAAAGATACAAGTGCCTCAAAAGAGAAAAATGGTAAAATCATAAAAGATTGGCAATAATGGGGTGATATCATATAAAGTATAGATAATAATCGACCAAAAGAAAAGAATAGAGAAGACTGGCCTAAAAAAAAAAAAAAAAAAAAAAAAACAGAAATAAAGACCTCTTTTAGTCTCTCATAAGATCCTCAACTAATGGAAGAGTTTTACGTCATTTATCAAGCTTTTAATCCTCTAAGGAGATATGGTATGTCTGACGATGAAACAACTCTCCATCGAAGTCCGAATGACGCGGATTTAAGCAACTACAAGTCACAGTACGGCTTAATATTTAGTTTAATTTTATTTTGATGAACGATTTTGCAATTAAAATTTTATTTGTATAATGTATGATTTGAACTGATAAATGTCTAAAACGGTTATAATAAATGAGTTACAAGTGTACATTTGTACATCACAATGTGTTTATGTGCAAGTAAATTGTTATTTTGTTAGAATATCGTTTCTGTCGCGAATAAAGAAACCAACATGCTTAAACAACATTTCATCGAAATATTATCTGAAAAGTAATGTGTGTACTATCGGGCTCAGCTTCTTGTTAAAACATTTTGTTCAGTGAAATTTTATTTAAAAAATGTCCGTTTTTTCCAGAATAAACCAAAAGGGCCTTTATAGCCGACTATACGGTATGGGTTTTCTCATTGTTGCAGGCCGTACGGTTGCCTATAATTGCCTCCATCCACTTCATTTGAACTTTGGTGGATATTTGATTCATTGGCAATCATATCTCACCTCCTTATTTTTATGCTGAAACGACAATTTATCGGAATATTATTTGAAATTCAATTTGTGTCCTACATTCTCCCTTAAAAATTGTAAACGAAAAATGTCGTTTTGTCAAGAACTAAGTAAACAAAATGCTTCAACGGCAATTTATCGAAATTTTATTTGAAAAGCAATTTTCTTAAAATTTTCTAAAAATTCGTGATTTGCTGTGACCCACGAAACTCACGAAAATTGGTATACTAGTACCACGAATAAAAATGAATCCATAGTAATACTGAAATTTCCATTTTGATTCATACAATTTACTCCTCTGGGAATTGTGTACATCAATCATTTTCAAAATTTTTCGAAATATTTAATGTATTTCAAGGTTGGACATCCAGTAGATCGCCTCACGCCGCATTCGCATAGCAATAAAGATAATTATTTTCGGCTAGGCATGTCCTTAATTATCTTAAATGATTATAAACATTTGGTTCTTAGATAAAAAATCTGTAAACGATGTAAATTTTCCTCTTCGTATGATGACAGAAGTAGTATTGTTTTATAAATACAACTCGCTGAACTAGTATACATTTTTGTTTAGGGGCCAGTTGAAGCCCGCCTCCGGATGCGGGATTTTCTCGCTGTGTTGAAGACCCTTTGGTGGCCTTAGGTTGTTTTTTTTTACTCTTTGGTCAGATTGTTGTCTCTTTGACACATTCCCCGTTTCCATTCTCAATTTTAAGAATCATTTTAAATGATGTGGTGATCAATCATATAAGAAGCCAAAAATAACAAAACATTCAGTAACGTTTTGATTGAGCAATCACTTGCTTAAACCAATTTAAAGTATATCAATTGATAAAAGAAATATAATTTTCTGATGATTAAGTATGGGTTCTCATGGCAAATCACGAACAAATGAAGGCTATGCATGATCTTTCACGATCAATTTAAAAAATCCTACATTTAAAAAATAATCTGAACCTTTGCAAGACAACCCCCTCCCCCAAAAAAAAAAAAGAAAACCAGTTACTTTGTACTATACTTTCTGGCATACTTACTGATTAGTTTCAAATGTCGCATGATATATTGTAATTTGACCGGAATAGATTATAAAACGTGTTTTTCTTTAATCAGTTGCATTTGGTTATACCTCGCCTTTCGTGAGAGACACGTGTTTTTCTACAGATTGTTCACTCTTTCTGATGATGCGACCGATTTCCGAAGATATTGCATTCACTCTCCGGTACTTGATCTTTGACGATCCTATCGCAATATTCTTGATCAACTGTTACTTATTCTCCCACGGTCATTTGTCTCGATCTACCAAATGCCAGTCATGTAGATGTTCCACGTAAATTGGCTTCTAACTCGCTGTAAGAACTCGTTTAAATTATAATTATATTAGAAGGAGAGTAGAATTAGCAAAATGAGACGGAAGATACTAAGGGACAATTGCAACTCATATGTCAAAGTGAAATCGACAGCATCATAGAAAAACAAAACCTGACGAAAAGATACACAACAGTCTACAAAACTAAAGATTGTGCAACAAGAACCCCACCAAAATCCCGTAGTGATCTTAGGTGCCTCGGAAGGGTTAACAAATCCCACCGGTACCTATTGAGGCACCCGTCGTGTTGCTCATGGTAAGTACAAATGTGGTGATAGGTCTAACAAAATTGTCTTTCTTGCGCAAAAGACTTGACTGGAAGGAAGATGAAGGAAGTTGCAATTTGTCGAAAAATTGGGGTTACTAATTTTAAAGAAACAAAACTACTGATAGTAAAAAGTGAAAAGCATAAACGTTCATGTTTTAATAGGTATACTCTTGGTGAGGCCTCAATTTCAAAATTTCACCTGAATTTATCTTTGTTTAGATATCTACATGGCAGACATCAACCAACAGTTGTGTTTTCTGTGACAACAAAGGGTTTTCTACTGCTATGATTGCAAGTTAACATTTTGTAAACCTTGTAGAGACAATCATGATAAACTACCACAATCAAAACACACTCTGTTACCGATTTGAAAAGTGTTAATCCATCAGCAGTTAGATTAATATGCGAATGACACAAATCAGAATACACGTTTTATTGCATTGTATGCAATACTTTGGTTTGCAATATATGCCTAACATCCGACCACAAGGGGCATGGCATGTCCGATATCAGAACAAAATCCGACGAAATTAAAAGAGTCGTCAAAACCAAACTATCAGATATGAAAGACAAACTTCAAAGCGTTTCAAAATTGGCTGCAAAACACAAATGGTTTACATACCGAAGTTAAACGAGGAGAGAAAAATGCTGTTGCAGAAATTCGTTCTTTTGAAAAGATTTACATAAATTAATAAAGACAAAGGCAGATATCAAAGTCAATGAGGTTGAGGATCAAAGCAAGTGGAAACTAGAGGAGCTACAAAGTGTTTTGCAAAATAAAGACAGAGTTCACAGAAAACAAACATTTGTTTATGAAAGTCTTGAAAGACTTCTGTCAGAAGAGCACCCTAGCTGTCTCATTTTGGTGTCTTATCAAACCCTATAGACGGATATGTGCGATCTAACCAGAGAGGCAAAGGATGATATAGAACCACATCACGTTCAGGCGCCAGATCTAAAAGGATTTCTCGATGAAACTATTCATTGTTTACAGGAGTACAGAAAGAGGTTAGAGTAAAAATATATTTTGAAACATTTAAATAATTTTGAACAGGCATATTACGAATACAAAGTTCGACTGGCCCCAAATTTTGCTAGTTAAACCTTTCATAATGGTAAAAATAGTTTGTGAAGTGAAATGTGATTAATGTGTGCAATTGACTGAAATAAAGTTGATGTCTACCATGGCAATGGACCTGGACCATACATTTCAAAAATAAATGAAACGTTAAACTTCAATTAATCGCCTGGTTTGCAATACGGTTTTCATTCATTAAATGAATTTTTACAAAAGAAATATATGTACTCCAATATTTAAGTTATAAAATGATGTGTTTTGTATAACCATACTAAGTCTTGTCAAGAAAATGATATAGATTGTGCTTGTTGAATGAATCTAGTATCTGTCTAAAATATATATGATTTCATTGTTAAAGTAATATTTAAGATAGGAGTTATCTTTCTTTGTCCATAATTGTCGTTGCACCAATTCATAGCATAGGTTTCAAATGCTTATAGCAATGTAATGATTATTTTAGTTCCAATTGTAAATGAATTCAATCTTTACCTTTCAGGTCGCGAGGACATTGATTTCTAACATGTCTAGATATGGTTCAAAATTTTTGTTTGAATACTTGATTGATTTGAAGTTTACCATATTAAAGCAACTCCTTCTTCTAATTGTTTTCGAAATAAATGTATAGCTTAATTTTACATAAATGAAACAATATCATATATACAAAGGAAAGAATTAGAGTCGATAAGTTTCTCTTGTGATTCTGTCTGTCCTTTTTATCAATTATATTATGTTCATTATGTCACAAATTTTTAAATGATTTATATGACAATAAAGTATTTAATTTGATTTGATATGATTACATTTCATCTCGATATCATGATCTTAACTTTAACTTCATGTCTGACCGTCTGTTAACCTACATCAATTTTTAGCTCACCTAGTCCAAAGGGCCAAGTGAGCTTTTCTCATCACTTGATGTCCATCGTCGTCGTCGTCGTCCATCGTCGTCTGTTAACTTTACAAAAATCTTCTCTGAAACAACTGGGCCGAATTTAACCAAACTGCGCTGCATTTGTTTGCACGTGTCTTAAGTCAGGACCGTGTTGTTCAGTGGTTGTCGTTTGTTTATGTGGTTCATAAGTGTTTCTCGTTTCTCGTTTTTATATAGATTAGACCTTTGGTTTTCCTGTTTGAATGGTTTTACACTAGTCATTTTGGGGCCCTTTATAGCTTGATGTTTGGTGTTAGCCAAGGCTCCGTGTTGAAGGCCGTATTTTGACCTATAATGGTTTACGTTTTACTAATTGTGACTTGGATGGAGAGTTGTCTCATTGGCACTCATACCACATCTTCTTATATCTATTGGTCACAATCATCATTGGGGTACCTAGTTTAAACAAAATTGTCCGCCGACCCCGCTTGCCAACCAAGATGGCCGACACGGGTAATAATAGAACATAGGGTTAACATGCCAGTTTTGTTCTATTATTTTGAAAACCGTTATAAATAGAGAAAATCGGACTTACCAGAAATGTTCAGAATGTTGAGCTCTACCAATTATACATAAATGTCAAAACTGTCAGACGACCTTAAATGACAAATTTCACTTTTTTCAATTTTGCCGATTAACTTAAAACTTTTAAAATGATTAGCAAGACAAGTTCTCCAAATAAGTCTGTATTGTCGAAATCGTCAGTCATCTCCTTATTAGAGTTATTGCCTTTGATCACAATTTTCACCAATAAATGGTCAGCAAGCATGATCTACAATTGAGACAATATGGAGTAAATCGTTTGACGACTCCTTGTTGGAGTGTTTGCCCTTAAATGACGATTTTCACCATTGTTTTTGTGTTTGGCTTTATATGATAAAATTATTATAGACACTTTAAATCACAAAATTATCAGCAAGGCAAGATCTACTAACAAGTCAGATTTTGCCGATATAGTTAATAGACTGTCAATCTTTATAGGAGTGATTGTCCTGAAATGAGGATTTTTACTCTCTTATTTGTTTTGAGCAAAAACTAAAGAAGATAGAGAGAAACTAAACAGACTAATTGTTCAGCAAATGCAAGATCAACAAAACAGAGATTTTGTCGTGAATTCTATTCTTGTCTACAGTGTTGGAGAGTGTCCTTTGCTGAATATGCACATAGACCCAGGTGAGCGACACATGTTCTTAAGAACCTCTAGTTATTGTTGTTTTGTTGCCTAATATGTTCTTTTTATATGTGTTTATGTATAGGCAATGGTGTTTGTGGATCTTTGGTCGTCTACTGTTATCTTTTACATATTATGATTTACCTTAGACCACATTGGGGTATTAACATCGGCATTTGAGAAATGTACTGACTGTATTTTAAGATAAAATGTATCACTCTGAAATTACAATTCCTTTTTGTGTACTTTATATCCAGAAGTGAGGCTTGCTGAAGAAAGGAAATGCAGGATATATAAACAACATAACGAAAAAGAAAATTCGATGTCAACATACGATCATTTATAAAATCAAACAATCATCCGATGTTTAACTAATGAAACTTGCTTTTAGAAAGACGAGGCATGCACTAATTGTTATTGTATCTTAACGTTAATGTTCATCTGTTTGAATATCTGTTTCGATCACTGCATTTTGATATACTTATCTTCTGTAAGGTTTAATTTCCTTTACTGCTGTACTTATATTACAAAGCATTTTGCGCTAACCTAGCTTGAATCTTTTAAGTCTAAGAATCCATATTGGAGATACTCTTAAAGAGAAAACTAAGTAGCTGTGAATTACATATATTAACAGTTAATTCCATATTAGTATACAGTTGTATCTAAGCACATAAACTAGTGTCCATTAACTAGTACACTTTAATACAGCGAAAATATGAAGGTTGCAAATAAGCAACAACAAAAAAAAAAAAAAAAGCAAGTGAGTATGACAAACCATTAGACGAGAAAAAGACAACATAGCAGGCATTCGATCATATGTCGTTCATGAGGAAAGGAGAAGAGGATCGCGGCTACGACATAAAAAATGATGTCTGTAAAATGTTAATGTGTTAAGTTTTACAATAAAACCTCTTGGTTCATAAGATTCTTCAAAGATCAAGCAAATCCTGATAGGATATGCAAGCCCTTGAATATCATCACAACTTGTAGATATATACCCCATGTTCAGGTCCTTATTGAATGTTACTTCATAAAATGAGAAGTTAAAAATGAAAAAAAACTTAACAAAAGTAAAGATTTGAAGCAGAACTAAATACATCCACAGTTTTGTTTATTTCTAGTTTGATTGGACAGACGTGATCAAAATTGGAACCAAACTTTGAGCTATACAATAGAGAAACATCGTCTAAATAGCTAATGATGAACGCCAAAGGTTGAGGTAACTTTTGTTTTACTATTTCAACTCACTCACTCATCCTCTTCGTGCCTGTCAGCACATAAGGCCTCAACCAGTACTCGCCATATTTACCTGTCTTTTGTCTTCTTCTCAATCTCCTTCCAGGTCTTTCCAAGGTCTTTCATCTGAGTTTCTACCTTTCTACCCTAGGTCTCTTTATGCCTCCTTTTTTGTCTACCATCAGGTGTCCATCGCAAAGCAATCTTGGTGATATCCTCATTTCCTTTCCTCAATACATGACCAATCCAACGCCATCTCTTCTTTTTAATCTCCGTCTCAATACAACATTGATTTGCTTTGTAGTACATGTCTTTGTTGGTTATTTTATTGGGTCAGAAGATCTGACAGATTTTCCCAAAGCATGTGTTATGGAATGAGGAAACCCTTTTCATGTCTGATTGGATAATTCTTCAGCATTCTGCCCCATATAGAAGGATTTCACATTGCTGGTGAATATTCTGATCTTCGTTTTCAGGCTTATTGACCTTCTCTTCCACATGGGCTGTAGAATGTATATCTGGCTTTGCTAATTCTGGCTCTTATATCATTTGCTGTTCCATTGGTGTTACTTAGCATGCTTTCAAGATATGTAAAGTCCTCAACCTCTTCTATGATATTATTTCCCAAGTACACTGGTTGTATTGTGTTACTGTTGATGTTCATGAGCTTGGTCTTCTTCTAAGTTATAGTCAGGCCTATACTTTGTGCTGTTTCTTTCAGTCTGGTGGTTTTGTTTTGCAAGTTGTTCCTGTTGCTGGAAAGAAGACTGATGTCATCAGCAAAGTGTAAATCCTCTAGAAAAAATTCATGGTGCATCTGATGCCTGTGACTTCATTTCCCATTGTTGGTCTTATACACCAATTTACTGCTGTGATGAATAAAATAGGAGATATTAACACTCTTGCCGTACTCCAGATGTTACTTGGAACCATTCTGACTTTTGACTGTTATGTAATACACAGCATTCATAGTTGTTGTAGAAAGCTTGTATAAAGTGATTATTTTTGATGGTACACCATATGCTCTAAGGATGGCCCATAAGCAACGTCTTTTAATACTGTCAAAGGCTCTAGGAAAGTCGATAAAATTAAGAACTAGTTTGTTTTCTCACTCTATTCTTTGCTCTATTATATTTCTGATGGTAAAATATGGTCGATACATCCTCTACCTGATCTAAACCCTGCCTGCTCTTTCCTCAGAATTTCATCTATAGCATCATCAACTCTATTTAAAAGTACTCTCAGTAGTATTTTGCTTGGCACTGACACCAAAGTTATACCACGCCAGTTGTTGCAGTCACTTGATCTCCTTTCTTGGGTAGTTAAATTATGAGACCCTTTGCCAAGTCATTTGGGATAGTGTCATGTCTCCAGATATGTCTAAACAGTTCATGAAAAAGTCAACTAACTCAAATACTGAACTCCGAGGAAAATTCTAAACAGAAAGTCCTGCAAATGGCAAAATCAAAAGCTCAAACATATCAAACGAATAGATGACAACTGTCATATTCCTGACTTGGTACAGGCATTTTCTGATGTAGAAAATGGTGGATTAAACCTGGTTTTATAGCTAGCTAAACCTCTTACTTGAAACACGGTTGTGCTGGTTTCTATATCGGCTTTAAACATTTCAGCTGTTATTGCATCTAAGCCAGGTGATTTCCCATTCTTCAGTCTGAGTATTGCCTTCCTAATCTCATCCCTTGATACTTCTCCAATATATATATATCTAGTTCCACTCGAACTGTTCTATAATTGGAACATCTACCTGGTGTTTAGTGTTCAATGCTTCTTTAAAGTGTTCAGTCCACCTTTCCAGTTGTTGACTTTCTGAGGCTAAGGCTTTACCATCCTTTGACTTACACGGTACACTACAGTTTGTGTGTTTACCACATAGTTCCTTTGTGACTTTATAGACAGTGCTAAGTTCTCATTTAGAAGCTGCTGTCTCTGCTTCTTTGGCAAGTGACTCTAGGTATATTGACTTATCTGCTTTGGTTTTACGTTTTCTTCTTTGTCTTTGACTGAATATTCTTTTCTTAGAGAAGTTTGTATTCGTCCTGCTTTTGTACTATTTAGTTTTGTCTTTATGTCCTCTGCTGAATGCTAATCTAGGTGTCATCCATTTCTTTCTTTCACGTTTTCTAGAGTCCTGGAGTGTTTCTTGGTGGTTCTTTAAACATAGTTCCAATCTTACTCCATCCCTGTTCTAAGCTTTCTACTGTGCTTGGCTCATTGTCTTGTAGGTCTTCTAACACTTGAAATCTGTTTCTGAGCTCGATCTTAAATTTCTTCAGAATTTCATGTTGTTTAAGTTTGATTGTGTCAAATATTTCCTCTTGTTTGTTCTATTCTTTACTGTTTTTCTTAGCTTCATCCTAACTAGAAGATGTCCGCGAAATCGCGGTACAATTGGGCAAGAGTTGAAACAAAGAGTGTGGACACAGTAAGGATTTGAACACGGTTAATGCACGTCGGCTACCTGTGTTTTACACAAACAAAGGGGAGGGTCCGTACGTCGGATGCCTGTGTTTACACATAAAAAGAGGGAGGATCACTTCGACACGTTCAACGCCCATTTCATTTTGGACAGCACCTGAGTAAACGGGTGGATGTCGTTTAATTTAGCAAAATGATGCACTTACAATACAATACAGGATCCTTATAGGCCTAACTATCCTATTTTCTATCCTTTATTCTTATTTTCACTTAGATTTTGCGGGCATTACGTCGACTGAGCATGCACAAAAGCGTTTAAGACACGGATCAATAACGGTCTCCGAATTTGAATATTTTCTAAAAATTGGCGTTTTCTGTGGAAAATATTGTTTCAATGACAAATTGAGGAAGTACAAAACACTACATTTATACATCATATCACAAATATTTCCGACTTTGTATGGTTTCAGAGGAGTTGCGGCTCAATGAGATCGGTCTCTTCCTTTAGTAGTATAGATTTTACCACTGATCAAGTGATGGTCACTACCACAGTCTGCTCCGCTCATAGCTCTTACATCAAACAGTGAGTTTTTCCATCTTCCGTTTATAATCAAATGATCTATTTGTTTTTTTATCACGACCATTTTGAGTTCCAAGTGATTTTATGGATGTTTTTGTGGAAAATGTACCTCAAATAACAAGGTCATTTTCTCCACAAAATCAACAAATAGTTCTCCATTTTCGTTTATAGTACCAAGTCCATGTTTGCCCATTACTCTATCTCTATCTAAATAAAATCATCATAGATACCAGGATTGAAATTTTGTATTTGCGCAAGTACGAAGTTGAAGAGCATTAAGGACCAAAATGCCTTAAAGTTTTGCCAAATACATCTAAGGTAATCTATTCCTGAGGTGGAAAAACCTTAGAATTTCAAAAATTCAAAGTTTTGTAAACAGTTAATTTATAATTATGACAAAAGTTATCATTTCCTACTTTAGCATCATGTCACCTAAGACAATAACGATGTCATGCCATGGTGTTTTGCAAGTAATAATTTGAAGTTTCTCATGAAAGGTTCTTTTGTTTCATCAGCCGCATCATTTGTCGGTGCATATCATATTATCATTGTCACCTTGGCATATTTGGAATGGAATCTTGCAACAATTATTCTCTCATCTACTGTTAACCATTCAATGAGCACACTTTTAGCCTTTTGTTCATGACGATAGAAACCCTTGTTGATGATAGCAACCCCTTGTTGATGTTTATTATCCTTTCTACCTGAATATATAATCGTTTCACCTGTGGATGTAGTAACAGATCCGCAGTCAGTCCACCTGCATTCGCTTACTCCAAGAATATCAGTACGATTGCATCTCTTTAACTACCTGGGCAATCTTCCCACATTCATACATGGTTCGTACGTTACATTCTCCTATCTTTAGATGTTTTTCGTCCCCAGAAGGTTGTTTTTCCTGTTGTTAGCTTTCACTAACTACATTCATGATGTTGCCTTGACAACTTGCATCCACTGGTATACCGTTGCAATTGTTTATGTTTACTGGTCTGGTTTCCGTAACTGTAGATTTTTTTATGAGACGAGATAGTTTGTCTTGTGCTCAACCCCTAACCTGGAGGGCCAGTGGATTTGTAGTTGAAGTTCCATTCCCTAGATTTGATGCCAGCCAAAGCTTACGAGCCAAGATCTACCCGGATTGGTATCAGAGTTGTCTCTCCTAGATGGATTGCCTTTCTAGGCTGTCGACCTCCATCTGACCGACTGTTTACCCATATCTGGGACAAGGATGAAGAGTACTAGGGCATATCTACACGCCGGTGGGTCTACGCACTGCATCTATGGGGCCCTTGTTGCTCCCAGATCTCCATCAGTTCGGCCAGGCCTCGAAGAGATCAGTATCCGTGCGTTACCACGAGGAGCACCAATGGAGTCTTGGTAGAGTAGAGGCTATGTACTGCCAGGAGAGACTGACACATGGCTCTCTTTTACATACAATGCTAGTCAGCGGCATAAATGTACTAGACGCATAACACTACCCTGTGGTTTTCACAACTAACACACAATTACTATTTCCGAGAGGCCCATAATGAATTATGCTTGCACGAATAAAATAACAATTCAGTGAGAGCATGAGTACAGTAGGCTCCATTAAGAATGCTGGCAGTTTTAAAAGCACGTTCATCAAAGGTAACAGATAAAAAGGCGGAAGACACCTGGAGGACTCAAAACTCATAAGCCGAAAAGAAGCCGACAACACCATAGCAAAAACGAAGACGACGAAAATTGAACAACAGTATACAAGACACTATAGAGAAAACTGATCAATAAAAGCCAAAATCCAAGCGTTTCGATGTCAGTTTCAGTTATTTATAATCAGAGTAACTATGATTTATCTCTTCCTCAAACAAGACAGTTTTATTCAGGTTAGGCATTTTTGATGAAATAAATTTGAACTGATCGTATAATTTGTCTTTAAATTTAGAAAGAAGAATAATCGTGTAAACTATTGCACGAGGAAGGAGACTTTGATTGTATGTGCTCAATGATTTACCAATGCTGTTATATCTCGTCTCACTATTGTTTATATGTACCATCTTTGATAAGCGTTAAGTATTACGATAAATTTTCACTTCTGTTCTCGTACCCTGAACCGGTCCAACGATTTACAGAAAAGAGCGACGATTTAAATAAGAGAACAGAAAAGGACCGAAAAGGACAAAAAGAACAGAAAAGAACAGAAAAGGAGCCGAAAAGAGCATACATATATGAACAATAAATTTATTTTCTAAAAATATTTCCGTGCTCCTTACAACAAAATTATTATATTTAAAGTTACCTTATTTTATTTAACGCCACTGATTTTGTCCCAGGTCATAGTTGTCTTTGACATTTTTACATATTGTATTTATATTGTGTCAAAGATCAAATTTAATCGTTCAGTGTATGTTTACTTGTTTTTGTTAATATTTCTTATTGATCGAGTTAAGCCATTACAATTGATATTTTATAGTGTGTCTTTCTATGTTGTAATGTTATACTACTGTTTCAGGTTAGGTGGAGGTTGGGGCCTGTTAAAACTTTTAAACCCGCTGCATTTGTTTGCACCTGTTTTAAGTCAGGAACCTGTTGTTCAGTGGTTGTGTCGGTTGTGCTCCGTGTCGAAGACCGTACTTTGACCTATAATGGTTTACTTTTTACAAATTGTGACTTGGATGGAGAATTATCTCAATGGCATTCATATTACATCTTCTTATATCTATTGTACAATGTAGCCTATAATTCAGTGGTTGTTTTTTTTATCGCTGTGTATCGTATTTGTTTTTCATTCATTGTTATGTACATAAATCAGGCCGATAGTTTTCTCATTTGAATTGTTTTACGTTTGTCATTTCGGTGCCTTTCATACATGGAGCTGACTTTGCAGTATATGTGTTGTACTTTGTCGAAGGCCCAACGGGGACCTGCAGTAGTTTACCTATGTGTCATTTGGTCTGTTGGAGAGTTGTCTCATTGGCAATTATATCATATCTTCTTATTGTTATTATCAACTTATATTATATATTTCGAAGTCCATCAAATATTTAAAGTAGTCACATTTACCTATTGCTACACGTTTTATACGCCCGATAACGGGACAATCTATCCAAGTCACATTTTGTAAAAGTGAACATACGTGTTTTACATTTAAGTACTTGGACCTATAATGGTTTACTTTAACAAATTGTGACTGGGATGGAGAGTTGTCTCATTGGCACTCATACTTCTTATTTCTATTTGAGCGGTTTTCATGAAACTTTGGTTGCTGGTTTATATCTATTAAAATAACCTCCTTTAGTTGGTTTTTTTATAAATTTCTGATATGACATTGAGGAGTTATGTAACATTATTCTTTAAAAAGCGACGGACGTATCATGCGCTCATGTCGCAGCTGTTTATTGATTAAGGAATAATAAAAAGCCGAAAAGGTATGTACATATGAAATGATTATATTGCATATATGAATCTGTTATTGACATTTTAGCTTTCTGCTTAATCAGCTTCTGTACACATTTAAAATTTGAAGCCCTCAAATAGTTCTGTCATATAATTTCTTACAATTATATAGGCTATTGGAGCCTCTTTTCCGTTAATTGTTTTCTGCCATGCAGACAGTGCCAAAACTTTTCCAGCTACTTTAGTCCAAATAAAACAACATACATGTTTTACATTTAAGAACGCGAAATACAGGAGGGTGGTAAAAGTTGAGGCAAATAAAACTGTACTTTCCTAAGTCAAGTCAATATCGAAGATACTATAAGCAATAGGTGTACTATATTGGTGTATAAAAGGATCTGGTCTTTCAAAATATGATAGAATTGTCTAATAAAAACAAAATTTTTAGTAAATGTCTAAAAATCGAAATTTTGGTAAATGTCTAAAATTTTGACCCCATTTATCTCTTAAAGTAACACATGAAGGTATATTTTTATTACATATTACATATATATTATATGTATACCATGTGAGTCTATCTCCACCTTGTCATACAGCACCGTCCCTTGGTGGATTTTGCAGTTAAGTTAAATATCCATTATATTGCCAATTTATCTTAGTACCTGAGAAGGAGAGAAACACTGTTGAACGTATATTTGTATATGTGTGTAGTTCATGATGTTCAAACTGCCTTTTGTCTTTGTATGTATATTAGACTAGGCATGTCAGTAACTACTGCTAGTATTCATTTGTTCATTTATGTATCATTGTCATTTTGCTTAGTTTCTTTTGTTACCTATTCTGACATCGGACTAGGACTTCTTTAAACTGAGTTTTACTGTGCGTATTGCTATGTGTTTCTTTATTCTACATTGGCTAGAGGTATAGGGGAGGTTGAGATCTCACAAAACATGTTTAACGCCGCCGCATTTTTGCGCCTGTCCCAAGTCAGGAGCCTCTGGCCTTTGTTAGGCTTGTATGTTTTTAATTTTAGTTCATTTATATGTTTTGGAGTTTAGTGTGACGTCCATTTTCACCGAACTAGTACACAATTTTATTTAGGGGCCAGCTGAGGACCACCTCCGGGTGCGGATTTTCTCGCTACGTTGAAGACCCATTTGTGGCCTTCGGCTGTTGTCTACTTTTGGTCGGGTTATTGTCTCTTTGACATATTCCCATTTCCATTCTCAATTTTATTGTTGTTTCTTTTGTAGGTGTCTTCTTAATGTCTTATTTTGTATTATGCTCCTTGTGAGCCAATTCAATGGAAATAAAACATCTTCTTCTTCTTCTTCATATTTAAATTGACGAGGTGAAAAATAGCTTGTATGCAAATTTTGTATACAAATCACCGTGGGATCAGAGACATGTGTATATATGTCTCTGGTGGGATCAAAATTGTATCGTTTGCCTTAAATATATAAATCAACTTTTCCTATCCATTTAGCTGGCTAAAATTTTCTTTATTAGATATGAAAGTAAAATCTAGCTTTCGCCCATCGTTGTATTTGTTACATTTAATTTAAACAGTATTTCATTTTCTACTTAATTTTTTTCACATTTACAACAAATTTAATTTTCTTTAGATATCAAATTTTTAAATATCTTACATTTTCTATAAATGATTTTTCTTCTTCTTCCTTACTAAGTACTGGATTCCTATTGGAATGAATTTGGATTTGAAACCTTAACTTCTCAGGAAAGCCCAAATCCAAAGATTTGAAAGCCAGTGATTCATAAATACGTTAACTAAATCAGAGTTAGTTAATTATGTTCTAACAGATATATAGAATAGAATAGAATATAGAATAGAATAAACTTTATTCCGAATTAAAGGGCCCACAAGGGCACCATGAGATAATAACATTACACATAATAAACAAATACAAAAGAACAATGCTGAGGGAAATAATTACTTGGTTGATAGCATTTAATGACACTCACAAAACAAAGAAATACATATTATTTAACTATGTCTTGTAAATTGGCAGGTTTATAGCATTCACATAAATTAGTAATGTACATATCCTAGATAAGATTAAGATAGAGTTTAAGGCAAATGATCATACAAAATTTCCTCATAGAATGTAAAATATTCTTATCCTCGTTATTTAATATAAAAAGAACTTTGAATTTCCTCCTCATTTAACTGGCTTAAATGTTTCACTGTACTAGATATAAAGGTAAAATTTCTTTGCTCTCAATGTGGTATTTGTCACTTTTAATTAAGAAATGTTATTCATTTTCTATTTCATTTGTTCCACATTTACAACGAATTCTATTTTCTCTTGAGATGTTTTATATCATCCAGTTTCTATAAATAATTTGTGTGATGATATTCTTAATCTGCAAAATGCTTTTCTAAAATGAAAGTTTTAATCACACCAAGGATTTGTATACTAAGATAATTCTCTGAACCAAAATTTCTTTTTACAGAAAAGTAAGTATTTAATTTTCCAGCCTTAAGTGTTTCGCTATTATTTTTCCAATCACTTATGTATTTTTGTGTAAAGCTTGGTTTGAAATGAAACCACATTTTCTTTTCTTAATTTGTAATATCCTTTCAGTGCTTTTTATAAAGCTCATTTTTAGTCAATGAAACCCTTCCTGAAGCTGAAAATGTATAAACATCTATAACGTGTCTCTGGTTCTAACGAGTCGTGAAAAGAACAGCAAAAGCAAAATTCTTCTGAATATAAAAAGAGATGTGGTATGATTGCCAATGAGACAACTCTTCACAAGAGACCAAATGACACAGAAATTAACAACTATAGGTCACCGTATGGCCTTCAACAATGAGCAAAGCCCATACCGCATAGACAGCTATAAAAGGCCCCAAAATGACAAATGTAAACAATTCAAACGAGAAAACTAACGGTCTAATTAATGTACAAAAATAGAACGAAAACAAATATGTATCACAGCAACAAACAACAACCACTGAATTACAGGCTCTTGACTTGGGACAGGCACATACATACAGAATGTGGCGGGGTTAAACATGTTAGCGGGATCCCAACCCTCTCTAACCTGGGACAGAGGTGTAACAGTACAACATAAAACGAACTATACAAATCTGTTGAAAAGGCATAACTCATCAGACGGATACAAATAGAAATACATCTAACAAAAACACAGAGTGGACGTGGCCGGGTACATCCCAATATCAAAAGACACTAAGTACAGATCTGAGAGTACTCGCAGTTACTGACATCTAGTTCAAAGCCAATAACAACTAATAAAAAATCATGCATCTAAGACTAAATTATCAATCAGTACACATCCAACATCCAATGGATTTAGTGTAAAGACGTCATAAACAGTCAGAGAAAACACGACCTTGTGCAATGCCAAGATACAGGTATCAACAGATTGTAGATGAAAGTGCATATGTATATAACAATAATATTTAGTTTGCTTTTAATTTACTGATAACAAAATCAATATTAATACCAATAAAACAATATTCAAAGATCTAATTACAGTGTTGAATTGGCAACCTTTTAGAATAAGTTTATTTAAAAGACCGATAAGTTTACCAGGATCGTTTCTAAATTTCCTGGCACGGCAAACAACATCTCCGTAAAATGAGGATGTGTTATCCCGTTTGAAATAAGTTTTAAACAGGATGGAAGAATTTAGTAAAGGTTTTAAGTAATTTGTGGTAACGAAATTCCCGACTTAATAATTTACCTGTAAGACAAAGATTACGTTCATGAAAATCTAAAACGTCACAACAGACACGGGCATAGCGAACGAGTTGTGAAATATACACCGTAAGATGGTGCTAAAGGAACATCACCATCCAAAAAGGAAAATTACAAATAGGAACGAAAATCGTCCCTTTTGTCATAAATTTTAGTGTGGAGTTTCCGTGTAAAAGTGAAACATCTAAATCTAGGAAAGGACAGTTATTACCGTTTATATTTGATTTATTTAAAGTAAGTTCTTTTGGTAAATTTCGGCAGTATATTTAGAAAATTCTTGATTATTTAACGAAAAATATCATCAAGATAACGGTAAGTGTTGTTGAATTTATCAATTAAATGCAATTTATACGAGTTTTACTGAGTTTGGTGATAAACTGTGATTCATAACAGTACAAAACAAGCCTACTATTAAAGGGCGCAATTAGTGCCCATAGGAATACCTATAACCTGTCGATAAACTTTGTTGCCGAAACGTACTTAAATATTATCAAGGAGAAAATTAACAGCTTTTGATTATAAAATTGAAATATTTGTGGGAAAAGGAGACAACAATAATAGATTGTTTACTAAACATGGTAGATAACCATGTATAGTTTAAAATTAGTGGTGACCCTGAGAACTGACAAGAAGTAAACTTTAAATTCCGTGCACTTTAAGTAATTGATTCCTTTGAATCTTTGTGTGGTGCAAGATGTCACACAAAGAGTAAGTACACTTTATTTAGATTCTTAAATATTTTATTTATATAGATTTTTAAGGAAAAATTGGTGAAATAAGAGGAAGTAAAATTCAAAACCGAAAGTAGCTTTTTGAAAAAATATTATTATGATATTCATAACATGTTATCTGACGAATAGATAAAGGAATGGACAAAACATAAATGTCACCTAGGCTTATAGTGTTTATATTGTCCCTAAGAATTACCCAAGGACCAGTTATTGTTTCACCCTCACTGGACATGTTTCCCCACCTATCAACTTCAATTAGTACATACTCTACATAAGATGCTTTTAGAAGAGGAAGGATATTTGATAAACAATAACTGACTTAATTTTTCAAATTCATTTTCTTTTAAATAGTAATGGACTATATGTTCAACTAATTTTCTTATATATTCTTGGTCAAAAACAGAAGCTGTTGGAAAAGGAACCACAGGCACTAGACGTTCTGTCAATAGTAATAACTATGGGCAATGGAAAGAACATAGTGTCCATGTATATAAAAGAGTTCTATATGTACATGGACACTATTTTCTTCCCATTGCTCATATTTTATTACTATTGACAGAACGTCTAGTGCCTGTGAAGGAAGATAGAGGAGCGTAAGGATTGGGCCTTTTTATTGTTGCGGGAAATTCGGTATTTCACTTATCTGGACTTGGGAATTAATAATTTATTGTTCGGGGTACAGAGTACTTTATTTTATGGGGAATTCGAGATTCAGAGTTTATTTTCCAGGAATTTGGGATGACACCCTCCTACCCCCTCAAGATATACAAATGAAGAAATTAGACAGAATATGAGACTTGCCATAATGCTGTAGAACGATGAGCTAGGTTGACTCTTATTTGAACGTTGTTGTTTTCATAAATTTAGAAATTATCATTTAAATTTGTTAGCAAGAGTGCATAAAACTTATTTCTTTTGTCCTGAAAATGACATGTATCGATAATAAATCAATTGGTTAATAAGTAATGAAGATAAAAGTATGATACTGAAATGTTTTGGGTTACAATATATATGTCCTCACCAATGTCCTGAATGATGGAATGTGAAAATAACTTTTTAATTCATAAATGATTTACCTCAAACTTTGATTTAGGGTTATGGCTCAAACTGTTTAGGAATTGGGGCCAAAAGGGCAAATAAACCCAGGATGTTCTGGTTTCGGACAATAACTTAGTATAAATCTATGGATCTCTATGAAATAGTACCACAATGTTCCATACCAAAAAGGAAGGTTGGGATTGATTTGGAGGTTATAACCCTAACCGTTTAGGAAAAGGGCCAGAAATAATACTTTTCTATTAATTTGTATTAAGGTTTAATCCAAAATCTTAAATTCTTTGGTTCCTTGATATGCTGAATCTAACAGTGTATTTAAATTTAAATAACGGCTCGATTTTTCGGGTCACTTAATTTGTTTTATTTTTCATTTTAAGCAAACATTAGATAAATGATAAAAGAAATATATCAATTAGACGACAACCACCAACTTAAAAAGGATATCTATAAATGTTACCATTGTCATGCCGACGTTATTAAAGACAAATATCTATACAAACATTCCAGGTCTAAACTGCACTAATTAAAACAATAAATTAAACAGAGACTATCAGAGATATTTTATTGACCTAAAATCTTTGAATTAAAATAAAATCTGAAGACAACAATCAAGTTTTTAGAATCGGTACAAACACATGCAATTCTTTTTGAATCTTTTAATCTCGATCAGTGGAAACGAATTGCACTTGATTGAAACCACAATGGAATCCCCATTTTAAGACATTTACTATTCATTTAGAAGGATATATATATAGAAGTTATAATGTAACTATGAAATAGACTTTCCAGATCAAGAACATTTGAATAGGGAAGGATGTACATTAAAATAACTTTAGCCTAATTCACCAATTAAACAAAAGCAAGTTACAAATATACAAAATATCTGTCACCGAGGTCCAGAGCACTGTTAGATAAGGGGAGCTAACTCGTATTTTCTCGATCCAAGGGACAGGGATAAGACTATCGCTAGACTTAATGTTCTGATAGGCATAGCTAAAACGCAAGGAAGGTTTCCATAATTTAATTAACGATAACAATTAAGATGAAACAAATCAATTAGTAAACAATGCCAATTAATAATATTCTTATTAAAGTACAAAAATAAAATACAAAGTAAAACAATATCTCTTTAAAATATAAAATAAATGCTAAAATAAAATAAAACTACTAAATCATAAAATGAACTTAATTTCAAATTCAAAATGTAAAAATCTCTAAAATAAAGGATTCTCAATAGTATTTTCCAAAGTTAAAATGGGAGTCAGAGATAAATTTTGTCTCAACACTACACCGTCAACTGGTAGACTGGTAGACAGTCTTATAGGTCCAGTATAATGACATGAGTAGTGAGAGGTTACGGTTCCGAAACACTGACTGCTTTTCCAAAATTTCACAACGATATTTATACTAAATCCAAAAATAAATAAATATGTCTCGACATGTAAATAGTACTCTCATTAGTAAAAATAGACTTTAATTAACAAAGCCTAATCCTATAATGTTTTGATAAAACATAAAATATTCTAGTGACATGCTAATTACAATCAATATTTCAAAACAGAGTGCTTTAAGCAAACTGTGACATTTCGAGTACTTGCCACAGCATAGGTAAAATTAATTAAACAAATTAATTAAAATTTTACAAAATTTAAACATAAAATTTTCTTTCTAAAGATAAAACATTTTTTACACAAAATCATTCTATCAAAAATATAAACCAAATAACACACTATGACATATATGTAAGTTAAACTTGCACAACAGACAAAATACACGGATTGAAAAGAACTGTGCCTAATCTTAAACACTTATTTTGGTCTGAACAATTTTGAATAAAACACTTCTCATCACTGTTTAAAGGGGCATTAGCTGTCAAATTCATGTTCTCCAATTTGACTCAAATTCTCATATTTGATTCATAAAATACTAAAACGTATATATATCCAAATTATAAAATGTATAACATTAACAATTTACAATGCATGAGCTCGATAATGGATCAGCATTTGGCGTGTATTTTAGTCTAGACGCCATCTAATTAACCATCCATATAACCCGTTAAAACATAACTATAGAAATAAATAGATAGCGAAATCGTGCAATTGGATTTTCTAAGATAATAAGGACATACTTTGTAGATATGTATATCAACAGGAAATTATGATTCCATTTTTTTAGGAGTAATGCCCTTTGAACTTGTTGGCCTCAATATACTACAGTCCGTCAGTCCTGTTCTTGTTTGTTACAGTTATGAGTCCTTGAACTTAGGAATCTGGATATATTTTGTTTGCCCAGTAACAATGTGGGGCGTGGGGTGTGGGGCGTGGGGTATGTGAGCGTGCTCACTAAGGTTGTTTAATTGTAAATAGTAGTCATTAAATTTTGTGTAAACTTAGTGTGGATTTTGCATGTTTAATTTTGAAAATCCTGGCATTTGAACTTTATTTGTAGATGCTCTTTTCATATTCTACGATATCATTCAATCAATATTGATTATACATGCCCTTTTGGAGATATGATTAATTTACCATAACCAATTATGTATTTGTTTAAAAGGAAATCTTGGTTTTAAACATATTTATGTTATATAATTATATTTAGCTGGTTCAGTGTTTAATTTTGGAAGTTAAATCATGCTCTTCTGTGACGGAGCGGAATATTTCAGCACATTTTAACCCATTTAAAATGTATCTTTTTAAAAAGAAAAAGGTGTATTTTTGTTTGTTTTCTAGGTACCAACAGGTAAAGGACGTCATAATTTTGGATCAGAAAGTGCACATGCTCTGGAATCTGCTACAAGTAAATGAACAGAAAGAAAAGTAGAGAAAATGGATACATCTGGACTTCAGACAGGACCCCCATATCACAATCACCAAAAGAAGTAAGAGTTTTATGGATTTTTGTTTCAACTTAAAATTGAAAAATAATGCATTGTTTTTATCATTAAAACAGAAATTTATGTATCAACAAAATATAATGTTTTAAGAAAATATATGGATTGAAAATTGCGGATTTGATGATTTTAAGACAGATTTTAGAGCTTTTGTTGCAAATTTTATGTGCTTTCTATAAAATGTTCACCTATTTTTAAAGAATCTTATCAGTAGTATTTCAGAAAATAGAAGGATAAATGCCTTATTTATTTTGATTTCAGTTAAAGTTCAACGGGCTTAAGTTGCATGCAAAATTTTACCAAAACCTGTGATATAGCCCATTTTATGTAACTTGGCCTTACAATTTACTTGAAACAAGATCTATAAATGATTAATTTTGTCATCATTTTGTCGGTTCTCTTCGACTTTTGTTTTTATTTTCATTTTGGTTATCTTCTGCATTGTTTATGATCACCTGACCAGAGGAGTCATGTGAGATTTTCACATTACTTTATGTCCATCGCCGTTTTACAAAGATATTCTCCTCTGAAACTACTGGACCAAATTGAATCGAACTTGGCAACAATAATTATTTAGGTATCTTGTTTAAAATTGTGTCCGATGATCCAGCATTCCAAGCAACATGGCCGACATGGCTAAAATGAACTTAATTTCAAATTCAAAATGTAAAAATCTCTAAAATAAAGGATTCTCAATAGTATTTTCCAAAGTTAAAATGGGAGTCAGAGATAAATTTTGTCTCAACACTTCACTGTCAACTGGTAGACTGGTAGACAGTCTTATAGGTCCAGTATAATGACATTAGTAGTGAGAGGTTACGGTTCCGGAACACTGACTGCTTTTCCAAAATTTAACAACGCTATTTATAATAAATCCAAAATAAATAAATATGTCTCGACATTTGAATCGGACTCTCATTAGTAAAAATAGACTTTAATTAACAAAGCCTTATCCTATAATGTTTTGATAAAACATAAAATATTCTAGTGACATGCTAATTACAATCAATATTTCAAAACAGAGTGCTTTAAGCAAACTGTGACATTTCGAGTACTTGCCACAGCATAGGTAAAATTAATTAAACAATTAAATAAATTTTACAAAATTTAAACATAAAATTTTCTTTCTAAAGATAAAACATTTTTTTACACAAAATCATTCTATCAAAAATATAAACCAAATAACACACCATGACATATATGTAAGTTAAACTTGCACAACAGACAAAATACACGGATTGAAAAGAACTGTGCCTAATCTTAAACACTTATTTTGGTCTGAACAATTTTGAATAAAACACTTCTCATCACTGTTTAAAGGGGCATTAGCTGTCAAATTCATGTTCTCCAATTTGACTCAAATTCTCATATTTGATTCATAAAATACTAAAACGTATATATATCCAAATTATAAAATGTATAACATTAACAATTTACAATGCATGAGCTCGATAATGGATCAGCATTTGGCGTGTATTTTAGTCTAGACGCCATCTAATTAACCATCCATATAACCCGTTAAAACATAACTATAGAAATAAATAGATAGCGAAATCGTGCAATTGGATTTTCTAAGATAATAAGGACATACTTTGTAGATATGTATATCAACAGGAAATTATGATTCCATTTTTCTAGGAGTAATGCCCTTTGAACTTGTTGGCCTCAATATACTACAGTCCGTCAGTCCTGTTCTTGTTTGTTACAGTTATGAGTCCTTGAACTTAGGAATCTGGATATATTTTGTTTGCCCAGTAACAATGTGGGGGCGTGGGGTGTGGGGCGTGGGGTATGTGAGCGTGCTCACTAAGGTTGTTTAATTGTAAATAGTAGTCATTAAATTTTGTGTAAACTTAGTGTGGATTTTGCATGTTTAATTTTGAAAATCCTGGCATTTGAACTTTATTTGTAGATGCTCTTTTCATATTCTACGATATCATTCAATCAATATTGATTATACATGCCCTTTTGGAGATATGATTAATTTACCATAACCAATTATGTATTTGTTTAAAAGGAAATCTTGGTTTTAAACATATTTATGTTATATAATTATATTTAGCTGGTTCAGTGTTTAATTTTGGAAGTTAAATCATGCTCTTCTGTGACGGAGCGGAATATTTCAGCACATTTTAACCCATTTAAAATGTATCTTTTTTAAAAAGAAAAAGGTGTATTTTTGTTTGTTTTCTAGGTACCAACAGGTAAAGGACGTCATAATTTTGGATCAGAAAGTGCACACATGCTCTGGAATCTGCTACAAGTAAATGAACAGAAAGAAAAGTAGAGAAATGGATACATCTGGACTTCAGACAGGACCCCCATATCACAATCACCAAAAGAAGTAAGAGTTTTTATGGATTTTTGTTTCAACTTAAAATTGAAAAATAATGCATTGTTTTATCATTAAAACAGAAATTTATGTATCAACAAAATATAATGTTTTAAGAAAATATATGGATTGAAAATTGCGGATTTGATGATTTTAAGACAGATTTTAGAGCTTTTGTTGCAAATTTTATGTGCTTTCTATAAAAATGTTCACCTATTTTTAAAGAATCTTATCAGTAGTATTTCAGAAAATAGAAGGATAAATGCCTTATTTATTTTGATTTCAGTTAAAGTTCAACGGGCTTAAGTTGCATGCAAAATTTTACCAAAACCTGTGATATAGCCCATTTTATGTAACTTGGCCTTACAATTTACTTGAAACAAGATCTATAAATGATTAATTTTGTCATCATTTTGTCGGTTCTCTTCGACTTTTGTTTTTATTTTCATTTTGGTTATCTTCTGCATTGTTTATGATCACCTGACCAGAGGAGTCATGTGAGATTTTCACATTACTTTATGTCCATCGCCGTTTTACAAAGATATTCTCCTCTGAAACTACTGGACCAAATTGAATCGAACTTGGCAACAATAATTATTTAGGTATCTTGTTTAAAATTGTGTCCGATGATCCAGCATTCCAAGCAACATGGCCGACATGGCTAAAAATAAAGCATAGAGGTAAAATGCAAATGTTGTCTGTTATCTGGATAACTGCTATAGATAGAGAAATACTAAGCAGAAATGTTTAGGTGATCAATGATGAGATCTTCTTAGTGTCCGTTTACCTCAAAACTATCAGACGCCTTCTTGTAGATATATAGAAACTCTATATAGTAAAAGCAATTATCACGACACGATCTACAAATAAGTTACATGACCAAAATCTTCAGTTGACTCCTCTTAGAAGCTAAATTCCTTTTATGACGATTTTTATTAAATTATTGCGTTATTGCAAATTAAAAAAATTATTGATCGAAGGAGAGAAACTTTGAAAAGCAAAATGGTCACCAATATAAAATAAGTAGATGTGTAGATGAGTAGATGTACGTAACAATAGTCCACCGTACGGCCTTCTACAATGAGGAAACATCCACACCATATTGTTGGCATGAAAATGTGAAAAAATCTAACGAGAGAACTAACGCCCTGATGTATAACAAAACAATTTACCAAAATAAAATATGACAAACATAAACCAACGGCAACCCCTGAACTACAGGCTCCTATGTAAAAAGCAGTTGCAATTTGTTTCACTCAAAAGATCGGCACAAAGCCCAAATTCACCTAACATTAACATAATAAGCACAAAGCGCCAAAATAAAGAGTACTCACAGTTACCGAAAGCTAATTCAAAGCCAATTACAACTAAAAATAAAGAATTTAAAATAATTGTACACAGCAAAATTATCAGCAAGACAAGATCAACAATAAGTAATTTTTATCATGAATTGTATTCTTGACTACAATGTTGGAGAATGGCCATTGTAAATATATCCAGGTGATCACCTTATAAACATTAAGATATACCGTTCATATACAAACGTAGATCTCACGTGGTTAATCTAATAAAATGAATTTAAAATTTTATTGATCAGACAATAAATGGTTGGTGAAGGACACGAAGGTTTTTTCCTATGCCCTTGTCGCTAGGCAAAGGGGACATTAAGTGCTATTCTTGACCGAAGTCCGTCTTTCCGTCCGTCCATCCGTCTGATTTCGGTTTCCGCACTCTTAACTTAATTTTGCCTCATCCAAATTTATGAAACTCAGGCAAAATGCCAATTACCAAAACTCGCAGATCGAATTCAAATTATGGCTTACTGTTCCAGAGTTATGCCCTGTGTAAATTGGAAAGTTGCTAATTTTGTCGTTTCCACACTCTCAGAAAGAGTTTGATTTTAGGCAGTGGGTCACTTACGGTTCATATCAGAAAACTTATGACATAATTCGTTAGAAATATAAATATAAAACAACAGCCAGCACAAAATACTTAAGACTAAAACGATAGAACTCTTTAAAACTAGTAGTTTTCAAAACGTTTTTCACGTTTTATAAGCAAGCTTCAGTGGGGATATTCGTATCTTCAGGCCGTTCTTCCTTTATTCTAGACTCAAATGTTTATTTCTTGGTGTTTACGAATTGGGATAAGAGTCTCTCTTAAACAGTTTGTAACCTGATAAAATAATTCAAACAAGTAACTCTATTTTAATAAAGATCATAGACTATTTTTATGTTAGTAACAATATTTAATAAAAGTTATTTCGAAACCACAATCGTACATTTTGAAATGTTATCTTAACTTATCTGCAAAACTATGTTATTTAGCATCTACGTTCAAATATGTATTGCTTTGATTCCTTTTACAATTTAAGAGTGTTCAACATAGTCCTTAGCGTTGTACAATTTCCAAAATCAACCTATTTTCAACATCTAAGTTTTGGACCATGACCAAAATTGTCTTTGTATGGATTTAAAAGTTCTGTGTTTTCAAGTTAACAAGTTCAATTTCAATTTAGGTTAATTTTATTACACTTTGTAAAAATCTTTTAAAGATTAGATTGTATCAATTTTGTGCATGTCAACATTGACATTTTGTTGTAAGAAGACGATATAATTTATGGTTGACCGAATTAGGTGGCCTGCTACGAATGATTCCAACAGCAGATGTAGGTGAATTATACACCATTTTGTAGATAAATTAAAGTAGACTTTACAAGTTTCCGTGGGATAGACAACCGGTGAATCGAAATATAAAGGAATTATCAAAAATGCGAGTTGGGTACCTTGTGTTATATTAAGGTATATAGGTGGGTTTTTGTACAAAGACAAGTGCCTGTGGTTTTCACCTATTATTTTGGAAACTATTATAAACAAGATAGAGAGAAATTTTGAACAGTTGATCAACATGACAACATCTCCATTTACATATAGGTAGATATTGCCAAAATCTTTGGTCTACTCTTTATAGGGTTATTGACCTTAATAACAATGTATGTCTATTACTGTGAAAACCATAATAGATTGATAGAAATTAAAAAGCAAAATTGATCAGCAAGACAAGACCTTGATAGTAGTCAACATGGACAAATTCGTCAACCTAATCCTTATGGGAGTTATTGCCCTTAATAGACTATTTGTACCCACTTTTGCATTTTCAGGAAAACCTTAATGGATTAAGTAAAATCTGTAAACCGAAAATGGATCAGCAAGATATGATCTACAAATAGGTGAATATAGAGGAAATTGTCGGTCGGAGGAATTTTTATAGTTTGTTTTGGACACGAACTATAGTAGATGTAGCGAAACTGTACAATAAAAATAATTAGCAAGACATGATAAACAAAATGAGATTTTAATCATGAATGATGTACTAAACATCAATGTTAGGAAGTAGCTGTAAGTTGAAGATGCACAATTATCCAGGTAAGCGACAATGGTTCTTTAGAACCTTAGTTTTCTTACCTGATCAAATATGCACTTAGCAAGATTTTGTGCTACTTTTGGATTTTTGGTGGTTTCTAATTCTTAAACTTCTTAATTGATTTGGTCTTTCATGTATTTTGATTTGACTGTGAAGGCAGCATGCGTCGATGCGTGTTAAACCCAAACGATGCGTTCAAATTTAATGCACTTAATAGCAATTTGGAGGGTTCCAAAATGGACGATAGCTTTACTGGAGTTTGGGTATATCAAATTTCCATTTAAAATTGCACGGAAAATTTTGTTGTAAAATTGCAACACAATAACGTCTATTTCAAAATTAGTTATTAGTGGAATGATAGAAAATACGAATGGACTAAATTTTACTGATACATTCTTGTTAATATTTCAAATAAATAATCAAATTGTATCCTTATTTAGGAATTTTCAGCACAGACCTCAATAAGCAGTTGTGTGTTTTGTGACAACGAAGGGTTTACTACTGCTATGACTGCAAGTCAGCATTTTGTAAACCTTGTAAAGTCAATCACGATAAACTGCCGCCTTCTAAAAGCACTCTGTGACCGATTTGAAAAGTGTTAATCAATCAGCAGTTAAATTGATATGCGAATTACACAAATCTGAATACACGTTTTATTGCATACCATGTAATACTTTGGTATGCAACAATTGTGTTACTTCCGATCACATGGGACATAATATGTCAGAAATTAAAGCAAAATCTGACGAAATGAAAAGACTTACCAGAACAATATTATCAGATATGAAAGACAAACTTCAGAGGGTGTCAAAATTGGCTGAGAAAACAAAGATGGTCAACATACCGAATTTGGAAGAAGAATCAGAAGATGCTATTTCTAGAATCCGTTCTATTGGTAAGGATTTACAGAAATTAATAGAGACAAAGACTGATATCAAAGTCAATGAAGTTCAGGATGCAACTCAGTGGAAAAAGAGGAACTACAAAGTGTCTTGAAAAATAAAGAAAGAATTCACAGGAAACAAACAGCTGTTTATGGAAGTCTTGAAACACTTCTATCAGTTGAACACCCTGTTTCATTCTTGGTATCATATCAGTCCTTAAAGAGAGATTTGTATGATCTTACTAGTGAGGCAAAGGATGATATAGAACCACATCACATAGAGACGCCAGATCTGAAAGGATTTCTCGATGAAACGATTACTTCCTACAGGAATACAAAAGAGGTTAGATGTATATTTTCTTTGGAAATTTATGCATTCAATTAAGTAAGCTGCTATCTGGCGGGTATAATTTCGCTTTAAATACAACTTTGCAAAAATATGATTGCAGATCATTTACTACCTGAAGTATGATGCCAAATAAAAATTTGGTATAAGTCAAAAGCGAAGATGTAGATGAGAGTTACAAAACATTTTTCCCACTAAAGTAGAGACGTCTCTTTACCAAGTTTTATGAATGTTAGTTCTGAAGTATTTAGATTTTAAATTAGACCTTAAACTAAATTTCTTTTAAATACAACTCTTAATATATATCAAATACATATATCGTTTTGGCGCTGTAACAAATATTGTTACTTCTGAGACTCATTGCCGAAATGTCTTTCCGGACAGTGACCTGATTTCATACCGAAACAATAAAATTATTTGCAAATTTCATTTTTGTGTGTATTAATTGGATACTTTGTACTGACTTTGTGTCATTGTTCCGTATAAGCTGTTTTACATATTTGAACAAATTTATATATTTGGAAACTTATTTTTGAACACAGCAATGATAGATTGAAATTACATGTGCATATCCAGAATCATTTAAGCTTTTTATTTTGGTGGTATACATGCACATCTAGTATGTAGACTTTGGTAACAAGACCAACACATATCAAGTGGTACCATGCCATACACCCGTCAAAAACTATAAATCCATATATATGAACGTCAGTACTGCACGCTAAATAACTCCCTTTGCTATATCCTTCTTTCCTTGCCTATATCTCTGTTTTTGTCCTGCATTTTCCAAGACTCATTGGAAAAATACTTTTGATCCAATTGAGATTAATAGTCTCGTCAAGCCAATTACACTGGAAATTTCTCAACTGGAACGAATTATTTGCAAAATGTTATTATTGTTATATCTGAAATTTCCGTATGAAATCGGGTCCCTACAGAAATACATTTCGGCAATTAGTCTCGGAAGTCACAATAATTATTTCTTATTGTTACATTTGCGGGTAATCGTAGTCAGTGCATTTTAATTTTGAGACACTGCTTCAAACTCCAATATCAATCCGTTTACTAGGATTTTTAGGGTCACTTAGTTTCTGAAATCTGAACTCGGCCGTAATAAATAATCGCAGTCAATTAAAACCAAAAGATCGATAAGATCGTTAAACCTTTATGGCAGGCACATTATTAGAGATACGTCATCATAATTGTAAGTTAATTATTGTGCAAGGTCTGAATTCGAATGAAGATCTTAGTTTCAATCAGTGAAGTGTCAAATCAAGGAAGAGGGATCTTTTTGTTTGTGAAATACAATAGATTGTTTGGATTTTACCGACAACAAAAAACAGCGAAAATGCATAAAAAGTGTTAGAACTGAAGTTCTGCAGCACTTAACTGAATGATTATAATTTTGATTTAATGATTTATAAAAAAATATTAATTTTTTTCTTTTATTCAACAGTTTAGAATAGAAAAATACCAGAAGTACAGAGCATTTTCTGCCATGAAAGGAAAGCAGAATATTGGCGTGCAGTGTTGTAATTTATATTTTCTTTAATTCTGTTTTATTATTTTCTCTTGAATTTGGTTGTACTTTTAGATGTTTATATAGATTTAGTTATGTTTCTGGTATACACTTTCTTATACTTAGTTGTATTTGGTAAATATCCAGCTACCAATACTGCATGCGCATTTAGGATACATACTTACTCGTTTCATGAAAACCTTTTGGATAAATAACATAATTGTTCAAAATGTTAGTCTACAACCATTTATATCATGACAATTTATTATGTTTCTTACTCGACCAGCCATGCAAAAGAGAGGAAAAGATTCCAAAAGGACATTCAAACTCTTAAATCGAAAGTAAGCTGACAACGCCATGGCAAAAAAAAAAAGAAAGAAAAGACCAAAAGACCAAAAGACAAACAATAGTATACAAAACACAATATAGAAAACTAAAGACTAGGCATAACGAATACCGCCAAAAGATAAGTATGATCTAAGATGCTCCGGAAGTGTAAGCTGATCCTGCTACCCGTTGTTCAATTATATACATACACATGCATTTTTGAATAAAGAAACAAATTCAGAAATAATAATGAAATAGTATAAGAATTAGCATAATCACAGAAAATATTCAAAACGTTCATTTTAAAGAGTGCCAATTGTTATGATTGACATTTTAAACATTTACAAATCAATTTATTTATGAACTTTGATAAAAATGTTATTGCTGTTAATAGTTTTAATTAAAATACCTAAAGCAACCGTTACATATTACATTTTGGGTTTGGTGAATTATGTCAGAGCGTTCAGATGGTTATGGAGCAACCATTTAACTTCAAGGGTGGGTTATAGTTTTTGTCAGAGTCAAATTTCTTTTTATTTAATTTTACAAAAACAATATATTTTGAATTTTGATAAAATGTTACTGCTGTTATTATCTTTTAATTAAAAGACCTAGAACAACCGTTACAAATAACATTTTGGGGTTGGTGAATTATGTCAGACAGTTGCGTTGGTTAGGAGCAACCATTTAACGTTTTTTAGTTTTCGAAGCTATCAATCGAATTATTCTTTTCAAAATTAAACACTAAGAGGTATGGGAAAATCTGGATTTGGATTAGAAAAATGTGTTTGTCATCTGCTTGACCACAATACTTTTTTTCATCAAATTGGGGATCAGAATATTTTTTGAAAAACCATACCCCCTTTTGAAGTTAAATAGACGTTCCTTACACTTCAATTTTGTACCATGTAGATTTTGATTATCTTATATATTTATTTATTTTTGCATATTTTACTATGATAAGTAGTGCTAGATTTTGCTTTAATTAAACAATCTATTTTTCATATTATATACACTTATGAAAGAGTAAAATTGATGATTTTATTGCATTATCACCATTGAATCTGTTTGTTCTTTTCATCGATTTAACGTTATCAAGATACCATGATCTTAGCTTTTAACTTCATGTCTAACTGTCTGTTAACCTACGTACATTTTTATTGTTGATTTGTTGTCTCATATGTTCTTGGTATATACTTTTCTTTCTGAGCAGTGGTGTCTGTTGATCTTGCACCGTCCGTCTGTTATCCATTTTACAGTATGATTTAACTTTGACCACATTTGAGAGTAAACATGGCATTCGAGAAATATACTGACTACAATTTAAGATAAATATTTAACATTCGGGAAATTACATTGCTTTTTGTTTATAGTCATTCAGTATTGAAGCATTGTTAAAAGGGAAGTGTAGGGTAAAACTAATGAGACAGCAACTCAAAAGATATTTTGATGTCAACATAAGGTCAGTTGTATATGGCAATAAAATTATCGTATTATGTATAATTGAATTGTCAGTTGAAGTTTTTCTGGTTACACTTGTCCGTTATGGTTTGTTAGTGTTTATGTTCCTCTGTTTTACTGCCTCTTTAAGTCACTCTATATAACTATTAAATCAAATGAATATAGCCCTAGTGTGGATAGAGCATTATTTGTAATTGTTTTTTTAAATACCTTCCAATTAAAATGTATTTCTTCATATTTTTGCATACGATTGTAAGTTTGGGAATGAAATTACATGTAAACAGAATTTGGATCATGAATTTTAAGGTAGATTAGTGAGTAGGGCCAGATGACAACAGTAAAAATGAGTATGAGTGGAATTGCCAAACTGAATAATCGGAATTAAACTTTAAAGATCCGCTGAACATAAGATTGTTCATATTTTGAGTTACAGCAAGAAGACTTTTCTATCATTTTGATATAATTTGTCGTAGTACACCACACTCTAATACTATTATTGAGAAAGCGCAGGTTGGATTTGTTTCATAGTAATGTATTAATCTAAATAAATGCACTACAACATACCGTCTGACCGTATATTAGACTTCTGTCAGGTAACTTTCATTTACTGGCGTACTGATTATACAATAAGTAATATCATTTGAAGCTAAATTCGGTCTTAGAATACATATTGGACATCTCTGAACGAGAAAACAAAGTAGCTGTTAACTACATACAGTGACCGTTAGTCCATATTAGTATAAAGTTGTATTTAGACTCAACAAACAAAATCATTTATAAAGTAGTGTCAATATACTAGTAAATTTTAATACAGCGAAAATATAAAGGTTACAAATGAGTAATAATAAACTCATCACAGATACCAGGCTTGTATAGATTAGACTGTTGGTTTTCCTGTTTGAATTGTTTTACACTAGTCATTTTGGGGCCGTTTATAGCTTGTTGTTTGGTGTGAGCCAAGGCTCCTTGTTGAAGGCCGTATTTTGGCCTTTAATTGTTAACTTTTATATATTGTGACTAGGATGAAGAGTTGTCTCATTGGCACTCATACTGCATCTCATTTATATGTACAATTTGTACTCTAGACGCGTTTCGTCTACAGAAGATTCATCAGTGACGCACGAATTAAAAAGTTAAAAGCCAAATAAAATAACAGTAAAGCAAGGTAAAATGAAAACCATTGGTTGAAGAAATACAGCATCAAGGCCAAAAAGAAAAGAAAAAAAGACATACAGTCTACAATACATTTCACAACACAAACACTAGCCCCACGAATAACTCAGTTTGTATGGAAGGGTAAGAAGTTCAGGTTTTACGGATTGATTCCTTTCATTTTGTTCTTGTCAATGAAAGTGAGTAGGCATTCGATGATGTCATTGATGAGGAAAGGTGGAAGGATTGCGGCTGCGACATATCAAAAGATGTATGTAAAATATTTAGCAAAGTGTTTAGTTTTACCATTTACACCTGGGGTTTGTGTTGCTCAGTCTTTAGTTTTCTATGTTGTGTTTTGTTTATCTATTGGTCTTTTCTTTTTAGCCATGGCGTTGTCTGTTTATGTTCGACATATGAATTTGAATAACCTGCTGGTATCTTTCGCCCTTCTTTAAACTGATTGAAAGATTATGTCTTCATCATAAGAAAATCAAGCACAATCCCTCCCGTTAGACGTTTAGTATCATAACATCATAAAATGTATGAGAAGACCATAACACGTATCATGCCAACAACTGGTTTTAGAATAAATGTGTTTATATCCGATGCAGAGACCCTATGAGTGAATCAATATTAATTCCAAAATATGTCATCTTTAATGACCTGACAACAGTATCGTAACTATATCCCTTCCGAATAAGTCTGTGAATGTTAATGCATCTTCCTGTTTGCCGAATGAAGCACAAAAGGATAGAAGATACCAAGTGGAAAACACAAAACCTTACATCGAAGAAAAGCACAATGTTCAAAGGAAATACGAAAAAGACAATCTTCATTCCATAAAACATTAAAAATAAAAACAAAGAAAAGCAACACGCACTCCACACCAAAATTCAATGAGTGAACTCTCAAGTGCTCTGGAAGGGTAAGAATTTCTAATCCAGAGGCGATATCCGTCGCGTCAATCCTGTCCAAATGCGTGCATTGCTGAAACATGGCTATAATGCCAAACTTGATAGCGGATTACTAAATTTGACTTGTCTGAGCCTTAGACAAGAACAATTTATAAATCACAAGTGACTGAATTCGCCAACAATTTAAAAATATGCATGACCAAAATAAAATGTTGAATACACTCATATAAACAAACTATAAAAATCATGAATTATGTTTTTGTTTTTGTTTTTGTGGTTTCCTTAGAGATCGTTTTAACCAATAACTGTTGCTCTGACTTTACCTACCTTCCTACAAAATGTATATTGGCGAGCACGTTCTCGCTCTGCTTTCAAAGACCTTTATATTATTCCAATGAATGTTTTGCACAGGTTACAAAGATTCGAAATTTTGCAATGTTTCATGTTACGTTCGGCATATTTAGTATAGGAGAAAAGTTTTATTAATTCATATAGCTTCATTTAATTTTGGAAAATAAAAAACAGAGGGACATCATTCAAAACTACTGTTCTTGTAAAATCGTATCGATAAGAGCGAGAACACCTTAAATTAGTGAAAATAGTTAAAATATGAAAGAATATTAACTAAAATTAAGTTTAAACACAATATATATTATCAGCTATAGTTACAGGAGGGATAAGCTTCTGCGCAATGCTAAGCGGTATTGTAGTAGATGTGATAAGTGAAAAGTACAGGTTCCTGCCGATGTTGGGGAGGAAGTAAAGAAACAGATCTACTCTAACATTGTTAAGCTGATTCTCTTCGCACTTTATATATAAATATGTATATATAGAAAAGGGGAACATTCCTCAAGCGCCTGTGAAATTATCTTTTGAAGAGTTTGAGTTTGATAAATGTTTATTAACTTGAAGAATTTGAGAACTGCTTTACATTTGAATCTATAATAGGAAATGCAAAAATAATGAAATAGAAATGAGAAAGACAGATTTTCAACTATGACGCCACAAGTATATGACACACTATATATAGGAGCTTGTTTAAAAAAAATAAAGGAATTAATGATT
Source organism: Mytilus coruscus (assembly GCA_017311375.1). Classification (NCBI taxonomy): domain Eukaryota; kingdom Metazoa; phylum Mollusca; class Bivalvia; order Mytilida; family Mytilidae; genus Mytilus; species Mytilus coruscus. The sequence continues at coordinate 91,450,602 of CM029597.1, read as the reverse complement.
TTATGCAGATAAAACTGGGTTGACAGTAGTCCCAGATTAAGATTAACGCACACGAACTAATGTTGCAGCAGTCAAAAGCTTGTTCCTATGAGTTACAATTCAATCCGACCTAAAATGGCAAAGTGACATAAAACAACTGTAATAAGGCTAACAGCACATTTGGTTTCTTCCAGGGAATCTTTACATCAGCTCCGCCTCGGTAAAGGAACAGAGTGAGACATACACATTCAGTTTCTTTTCTGGGGATGTAAGTTAACTAGAAAAGTACAAAGAAAGGCTGCTAGATTTGGACAAAGAAACTTCTCAACACAATGTTATACGCCAACCCTCATTGTTTTCCACGTACTATTTTAACACGACACAACCTTCCACTGAGATAAGAGACTCCAGGAGGTGCCGATGCAGCTGTAGTAATACATGTATCAATAGTTAAAATCGTTTATCTAATTTTAAAACTGAGAAACAAAATGAAAATGTGTAATATATAAAATGAAGGAATTGCTTTTGTTTCATAATTTCAAATTAATTTGACTGTAAATACGTTTCCACTAAGCAATGTGTAGTACAAGTGACATAAACTTCTGTCTGAAGGCGTCACTACAAATTAGAAGAAGTAGAAATATATAAATGTATAAGTCAGTCATAAGTAAAAAAAAAACAACACTCTCTTTCAAGATAATTTGAAAATACTTGTTTTCTTCAAAATATTATGAACACAGTACACTATTTACGGTGATAGAACATATAGTGGCGAAAACGTAAAAGTGGCAATGGAGGGTCTTCAATTTCTGTATTCTTTAAATTTTCAGGCCTTTTCTATCTTTAAAAATAACGCTTATTCAGAAAAATTCTCCTGAACTTGTCAATTTTTCTGCATGAATTAGATGTATTCTTGATAATGTACATCATTTATTTCTGTAATCGGTATTGTATTGCCTAACTGTTTTATTTTCCACAGTTATAATTCTTTATATTTTGAACCCCATTATTATTTTTTTTTACTCATATTTCTCTATTTGCTATTTTTTTCGGCCAGGTACCTGCGGAATCGTAGTTCTTATGGTCAATATGCAATTTTTGACAAATTGTGGACAAACATATTATAAGAGCAATAAGAGCTACGGTTCCGCAGCTAATCACACAGGCACAAGTTTGTCTCTGAAAACAAAATTAATTTTTCTCAAAGACAAGTGCCTTTGGCTAATCACCACGTACATGTATCTTTGTTATAATGCTACTCTGTTTAAATGTGTATACATGTTTTGTTTAAATGTACTTTAATCATTCTAACCATTTACTGTTCTTTATTTTGTAATTCATTTGATTGTATAGCTCAAATTTTGGTCATCATGAATGTTTAATAAAATATCTTGTATCTTGTATCTTGTATCTAGATTCACTTATATTTGGTGAGTTTCAATAAATGGGTTTATGGAAGAATTCTAATAGGAGCATTAAAATCCTGTGCTAATGTAAAACTGTTTTATTTAAATTCTATTTTTTCTTGTTTAGTTGCAACACTGAAAAATCGGACAAAGGGAGATAATACTGACATAATATGGTTTGTTGATTCTTTAATTATGAGAAATAACTCCTCTAGGAAGCTAGCTCACATTTTCTGGGTAGGCTGAGGCACATATAAAACAAACGTTTCTCATCAACATTTCTATTCTAATTTCTAAATTCTAATTCCAAAACAATATCCGGAATATAATATTGAAGAAACGATACAAAGAACGATAACTCTATGAAAACTCACTGACCATGGCAATCTACATTCTATCATCCCCGCCCAACAAAAACAAATCCATTTTGTTTCAGATGGTCAGTGAGATTTCAAAACACTAAAAAAATATTCAAGCAGATCAATCTTCATCATCAAATACTACTACTTTCGACATTGTTCGAAGACTCAAACTCAATGCTATAATATCATTTGCATGGTATATTTAGACTCACAGTAAATATATTTCAACAATGTGAATAACATAATAACACTGTAACATGTATGTATATCCTTAGAAAACGAACAACACTGCAAACTAAGCATGTTTTCAACGGTATTAATAAAATTCATAAATATACGGATGATTTTACGAGAGTACTGTATATAAATAGGTATTCCATTTTGGTTTACACTTGAAACCGGAATTAATCACATAGTTCATTGACCTCTCAAAATATTTTATGACATCCGATAACAATGTGTACCATTGGTTTTCATCTCATTGAACCGTAAATTCGTTATCTCAAGGGAAATTTGTCATAATTCTACATGTGTAAAACAGTCATCAATAATCAAAATACAATATCATTTGTACACCATGAATTAAAAAAAAAAAAAAAAAAAAACTTCATAATAAATACACAGCAAAAAAAAACAAAAAAACAACAGACTTTATATTTTCTATTGTTATCTTTTCTTTTCTTTTTTTAATTATAACTAGCTACTTTCCTAAAAAGCAAATTAACGACTAAGAAAAATGTAACTAATGCTAAAACACAAAACTATTAAACTACAAAAACAACTTGTCAAATTAAAAACTATAGAGTCTATAATATGGAAATGCAATCATGTCTTCTAAAAATCTCAACATATCAATTCACTAAGTAATGTCAATTACTATATAAAGTCCACGAAAATAATGTAACATCATCTATACGTCTCAGTCTATAACAGGAGGTGGTCTTTTATTATAGATTGTTTTGCGGCTTCATTTAACTGGTTCTCCACGGTCCATATCGCATTTTGTACAGGTTCACCTTTATATTGCACTAAATATTCATAACACTCGTTCCGTTTTCGTTGAGTCAAAATGCGTTTGACTTTGTAAAAGTATTGTCAGTCTGTTCAGATGATGAAGTATCGGCTACTGTACTTTCACTTATATTGCCTAGTTCTGATCGATACCTCATTGGCTTACGAATTTGTCTCACGGGTCTTATTCGTAAATTATTGTTAACTGAGGGTTCACTATTTGGTTCGTCAGAGACGACATTACTAGTAGGTTCGGAATTAGTGATAGCTCTTTTTCTATTTCATTCAAAGTTTGTTCATTTTCACTGATATTGGAATAAAATAATTGGTTAGATTCGGAGCGCGAACGAACGCTATTTTAAGACTGTCCAAATGCACTGGATTCTTAAACAATTTACCACTGTCCTTTTCTCGGAGTTTAACTAAATGTGGCAACAACTCTCCACCGAAATCCGAATGACGCTGATTTAAGCAACAACAAGTCACAGTACGGCTTAATATTTAGTTTAATTTAATTTTAATAAACGATTTTGCAATTAAAAATGTATTTGTATAATGTATGATTTGAACTGATAAATGTCTAAAACGGTTATAATAAATGGGTTATAAGTGTACATTAGTACATCACATGTGTTCATGTGTAGGTAAATTTTATTTTGTTAGAATATCGTTTATGTCGTGAATAAAGAAACCTACATGCTTAAAGGACATTTCATCGACGTATTATCTGAAAAGTAATGTGTGTACTATCGGGCTCAGTTTCTTGTTTAAACATTTTGTTCAGTGAAATTTTATTTCACAAAATGTCCGTTTTTTCTTAGAATAAACCAAAAGGGCCTTTATAGCCGACTATATGGTATGGTTTATTTTTCCCATTGTTGTAGGCCGTACGGTTGCCTACAATTGCTTCCATCAACTTCATTTGAACTTTGGTGGATACTTGTCTCATTGGTTATCATACCTCATCACCTTGTTTTATGCTGAAACGACAATGTATCGGAATATTATTTGAAATTCAATTTGTGTCCTACATTCTCCCTTTAAATTGTAAACGAAAACATGTTGTTTTGTCAAGAACTAAGTAAACAAATATGCCTCAACGGCAATTTATCGAAATTTTATTTGAAAAGCAATTTTCTTAAAACTCCTGATTTGCTGTGACCCACGAAACCCATGGAAATTGGTATACTATTACCACGAATAAAATGAATTCATAGTAAAATGAACATACTGAAATGTCCACATTGATTCACACAATTTTCTCCTTTGGGAATTGTGTACATCTATCATTTTCAAAATGTTTCGTTCATATTAATGTATTTCAAGGTTGGACATCCGGCAGATCGCTCCACGTTGAATTTGCATAGAAATGAAGAAAATAATTTTTCGGCTAGGTACACCCCTAATTATCTTAGATTATTATTAACATTTGGTTCTTAGATAAGAAAAAATCTGTAAACGATGTAAATGTCCCTCTTCGTATGATGACAGAAGAAGTATTGTTACATGTATTATATAAATACAACTCGCTGAACTAGTATAAATTTTTGTTTCGGGGCCAGTTGAAGGCCCACTTTAGAATCATTTTGCAAGCAGTATTTTAAACATCTCGTTAAATATGATGTGGGATCAATCATATCAGAAGCCAAACAATAACAAAGCTTTCAGTAACGTTTGATTAAGTAATCACTTGCTAAAACCAATTTAAAGTTTATAAGTATATCAATTGATAAAAGAAATATAATTTTCTGATGAATAAATATGAGCACTCATGGCATATCACTAACAAATAAAGGCTATGCATGATCTTTCACGATTAGTTTTGGTAAAAATAAACAAATCCTATATTTAAAAAAATAATCTGAACATTTTGCAACACCACCCTCCCCCACCCCCAAAAAAAGAAATCCAGTAAAATTATACTATACTTTCTTGCATACTTACTGATTAGTTTCAAATGTCGCATGATATATTGTAATTTTACCGTAATAGATGATAAAACGTGTTTTCTTTAAACAGTTGCATTGGGTTATACCTCGCCTTTGTGAGAGACACGTGCTTTTTCTACCTATTTTTCACGCTTTTGGATGATGCGACTGTTTTCCGAAGATATTGCATTCACTCTCCGATACTTGATCTTTGATGATCCTATCGCTACTTGCTCAACTGTTACTTATTCTCGCACGGTCATTTATCTCGATCTACTAAATGCCAGTCATGTAGATGTTCCACGTAATTGGCTTCTAACTCGCTGTAAGAACTCGTTTAAATTATAATTATATTAGAAGGAGAGTAGAATTAGCAAAAAGAGACGGAATATACTAGGGGACAATTGCAACTCATATGTCAAAGTGAAATCGACAGCATCATAGAAAAACAAAACCTGACGAAAAGATACACAACAGTCTACAAAACTAAAGACTGTGCAACAAGAACCCCACCAAAATCCCGTAGTGATCTCAGGTGCCTCGGAAGGGTTAACAAATCCCACCGGTACCATATTGAGGCGCCCGTCGTGTTGCTCATGGTAAGTACAAATGTGGTGATAGGTCTAACAAAATTGTCTTTCTTGCGCAAAAGACTTGACTGGAAGGAAAATGGAAAAAGTTACAATTTGTCGAAAAATTGGGGTTACTAATTCTTAACAAACAAAACTAATGATAGTAAAAGTGAAAAGCATAAACGTTCATGTTTTAATAGGTATACTCTTGATGAGGCCTCAATTTCAAATGTTCACCTGAATTTATCTTTGTTTAGATATCTACAGCGCAGACAGCAACCAACAGTTGTGTTTTCTGTGACAACAAAGGGTTGTCTACTGCTATGGCTGCAAGTTAGCATTTTGTAAACCTTGTAGAGACAATCATGATAAACTACCGCAATCAAAACACACTCTGTAACTGATTTGAAAAGTGTTAATCCATCAGCAGTTAGATTAATATGCGAATTACACAAATCAGAATACATGCAATACTTTGGTTTGCAATATATGCGTAACATCCGACCACAAGGGGCATGGCATGTCCGATATCAGTACAAAATCCGACGAAATTAAAAGAGTCGTCAAAACCAAACTATCAGATATGAAAGACAAACTTCAAAGCGTTTCAAAATTGGCTTCAAAAACACAAATGGTTTACATACCGAAGTTAAACGAGGAGAAAACAAATGCTGTTGCAGAAATTCGTTCTTTGAAAAGATTTACATAAATTAATAAAGACAAAGGCAGATATCAAAATCAATGAGGTTGAGGATCAAAGCAAGTGGAAACTAGAGGAGTTACAAAGTGTTGCGCAGAACAGAAAACAAACAGCTGTTTATGAAAGTCTTGAAACACTTTTGTCTGAGGAACATTCTGTCTCATTCTTGGTATCATATCAGACCCTGACGAGAGATTTGCATGACTTTACTAGTGAAGCAAAAGATGATATAGAACCACAGCACATACAGACGCCAGATCTGAAAGGTTTTCTCGATGAAACCATAAGATCCTTACAGGAGTATAGAAAAGTGTAAGATTCACATTTAATTTAGAAATCAAAACATTCAAATATTTAAATAAATGCATATTGCTATTGCCCAGTTCAGCTCACCCCAAAACTGGCTTGATAAACCTTTCATAAAAGAGTAAACGTTTGTGAAATGAATTGGGATTTATGTGCGAAAAGGACTGAAATATACGTGGCTTACTACCTTGGCAATGAACTTAGACCATAAACTTAACTTTAACCAATGAAATGTAAAGCATAAACTAGTTTTGCTATTGCGGAATGTTTTTCCACTCATCAAATGAAGTTTACAAAAGTAGTATGACTATCGAAGAAAATAAACGGAAGATTCCTAAGTGATATTTAAACTCATAAGTCGAAGACAAAGCGACAACGCCACTGAAAACAACGAAAATATAAACAACAGTCTACAAAATACAGTATAGAATCTTTAATTTAAATTTGATATTAGTCAGTGAAGCGGAAAATGTAGTTTTATTTTATATAAATCTTTACATAGTCACGTCTTTTACCCAACTCAATGAGCGCTAGCAATATTTGAGACCTGAAATATAACTTTAAACTAAAATACATGTCAACGAAGCGTAAAATATAGGTCAAAGCGACCTACTTTTAGAGGCTACAATTCTCCGGAGGATGCATCTTTAAAATTTTGAAATACGTAGACATGAACTCTGGCTAAAAAAAAATTGAAGTCAATAAAGGTTTAGATAGGTAGTACGAGTAACATTTATTAAGACGTTGGTACAAGCCTCATGATCCATCCAAATTTATTTTAAAGTATCTTAGTTTGTAAATAAAGGCAACGGTAGTATACGATTGAGAGAAACTAAATCCGGGTTACAAACTAAAACCGAGGGAAACACATCAACTAAAAGAGGAAAACAACGGAACAACAGAAACACTGAAGTGCAACAAAACAAACGCCAACATACATAGAAACGGACTATTTGATAACAACTGCCATATTTCTGACTTGGTACAGGACATTTTAAGAAAACATGGTGGGTTGAACCTGGTTTTATGGCTAGCCAAACCTCCCGCTTATATGGCAATGTTAAAAAATATCGCTAAAATGACAACACTACGTGATAGAAATACAACACAAACACAGGCAAGAACACTCATCACAGAGAAACGCACAATTAATAATATAATAATCGTTACAACATGAAAACCGCATAATAACAACGAACATCTTCCATTAACGACAGACAGCACAGGACATCACAAACAGTGACGTATTTTTGTAACGAATATATAATCTTGAAATTCATACAATTATTTTCACAATACTAGTCCAAACAATTATCATGATAATGACGGTATTGAAAGGCTATTTTAAATAAATGCTGTGACGACGTCATAATTATTTGGACTAACACAATACTTTATCCATGGAAAATGGAAATTAACTCGACTATACTGACAAATAAGACATATGTGAAATGTACAGAATGTACAGAATTCTAACCACAAACGAAAAGACATAACACATTATCCAACCGAAACCACAACAGAACCATTATAAATAAATACATGAATGTTGGATGTATAAAATACCGAGACATGTCGTATAGCAATGAAATTCACACTCGGCAAAACAGTCATATTCGGGAAAAGGTCACGTTCGGTACTTAGCAGACAGACGACATAGATGTTAAACCACAATATAAGACGTGGTAAAATGTCAACAGTTATTTTAGACACAGACACATCGTATATATCAACCAATTCGTGATGGTGTCCATTAGATTTACGGAGTGTCATTTTAATCTTTCCTCCTCATAACTCTGTTGGAGCTGTTTCTGCGTAAGGAGCACACTCCTGTATATGAAGTCCGTATAGTGTGAACATGCACGAGCATAACGTATCAATTGAGAAACGTAATTCACTAATTAGTACCCATTAGAATACCGACTGTCTGTTGAAATATCAATCCTCAAAACTCTGTAAAATCTGATCTCCGACTTAAAGAATAGTCAATAAAACTAAACTATTGGTCAGAGTCCAACCTTTTATAGGTGGCTGATATACTCTTCATAATATATCATTACACAATGGCATATAGTTGAAAGATTTTAAGCTACTTATTGTTCAAGATATGAATTCGAATGTAAAACTTAATCGAAGATAGTAAAGCGTAAAATGAAGGTCAAAGGAAATACTTTTGTTGAAGGCTGTAATACGTCCTAAAGTATCCTTACACCAGATTGTATGCTAAGTAGATGACGTAAAATGAAAACTGAACTCATTGCAAAGTGGTATTAAAAATGTTATAAAAGGCACTAACCATAAGCCATGCGCCATGCAACATTGATCTTATAGTCAATCTCTTCAAAATACATCTGCATACAAAATTATATGACTATATTTGGTAACTTTGCTATGTAAATGTTTATCTTTTGTAAATATAAGTTCTTATTTTCAATAGTTTAGAATAGAAGATATGCTGGGAATGTGCAACATACTCTTCAAAGAAAAGAAAGCAGAATATTTACGTACAGAGTTCCAACATATATATTAGATATCAAAATTATCAAATGTAATGAAATAATGTGTAGTTTAACAAAATATATCATCATAAGTTATTGATTTAATATTTAAGGTGTATTTAATATATTCAGAGTACTGTATAATCTTTTTTAATAGTTTATTCCTCTTGTTTTCATTAAAGCTTCTAACATTTTTATTTTACTTCATTTCGTATTATCAAAATAAAACGAGATTTGTTATAAAGTTTAAATATGATCAGAGATTTGCTAACTATATAGCTATTTGTCAAAGAAGGGCACTTCTTGCACCAAACGCAGTTTATCAAAGATTTCTATTTCAATACAGTGAGCTCCAATTCTAATTCATGTTCAAAACGTCTCTTATGCTAAGGAATGTTTTGACATTTAAATCCTTGTATAACTGGTTTGATATTTAAGGTTCATCATAACCTTTTGGCTAACATGGCCGCATTTACACTACAGATTTAACTCTGAGTAAAACAAACCTGTACACCTGGAAAAGTTTTAAGGCATGGCAGGAACTAGCTAGATAGTTAGATTTTAAATGCATTTTATTTTCAGAGTATAATAAATTTTGTGAGTAGTTTTGATTTAAATGGACAATAAACATCTGCAAACAATAGGTGATTTAAACTGCGTAACTGAGAGGACCTATCAAATGAAAGTCATGTTTTGTTTATTTTCAATCTTCTGCAGACTGGAAAATATGCACATCAAAATTGTTAATTTTCTGAAACATGGACTACATATAACTTTTATATATCTAGGTCCTGTCATGCCTTAAAACTTTCTAGATGCATATGTTTGTCTGTACTCATAGTAGATTTTGTGGTGTAAACACAGCCATATTTTTTATTCCTTTGATGAACCTAAAACTTCTCAGGGTTTATCACTATTTTTGAGATAAACAAAACTATATACCTATTCGTGAACATTAAAAGAAATTTATCAATGAAATATACGTACTCCAATATCTAAGTTACAAACTGATGTGTATTTGTATAACCATACTAAGTCTTGTCAAGAAAATAACAGATTGTGTATGGTGAATGAATCTAGTATCTGTTCTAAAAATATCCATGATTTAATTGTTAAAGAAATATTCAAGATAGGAGTTATCTTTCTTTGTCCATAGTTGTAGTTGAACCAATTCATAGTATATAAACTCATCATAAATACTAGGATCGAAATTTTGTATTTGCGCCAGACGCGCGTTCCGTCTACAAAAGACTCATCATTGACGCTCAAATCAAAAAAGTTAAAAAGCCAAATATATGACGAAGTTGAAGAGCATTGAGGACCAACGATTCCTAACAGTTTTGCCAAATACAGCTGAGGTAATCTATTCCGGAGGTAGAAAAGCCTTAGAATTTAAAAATTCAAAGTTTTGTAAACAGTTAACTTATAATGATGACCATATCAATTATAATTCATGTCAACACAGAAGTGCTGACTACTGGGCTGTTGATACCCTCGGGGAAAAAACTTTACCAGCAGTGACATCGACCCAGTGGTTGTAAATAAACTCATCATAGATACCAGGACTGAAATTTTGTATTTACTTCAAATGCATATAGCAATATAATGTTTATTATTTTAAAACTCTCATTGCAAAATGAATTCAATCTTTACCTTTCAGATCACTAGGTCTTTGATTTCTAACATGACTAAATACGGTTCCAATTTTTTGTTTGAATACTTGATTGATTTGAAGTTTATATAAAAGACTTCGTGATTTTCTTGAAGCAAATAATTTATTATGTTCAAATCGAGGTGGTTTTAGAAAAATACAGAACTGTAGATCATGTCTTTCTTTTAAAAACAATAATAAACAAGTTTTTGTTTAAATGCAAAAGAAATAATTTTATGTGTGTTTTGAAGATTTTAAAAGGCTTTTGAGAGTGTCTGGAGATCAGCTCTATTCTTAAAATTACAAGATAAAGGAATCAATGACAAATTTTATAACATACTGCACGACATGTACTCTAAAACAATATATTTATGTAAATATCAGAATATGTTTATTAAGCCTTTTCTTGCTAATCAGGAGTCAAACAAGGAGACAGTTTAAGTCCTACTTTATTTAATAAATTTGTGGATGACATAGGAAATACTTTGATACAAGTGCAGTAAATTTACATGATCAAAAAGTGAACCATTTTATTGTATGCTGATGATTTGTTATTCATATCTGAATCTGCAACTGGTCTCAAGACCTGTCTTGATTCTTTGCAAAATATAGTGCTGAATAGAAACTGGATGTGAACCTCATGAAAACAAAATTATAATTTTCTCTAAAACAAAGTAAATAAAGAAAATTTCTACTTTTAAAAACTCTTTTAATGCAATCGAAATCGTTGATTATTATAAATACTTAGGAGTTGATTTTCATAGATCTGGAAAATTTATACAGGCAGTGTCAAGCCTCTCAGATAAAGCCAAAAAGCATTTTTGCGTTGAAGTCTAAACTCCCATACAGTGAAAACTTGGCTCAAGTTTTTAACTCAATGATCATGCCTATTTTAACGAATGGTTATCAGAATTCATACCAAATTTTGAATAAATAAAAGTAATTTAAAAAACCCACAAAACTCCATATTTAAATCATACTTGGGGTTAATGGAAAGTCTTCCAATCTGGCTTTGCGGTGCGAATTGGGTACATTACCTATTAGCATTAAATGTTATCAACTTATGTATAAATACTATGTGCGTCTGAGAGATATTGGTGAACGGTCTGGTGGTCCACATGAAATTCTCAAGGCTGCTTTTAAAGTGGACAAAACTGTAACAAGTAGAGAAAATTCATGGTCTAATAACTTATCTGAACTATCAAAATGTATTGGAATATCCTTAAACAAGCATTGTAATATTAATTTCAAACAGGAACTAGAAGATTTCTACAAAACAAAATCCTATTTGAACTATCTAGAACAAAAGATGGAAACTGTGGTAAACTTTTTTTTCAGTAAAATTTATACTTAATTTAAACAACAAGAATATTTTAACTTTAATGTTCCTAAATACAAATGTATCTCAGAAAAAACTCACCAAATTAAGAATAAGTGCACACCCATTAGCGATAGACACTGGTAGGTATGCAAGACCAATACATGTAATACCCTCTAATGAGAGATTTTGTAAATTTTGAACAGGACAAATTGAAAATGAGATTCATTTCTTGATTGATGTCACCAATATGACAAAATTAGATCTAAATATAAAATCAATGAAATAAATTAAATAATTTGAATGAAAATTTTATCAAAATTTTAAATCCCAATTCTGAAAAAAACTGATATCAATTTGTATGTATATTGAAGAAGCCCTTGCTTTGAGAGACCATCATACTGTTTCATAGGATAATAATCTTTTATAGCCGCTTGTGCATATACACATATATCTTATATAGGTGATTGTGTTTTTAAGTAAAATTATGAAAACTTAAAATAATCATGCTGTACAATGTATATGTGTATGGTATCATTAAGAATTCTGAATGTTATGGTATCCATAGACCATATCTATAATTGACTTATGACTTGTTGTTACATTGATCTTTATTCCATTTATAGTAGATGTTATTGTTGAATATATTATTGTCTGTATTTGGATCACGCCTTTATTTTGCTCTTTCCAATAAAATATTGAATTGAATTGAATTGAATCAAAGCATTTTTTTTTCATATGTTATACTTGTTCTCGATATAAATCATTTTCAATATATCATTAATGTTTGTTTAGAAAACATTTGAAGTTCTTCAAGTAAGCATTTTCAAAATATATTGAATACATGCAATCGAAGATTTTTTCCCATTTGTCAATAATGTGCTTGAGAGAGTATGTATTTGTTTATATACTGTCATCTGAACTACAAATTATTTTCAAATATAAGATCAGTAGTATTGAAATATTAAACATTATCAGAGACATATAATACAATGTATTATATGTCTCTGACATTACTCAGTTTAACCATGCTTTTCAAATACATATTTGATAGTCAATCTAAGCTATGGACCCACTTTGAAAAATCCAATATGGCGGCCATTTTCAAGATGTCTGCCAATCAGTCTAAATTTCACAAAAATATCTTATTAAAAGCAAATAATATTCAAACCAAATCTTTAAAAGACATATAAAATGTAATCCAACGTTTCTAGTAAGTCATGACGTTATATTAGACTTTTGATTTTTTTTAGATGGCGGAAAAATTCAAAATGGCCTCCAAAAAGTGAAAATGAACAAAACTTAAACAAGTCTTTGCTTATATTCTATCGAATTGCTTTTTGCAGTTCACACACTATTCTAGGGATTGTATTTCCATGATACATGGATGCTGCTTGCAAGATAATTTAATCAAAGATCTTATAAATGAAAACATTCGAAAGTTTTCAGGACGCCATCAGGATTTGTTTGACCATTAGGTACCATCTGAGTCACAAATGATAATTTATATGTTTTACTTCTCTTTGCCACAATCCTTTCTTTTTCCTCGATTGTGGTAACATCAAGATAATCAATAAAAACGACTTATGACCAAATTTCTACTTGCAAACGGTAATCATGGTAGCTTCACGAGTGCTTCCAGTTGGCTAGAAACTACACACCCTTCTGGAACACCTACGAATACCCCTAGTTTTAATGCTGTTTATGCTTTCAATGTTGTGTTATTTGCTCTTTATTTTGCAATGTCTGTGTTGTCAAACACTGAAAGTCTTGTTTATTTATCGTACAGGCATGGGAAACCTTATTTCATTTCAAACGTTCACATTCGGTCAAGTTTTGTATAATTTACATGTACCAATGGTTTTTACATGTTTTAAATTTTGTGATTCTAAAGGTTAGAAAGAGACATTTATAAAGCCTCTATTATATGATATATGCCTAATTACTGGATATGACTCATTAATTTATTTAAACAAGAGCACATAGGCAGGTGTCACTTGTTGAAGAGGAACTGTTGACCCTTCTTGAGCATCTGAAATCATCCCCGGCTTTTAGTTGGGTTGGTGTTGCTCAATATTTAGATTTTTGTGTAGTGATTTCTTGGCTGCTGTTAGTCCTTTTTGCGTTTTATATCCATTTTCTTATCTGGTTTTGTTTTACGAATGATTTTTGAGTGCCTAAGTATCTTCTCCATCTTTTTTGTCTTCTAAACAACAACATATTTTCAATGCAGTTTTCAACATGTTTCTTAAGGACAGCCTATTTAGTGTTTACATAACACAATTGTCCTCGCGCAACTTCATCTACCGTGACATTCGTTTTATATCTGTCAACTACATTTTATTAGCTCTTACAAAATGCTGATACCTTTGTGATAAATGTCCATATGGCATATGCCATCCACTGTCACTCGAAGTAGCACTCTGGGTAAAAGGGCGAAACATTCCCCGCCTTAAGCATGTTAAGCTTTTACATGCTTTGAGAATGTTGTGTGTTTGCTTTTAAAACGTTCCTGATGTAGAACATCACGTTAAATTATTTTAAAGGTGGATTGAAACTTGTTAATTGCTATGGCCATTTCTAGACAAAACACCATTAAATGCTGTAGTTGCGATATTTATTGTCAATCTGATTGCTATACCTTCTCCTTTTACAAGTGTGTAATTCTACGCATGGGTTTAATCTACATTTCCATTTTCAAATTATGTTTGCAACACTTAAACTGTATAGTTAAATGACATAATATAGCGCACGGGTCCTGGAAGCCATAGTTTGGAAATAAAAATGCAACGAATCAATGAATAAGCAGTATAAGGAAATCTTTATGCACCCAGATTGAGCATTCTCTTAATGATCTCACATCAACATGTCCAGTTCAATCTTTAATGTTACAGACCAGTTGTGGTTAAGTGGACTCTCAATCTCCCTCTTATTAATCCATTCTTTGAATGTTTCACAGTTCTCATCAGGGTCTCGTTCATCAGTGCAAATTATGCCAGGATCTTTGCATAAGAATGAGAAGTACACCTACTGTAACCTCATGGAAATGTCTTGTTCATGATGCATGAAAGCCTCTAAAACAGAATCTGCTGTTCATGACGTACTATGTTTCCTTGATTGAAAACTTGTTCAACCACTGTTTTCTAACCAATCACATAAGATTCTCAACGATAAAAATTTCTATATGAAGACCTAAAACAAAAACATTCTTTGTTCTGCTAGAAATATGTTTGCCGAGTTCCACTGTTTCACAAGTGTCTCGGAAAAAGATAAAACATTGTTGAATTGTATTCATCGAATGTCGAATCGTTGTGATAGATTTGATCTCTTCCTGAAACATTGGTCAATGCGGACTGATATATAGAGGCAGATGACCATTTGTTTTGGCTCTACATTCGTGGACTGATGTCCAGACATATTTAATGTTTTCATTATCATCTGCTTCAAGCCGTCTATGTTATCTTTTGTTAACTTATTTATACCATGTAAGGATAGAGTTGCACAATTGACTAATTGTACCAGGTTGGATATAAGAAGATGTGGTATGAGTGCCAATGAGACAACTCTCCATCCAAGTTAAAATTTATAAATGTAAACCATTATAGGTCAAAGTACGGTCTTCAACACGGAGCCTAGGCTCACACCGAACAGTAAGCTATAAAGGGCCCTAAAATTAACATACATGGCATACATGTATTTCTGGTTAGACAATTGACAGAGTGCATGTCCATAAAACGGTAATTATAAGATGGAAGTATGAAACGCATGATTATATTTGGTTAGTATTAAGGATATACATTGTATCTTATTCTATAGTAATATTTATATATTATATACTAAGTTAGAGCAATAATACGAACAGTTGTGCTGGCGCATAATATAAAGGTGAAAGTACCAGAGATTATAAAGGAAATGCATATATTTCAAAGCATAAGGTTATGACGAGTTTGCCAAGTTAGACTTAGAAGATGCTGAATGTAACGATTGTTGTCAATATTGTCCTCGGCTGCTGTTGTAAAACCACCAGGATTCGAGGAAGGAACCACATATTCAATGTTGAATGTTTCAAAGATGGAATCTTCTATTACTGTAGATGGATTATTGGATCATTCATAAACGACAAACGTAAACTGTACATTTTGGTCATTTAGTACCTCCTTTTCTGGTCCTAGCATTCATAAGAAGACTTATATACATTAGGAGATGGGTTTAGTTCAGTTGAATGTAATATTAAAGAAGAATAAAGAAAAACAAACAGAAGTAACTTTGAAATGGATAGCGTGGTATTAGCCTCAATAGAATAACTCGACTGCATCTGAATATTTGGCCGAACGATTTGGATAGCGTCGTATTTGCCTCAATGAAATAACTCGACTGCATCTGAATATTTGGCCAAACGATTATTAACTAATGTTTTAATGACTGTGGGAAAAAACTTTTGCCTACATCATGTCTTTTTGAACTACCAGCATGTGCAGCTTTTTTCAAATACCGTTGTCATACAAACAGATTGTTGCGGTTGCTTATTTAAATGCAACACCAAAATAATCATTAAACAGGATAAGCAAGGACATGCCTTGTTAATGGCCTGGCAAGTCTGAGATTACTGCAATTTTTTTCAGATCATTACTATTTCCTCTTCCAATTGATCATAAAGAAAACTTCGAATCGAGAAGTATACATTCTAGTTAAGTCTAGCTTAAATATTGGAATAACGCCAGTGTCTATACTTGATCCCTCGTTGTTGACTACTGTTCTGCAAGAATGGTACCGTAGTTACGGTTTTCTATACTTTCCTCACAAATGTTTTAATGGATGTCTTTAGTATATAAAAGTGGCATGCACTTGGTATTATAGGGCACTTAGTTTTACTGCAGGTACGTAAAAAACCAACACTTTTTTACCTTCTATAAGGGATATTTGTTGATTTTGATATCTTATGGCGGTCATCTTAGAAAAAGCCGCCATATTGAAATTTCAATTTGGGTCCATATCTTATATTGTTTGAAGCACCTTGCACTAATAAAATGACAAATTTGAACTAATATGAGGGATATTTGTTGATTTTGATATTTTGTGGCGGCCATTTTGGAAAAAGCCGCCATATTAAAATTTAAAGGTGGGTTCACAGCTAATATTTTTGAAACCCCCAGCACTACTGCTATGCCAAATTTAACCTTAAATGTGACCTTATATAAGTGATATATGTTGATTTTGATATTTTATGGCGGCCATCTTGGAAATAGCCGCCATATTAAAATTTCAATGTGGGTCCATAGCTAATATTGGTTGAAACACCCAAACCTACTACCATGCCAAATTTGGTGCTTTTATCATCAAACCCACAATTTTTTCACCAATCAGCCGGACTAATACGTAGTACTTAATGTTGCATTGATAAAACAATCTATACTACTAAAGGAAGAGACCGAGTTCATTGAGCCGCATCTCCTCTGAAACCATACGAAGTCGGAAATATTTGTGATATGACGTATAAATGTACTGTTTTGTGCTTCCTAAATTTGTCTTTGAAACAATCTTTTTCCACAGAAAACGCCAGTTTTGAGAAAATAACACAATTCGGAGACCGTTATCGATCGACCGTGTCTTATACGTTTTCGCGCATGATCAGTCGACGTACTGCCCGCGAAATTTAAAAACTCTTTGTTTCAACAATTGCCCAATTGTACAGCGATTTCGCGGGCATCTTCTAGTATCCTATATACAAAGGAAAGAATTAAGAGTCGATAAATTTCCTTGTGACTCTGTCTGTCCGTTTCGTCGATTATATTATCTTTATTATGTCACACACTGATATATTTTATATGAAAATAATGTATTTAATTTAATTTAATTTAATTTGATTATACTTTATCACGAAATCATGATCTTAATATTTACCTCATGTCTGACCATCTGTTAACCTACATTCATTTTACTGTTGTTTTGTTGTCTAATTTGTTCTTTGTATATGTGTTTATGTTTGGGGAATGGTATTTGTGGATCTTTGGTCGTCTGTCTGTTATCTTTTACACATTGTGATTTACCTTAGACCACATTGGTGTTTTAACATTGGCATTTGATAAATATACTGACTGTATTTTAAGATAAACATTTATCATTCTGAAATAACATTCCTTTTTGTTTATACTTATTCAATAGTAAACATAAAAAGAAGATGTGGTATGATTGCCAATTAGACAAATCTCCACACTAGACCAAATGACACAGAAATTAACAACTATAGGTCACCGTACGGCCATCAGCAATGAGGCTTGCTGAAGAAGGAAATGCAATGTACATAAACATCATAACGACCCAGAAAACTCAATGTTAACATACGATCAGTTATATAATCGAACAATCGTCAGATGTTTAATTGATGACACTTGCTTTTAGAAAGACAAGTCATTCACTAATTGTTATTGTATCTTTACGTTAATGTTCCTTTGTTTGAATTCCTGTCTTGATCACAGCATTTGACTGATATACTATAGTCTTCTGTATGGTTTAATTTCTTTTACTGCTGTACTTATATTACAAAGCATTCTGAGTTAACCTAGCTTGAAATTTATTAAGTCTAAGAACTCATATTGAAGTTACCCTTAAAGAGAAAACAAAGTAGCTGTGAAATACAAACAGTATATAGATATAAGAAGATGTGGAATGCGTGCCAATGAGACATCTCTCCATCCAAGTCACAATTTGTAAAAGTAAACCATTATAGGTCAAAGTACGGCTCACACCAAACAGCAAGCTATAAAGGCCCCAAAAATGATTAGACTAAGTGTAAAACATTCAAACAGGAAAACCAACGGTCCATATAAAGGTACAGTTGTATCTAAACACAAAAACTAGTGTCCATTAACTAGTACACTTTAATACAGCGAAAAATATGAAGGTTTCAAATAAGCAACAATAACCACTTAGAAAAATTAGCAAGGAATATGACTAACCATTAGACGAGGAAACGACAACATAAAGGGTAAAAAAAGAAGATGAAAAAGGCATACAGTCTACAAAACACATCACAAGACTGTAAAACACATAAACAAACCTAATCTTTTACTCAGGTGGAATGGAAGGATAGGAAGTCCCATCATTTTCTCGTGTCAAGTAAAAGCATTGGAATAGAGATGTCATTGATGAGAAAGGGTTTCAGTGAATCCGGCTGCGATATATATCAAAATGATGTCTGTAAAATGTTGTTGAATGTGTTAAGTTTTACCATTTAAACCTCTTGGTTCATTAGATTCTTCAAAGAATTCCTGATAGGATGTATTTCTGCCCTGAAATAGTATATCAACTTGGAGATGCATACTCCATTTTCAGGTCCTGCTTGAATATATCTACATGAGTTTACATGAGTTTACGATGACAAAAATACTGTTAATTTCTAAACATAAGTCAAGCTTTTGAGCTGACCTAAATGTATCCGTTGATATGATTTCATCGTTTTAATCTGTTTTAACTTTAGAAAGAGGAATACTCGTGTAAACTGTTGCATAAGGAGAGCGACTTTAATTGAAGTAATCAATAACAGATCTTTATAATTTTTTAATATCCACATCGGATTTATATCAGTCCTTAATAAAAGTAGTTTGATTCATGGTAACACTGATGATTGATTGCTTATAAGTTTGGGATTTTCAAATGTTTTGACCTCGAGCATCATTGAAGTGACATTAATTGTCGAGATGTGCATTTTGTGCATTAAAATTAGTACCGTTAATGTTATTATAGAATATGTGGAATTTTGAAGAAGGCATTTTGGAGCATTTGCACGGCAAACTTAGCAATATAACGTTGTTTGTAAGGAGGTTGCAATGAGAAAATTACAAGGGTAGTTGGAACTAGATATAAAGAGAGACTGCATATACAAAATGGGTCTTCAAACGCTCAAGTCGAAAACTAACTGCAATTGCCATGGAAAAAAGAAAAGACAAAAAGATAAATAAGGGTCTTCAAATCAGAACATGAAACACTAAAGATTTAGGCAACACGAACTCCACTAACACCTGAAAATGTCAGGTGCTCTGGAAGGATAAACATATCCTGCTCCTCGTTTAGCACACGCCGTGTTGCTCATTAAAATACAATCCCAGTGATAAGTCTATAAATGTTAGTATATCAAACGTACGCACCAAAAATATCATAATTTATAAGGTCAGCAAAAGAGAATTAATTATATGAAGTAATCTGAAATAAAGATTTATTTATCTTACCTGATCTTATCTAAATGTGAATGTGTCTTCCTTTTGCTGAATGAAGCCCTAAAGGGAAGAAGATACCAAGGAAAATAAAACACAATCTTACATCGAAGAAAAGCAGACAACACCATATTCAAGAGGAAATATGAAGAAAAGACAAACATCAGTGACAAGACATTAAAAGAAATAGTATGCTGTACTCACTCCACACCGAAATAATGGAAATGAACTCTTAAGTGCTCTGGAAAGGTAAGAATTTCTGCTCCAGTAGCGATTTTCGTCGTGTAAGGAGCTACCATTTGATTTTAGGGAGAGGCTAGGATGTAATTTGAAAAAGGCAGGACAGCAGTTTTGAGTAATAAATAAAAGGCAGGATGAGCAACTTGGCAAGAAAAGGCAGGATGACAATTTATGTTAAAAATATCAGGATAAACTAATAAAAAATGCAGGACCGAATAGAGTGAAAATAAAAAGGCAGGACAGAGATTACAACTAAAAACATGCAGGACAAAAATTTCATCCTAGTCCCCCTTTCCCTCCCACAAAAAAAAAACTCAAATGGTAGCTCCTAAATCCTGCCAAGATGTTTGCATTGCTGAAACATGGCGATAATGCGAAACGTAATAGCGGATTACTAAATTAAACTTGTCTCAGCAGCAGACAGGAATAATTTATACATCACCTGTGAATGTATTTTAAATAGAATCAGTACATATAAACAAACTATAAAATCATAAATGATGTGTTTGTCTTGTTTTCGTGGTTTCCTATAGATAGTTTTCAACCAACAACTGAGGAACCGACTTTATCTACCTTCCTGTATTGGCGAGCACGTTCTCGCTCTGCTTTCAAAGACCTTTTATATTATTCCAATGAATTTTTACCACATGTTACAAAGATTCGATATTTTGCAATGGCTCATATTCGGCATATTTAGTATAGGAGAAAAGTATAATTAATTCATATAGCTTTATTTAATTTTGGAAAATAAAAGAAACAGGGACGTCATTCAAAAACAAATGTACTTGTAAAATCGTATCGATAAGAGCGGGAACACATCAAATAAGTGAAAATAGTTAAAATATTAAGGAATATTAACTAAAATCAAATTTAAACACAATATATTATCAGCTATAGTAAGAGGAGGGTAAGGCTTCTCCGCAATGCTAGGCGGTATTGCAATAGATGTGATAAGTGAAAAGTACTGGTTCTAGCGCCTGTTAGGGAGGAAGTAAAGAATCAGATCTACTCTAACATTGTTAGGTTGATTCTCTAGGCACTTTATATATAAATATTTATGTATAGAAAAGGGGTACATTCCTCAAGCGCCTGTGAAATTATCTTTTGAGGAGTTTAAATTTGATAAATTTTATTAACTTGAAGAATTTGAAAACTGCTTTACATTTGAATCTATAATAGGAAATGCAAAGTATTATGAAATATAAAGACTATATCAAAAGCTAATCAAACCTTTAAACAGACTTATTCAGAAGGGATGTAGTTACGATAGTATCATACTGTTGTCAGGTCATTAAAGATGGCATATTTTGGTATTAATATTGATTCATTTATAGGGTCTTTGCATCGGAAATAAACACATTTATTCTAAAACCAGTTGTTGGCAGGATACCAGTTATGTTCTTCTCATATATTTTATGATGGTATGATTCTAAACCCCTAACGGGAGGGGCTGTGCTTGATTTTCATATGACGAAGACATAATCTTTCAATCAGGTTAAATGTCGTCTGGAGCTGGCATGTCACTAACTGCTAGTAGTCCTTTGTTAATTTATGTATCATTGTCATTGTGCTTAGTTTCTTTAGTTACCTATTATGACATCGGACTCGGACGTATTGCTGTGTGTTTGTTTATTTTATATTGGCAAGAGGTTCTCGCTTTGTTGAAGACCCATTGGTGGACTTCGGCTGTTATCTGCTCTTTGGTCAGGTTGTTGTCTATTTGACATATTCCCATTTCCATTTTCAATTTTACAGATTGTCAACTATGACACCAAAATTACATGACACACTATATATAGGAGCTTGTTTCAGAAAAATAATAGATTTAATGATTTTATGCAGTTTAAACTGGGCCGACAAGAGTCCCAGATTAAAAGATTAACTTACACAAACTAATGTTGCAGCAATCAGAAGCTCGTTCCTATGCGTTACAATTCAATCCGACCACAAATGACAAAGTAACATAAAAACAACTGCAATAAGGCTAACAGCGCACTTGGTTTTCTCCGAAGGAATCTTAACATCACCTCCGCCTCAGTAAAGGAACAGGCATACACATCTTTCTTCAGACCATTACTAGAATATGCCTGTTCAGTTTGGGACCCTACTTTACTGAGGATACAAATAAACTAGAAAAAGTACACAAAGAATGGCTGCTTAATTTTTCACTAACCGACAATAAAACATCTCACAAGTGTTTAGTGACACTATAAAATTAATAATCTAAAATGGAGAATCTCAGCTCAAAGAACAACAGAGGCCTACCTTGTCATCTTCTATAAAATGTCAAATTAACTGATTGTCAAACAGACATATTAATTCAACCGTTCAGATGGTCAACACTCATTGTTTTCCAAGTACTGTTTAACATGACACAACCTTCTACAGAGATAAGCGACCCCAAGGAGATGCCAATGCAGCTCTGTTCATAAAATAGAGAATGGAAACGGGGAATGTGTCAAAGAGACAACAACCCGACCAAAGCAGAAAACAGCCGAAGGACACCAATGGGTCTTCAACACAGCAAACAAAAAAAAAAAAAAAAAAAAAAAAAAAAAATCCCACACCCGGGGCGGCTTCAACTGGCCCCTAAACAAAATGTATACCAATTCAGTGAAAATGGACGTCACATTAAGCTCCAAACTGACATATAAATGAACTAAATTAAAAAAAAACACACGATTTACAAAGGCCAGAAGCTCTTGACTTTGGATACATATACCAATAGTTAAAATCTTTTATCTAATTATAAAACTGAGAAACAAAATGAAAATGTGTATTATATAAAAATGATATTATTAATTTTGTTTTATAATTTAATCAAATTAAGTTGACTGTAAATATGTTTCCACTAAGCAATGTGTAGTACAAAGTGACATAAACTTCCGAAGGCTAGTAAAATTTAAAATAGAAAAATAAAGATGTATAAGCCCCAGTCATAAGTGAAAAAACCTCTTTTCCTAGATAAAATGAAATACTTGTTTTACAAAATATTATGAACAAAGTACACAATTTACATTGTAAGTAGCTGTGGAATCGTAAAGTGGCGGGCTGTGGATCTTTAATTTCAGTATATAGGACCGTTTTCTCTATCTTTAGAAATAACGTTTATTATGAAAAATATCAAGAACATGATTTTACTGTCAAATTTTTCTGTATAAATGAGATGTTTTCTAAGTTATGTACATCATTTATTTCTGTAATCAGTATCATATATTGCCTATAATTGTTTTATTTTCCACAGTTATTCTTTATTTCTTTGCACCCTAATATTCTCTTTTTTACCGTCAAATTTTTCTATTCACTATTTTTTAAGGGCCAGGTACCTGCAGAACCGTAGCTCTCATGGTCAATATGCACCTTTTGACAATTTGTGGACCAAATTATTATAAGGGCAATAAGAGCTACGGTTACACAGCTAATCACACAGGCACTTTAATTGTCTCTGAAAATATAGGTAATTTTTTTCAGAGACAAGTGCCTGTGGCTAATCACCATTCATGTATCTAGATTCACTTAACTATAACTTTTGTTTATATTTTATAAATGGGTATATGGAAGAATTTTAATACCAGGATTAATGTAATTTTGTAATATATGAAAATTCTATTTATTCCTGTTTAAAAATCGGACAAAGGAGATAATACTGATAAACCATGGTTTTGTTGATTCTTTATGGAAATAACTCCGTATGACAAACTTCAACATGAACTGTGTATAGAGTTGGACCAACGAATTAGTTGAATATTGTCAGTGTTATAAAAGAAGCAGTCACTAAAATTGCAGACGGAAGAATGGCTACCCAAAAGTAAGATGGGCTGGTATTCATAGGAAAACCACTCAAAATGAATGTTTTATCTAAAATATTCATAAATTATTCAAGGAAGTAAATTAACGAAATCGAAAGTAGGAAAATATTCATCAATTTTCGTAAGCAGTATGAAACAAAAGAAAAATAGAGATTTAAAAAAGTAAGCGAAACTGTAGTAGATAAAAGAGTTCTGTCAAATAGTTGATTTATATACATACAAAGATTTTAACATAGGAAATCTTTGATTTATAAATGTTTAGATGTAGGGATTGTTTCCCATGTGTAGTAGACACTTAGACAGTCGTAAGTGGTTGGACTAGGAAAGTACTTCTTTAGCTTATTCTGTTGGAGCTTTGACATGAAACACAGAGGTGAAGGTTTGATACCAGGATTTGGAATAAAAAGGGGAGGGTTGGTGGTACACCAAAGACAAAGTAATCTTAGAAATAGACTTGTCAAAAGTTATCTATGCATTAACCTTATAAGTAGCTCAATTAGGACCCCTCCCATTTATCCATTTCACATGTTATATGTTATTTTACTACTTGTTTCATTACTATTTTATCTATCATGTCTATCCATCTATCTTCCCGTCAAGGAGTGGACTCATTTTGTATATACTCCAGCGTGAGTGAACAGCTAAAACCTTCAAGTATGTATAGTTAAAATGAGATCTGTATGTACAGTTAAAATCAGTGCTATAATTTAGATGTGGAGTAGTGTCGACACGCTGAGATCTTGGATAGCGTGTCAAAAATATTCCACAGACAGGGAAACTCTGATGTCTGGAGGTATGTTGTTCCAGGATATGATGGTGGCAGGAATGAATGAGTACTTGAAACAATCCAGTTTGGTCCTTATCTGTCTGATGTTATTAGACACGGAACCACGGGTTCTGGTGTTATGGTGGTTGAGCAGGTGGTGAACAGGAACGACATGATTTATTATTTTGTAGAACATGATAACTCTGTTCCTGGCTCTTCTGTGTTCCAGTGGTTCCCAACCTAGTTGCTGAGTCATTTTGGTTACGCAACCAGGTGCCCTCGAGAAGAAGTCCCCCATTGCAAATCTGGCAGCCTGGCGTTGTACGTTTTCGAGTTGTTGGATTTGCTGATGCTGGTAAGGATCCCAGACAGCACTGGCATACTCGAGGACAGGCCTCACTAAAGTTGTGTAGGCTTGACTTTTTACTTCCTGAGGACAACTCCTGAGGTTCCTACGCAGGAATCCAACAGATCTGGAGGCTTTTGCTGTGGTCTGGTTAATGTGTTCATGCCAAGACAGGTCCTTGCTGATGTATAAACCAAGGTATTTCCCTCCTTGGACGCTTTCAAGGGTGTGGCCGTGCAGATGGTAATCGCATATGGTGGGTTTGCATTTCTTGCTGATATGGATGGTGGTACATTTCTGTGGGTGGAATGCCATTTGCCAATCGTTTTCCCATTTTTCTAGTTTATCTAGGTCGTCTTGCAGCTTGGTGGAATCCCTAGTGGATCGAATAGGACGATACAACAGGCAGTCATCAGCAAGAAGTTTCACGCTAGAGTTAACAGAATCTGGGAGGTCGTTTATGAAGACGAGAAAGAACAGGGTCCCATTCCTGTACCCTGTGGTACACCAGAAACTACCTCTGCTTCGTCTGACATTGTTCCCTCCACTAGGACATTTTGTTTCCTACTGTTCAGGAAGCTCTCCACCCATTTGAGAGTAAAGTCACTGACTCCGTAGAATTGGAGCTTATGGAGAAGTCGCTTGTGTGGCACCTTATCAAAGGCTTTGGCAAAGTCTAATAATATTGCATCAATTTGTTGGCCATCTGATAGTCCACTTGCCAGTTCATGAATTGTGGCAATCAGCTGTGTCTCACAAGAGCGTTTGCTGCGAAATCCGTGTTGGGCTGGTGTTAAAATGGAGTGCTCTTCTAGATGTTCCATTATCTTCGAGTGGAGTATGTGCTCCATCACTTTGAAGCAAATTGCTGTTAGAGACACAGGACGGTAATTTGCCGCTGTACTCTTGTCTCCTTTCTTGAAGAGGGGTACCACATGTGCCATGCGCCAGTCATCTGGGACTTGCCCTACATTAATTTATAATTGAAAATGTGTGCAAGAGCAGGCGCTTATTGCGATTCTAACTCTTTAGGAGGCGAGACGTTATATCAAGTCTAATCCTGTTGCCTTGTGTAGGTTTAAGTTTTTAGAAGCTTAGCAACACCTGAGGTTTAGATGATAATGGTGCCATTTGTCGATAAGGACTTGGTCCCTTATCTGGTATTGTGTTAGTATCCTCCTCTGTGAAGACTGATTTAAATTGGTTGTTGAGGATATTGGCTTTTATCTTCGGGTCGCTGTCGATCAATCCATCAGTGTTCCTTAGTGGAGCCACACCTGAGGCTTCCTGTTTCCACTTTTACGTAAGTCCAAAACTTTTGGGGCTCTGCTTCGCTTCCGGGCTAATGATGTCTTTAACATAATTGCTGTGAGACTGTCTGATGTTGCGTTGACATTCTGCTTTAAGATAATTATACCTGCGAACGTCTCTAGTGTTTTGTGGCATTTGCTTTTTTAAAGCGCGGTCCTTGCGTCGTGCAAGTCGGCGTGTTTCTGTGTTCATCCATGGATTTGTGTGTCGCAAGCCAGTGAGTTTATGTAGGATGTGTTTGTCCATCAGGGTAGGACTTTGTCCGGGAAGGAAGTCCAACAAGTGTCCATGTTATGAAGTGGCTGTGAGACAAAGTCAGATACAAATAGGGTAACATCTGCTTTCAGAAATGGAAGGTTGGCTTTATCCCATAAGAAGATTTTCCTTTTGGTAGGATTAGCACGTTGTGGTTTAGCTAGAGTGTCAATAAGCACCGCGTCATGATCGCCAACTCCTGGGATAGTCTTGCACTTATTTACCAGAGAAGGATGGCTGGTGAAAAGAGATCAAGAATATTTTCACCTCTAGTAGGGGTCTTGACCATTTGTTCTACTCCACAACGAGTGGCTAGTTCAAGGTACTCAGAAGACATGCGAGGTGGATATTGGTGTGACGTGATTGATAAGCTACTCCAATCTATGTCGGGAGGTTGAAATCACCCGCAATCCAAAATTCACTCTTCGGGTTGATCCTCTCGACATTATAATATTGATCCACTCTGGTTTAATTACAACTGTCATGAATGTGGGAAGAGGACAAATTTGTAGTATAAAATGAGTGGTATATCAAGTGAGTCTTACTTGATCAAATTAGTGAAGATCTTCTTTAGTTCATCTTGTCAGATTGCTGCTGCATGCCTATCAATTTTGAGTTGCAGGTTTGATTCCTGTGGGTTCCATTGCATTTTGATAATTTTCAACACAAAGTAAATGATGCACTTATTCAATGTTTCCCGTTTTCAGTTTGAAACGCTCTAAATACCTTTTAAAATTTTTGTCATAGGGTACATAACTACCTCATTGACATGTACATTTCAGCATGTGTTTACAGATTCATTTTGTATTATCCTATTATTCGTATTACCTTTTAAATATTCTCATTTGAGGTTTGTGGGTTCGGCCCTTTAATAAAATTCTGCTGTGTTAAGCCAAAAATTTAACAGTTTTTTTTTTATTTTAATGTGTATGCCACAGTTAAATTCCATTATGCAAAATACATATACATATGTAAGAGATAAATTAGTCCTGGCAAAAGTGTCCGGGCGGACAAATATTACGAGTGTAAAAGTCCATGGTTTTAGAATTTTCTAGTATATTTAGTCCGATGTCAGTAACTTATGTCCCCAGACAAATTTTCCTAGTAATTTATGTCCATGTAATCAATATTCCTAGGTAATAATGTCCATGTCCTTTAATAAAAGAAATCATTTACATGTAAACAATGGAATTTCTAATTCTTATGTTTGTTATGTTGTATAACAGTTGTGCTTTAATCTTTTAATAAAATTCATGTGCCCAGACTAATTTTCCTAGGAATTCATGTCCATGTCATTAATATTCCCAGGTAAAACTTCCTTGTCCTTTATTTTACTAGGAAAATGTATAATGAAAGAAATCATTTACATGTAAACAAACAAATTTTTAATTCTTTTGTTTTAATGCTGTTTTACAGTTGTGCATTAACCTTTTAATGAAATTTATGTGCCCCGACTAATTTTCTTAGGAATTCATGTCCATGGTTTAAAACTAGGTAAAACGTCCATGTTCTTTATTTTATTTCTTTCATTGCAAAATTTACCATTAAAATAAAGGACATGGACGTTTTACCTAGGAGTTTTAAGGCCCAGCACATGAATTCCTAAGAAAATTAGTCGGGGCACATAAATTTCATTAAAAGATTAATGCACAACTGTAATTATGGTCACAGACTTGATGAACTAGGAAGATAAGTCTGGCGGACAAGTTTTAATACCGGACTGAATTTACTGTTACATTTACACTTATATTTCATTCACAAACTTTGGAAATGGATGAAAAAGATATGTTTTTTTTAAATAAGTATTACCAGATACTCATTCTAACATGACACAAATCACTTCTAATCAAAAGGTATGATAATTCCTTTTTTTTTGGCATTTTGAAATTATTTTAAGTGTATTCTTTAGATGTTCATTAGACAATTAGTCTTATCAGATATAAGCAATTATATTTTTATTTTTGTCTTACAAACATGTATATTTGTATTATGATCTTATGAATAAAGGGATAAATACATATTAATGAAACAGCAAACCAGCAAGAAAAAAAACATCTAAAGGGAAACATACAGTCTTCAACAATAAACAGGTGTTTATACAATATATATGCCAAGCTCTAAAATGTCCTAAATCTAAAAAAGTTTAGTATTCAATCGTCTTTAATTTAATACAAAACTGTGAAAAACTGCTGATATAGTCATATTTTCAGATCTGATCATTTTACTGATTTTAAGTATAGGCCAAGGCCTAACCCAAAATGTATTCTGGTATGAGAAGTCTTGTTTAAAGATCTTTATATCGGTAAAATGTCTTGGGAAGGTCTTGGGTCATATCTAGCTTTGTCAAAACCACATTTTATTTTAAATTTGACATGTTATTGACATCGTACTAACATCACATGTGATATTTTTGCACTAAAATGTCTAGATCATATTATCCTTAAAATTGTTTTCTGAAATTTTAGTCTATTAAGAAAATCATTAGAGGTATAGATAAACCAGGGACAGTCTATACATACAGGACTGGTCATTATTGATTTGATTTAATAACTATGCCTCCCGTGTAAAGCTAGCACCAAACAATTAGCTAAGTTTGATGACTCTGACATACCTGTCAACTGACCCGTATCCTGCGGGTCACACCCGAGAATTTCACCCCATACCCAGGATTTTTTAAATACCCGCCGGGTCGTTAAATAACCCGTGAATTCAGAAAATGACCCGTTTTCACCCGGATTCTTGAGCCTTTAGACTGATTTCATAAGTGATTTTCCTTTGAAATACTGGCAAATTCGTAATTCTTCCTGGACAGGAAGTTCAAATAGCTGTGTTAACTGTCAAATTAAGTGACCCATTAAGTGCATGGCTTCACTTGACAGCTTTTGTGTCAAACACACTGTTAATTAACACCAATTACCATAGCATAACATGCTTTCTTGTCTATTTGACCTGTTGATACTAATTGTAATGCTTTTATACGACTGCAAAACATTTTGCGGTCGTATATTGGTATGACGTTGGCCTCGTCGTCGTCGTCGTCCAAAGACACATTGGTTTTCGCACTCTAACTTTAAGTGACTGGATCTCTATGAAATTTTACCATAAGCTTCAATACCACAAAAGAAAAGTTGGGATTGATTTTGGGGTTATGGTACCATAGTTTAGGAATTAGGGTCCAAAAGGGGCCAAGAATAAGCTTTTTGTAACTTCCAGACATAACTTGTGTGTTAGTGTATGGATCTCTCTGACATTGTACCACAAGGTTCCATATCGCAAAGGGAATGCTGGGATTGATTTTGGGGTAATTGCCTCAAAATTTTAGGAATTATGGGCCTAAAAGGGGCAAAAACAAGCATTTTCTAGTTTCATGACAATAACTTGTGTGTAAGTTTATGGATCTTTCTGAAATTGTACTACAAGGTTCCATATCACAAAGGAAAGCTGGAATTAAGATTGGGGATAATTGCCCTAAGCGTTTAGGAATTTGGGGCCAAAAGGGCCAAAAACAAGCATTTTCTAGTTTCCAAACAATAACTTGTGTTCAAGTGTAAGGATCTCTCTGAAATTGTACTACAAGGTACCATACCACAAAGGGATGGCTGGGATTGAGTTTGGGGTGATGAATCATAAGGGGTTAAAAAATTGAGGGGATTTTTTTCCTTTTTTCCTTTTTTTTCTTTAAAGTTTTCCATTTTAAATTGGTTATTTCTGATTTATATATAAAAGCAAATAATAATGATATGGTTTGAATAGGTAAACTAAAATTTTTAAGTTCTTAGACCACATTCATTCTGTGTCAGAAACCTATGTTGTGTCAAATATTTAATCACAATCCAAATTCAGAGCTGTATCAAGCTTGAATGTTGTGTCCATACTTGCCCCAACTGTTCAGGATTCGACCTCTGCGGTCGTATCAAACTGCGCCCAGCGGAGCATTTTATTTGTTATTTAATGTTATTCAGGGTTATATCTGGTCTATATACCAGCTTTGATAAGTGTTTGGTATTACTATAAATTTTACTTCTTCGTACTATGAACATCAATATTATTTATTTTGTAAAAATATTTCCTTTCTCTATTTGAACTGTACACCTAAACCTAACAACAAAATTATTTTCATTTACCTGTGTTTAAAGTAATTGCAATTCATATAACCAATTTCAAGTTCTTTGACTACATTTATTCAGAAACCTTTAATATGTCAAATATTTAATTACAATCCAAATTTAGACCTGTATCAAGCTTGAATATTGTGTCCAGTTTTGCCCCAACTGTTCAGGGTTGGACCTCTGCGGGCGTATCCAGCTGCGCTTAGCGAAGCAGTTTATTCTTAAATTGTTTAACATTTCACAGCGGTATCCTTAGTTTATTTATTTTGTATTTACATTGTATCATAGATCAAATTTATTTGTTCAGAGTATGTTCACTGGTGTTAATATGTCTTTTGATTGAGTTAAGCCATTTCAATTGATATTTTATAGTGTGTCTTTCTATGTTGGGATGTTACACTATTGTTTCAGTTAAGGGTGAAGGTTTGGTACCATTAAATCGTTTAAACCCCCTGCAATTGCGTGCACCTGTCCTAAGTCAGGAATCTGGTGTTTAGTAGTTGTCGTTTGTTGATGTGGTTCATAAGTGTTTCTTGTTTCTCGTTTTTATATAGATTAGACCTTTGGTTTTCCTGTTTGAATGGTTTTACACTAGTAATTTTGGGGCCCTTTATAGCTTGCTGTTCGGTATGAGCCAAGGCTCCATGTTGAAGACCGTACTTTGACCTATAATGGTTTACTTTTATAAATTTTGACTTGGATGGAGATTTGTCTCATTGGCACTCATACCACATCTTCTTATATCTATTAAGGTCCTAAATAATTTGTCTATTTCAAAGTTGTTTGACAATAAACTTGAGTTACTTCCTCTTGTTTGTCACCTTTCACAATATATATGTTAAATGACTAATTATGGCTTCAATATAAAGTCTATTGTCTAATCTAATGTCTTTACTAATCTATAAACAAAACCCACCAAGTAACATGTACCTGAAAATAATATAATCATAATAATAGAAAACACAATAGTTAACAATATACTCCTTAATTTTATGGTTTTTTGTAAAAGATTAAATCTAAAACAAATTGAATGCAAATACATATCAGAATATTGCTTTCTTTTATTTTTCTACCTTAGAACAATTTTTTGAAAATTAATATTTTATCTCTACTTCCTTTAAATGCTTAATTATTTTATTACATTCCAATAATAAGCCAACTGTCCAAGACCCTCATGGGTGGTCAAGTTCGTTAAAACCACCCTCATCAACATTCCAATATAAACAATCTTTGAGAAGATGCACATAATAATACATACTGGGAAACAAGTAGCTTGAGAATTGATATAATACTATGAATGAAACAAGGAGAGGGGGTATGGCTTGACTTGAAATGATAAAGTAAACACATTAATATTTCAATGGCTTATTGTGCAATGAAAAAATAAAATTAAAGCTTTAAATTATTTTCAATTAGTACTTCACCATGTGAACATATTTTGGAAACTGTTCGATTTAAAATTTAAAGAAATGTCCCTAAATACTTAAATTCAGCTAAAAAAGTTTGTACGTGTTATGACCTGAGATTTTCTTCTTCAATGCAGGTCATGACCTGCATTTTCATTTTATAGGTTGACAGGTATGCTCTGATATACGAAGCTAGTAGTTACATTGTATTTGCGTATTTCTAAGTACATTGTAATTTAATTATTTTTTTTTCAAATTATACAAATCTGATTAATAGCCATTTACCATGACAAAAATATAAGATTTTAGAAGAATGTTAAATTATTAAACTGAGACATCTCGTTTTGACATCAGCAACGGCACAGTTCTGTCTGCACATTTGTATAGACATTGTTATAAGTGACCAGTCCCGTTAGTATAGACTGTCCCTGGATAAACCTATAAAAATTTGACATTTCCAGATGTTGATTATCACTAAGGGATAAAAGTATACAAATAATTCAGAAATTATTGCATGCTTTTATACGACCGCAAAAATTTTGCGGTCGTATGTTGGTATGACGTTGGCGTCGTCGTCGTCGTCGTCGTCATCATCCGAAGACATTTGGTTTTCGCACTATAACTTTAGTATAAGTTAATAGAAATCTATGAAATTTAAACACAAGGTTTATGACCACAAAAGGAAGGTTGGGATTGATTTTGGGAGTTTTGGTCCCAACAGTTTAAGAATTAGGGGCCAAAAAAGGGCCCAATAAGCATTTTTCTTGGTTTTCGCGTAATAACTCTAGTATAAGTAAATAGAAATCTATGAAATTTTAACACAAGGTTTATGACCACAAAAGGAAGGTTGGGATTGATTTTGGGAGTTTTGGTGCCAACAGTTTAGGAATTAGGGGCTAAAAAGGGCCCAAATAAGCATTTTCTTGGTTTTGCACAATAACTTTAGTATAAGTAAATAGAAATCTATGAAATTTAAACACAAGGTTTATGACCACAAAAGGAAGGTTGGGATTGATTTTGGGAGTTTTGGTCCCAACAGTTTAGGAATAAGGGCCAAAAGGGTCCAAAATTAAACTTTGTTTGATTTCATCAAAATTGAACTATTGGGGTTCTTTGGTATGCCGAATCTAACCGTGTATTTACATTCTTAATTTTTGGTCCTGTTTTCAAATTGGTCTACATTAAGGTCCAAAGGGTCCAAAATTAAACTTAGTTTGATTTTAACAAAATTGAAGTCTTGGGGTTCTTTGATATGCTGAATCTAAACATGTACTTAGTTTTTGATTATGGGCCCAGTTTTCAAGTTGGTCCAAATTGGGGTCCAAAATTAAACTTTGTTTGATTTCAACAAAATTGAATATATGGGGTTCTTCGATATGCTGAATCAAACCATGTACTTAGATTTTTGATATTTGGGCCCGGTTATCAAATTGGTCCACATTGAGGTTTAAAGGGTCCTAAATTGAACTTTATTTGATTTCATCAAAACTGAATTCTTGGGGTTCTTTGATATGCTGAATCTAACCATGTATTTAGATTTTGGATATTGGAATACCACAAAGGGATGGTAAGAATTGTCTTTGGGAGTTATGGCTCAAACCGTTAAGGAATAAGGTGCAAAAAAGGGGGGAAAAGGGTTTCCAGGTTAATGGACAATTACTTAAGTACAAAACATAATTTAAAAGGCAGTGTAAGGTTGGTAATTGAAACTCATTTGAATATCTCACCTAAACTGCTTTTAAATTATGTATATTGAAATTGCCAAAACTTTATTATTAATAAATTCCATTGAAATTTGCCAATAACTTTAGTTTAATGAACTTCGTTGAAATTTGCCAATATAAAATGTTGCTGATGAAGCTTTTTGTTTATCTCACCTAAACTGCTTTTAAATTATGTATATTGGAAATTTGCCAAAACTTTATTATTAATAAATTCCATTGGAAATTTGCCAATAACTTTAGTTTAATGAACTTCATTGGAAATTTGCCAATATAAAATGTTGCTGATGAAGCTTTTTTGTTTATCTCACCTAAACTGCTTTTAAATTATGTATATTGAAATTGGCCAAAACTTTATTATTAATAAATTCCATTGGAAATTTGCCAATAACTTTAGTTTAATGAACTTCATTGGAAATTTGCCAATATAAAATGTTGCTGATGAAGCTTTTTTGTTTATCTCACCTAAACTGCTTTTAAATTATGTATATTGGAAATTTGCCAAAAACTTTATTATTAATAAATTCCATTGGAAATTTGCCAATAACTTTAGTTTAATAAACTTCATTGGAAATTTGCCAATATAAAATGTTGCTGATGAAGCTTTTTTGTTTATTTTTAGCCATGATTATTATGTCATTTTCTATTTTAATAGGGTCCAAAATTAAACTTATTTTGATTCTAATAAAAATTGAACTCTTGGGGTTCTTTGATATGCTGAATCTGCAAGAAATCTTCAATTGCACATTATTGCGCAATAGCAAGAAATCTTCAATTGCACAGTATTGCGCAATAGCAAGAAATCTTCAATTGCACAGTATTGCGCAATAGCAAGAAATCTTCAATTGAAAATTAATACAAATCTTTTTAACCAATTTTAATGGGATTAATTTAAAGTCTTTAATTTTTGGGGGTTCTAACCTTGTATTACTATTTTGGATATTGGGCCCCATTTTTAAATTGGTCTACATTGAGGTCCAAAGGGTCCAAAATTAAACTTTGTTTGATTTCATCAAACACTGAATTATTGCGGCTCTATGATATGCTGAATCTTATTGTGCATTTAGATTTTTTATTTTGGGCCCTGTTTTCAAATTAGTTCATATTACGGTTTGAAGGGTCCAAAATTAAACTTTGTTTGATTTCAACTAAAATTAAATTTTTGGTGTTTTGTTATATGCTGAATCTAACCATATTTTAGATTTTAGATATCAGACCATACTAGGTAAATTAAATGCCCCATTTCAAATTTTTAAGATCTTTGACCACATTTATTTTGTGTCAGAAACCTATATTATGTCAAAAATTTGATCACAATACAAATTCAGACAGTATCAAGCTTGAATATTGTGTCCAATCTTGCCCCAACTGTTCAGGATTCGACCTCTGCGGTCGTATCAGGCTGCGCGCGGCGAAGCATTTTATTTGAAGATTTAACAAAATGCCAGTTTAATAATTGTGATTTTAGGAAAAGTTTCACACATGCATCATATATCATGTATATCAGAATGCGAGTTCTTATCATTGCGATACTCAAGGAGTCACATTATTCGCATTAATAAAAACCTTGCATTAATTTCTTAATTTACAGTATATGAACATGATGAAAAGTGGATTCAAATATGTTTTTGAAACATTCTAAATAAAGATTTCTTTACAAATTGATAAAGTTGACCGAAGATTTTTGTTTCCTAGTATTCTTTTACCCCGAATAATTCAGTCGTTATATTCCCTTGATCTACAATTACTTTATTAAAGCCTGAATGCATAGACAATGAAAAATCTTCAATCTATCATTCGGAATTAGCTCAAGATTTACCTATCTCGATAAAATTGAGATGATTACTGATTGGTCATCTCTTCGACAGGGCACCAATCAAAATCCAGGATTTGTGAAGAGTTTTATCGTGTTAGGAATTCAGGCCCTCGTAAGTAGGAGAGATCGATTTTGGGGAGGGACTGAATGATTCGGTAAAGGTTTCTTTTGCCTGAGAGGTATTGCATAAGAGTAATAGGCAAAAATGTGATTGTAAATAATATATACCTACATAACTGTGATAACAAAATCAACATAGTATCTTCTACATACTTTTGAAGATTAATTAAGGCAGAGTTCTAGAAAAGATGTGGGTGAAGGTTTTGACCTCCAAAATTTTGCCAAAAACACAAAGTT
Organism: Mytilus coruscus; assembly: GCA_017311375.1. Taxonomy (NCBI): domain Eukaryota; kingdom Metazoa; phylum Mollusca; class Bivalvia; order Mytilida; family Mytilidae; genus Mytilus; species Mytilus coruscus. Next base: position 91,414,525 of record CM029597.1, on the reverse strand, counting down.
GGTATTTTGCAATAGAAATAATAGTGTGTACCAGCAGATTTTCTTCAAGGACCACCAGGAAAAAGATTTTGAGAACTCTGTTAAGGTATTGACTAATTCATTAACAGAGGAGCCGTGATCTGGCCAGGGCAGATAAATTTTGTACTAATGATTTCAAATCAAGGGCAGATAATTTAGCTGGATATCATTTCAAATAAATTTTATGCCATTTTAGAGAACTTTCCACGTTTTTGAAAACAGTTGATCTAAATATTACCCTAACAGTAACTGATAAAAGGTTTTTTACTGACTAAAGAATGAATTTCCCAGTAAAATGTGAAATCTAGTAAGTTTTCTTACTCCTTTTAATTGAGAATATGTATAGTATTTTGTAAAATTACATATTGTAATTTGAACAGTAAATTTATATGAGTCTCTTGTAGGAAAATAAAAAATATACTTCTATTGAAATAATTTTATGTATCTGATATTTTACTTAACTAGCATGTCATTTTTGTCGAGCCAGCAAATTTTATTTCGCGAAAGCGAGACATAGCGATCCTAGATTCGGTCATCATGGTCATCGGCGTTGGCGGCGTCAACATTTTGGTTCAGTCTGAGGTTAAATTTTTATAGACATCAATAACTTTGTCAAACCTTCATGAAATTTTATGAAATTTTGACAGAAGCTTGTTCGTGACCGAAATACAGTATTAAGAGCAATATTTGGAAAATATTTATTTTCATTTTCCATATTTTAATGATAAATGAACTTAGTTTATTTCACAGTAAACCAGTAGATACAGTTTGGGGTTAAAGTGTTTTACACATCAAATAGTTTGTCAAACCTTCATACAATTTTATGAAACTATAGCAGATGCTTTTTATGATTAAGAGATAATGTCTGATGCAAAGTTTTGAAAATATATTTTAATATTCAGTATTTTTCTGATAGATGGACTAATTAGTTTTATACGACCGCAAAAATTTTGCGGTCGTATACTGGTATGACGTTGGCGTCGTTGTCGCCGTCTGGCGTCGTCGTCGTCCGAAGACACATTGGTTTTCGCACTCTAACTTTAGTTTAAGTGAATGAATTTCTATGAAATTTTACAATAAGGTTCAATACCACAAAAGGAAGGTTGGGATTGATTTTGGGGTTATGGTACCAACAGTTAAGGAATTAGGAGCCAAAAGGGCCAAAAATAAGCATTTTGTAACTTCCAGACATAACTTGTGTGTTAGTGTATGGATCTCTCTGACATTGTACCACAAGGTTCCATATCACAAAGGGAATGCTGGGATTGATTTTGGGGTAATTGCCTCCAAATTTTAGGAATTAGGGGCCAAAAAGGGCAAAAACAAGATTTTTCTAGTTTCATGACAATAACTTGTGTGCAAGTGTATGGATCTTTCTGAAATTGTACTACAAGGTTTCATATCACAAAGGAAAGCTGGAATTGAGTTTGGGGTAATTGCCCAAAACGTTTATGTATAAGGGACCAAAAGGGCCAAAATAAGCATTTTCTAGTTTCAGACAATAACTTGTGTTCAAGTATATGGATCTCTGAAATTGTACTACAAGGTACCATACCACAAAGGGAAGGCTGGGATTGATTTTAGGGTAATTGCTTTAAAATTTTAGGAATTAGGGGCAAAAGGGCAAAAACAAGCATTTTTCTAATTTCAGGACAATAACTGTGTGTATGTGTATGGATCTTTATGAAATTGTATTACAAGGTTCCATATCACAAAGGGAAAGCTGGGTTTGAGTTTGGGGGTAATTGCCCTAAACGTTTAGGAATTTGGGGCCAAAAAGGGGCAAAAACAAGCATTTTTCTAGTTTCCAGACAATAACTTGTGTTCAAGTGTACGGATCTCTCTGAAATTGTACTGCAAGGTACCATACCACAAAGGGAAGGCTGGGATTGAGTTTGGGGTGATGAATCATAAGGGGGTTCAAAAATTTGAGGGGGGATTATTTTTTCATTTTTTTTCTTTAAAATTTTCCATTTTAAATTGGTTGTTTCTGATTTACAAATAAAAGCAAATAATAATGATATGGTTTGAATAGGTAAATTAAAATTTTTAAGTTCTTAGACCACATTCATTCTGTGTCAGAAACCTATGCTGTGTCAAATATTTAATCACAATCCAAATTCAGTGCTGTATCAAGCTTGAATGTTGTGTCCATACTTGCCCCAACTGTTCAGGGTTCAACCTCTGCGGTCGTATCAAGTTGCGCATTTTATTTACAGTTAACATTTACAGACAGTTTGGGATTAATTTTTTACATGATAAGTTTGTAAACCTTCATGTTTTTTTTTATGAAACTTGGACAGAAGCTAATCTCCAAGACCACGAAATAGCATTTAAAGAACCCCTTATGAATTTTTGTTGATAGTGCACTATAATAATTCAATCTAATTTATCTCAACATTGATTCTTTGTTTTCATAGTATGTGTTAGTTTTAAGTTCAATTTAAAGGATCGAATGATTTCTAAACAACATACATTTAAAACTGATAAATTAATTGAAATTCCCAGCAATGGTTTTGTTGTACAAATGATATCCATAGCGCCAGCAAATATGTTTAACTCTACCTGTCCCAAGTCAGCAGCCTGTAATTCAGTTGTTGTAGTTTGTCATATTTGTTTTTCTTTTATTGTTAGGATAATTAAATCAGTTTATAAGTTTTCTTGTTGTCTTGTTTTACATTTGTCATTTGGGGCCTTTTATAGCTTGCTATGTAGTATGGGTTTTGCTTATGGTTGAAGGTCGTCACAGTGACCAATAGTTGCTATAACTTCTACATCGTTTGGTCTATGGTGGTGAGTTGTCTCATTGGCAATCATGCCACATCTTCTTAATATTATATAGATATGTATTCAGTATCATGAACAATAAAATATGCAGTACTTTGAAATTTCAGGTAATGCCTACTATACAAGAATCATTGAAGGACCATGTCCGAGATAATTTATATCAATTTGTCAGTGACCTTGCAAACTTTGCAAGTGAAGCTGAACGTGTTGAAGCCAAAGACTATTCAAAATGTTGTTAAGCGCCGAGAGAGACCTGAAAGGCATATTAAAGGAGAAGGTACCATTATTTTCTTTCGTATTGAATTTATACTTATAAAAATAAAAAATTCAACAAAAATAAGAATTTTCTAAATTTCTTTGACTCTAGCTGGTAATTGTTTCAGTTATTATCAAGTCAAGTAATTTGTTAATATGTATACAAATTCTTATTTTTATTAGTTCACCCTTTGAAATTTATATTAAATTATAGGAATTTAATTATACTAGTTTGAAAAAGTGGAAACAATTTTAACATGTTTCAATGCAACCCTTGTGGTTAAACATTAGAAGGCAAGAAATAAGTCAGCAGTATCTCTATCAAAAAGATTACCTCAAATATTCTTCAACTCAATTTACTACAACAGCATATCAATGCACATTTTTTATGTTTCTCATAATTTTATTATTTTACAAGTGCATATTTAAAAAAATCCATTTGTTTTTAATTACAGTTTAAACGATTACCAAAATCTCCCGATGACAAATCATTTAACATGGAGATGTTTAAAAGACCGCTGATGATAATGATCTATCACGAGCAATACTAAATCAGTTAAACAAAGGTTCAAGTGCTTTAAAAGCAGGCTGGGACTACTATGCATTAAAACAATCACAGACGACATTGGAAGTTTTGCAAGGAAAGGTAGATTACCTACTTTGACTATTTGATTCCCTATATCATGCTTGCTCATTTAACTATTTCTTCTGCTTCTGCATCAGATCTGCTTCTACTGGTAAGTGGCTGCCATCATTTCTGATTTTTAAATTAATTTAACAACCTAAGAAACTGTGCTGTACATATCAAAACGTGCAAGTAAAACAACTGATTTATATTAATCAAGTAACTCAGCCTTGAATGGTTCAAGACTCTTTGCCATGGTAGTATCAGTGGGTAGAGAATTCCAGTCTCTATACTCCTTGGATAAATTAATTCCCTCTGAGCGAGTGTGCTGCAAGATTGTACTTCAAAGGAACTACTATGCATATTTCGACTATATTGTGTTGATATAAATTTCATTTATGCTAACTTTTGTAATACAATATATGAAAATAGTGGAATAAACTATTCTTGGAATATAAAAATTCTTTGGATGTTTTAGATAGATTACGTGCTTTTGATGGTCCTTTTGATTCTGTTGATAGTTTTGACTTTCAACTCTTTACACTATATAGGATGTTGGATGTGTACTGATTGATATTTGAGTCTTAGATGTATGATATTTTTTTAGTTATTATTGGCTTTGAACAAGCTGTCAGTAACTGAGAGAAGACTCAGATCTGAACTTAATGTTTTTTTTGTTGTTGTGTGGATGTATAAGTACATGTCCATGTCCACTCTGTGTTTTATACGACCGCAAAAATTTTGCGGTCGTATATATATTGGTATCATGTCGTCGTCGTCGTCGTCGTCGTCGTCGTCGTCCGCGTCGTCCGAAGACATTTTGTTTTTCGCACAATAACCTTAGTATAAGTAAATAGAAATCTATGAAATTTAAACACAAGGTTTATGACCACAAAAGGAAGGTTGGGATTGATTTTGGGGTTATGGTCGCAACAGTTTAGGAATTAAGGGCCCAAATAAGCATTTTCTAGTTTCCAGGCAATAACTTGTGGAATGGTGTATGGATCTCTCTGAAATTATACCACAAGTTTCCATACCTCAAAGGGATGGTAAAATTGGCTTTGGGGGTTATGGCTCAAACCGTTTAGGAATTACGGGCAAAAGGGGAAAACAAGGGTGTCCTTGTTAATGGACAATTACTTAAGTACTTATGTATTTAAATGGGTTATTATGGTTGCAAACTCAATTGGAAATTTGAATTGAGATTATGACCTTATCTTGAGGAAAATTTTTTTGGGAAAAGGGGGAAGGTTAAAAATTAGGGAGGTGGGGACAATTTCTTCTCAAGATTTCAGAAATTAAAATGAAAATTTCTTCAAATATTATTTGTTTTCGGGGAAAAAAAGGCGGGGGTAAAATATTTTGTTTTGGGGAGGGTGGTCAATTTGCAACAAAATAGTGTATTGCACAAAAGCAAAAAATGAATATAAATTCAAATCACATAACCAATTCAAGTTCTTTGACTACAGTTATTCTGTGTCAGAAACCTATTATGTGTCAAATATTTAATTACAATCCAAATTCAGACCTGTATCATGCTTGAATATTGTGTCAATTTTTGTTGTGTTCGTGTTGCTCAGTCTTTAGTTTTCCATGTTGTATTTTGTACGTTTGTCTTTTAGTTTTTTTGTGTTTTCTTTGCCATGACATTGTCAGTTTATTTTTCGACTTATGAGTTTGAATATCCCTTTGGCATCTTTCAACTCTCTTTTACATGTTCGTCCTTTGGTCTCTGGATGAAAATTGACTCTTTAACAATCCTTTTTCTATATGTTATATTTTGCAAGATTAACTTTTTATCTAACTGTAAAAATAAAATATACAATATTTACTTCAACAGCCTCTTCATCCCTGGATATATCACAAATCGTACATCTTTAACTGTTGGCTCAGTACCAAGACTTTCTTCAAAGTCAGCGACACATTGGAACATTAACTAAAGTTGCTAAACCCACGACCCAAAGCTGGAAATGTAATAGACTGCACATCATGTTTTCATGAGCTTCTTTTAATGAAGACGTCAATTTCTGCTTAAAACCTACAATAATTAAACAATGATTTTTTTATTAGATGTTTATTAGCAAAGTGTTTTAATAATTTTATTCTTGTATGACATTAAAAGTTAAAAAAAAAAACACCATAACCTTGGATATATATTTACAATAGATATCAAATCAAACATGTACTGGATACATTAACTTGGCTGCTGGAACACTATGAAAGGGTTTTGGTATACTTGATGTGCAGTCTATTAATTTATTTACATAATACCTATTATGAAATTCTAAAATGAATGAAACAACTACTTGTATTACAATATGATATATGTTTACCTGCAATGACCACATCAGGGATTTGCCTGTCATAATTAATTTGTAGAATCAATTTTAAACAAGCATTCTGAGAGTATTGCATAGTCCCCTACCAGTTAAAAATTAATTGTACTGGAACAAAATGCTAACTTGATCTATAACTTGTCATGGTGTAAACTATATAACAAATATCAAGTTAATATCTTCAAGCATGACAAAAAAAGTGCGGAAATCTGATTATTTGAGTGAGTTTTCTAAGTTCAAGGACCATAACTCTGCACAAAATCATCAGACCGGAACAAATTCGAACTTGATCTATAACTTGTCATGAAAAACTATATACCAATTATCAAATCAATATCTTCAAGCATGACGAAAAAAGTGCAGAAAACTGATTATTTGAGTGAATTTTCTAAGTCCAAGGACCATAACTCTGCATAAAATCATCAGACCGGAACAAAATTCCAACTTGATCTGTAACTTGTCATGATAAAACAATGTACCAATTATTAAGTCAATATCTTCAAGAATAACGAAAAAAGTGCGGAAAACTGAATATTTGAGTGAATTTTCTAAGTCCAAGAACCATAACTTATCAGACCGGAACAAAATTCGAACTTGATCTGTAACTTGTCATGATAAAACAATATACTAAATATCAAATCAATATCTTCAAGCATGATGAAAAAAAGTGTGAAAACTTTATTTTGCCGGACTGACTGACGGACAGACAGACAGACGGACAGACAGACAGACAGACGGAATGAGTGCAAACCTAAAGTTCCCTTCGACTTCGTCGGTAGGGGACTAAATATATAATTAAATTCTGTTTCTGACATATCCAATTCCAACAAGTAATCCTGTGTTAGGATGCTAACACAAAAGTCGTCAAAACGGCCCCAACCATTGTTCTGCTGTTTCCATGGTAACGGCAGCCATTTTGAAACTTAAAAGTCGGATATCTCATCTACACGTGACAGGTCACATTACTTACAAGTTTCATAAAATTGGACCAATTTTCAAATTTAGGCATTCGTGTTTCCATGGTTACGGTGGCCATTTTGGGAATTCCAAAGTCAAATGCCACATCTACATAAGACAGTCAACATTTGTGTAAAGTTTCATTAAGTTTGAAGCATTTTGAATTTTTGACATTTTGCAGTTTCCATGGTAACGGCAGCCATTTTGAAAATTCCAAAGTCAAATGGAACATCTACACATGACAGGTCACATTACTGTCAAGTTTCATAAAGATTTGACCAAATCTAGACTTTTCGCATTTTGTTGTTTCCATGGCAACGGCGGCCATTTTGGAAATTCAAAGTCAAATTCCAAATCTACATACACTCGTTAACATCTCTGTAAAATTTCATTAAATTTGAAGCATTTTAAAAATTTCACATTTTGCAGTTTCCATGGTAACGGCGGCCATTTTAAAATTCCAAAGTCGAATTACAGCTACATATGGTGCTGCCTGTAATAATCTATCATTACATAACATAAAAAGTACATAGGAATAATTCAACACTATCACATGACTAATCACATGACTATTGTTCTAGAATGTTCCATGAAAATTGACCCCTAAAATAATGCCAAGATGACCCAGGCTGAAATAAAAATGTGGAATGGACACCTGGACATCGGTCTCTTGTATTACACAAAACTTAAAGGTTCTACCAGTAGCGAATCAATAGTCGAAAATGACCCCACCCATGTTCCGGCCCCAAATAGTGCCAAGTTGACCCCAATTGAAATAAAAATAGTGAATGCACCCTAGGGATACTACCCCAACATCATACCAAATATAAAGTTTCCATCATTTAAGGCTTGGAAGAAAATGGTCGGACAAATTAGGGTTAAGAATAATAATAATAATAATAATAATAATGATAATAATAAGAAACGGGACAAAACATAAAGTCCCCAAAACTCCGTTTTGGCGACTTAATTATGCATCTTAAATTTTAATAGAGTAGATGAGCCAGTAATCCAACGACACAGACTACCAAAAGACATCTTATATCAACATGTTCTTGCCCTGTCTTTGGTTGAAGGTTACCTACTAGATATTAATCACCCTATCACATCTTGACCTATATTCTATGCATGAGCAATTAATTACCTTTTCAGCACTGTCTTTGTCACCTTCTGTCCATCTCTTCAGAAAACAATGGAAAACTAAGACACAGTACAAGTTATGTCCCCTGATATAGGCAGCTCCCCACAGGCGACACCATCAGGATATTTGGCTGAAATTTCTGATTGAATCTGGGCACCTGCTGCTTTGAATAAAGCCTTGGAACCCAGTCCATCGTTAAGGTGGAGCTTCTGTGATGTACTGTTGACTACAACATCTGTCTGTCAAAATGCAAAAGTTAAATATGAATAAAATCCTTTAAGGGTATCTATGTCAATGAGACAGCAACTTAGCAACACAAAAACCAAAGGACATCTAGAGGTCAAAATATGAGTCTTTAATAATATATAGGTGTCTATGCAATATGAAATTCTTCAACGAAAGACAAGTGTCTATACAATTTTCAAGATTTAAATCATCCTGATTTTTAAAATGTTGTGAAATATTAACATATGGTGTTAACCTATGAATTCAATAATATATCATAAGTTATATGGTTTGCTACTGACCCTTACGGATCCATAGAGTTAGTAAAATCTATAGGGGCTGAGGCTGTAGGCTGAATCCCTATAGATTTTACTAACCCTATGGATCCGGAGGGCGTCAGTAGTGAACCGTACAACGAAATTATCGCACACAGGACTTTTCCTGCCAAGCTTTGTATAAAATAAACAATGAAATACAATAACATTAATAGATGAGGTCACCATTAATAGTAGACGTGACATCATGAACCCCATATGGATTCAAAGGGGTTACCACATGACGGCATTAAACTAATCACAACGTCACTTTTTATCCGAGGTGCGATAAAACCACATATTTACCTCGTTAAAAGACAGTAAACGTATATATTATTACAGAAGTTAAATGGAATCTAGTTTTAATACGACTGCAAAAATTTGCGTTTGTATAATGCTATCACGTCGTCGTCCGAAGACATTTGGTTTCCGGTCAATAACTTTAGTTTAAGTGTATGGATCTCTATGAAATTTAACCAAAAGGTTCAATACCACAAAAGAAAGGTTGGGATTGTTCTTGGGGATGATGGTCCCAAATTTTTTTGAGGTGGTCAATTTTTCCCCTCAACATTTAAGAAATTATCAATTTTCCAAAAAAAAAAAAAAAAAAATTGGGGTCACAATTTATTTGCTAATTCTTTGTATATAGTCTGAAAACAGATTTACTAAGCATTGCACAACAGCACAGTGTATTGCACAACAGCAAGAAATCTTGAATTGAATATAAATTCAAATTATATAACCAATTTCAAGTTCTTTGACTACATTTATTCTGTGTCAGAAACCTATAATGTGTCAAATATTTAATTACAATCCTAATTCAGACCTGTATCAAGCTTGAATATTGTGCCCATTTTGCCCCAACTGTTCAGGGTTGGACCTCTGCGGTCGTATCCAGCTACGCTCGGTGAAGCAATTTATTGTTAGATGTATTCTTTTTCTATCAATCTGATGAGTTAAACTTTTTCAACTGATTTTTATACGACCGCAAAAAATTGCGTTCGTGTAATGCTATCATGTCGTAGTCGTCCGAAGACGCACTTGGTTTCAATAAGTTTAGTTTAAGTGAATGGATCTCCAGAAGGTTCAATACCACAAAGGAAGGTTTGGATTGATTTTTTGGTTATGGTATCAACAGTTTAGGAATTAGGGACCTAAAGGGGCCAAAACAAGCATTTTGTACTTTCCGGACAATAACTTGTGTGCAAGTGTATGGATCTCTCTGAAATTGTACCACAAGGTTCCATATCACAAAGGAAGGCTGGGATTGAGTTTGGGGTATACTCAAACATTCGAAATTAGGGGCAAAAAAGAGGCCAAAAAAAGCATTTTACTAGTTTCAGACAATAACTTGTGTTTAAGTGTTTTGATCTCTCTGAAATTGTACTACAAGGTTCCATACCACAAAGGGAAGGCTGGGATTGAGTTTGGGGTTATTGCCCCAAACGTTTAGAAATGAGGGGCAAAAATGGGGCCAAAACAAACATTTTTCTAGTTTCTAGACAATAACTTGTGTGAAAGTTTATGGAACTCTTTGAATTTGTATATTTCTCCTGAAAAGAAAATAATCTTAAAATTTCAAAACAAATTTAGGGAGTTTTCAAAATGTTTGTGGGAGGGATTTTTTCCAAATTTTTTGGGAGTTCACTTTTTTTTTCTTCAAAATTTTGAAATTTCAAATATTTTGAAAAATATTTTTGGGAAGATTTTTTTCAATTTTTTGGGAGTTCATACTTTTTTCTGAAAGATTTTATAAAATTTCAAATTTTTCATAAACATTTTAGAGGGGACACATTTTTTTTTTTTTTTTTCATAATTTTTTTTTTTTCTAAAAATTTCCATTTTACCCATTATTTCTGATTCATATATAAAAGCAACAAATACTGATATGGCAGGAGATACACACCAAACAGTGTGTGTAAATCATTATACATAACAGATTAACACACATATTGATATCACAGTATTGATTAATAGACATTTTCGAACAGTGTTTTAAACTTTTATGTATACATTGATGATGACATTTACACATTAAACTATAGGGCCATTTCAAAGTGTACAATGTTGATAAATTGAAAACCGAATAACGCAAAATATGTACTTTATTTAAATCAACGAAACAAGAGTCGTTACGCCTGCATACAAAAACAGCACAAATATTTACAATTTGACGGAGTTTTCTCCTCAGATTTCTCCAAAGACTTCCCATAACTCTATAATTTTTCAATTCTCAAATTGAATTTTCAACAGTGACTCTGTATTCTTTGATTAAATTATTAATTTTCCGACACCTCCTTTTAAATTGTCCGGTTTTCGCTGTATTTGCTGGTGTGTATAGGGTGTCATAAGAGGATATCTATAAGGATATATTTTATCCGCCATTAAACTATTCCTTCAGGAAAGTCAAGCTCAGCATTTCTACCAATTGATCTCATCATTGCAAACTGTTCCGCGTCATTTTGATGTCCCAAATACCCGGAATCAATATAACATATTTTGCCTAAATTATCGATGACGACCTGAGTATGGACGCAATGAAAGTGGCGATGTCCAGAAAAATAAAGCTCACGATACTCAACTAGTGGCCTGTAAATTTCCGTTGAGATGCCGTCAATAGCACATAACTCTATTTCTCTGGGAAAGTTTGTGTGGCCTGCAAGTTTCATGCTAGAAAACATCATTTCCAATTTGTCTCAATATGTCTAGAAGGGTTTCGGGTGTTTCTCCAGTTGTTTGATAAAAGGAGTATCTATGACGTAAAAATATTTGAAAACATCGTTTCCCTCTCAGGGGCGGGGGTACTAAAATATCAGAATCTTTTACAACCATATGCGTTATATCACGTTTATCTACCAGTTTGAATATTTGGTTCCTGGTTAAAGATGAATTTTCTCTTAAATTGGCATCCTTATTTAATTACAAAATAGCTATCTCAATATTGGACGGTTTTTTGCAACGTGGTATATGGTAGTCATTCAGTACACCTCGATTAAATCTGAAATGGAAGGAAATCTGGAGTTTGAATGTTATTGGTAAGTTTCTGATATTTTTTTTCATTTCGGAGGTAACTCTGTACTTGTGTTGTCTAATAAACATACACTTTTAGCGGTTCCATGAATTCAAAGTATTTTAATGGTGTGTATGCATATGCATAAACGGATCGAGGAGATTAAAAGGGGTTTTACAGAAATGTAACCATTTTTAACAGTTTAACATACTGATACAAACGTCTTTTGCTAATGTCAAGAACAACTCAGTGTATACTGGACAGTTTTTACATAGAAAAGTCAAGCGGCGTATTTTGACTGATTCAGACTAGGTAGAGCTGTTAAAGCTACGTTTCGCTTAAACTGTAAAAGTCTCTTAACCACTTCAGTGCACACGGTATTCATATATATATATATATATATATATATATTGCAATTAAATAAAAAAACATATAGATTTTTTTATTATTTCAGAGGACACTATTATAAGAAAGAAGCGGAGTGTCATTCAGGTGTCCGATCAAGAGGCAATATTAATTATACCCCACGCAACGAAGTTGCAGAGGGTATAATGTTTTTGACCCGTCCGTCTGTCTGTCCGTCCGTCCGTCCGTCAGTCCGTCAGTCCTGTTTCTTGTCATCGCAACTCCTCTGAAACCACACAACAGAATTTCATGAAACCTTTTAGATAATAAGGACATACTATGTAGATGTGCATATCGACAGGAAATTACGATTCAATTTTTTTTCTAGGAGTTACGCCCCTTTGAACTTATTTGCTTCAATGTACTTCTGCAACAGTTTGTCATCGCAACTCCTCTGAAACCACACCACAGAATTTCATGAAACTTTGTAGATAATAAGGACATACTATGTAGATGTGCATATCGACAGGAAATTACGATTCAATTTTTTCTAGGAGTTACTCCCTTTGAACTTATTTGCTTTAATGTACTACTGCAACAGTTTGTCATCGCAACTCCTCTGAAACCACACACCGGAATTTCATGAAACCTTTTAGATAATAAGGACATACTATGTAGATGTGCATATTGACAGGAAATTCTGATTCAATTTTTTCTTACACTTATTTTATTTCTCCAATGACAATGTGGGGACGTGGGGTATGTGAGCGCGCTCACTAAGGTTCTTTAATTCTGAAAAGTTATCAGATGTTCCCTCGCTCATTGGAAAATCGTCGATTACTTGAGGCAAAATATCCAAACTTTACCAGAGGATACAACAGGCTTGTACCAAAGGTCGACATACAAACAACTCAAATTAAGATTGTCGGCAAAGCTTCCTTTTCATGTCTATTATCATTATGCATATAGAATAACCATACATTGTCTCGAAATATACATTTTATTTGTACAAGGCTTAGAAACAGGTAGAAAGCAAGGCTTTGCCGAGCATTTCTACGTGTTTTGAGCCGATTACAAATAAAATTTATATTCGAGAAAATGTATGGTTATTCTCCATATGCTGCAACACCTATAACTGTTTCAAATGAAATATTTAGGCTAAAAATATCATTTTTAATTTGGAGCGGACGACATAAAATTTCTGCGAACCTGTATGTTTTATTGACGTCATAATTAAAACTCTACGGAAACCCATTTTAAACGTAATAAACAAGGCGATATACGGTTAGTGACTGTGTATCACAAATGAATATACGGTCAATGCAATTTGACTGCGCAAATAGCACAGCTGCAGTATATATTCTAATCTTAAACCATGATTCCGCGCCATACAGAAACCACTTGGCAAAATGGAATCAATCATAATTGAGACATTGCATGGATTGTCCTTTGTAGCAATTCCTTTATTAGTATTTGTCTTTGATTGTATAAATAGATATAAGAAGATGTGGTGTGAGTGCCAATGAGACAACTCGCCATCCAAGTCATAATTTATAAAAGTAAACCATTATAGGTCAAAGTACGGTCTTCAACACGGAGCCTTGGCTCACACCGAACAACAAGCTATAAAGGGCCCAAAATGACTAGTGTACAACCATTCAAACGGGAAAACCAACGGTCTAATCTATATAAAGAACGAGAAACGAGAAACACTTATGAACCACATCAACAAACGACAACTACTGAACATCAGATTCCTGACTTAGGACAGGTGAAAACAAATGCAGTGGGTTTAAACGTTTTAATGGTACCAAACCTTCAACCTTTTTCTGAAACAATAGTGTAACATCACAACATAGAAAGACACACTATAAAATATCAACTGAAATAGCTTAACTCAATCAAAGGACATATTAACACCAGTGAACATACACTGAACAAATAAATTTTACCTATGATACAATGTAAATACAAAATATATGATTATTTATGTTCTTTCTATGAGAAACTATAAATGCCAGTGTTATCTTGCATGATAATTCATGTTATGATTAGTGAATCAGGTTCAGCAGAATCTCTAGTTTAAATTTTTTGTCTGTCTTTTCTTCTGTCCGTCCTATTTTCGTTTCCGTTCAATATTTATAGCTACAGGCGGATTACAGTGCAGATTGAATTTTGCAAGGAATTTGTAGAGTTCGGGAGTGTAGATGTTAGTTATTTTGAAACATAAGCATAATCAAAGAATTTTGTTTTTTATTTCATAGGGATGAACTAATTAAGATACGAAATCTGGAACAAAAGTCAAACCCACTGATAATGTCCCCACTTCCGCTGCACAAAAACATGCAAAAAGTCAGGCTGATGACATACGAGAGAATGTCTTGTTGGAAATGCCATCCGGTGATGAACAACATAACAAACAAAACAAAGAAGAGGGCGGGCCACAAATACGTCCTGCAGTGAAAGTAGATGGCGACCACCATAAACGTCCTGGAGTCGAAGAGGATCTGGAGGGAGTTCAACTACCTGACGAGCAGCAGCCTGGACCTAGTGCGCCAAAGAGAAGGAAAGCGGAGCATAAAACAGCATCACTGATGCAACTGGTTAAAAAAAAATCAGCTCAGCTATGAAAAATTCATGGCGAAGAAAATCCCTAAAATCCTAAAAGCCTCGGGAGTCAGCTCTTCGTCCGAATCAGACGAATAAAAACAGTATATAAAAATAGTAATAAATAGCTGATTTTCATTAAATATAATTTCTCTCATTAGATATAGGAAGATGTGGTGTGAGTGCCAATGAGACAACTCTCCATCCAAATAACAATTTATAAAAGTAAACCATTATAGGTCAATGTACGGCCTTCAACACGGAGCCTTGGCTCACACCGAACAACAAGCTATAAAGGGCCCCAAAAGTACTAGTGTAAAACCATTCAAACGGTAAAACCAACGGTCTAGTCTATATAAAAACGAGAAACGAGAAACACGTATCAATTACATAAACAAACGACAACTACTGTACATCAGATTCCTGACTTAGGACAGGTGCAAACATTTGCAGCAGGATTAAACGTTTTAATGGTACCAAACCTTCTCCCTTTTTCTGAAACAATAGTATAACATCACAACATAGAAAAACACACGATAAAACATCAATTGGAAGGCTTAACTCAATCAAAACGTAAATTAACACACTATGAACGAATAAATTCGATCTGTGATACCTGAAAGTAAATACATAGTTAATAAAATATTAGGGACAAACATTCAAGGCCAAAAGCAAACAAACAAGTCCAAATAAAGCCATGGCAAGACACCACCGCGAAATATATAACCCTTAGAAAATAATCACTTTTGAAAAATCCGGTTTTCATAATATATACAGGTAAATGAAAAATAACTTTGTCGTTTTAGGTATACTTTTCTGTCTATATAAAATCTTCCAATAATTAGGAATACCAAGAAAGGTCTGTCATATAAATACCTAATTTAACACTAGATACATAAGGGTAAATATCAACAATAAAACTTCCCTGTACAGATTAAAGGAGAATAATCTTGATGTTCATACAAATGTAGTATGAAGAAGTGAAAATTAGTAGATATTCCAAATAATCAAAGCTGGTATACAGACAAGATCCATATTAATATAAAATAACAAAAAGTATTAAAATAGTATCAACAGGTCGAATTAAAAGAAAGTACGATTTGAGAGTACTCGCAGTTACTGACAGCTAGTTAAAAGCCAAAACAATTAATGATAAAAATCATGCATCAGAGACTAAAATCAACTAAAACACATCCCAGGGATTTAGTATTTTAATGTCATGAACAGTCAGAGAAGACATGACTTGTGCAATGCCAAAATTGTTTTCTTTTATTGAGCATGTAGCCACATTTTATGAGACATTGTGTATTTTGAGATGACCAACATGTAAGTTACCTTTAATTATCATCGTCAACTTAAAAGTCATTGTAAACTTTAGTTTCCGAAAATGTCAAATAGCAAGAAATCTTCAATTGAAAATAAATACAAAATCTTTTAATCATTTTCAATGCAATTAATTTAAAGTCTTTAATTTTTTTTGAGGAGGGGGCTCTAACCTTGTATTACTTTTTGGATATTGGGCTCCATTTTTAAATTGGTCTACATTGAGGTCCAAAAGTCCAAAATTAAACTTTGTTTGATTTCATCAAAAACTGAATTATTGTGGCTCTATGGTATGCTGAATCTTATTGTGCATTTAAATTTTTATTTTGGGCCCTGTTTTCAAATTAGTCCATATTAAGGTTTGAAGGATCCAAAATTAAACTTTGTTTGCTTTCAACTGAAATTAAATTTTGGTTTTTTAAATGCTGAATCTAACCATGTTGTTAGATTTTGGATACCAGACCATACATACTAGGTAAATTAAATGTCCCATTTCAAATTTTTAAGATCTTTGACCACATTTATTTTGTGTCAGAAACCTATATTATGTCATATCAGGCTGCCCTCGGCGAAGCATTTTATTATAGTTTGTACTTGTGTTGTACTGTTACACCACTGTCCCAGGTTAGGGAGGTTGGCGCTTTCAAACGAGTTTATCCCGCCACATTCTGTATCTGCCTGTCCTAAGTCAGGAGCCTGTAATTCAATGGTTGTCATTTGTTGCTGTGTAACATATTTGTTTTTGTTTATTATTTTGTACATAAATTAGGCAGTTTTCTCATTTGAATTGTTTTACATTTGTCATTTCGGGGCCTATTATAGCTGACCATGCGGTATGGACTTTGCTAATTGTTGAAGGCCGTACGGTTACCTATAAATGTTAATTTCTGTGTCATTTGGTCCCTTATGGAGAGTTGTCTCATTGGTAATCATACCACATCTTTTTTTATATTTTATATTACATGTACTGTATAAATTTGAAATGATATTACCAAAATAGCTGCACTTAATGTAAGGAGTTTTCAGTGTCAGAATATGTAATCTAGACGAAGGACATTAAGAACATGTATAAAATTAAGAAGATGTGGTATGATTGCCAAGGGACACAATCTTTCTGGTACTCCTGTTGGTATCATTTCACTGTGTGAGTATTTTTACATTGAATAACATGACAGTAGGATGGTCAATATTGATGTCTGTAGCCAATTGATTTAATGATACTGACAGTAATTGAAAGGAAAATCTATTATTTTAGACATCAAAAGAATGGGTCTCATACTAATTATATAGTAATAGCTAAGGGTTGTTCCAACATTTGTTACTTTTGTGATACTTTTAGGTTTACTTTAGTTGGCAGCCATTGCCTTTCATAATCAATACTCACCTTGGGTTTTCCCCTGTTTTCCTTGCTTTGCTCTGATTTGATGCTTTAAAAATTGCTCTGAAGAATTGGTGAAATATACTTCGAAGACCTAATTGCAGTCGAACAGAATATGAGGGCAGCATGCTGAATGAATAGTGAATAACTTGAAATATTTGTTCAATTTTCAGATGCAGTTCAACAAGTTTATATCCTGAAAATTAAAAAATCTTAAATACTGCACAATCACATATTGTTGCACTATATATATATTTTGAATAATTAATATTACATTAGATAAACAAACACCCTGAACAGCTTCCCTATTTCTAAAATTATAGCCTGTCTGTCTTTCTGTCAATCCATCCATTCATTCGTTCATTTTCATTGTTTATCTTTTGTCCCACTATTGTATGTTCAACTGCTCATGAACGACTTTACAGAATTTTGTTCACAGTTACCTTCAACAAATCATGTGCACACAACATTACACATCTCCTAAATCCCTAACACAAATTTGATTGAAATTTGTCGTGTTTTCACAATATATTTAATTCCGAAGTGCGATTCTTATTTTAGTTTTGATCGCAATTATTTTTGATTTCCCTAACCAAAGCATGGACTTTGTTAAGGGCAGTGGGTATTATCTTGTTAGCCCGCAGTTGTAAATAGTAGCTATTAATTTTTTGTAAAAAGTGAAGATTCTTGAATGTTGATTGCATTTCTGAGAATCCTTGCATTTGAATTTTGTTTGTACATGTTGTAGGGTGTGATATAGGCGTTTTCAATAAAAGCGTGAATTTCAGACCTAAAAAATGGAAAATCAACTTGTCTAAAATTTTATTTCAAGAGTTATTTTGAATACCTCTATTATAGACCTGTTTGTAAATAAAAGTGCAATCTTAAATACTCTTTAAAATGATATTATTTTCATAATTTATGTACTGTTTCGTGGGGACATTTGTCCACTACGAAACTGCTTCTAAACGCACATCTTATGGCATTTTAATGTCTCCTATTGACATTCAGTTTGTTTTACTTTATATACGAGAAAGATCTCATTTTTTCTGAATTGGAGAACAATTTTTATCGATAAAGACTAGGCAGTACCTCACATATGAAGGTACAACTCATGTTACGTAGTGGACATTTTGATGAGTTTCGTAGTTGACAAAACCGTTTCGTAGTAGACAAAAGTTTCGTAGTTGACATCAACCCTATTCTATGTTGACAAAACATACTGCAAATTACATGAAACTAACCCTTGTTATTTGTTTTGCACGAATATAATTAAAAAGAGTAAAAACGACTGCATGGTAGTGGAAGTGTCCACTACGAAACGTTTTTTTCCCATACTTGTTTTGTAGTTGACCGTCACGTAGTGGACATATTCACATGTTTTATTTTTTCCCACAATCCCTATATTGCAATAGTAACAAGAATGATTCTATTCATCAAAGCACATACTAAGCTGTACACTGATATTTTTTCATAATTTTAAAACCAGACACTGAAGGAGATTTGACCCGTTTCGTAGTGGACATTAAAAAAAATACGGTATCACTCTGGTCCATTTGATGTGCTCAAATTTTTTTGCCAACAAATTAACTGCCGTTATAAACGCATCACTTCTTTTGTAAGACCCTAATGTTTATATCTCTTGCAAACATTGATTTTATAAAACTGTTTATTAGCAAAATTTAATGACCGTTTCGTAGTGGACATTTTGTCAGGAATGTCAGGGACACACCTTCTAAAATTAAAAATCCTTTGTCAAAAGCTGTTTATTAAAATATGTTGGCTCTAAACATACTTTTGAATAATTAAAGAACTTATATTAAGTAAAAATAACAATTATTTCTACCCTTTTTTTACAATATTTTAGAGTATGAATGTTGAACAGGAGGGCTAGGGACATGCCATTTTGGTTATTTTGAACCATTCAGGAATCAATATCTTATTAATCCCTCTAAATATAGTATGTTTCTTTAATTAAAAATGTTAAATCTAATTCAATGTACTGACTGCACAAAAATTACTTTTAAAGATCAAACACATTTTTTTAAAGTGGCTGGGACAAGAAATCACGTTTATATTGAAAAACGCCCATATATGTCATGTATGTATTGTTCATATTCTCAGAAATTATTCAAGATCTCAATATTGTTTATTTATAAATATCATTTTAAAGATAATGATTAGATATTATTGATTTACTTATACCAAATATTTCAAAATCTTAATTTTACACATATTTTAGTTTAGGCTAATAAAATCTGAAGAATAAATATGGCTAGCTGACCTACCTTACACATATAAGTATCAATTGTGCAGTCTGATTTCCTGTTTAATTAAAGCCTAGAGTTTTATTGATAGCTGTTCCTAAAGATTTTCAGGATATATAAGTGTTTTTATATCTTTCTTGTATGAATAGCTGAGTTCAGTTGTGTTAACTTTAAAGTTCTACTAAAGCAGAAAATTAAAATATGATTGAACATAATATCTTGATAATGAAATCGTATATGTAATCTGTAGATAGATATAGGAAGATGTGGTGTGAGTGCCAATGAGACAACTCTCCATCCAAATAACAATTTATAAAAGTAAACCATTATAGATCAATGTACGGCCTTCAACACGGAGCCTTGGCTCACACTGTAACTGTTAATATAAAAGAATGTTGAAATTAGAGAAAAACTCATGTAATAATTTAGCAGAGCATGATTTTCTCCCACAATTACTATTGTATAATTAAGCCATAGTTAAATTCTTGGCTGGTACAGAGGTAAAATTTGGAGGTAAAACCATTATTTACTGTACTGTTTGATGTGGATATTTTGATAAAGGTAAAATGACTCTTAAAGTGTTCCATTTGACCTATTAGATAACCACCCTCCATGAGCTGTGCTTAAGTAGAGTAACTCCTTTACCTCAGTTGATAAAGTGGTGACTTATAGTTCCAGGGTTCCCAGGTTTCAAACTTCAGCTGGTACAAGTTCAATTGTAATTTTATACCACCGCAAACAAATTTTGGGGATCGTATAATGCTATCATGTCGTCGTCTGTGTCGTCGTCGTCGTCCGAAGACATTTGGTTTCTGGACAATAACTTAAGTTTAAGTGTATGGATCTCTTTGAAATTTAAGCAAAAGGTTCAATACCACAAAAGGAAGGTTGGGATTGTTTTTAGGGGTGATGGTCCCAACCGTTTAGGAATTAGGGGCCAAAAAGGGGCCCAAAACAAGCATTTTTCTAGTTTCAGGACAATAACTTGTGTATAAGTATTTTGATTGCTCTGAAATTGTACCACAAGGTTCAATACCACAAGTCAAAGGTTGGGATTCATTTTGGGGGTAATTGCCCAAACCGTTCAGGAATTAGGGGCCAAAAAGGGTCTAAAACAAGCATTTTTCTAGTTTTCAGACAATAACTCGTGTTTAAGTGTATTGATGTCTCTTAAACTGTACCACATTTTACAAAAAGAAAATTTTCTTCAAATGTTATTTTTGTTGGAAAGGTGGGGTGGGGGGCGCAGGAGAGATTAAAAAAATTGGGGACAATTTTTATACCAAGATTTAAGAAATTAAAAGAAAATTTCTTCAAATTTATTTTTTTTGTGGAAAAACAGGTGTGGGGTCAATTTCTTTCTGCAAGATTTAAGAAATTGTCAATTTTCAAAGAAAAATTGGGGTCACAATGGCTAATTTTTGTTTATAGTCTGAAAACAGATTTACTAAGTAATGCACAACAGCACAGTGCACAGTGTATTGCACAAAAGCAAGAAATCTTCAATTGAATATAAATTCAAATCATATAACCAATTTTAAGTTCTTTGACTACATTTATTCTGTGTCAAAACCTATAATGTGTCAAATATTTAATTACAATCCAAATTCAGACCTGTATCAAGCTTGAATATTGTGTCCATTTTGCCCCAACTGTTCAGGGTTGGACCTCTGCAGTGTATCCAGCTGCGCTCGGCGAAGCAATTTATTTGAAGTAAAATCATTGCTCTTTTATTTACAGTATAGGAATATATTTCAGAATCTATTTTTTAATACCATTTTATCAAAATGTTTCCAGGTGTCATTTTTGGTTTCTAGGCACCAACAGGTAAAGGACGTCATAACTTTGGACCAATAAGTGAAGAGATGAACAAGACTGTGCTACAAGTAAAGGAAAGAAAAGTAGAAAAAATGGACACATCTGGACCTCAGACAGGAGGTGCCACACAATCACAAACACCAAAAGAAGTAAGATTTATTTTGGATTTGTGCATATTTGTGTATATATATTTAAGGTTAGAACAATAAACTGGGCTATGTCACAAATCTTTTTATAACTTTAGCTTGTTGAACTGTTACTAAAAATAAAATAAAATTATGCAGGATTCTTTATCATTAAAACGGAAATTTATGTATCAACAAGATACAATGTTTTAAGAAATTTGATGATTTTAACTATTTAAGGCAAATTTAAGAATGTTTTTGCAAATTTTATGTGCTTTCTAAAACAAATGTTTGTCTGTTTTGAAAGAATTTGATCAGTTATATTTCAGAAAATAAAAAGATAAATTGCCTTATTTATTTTGATTTTCAGGTATAGTTCAGGAGCTAAAGTTGTATGCTAAATTTTACAAACATTTTAGCAAAATCTGTGATATAGCCCATTAAATTTAACTTGGCCTAAAAATTTGGCTATAAACAATATCTATTATTGTTGATTGTCTAATGATCCTCTAATAAACACTTGTTGACATCTGTCCACTATATTATGTGATGTTTTCTAAAGGTTTAAATTGTGCAGTTATTTTTCCTCAGTTATTGTCAGTGGATAACAACTACTTTCATCTGAGCTTAAATACAACAGAAGTCAGCATAGTTCCTTAGATAGCTGTTGTTTCGATGTTGAGGTTGAAAAGTCTAACCATGTGACATTTTCCTACGCATTTGCCTAGTTAATCGCATGGAATGATTTTAATAGATTTTAACTTAAAACATGCGACCACACTTTTCTATGTTGACCCCTAACCATGTTGAAAATCTAAGGTAATGTATCATTACCCATGAGTTGATATTTTCATGCAGAAGACAAAAATGTGCTGATCTCAAAATTGCATAGATTTATGATGTTATCATGGGATTGCTATAAGTAAAATGAGTATGGACACACACAAAAAACAATGTCGGAACTTACTAAGATAATTATTGCAGCTTTTTTCAATTTTGTCACGATATGAATAAAAAGATTAGGAGTTTTATTCGATATAAGAGAAGTAATACAAGACCTTTCTCTCTGTTTTCTCCTTTGGGAGTCCCAATTTTGGTTTACCTCAATTAACTTGATTGTTGCTATTTTTAGACACTATATATATATATATATATACAACTCGTCTAAACATCAGCCCAACAATGTTAGATCTGTTAATTTGCTTTCGCAAATTTTTGTTCTTCCTCGCTGGGATTCGAACTCATGCTAATGAGATATCGTGACACCAAATCACAATATATATATTAATTTGCAAAATGTTTTAATAGACCAGTATTTGTAATAGATAAATTTATTAATCAAGTATATTCATTTTCATAAAGTCACAGTGACAAAACTTCTTCTCTACAGCATTTAGTTTTTCAAAAATACAGCAAGATTTTTCAAAGTAATTAAATTTTTAGTTCTAAAAAGACTAATTAATGTGTCTCTGTTACAATTACTTTGACACCATAATGGTAAAAAATTTCTCCTTATATCAGCCAAAATCGGACAAACTAGTACAAAATGGAATTCATCTTCTATTTCATTTGTATTACAAATTTTACACAACCTATTTTCCCTTGGTTGATTTTCATGTCTACCTTGTTCTATAGCAAGCTTATGGTTTGAACATAAAATTGAAAAAATTCATATCTAAGGTTATATGACAGTTTCTGTATATTTTCATTTATACAAATATAATCCTTAACTTTTGAGTAAAATGCACATTTTGATGAGTTACCAATGTAATCTGACCAAGTTTGTAAGTTTACATCTTTAAGTCTCTGTTTGAATAAATTCATAAACAGTTTTGTATCTCCCACACCTTGATTTTCCCATACAACACCAAATCCATTTGAAAATAATAGTCTTTGCACTTTAGAACACCAATTTATACGTCCATGTTCATTCATCTTAACATCATACGGTAGCATAATTTTGGTAGTCTGCTATCATCCATGCATTGTAAGTGAAGAAAATATTTTATAGGTTTACACACATAATTTACATATAGTTCATGACGGCCACATTCACCTCTTGCTATATGATTATTAGTCTTTTGGCCCATTCCTAGTAACCATTTACAAAATTTGTTTTGAACAGTTTCAATGTCTTTCACTTTATCTGTACCCCATAATTCTGCACCATAATAAAGAATTGGAGCAACCATAGAGTCAAATAATTTAAATCCAAGATTTATATCTCTAGTTCCAAGTTTACACATACAATGTTTTATCATGTTCAGAGCTTTTTCACACTGCATTCTTAATGTTTTGCAACAGCAAGTCCATTTCAGTCTATTGGAAAAATATATTCCTAAATACTTATAATAACTGACAACTTTTAAAGGTTCATTTTTGAAGTACCACTTCTCGTTTTTAGACAATTTACCTCCATTTTTAAATACAACAATATTTGATTTGTCCATGTTTATAGTCATATTCCACTTTTCACAATACTTTTCTAAATTGTTTAATCGTCTCTGTAGATCAATTGGTGTATCAGCTATAAGCGCAAGATCGTCTGCGAAGAGTAGTATCATAATGTTATGAAATTTCTCATGTATAAAGATGCCATTTCACCAAAATTTCTCAATTTCAGTTGCAAGTTTATTTATATACATTGCAAATAACCATGGACTTAAAGACAACCTTGTCTCACACCAGAAATACATGTAAAAGTTTCTGATAATACATCAGTTGTTTTACTTTTGCTTTTACATTGCCATAAATATTTTGTAATAGCTTAATCATTCTACCATGTAAATTTTACTTAACAATTATAAAAACCTTTGAAATATTGATGCCATCAAAGGCTTTGCTAAAATAAATGAATGCACAATACAGAACACCCTTTTCTTTGATAAATATTTCATAATAATACTACACAGAATGAAAATATTATCTATTATGGAGTAACCACTGCGAAAACCAGCTTGTTCTTCTATTATATGCTCGTTCAAATGTGACCATAATTTTAATCTGTTACAAATAAGACTCATTTTTTTTTTTTACATATTACACATAAAAGTGATATACCACGATAGTTACCACATTCATTTCTATCACCTTTTTAAACAATGTAATAGTAACAGCAGTAGACCAACATTCTGGAAAATCTCCAGTGTGAAATATTTTATTAAATAATTTTAATAACACTGGCAGTAATGTTGGAGATAAACATTAACAAAGTTCCCTGATAAACCATCTTCACCTGGTGATTTATTATTTTTAAGCCTTTTATTCCACTTAAAATTTCTTCACAAGTAATATCATTGTCTAATTATGAAAATTTTCATCAATACATAAATCACATTCAGTATCATGAGTCTGTACAAAAGTATCAACAAATTCAGAAAATGTACATCTTTATCTAATACTTCAGGGTTCAAAGGTCAGAAAAATTAGTTTTCCATTCTTCACTAGAAATATTTGACCTAGGTATATTAGATTTACTTATAACTGATTTTATCAATTTCCAAAATTTACTAGAATCACCAGTTTTAGCAACATTACATAATTCAATTTTCTTATTCTCTTTGTGTTGTTTTTGTTTTGTATCACACAACTTGTTAAAATTTTGTTTCGTTTTAACGTATTCTTGTAGTATGTCTGCATCGCTAGTTGCTCGAAAATCATTTGATAGTTTACACTTTTTTCTTTTCACAGACACACATTCTGAATAAAACCATTCCTGATGTTTAATAGCACGTACACTGTGTTTATTATAAAATGATAATACACCTGCTTCGGGACAAATACTTTGCAGGTGAGAAATTGATGCATTAGCAGTATCATTTGTATTGCTGTCCATTAATTCTCAAATATCATTTAAACATGCTAAGGAAGTTGGATTGTCTAGTAGATCTTTGCACAACTGAGCTTTGTTACTGTTCCATTTGAATCGTATCTGTTTCTCATTACAATATTCGTCACCAATTTCGACTTGTCCTGTAACTGGAATATCTAAGCAACATGAAATTGGTAAATGTTTTGACAAATCAACAGAAAGTACACTAAAATGTGTTATCCATCTGAATATGTTATAGCTAGAAATAATATAGTCAATAACACTAGCACCATTTGAACACATATAAGTAAATTCACCATCTCTATCACTTTGTTTGCGCCCATTTAATATACAAAAATCCTTTGCACAACACAGCTGTATCAATGACCGACCAAAATTATTTGTAATTTTGTCTTTATTGCTACGTTTCCACTGCTTAATTTATGTTTTCGAGTCGTGATCATTGTTTATTATGTATTGAAGACCAGGAATATAGTTAGGTTTATCTTCTGTGACAAAGTCGTTTAATTCTGATGTCCAAGAATTAAAGTCACCCGCCAAAAAATTTCACAATTATCATACAATGATTCAATATCAAACAGAGCTTCTTCCAGAATATCGATACCATTTGCAATCTTTTGATAACTATGACTTAATCCCTTTAAGTATAAACAAGATAAAATAATGTAAATTCAGAAATTATTTCGAAAATAAATGTTAAGTTAATAATTGCAATTTTGGGACAATCTGCATTAAGATATAAGTATCAGATACCGGTATCAGAATGTGGGTTCGTATTATTGCAATTCTCACCCAGTCGCATTATTCGCATTAATAAAAACCTCGCAATAATTTCTGAATTTATGGTAAACTAAACAGAAAACACAGAAATCAGACATTTAAAATGTAATACAGCACTGTTTAAAATCATTTTTAATCAATATATCTTTATAAAAAGAACCAATTTAAAATGAATGAATTATATATTTCACTCAATTACAGGAGATTAAAAGAATTTCTGAGCACATTTGGCGAGCACATCATCACATGCATCGTTTTGCTGACGTTGGATTTCCTCATCCAGATGGTACCACGAATAAAATGAATCCATAGTAATATGAAAATACTTAAATGTCCGTTTTGATTCTTACAGTTCACTCCTTTGGGAATTGTGCACATCAATTATTTTCGAATGTTCCCTACATATTTAATCTTTTTAAGGTGGACATCCAGCAGATCGCTGAACGTCGCATTTGCATAGAAATGAAGATAATCAGTTTTCGGCTAGGTACTCCCTAATTATCTTGAAAGATTATCAACATTTGATTTTAGATACAAAAAAACCTGTAAACGATGTAAAAGTAAAATAACAAAATACCGATCTCCGAGGAAAATTTTAAATTTTCCTGTTCGTATCATGACAGAATATACGAATATTGTTATATAAAAAACTTGCTGAACTAGTATACATTTTTGTTTCGGGGCCAGTTGAAGCCCGCCTCCGGATGCGGGATTTTCGCGCTGTGTTGAAGACCCATCGATGGCCTTGGGCTGTTTTCTGCTCTTTGGTCGGGTTGTTGTCTCTTTGACACATTCCCTGTTTCCATTCTCAATTTTAAGAATCATTTTGCACGATGGTTTTGAAATATAGATTCTAGGTACTGACGTTGTTTATCTCCTTAATAACGTGTTATTATCCATTTGACGTGGCTCGATACTTGTACATCCCGTCATTGTGTTATTGTGCTATGGTAATTTTGTTTTCTTGTCTTTCGTTTTGTTAATGTGCTTTGTCTATATGACTTTTGTTTATCTTTGTTGACATATTTGCTTGTCTTTGTAGTGATTAAGATTATAACACAATGCTGACCTCTGTACCCTATTTTGACATTTAAAATGTAATACAGCACTGTTTAAAATCATTTTTAATCAATATATCTTTATAAAAAGAACCAATTTAAAATGAATGAATTATATATTTCACTCAATTACAGGAGATTAAAAGAATTTCTGAGCACATTTGGCGAGCACATCATCACATGCATCGTTTTGCTGACGTTGGATTTCCTCATCCAGATGGTACCACGAATAAAAATGAATCCATAGTAATATGAAAATACTTAAATGTCCGTTTTGATTCTTACAGTTCACTCCTTTGGGAATTGTGCACATCAATTATTTTCGAATGTTCCCTACATATTTAATCTTTTTAAGGTGGACATCCAGCAGATCGCTGAACGTCGCATTTGCATAGAAATGAAGATAATCAGTTTTCGGCTAGGTACTCCCTAATTATCTTGAAAGATTATCAACATTTGATTTTAGATACAAAAAAACCTGTAAACGATGTAAAAGTAAAATAACAAAATACCGATCTCCGAGGAAAATTTTAAATTTTCCCTGTTCGTATCATGACAGAAT
This sequence comes from Mytilus coruscus, assembly GCA_017311375.1. Taxonomy (NCBI): domain Eukaryota; kingdom Metazoa; phylum Mollusca; class Bivalvia; order Mytilida; family Mytilidae; genus Mytilus; species Mytilus coruscus. The sequence continues at coordinate 91,386,762 of CM029597.1, read as the reverse complement.
ATACGAATATTGTTATATAAAAACTTGCTGAACTAGTATACATTTTGTTTCGGGGCCAGTTGAAGCCCGCCTCCGGATGCGGGATTTTCGCGCTGTGTTGAAGACCCATCGATGGCCTTGGGCTGTTTTCTGCTCTTTGGTCGGGTTGTTGTCTCTTTGACACATTCCCTGTTTCCATTCTCAATTTTAAGAATCATTTTGCACGATGGTTTTGAAATATAGATTCTAGGTACTGACGTTGTTTATCTCCTTAATAACGTGTTATTATCCATTTGACGTGGCTCGATACTTGTACATCCCGTCATTGTGTTATTGTGCTATGGTAATTTTGTTTTCTTGTCTTTCGTTTTGTTAATGTGCTTTGTCTATATGACTTTTGTTTATCTTTGTTGACATATTTGCTTGTCTTTGTAGTGATTAAGATTATAACACAATGCTGACCTCTGTACCCCTATTTTTGACATTTTACCTGTTATGTCTGTTTGTTTTGTACACACATCGTTGTCAATATAATGGAACTTTATACGACTATCATACTAGTGAGAGGTTTAGCTAGCTATAAAACCAGGTTTAATCCACCATTTTCTACATCAGAAAACGCCTGCACCAAGTCAGGAATATGAAATTTGTTATCCATTCGTTTGATGTGTTCGAGCTTTTGATTTTGCCATTTGCTTAGGGACTTTCCGTTTAGAATTTTCCTCGGAGTTCAGTATTTTAAACATCTCGTTAAATATGATGTGGGAATCAATCACATAAGAAGCCAAATAATAACAAATCATTTAGTAACGTTTTGATTAAGTTACCACTTACTAAAACCAATTTAAAGTTTATCAATTGATAAAAGAAATACAATTTTCTGATGAATAAGTATAGGCACTCATGGCATATCACGAACAAATGAAGACTATGCATTATCTTTCACGATCAATTTTGGTTAAAAATTAAAAATCCTACATTTAAAAAATAATCCGAACCTTTTGCAAGACTTCACCCCCCTCCCAAAAAAAAGAAAACCAGTTACATTGTGCTATACTTTCTGGTATAAATTGACCGTAATAGATTATAAAACGTGTTTTCTTTAATCAGTTATTTGATTATACCTCGCCTTTCGTGAGAGAGACATGTTTTTCTACAGATTTTCACGCTTTTGATGATGCAACCCTTTTCCGAAGATATTGCATTCACTCTCCAGTACTTGATCTTTGATGATCCTGTCGCAATATACTTGATCAACGGTTACTTATTCTCGTACGGTCATTTGGCTCGATCTACCGAATGACAGTCATGAAGATATTCCACGTAAATTTGCTTTTTACTCGCAGTAAGAACTCGTTTGAATTAAAATTATATTAGAAGCAGAATGAACAAAAAAGAGACGGAAGGTAATAAGGGAAAATTACAACTCATAAGACGAAGAGAAATCGAAAGCATCATGGAAAAACAAAACCTGACGAAAAGAAAACAACAGTCTACAAAAACTCAAGATTGTGCAACAAGAACCCCACCAAAATCCGTAGTGATCTCAAGTGTCTCGAAAGGGTTAACAAATCCCACCAATTTTAAAGGGACACTAGCTGTCAAATTCATGTTCACCGATTTGACTCAAATTCTCATATTTGATTTATAACCATGTAAAACATTTATCCAAATTATAAAAGTCTAAACAATTTACAGGGCATGGGCTTGATAATATGTAGCTTCGTTTCGTGTGTATTTTAGTCTAATCAACTATGGAGGTGACCTCCGAAGACCTCCGATGGTCATATAAGCGATATAAACATAAATATAGATATAAACAGAAAGCGAGCATGTGCAATTGAATTTTCGAGGTCTGTTTAATTTCATATTATAGATTAAAATATATAAATCATCATTTTACCTGATAAAATGATTTGTTTTGTGGATCGAATCAGTCAGTCAAATGATTTACCTTTGTTTCACTTTCAATGTTGACATTCTTTTCCTTTAAATAACCGAACACGCACAATTCATGCGCTATCTATATCTAGCCAGGAGTTAAATTGAAGTTCACATGAATACGGATTCAATGAGGTCGCATTATTCACTTGCAAGTGAATAGTTCATCATCAATGTTTCTTAGCTTAATTTGACAAAATTGAACCATACTGGCTGCTAAAAACGAATTATTATTATTTCACTATTTCACATTTATTAATGATTGAACAATTTAGATTTTTGATATATTTCGTAGCTAGTGCCCTTTAAGGCACCCGTCGTGTTGCTCATAGTAAGTACAAATGCGGTGATAGGTCTCACAAAATTGTCTTTCTTGCACAAAAGACTTGACTTAAAGGAAGATGAAGGAAGTTGCAATTTGTAAAACAATTTGGGTTACTTATTCTTAACAAACATAAACGTTCCTGTTTTAATAGGTATACTCTGGGTTAGTCATCCATTTCAAAATTTCAACTGATTTTATCTTTGTTTAGATATCTACAGCGCAGACATCAACCAACAGTTGTGTTTTTGTGACAATAAAGGGTTTTCTACTGCTATGACTGCAAGTTAGCATTTTGTAAACCTTGTAGAGACAATCATGATAAACTACCACAATCAAAAACACACTCTGTTGCCGATTTGAAAAGTGTTAATCCATCAGCCGTTAAATTAAGATGCGAATTACACAAATCTGAGTATACATTTACTGCACTCCATGCAATACTCTGGTATGTAATATATGCGTAACGTCTGACCACAAGGAACATGGCATGTCTGGTATCATAGAAAAATCCGACGAACTTAAAGACTCTCGAAATACATATTATCAGATATGAAAAGCAAACTTCAGAAACTTTCAAAAGTGGCTGAAAAACAAAAATGGTTCACATACCAAAACTGGATGACGAATCAAAATGGCTGTCGCTAGGATCCGTTCGATTGAAAATGATGTGCAGAAGCTCATAAGCACAAAGGCTGATATCAAAGTCAATGAAGTTCAGGATGTAACGCAGTGGAAAAAGAGGAGCTACAAAGTGCTTGGAAAATTAAAGAAAGAATTCACAGAAAACAAACAAGTATTTATGAAAGTCTGGAAACACTTTTGTCAGAAGAGCACGCAGTATCGTTCTTGGTGTCTTATCAAACGCTAAAGAGATATGTGCGATCTAAACAGTGAGGCAGAGGATGATATAGAACCACATCACATACAGGCCCCAGATCTAAAAGGATTTCTTGATGAAACTATTCATTCTTTACAGGATTACAGAAAGAGGTTAGAATAAAATTCAAGTTTGAAACATTAAAATAATGTTACGATGACAAAGTTCACTTCACCCCAAATCTGGTTTGTTAAACCTTTCATAATAATAAAATAGTTTGTGAAGTGAAATGTGATTAATGTTTGAAAATGACTGAAAGAAAGTTGATGTCTACCTTGGCAATGGACCTGGACCAAATACTTTAAATAATCAATGAAAAGTTAAACTTAAATTAGTCGCCTGCTTTTGCAATAGGTTTTCATTCACTAAATGAATGTTTACAAAAGTAATATGATTGCAGATCAGTGAGACAGTGACTATGTGAGCAATAGGAGGAAAATAATAAAGGAATATTCAAACTCATCAGTCGAAAACAAAGAGATAACGTCATGGAAAAAACCCAAAACTGCGAAAAGACAAACAACAGTCTACCACATAACATTGAAAACTAATAGATGAGCAGCATCAACCCAGAAATGATTGTATGATAACTTCATGACGTAAAAATTAAAGCTGAACTGGATTGCAAAGTGGAAATAAGTTTAAAATTACAACTTTTTTAAAAGTCCTAACCATTGAATATGAGCATTCAACATTGATCTTATTGTGAGTCTCATTAAGATACACCTGCATGGAGAATCATATGACTGTATTTTTGCTTAAAGCAATTTACGTGTTACAGTAGACTTGTTTCTTGTAAATTTAATTTCTTATATTCAACAGATTAGAATAGAGGAAATGCCGGGATTGTACAACATAATCTTCAATTAATAGAATGCAGAATATTTACTTTAGTTGTGTTTTTCTTTTTTCTTTTGAGATTTAGTAGTACTTTTATTTATTTTATAAATTTAATTATGATTGTTATTTATACATTTTCATGGTTTTGACATTTGTTAAATTCTACTTGAATTTAATAGTTTGTTATATTTGTCTTAGTGTCATTGGTTTCCTAAAAACAAGCATTAAAATAATAACGAAAGAACGTTTTATCAAAGTCATTTATGAATACATGTAAACATTTTGATATTATAATGTTCGTATGATATTGACATCGTCAAATATTGGACATACTATTTTATATTCATAAAAGTGTAAATATTCTTCATGTAAGTGGTAAATTTTTATAAAAGTTTATTTGCCAGGATCATGTCTAGAAAGATTGGTCGAGCATTATTTGGCATTCATGTGCTTGATTGGAAATGTATGAAAAGAAGTGTGTTTTAGAACTATTCATTTTAATTTTCATTTTAGTTTTCTCACTGTACATATTGATTCAAAGTACTTTTTCACTTTTTATTGATGTGGTATAATAATTGTTTAATTCAGTTTATTTTGTTGAGCATTCCCAAGTTTTTTCCTAATTTAATCTGTGTTCTCGACATGAAAACTGCGTTAAAATGCAATTATTGATTTTAACGGATGAAGCGAGACATATATTTACCCTTTCCTATAACCCACAAACGTACTCGTACATTTGGTTTCATGTTAGTTCCGTAATATGCAATATGCATACATTTTCCCGCCTATTCATTCACGGTATAATCTTTTTTAGAATCAACGCTTCCTAAATCTGTCGCTGAAATGGACTCAACACATTATATTCAATTGTTTCCTTTGTGTCTCTGATTTCTGTTCACTAATGGAATTAATTTAAAACCTTTAATTTTTGTAATTTTGATATGCCTTCACTGGGAATCGAACCCTCTTTGTAACCTGTTTTGTGTCACTGACAGCAAAACAATGACGAAACCTCTCGACTACCAATGTGTTGCAATTTAGATGTCTATTTTATATATGTAAATGAACATGTTAGGGTTTTTACTTGTTAGAGAGCTATCTACATATTCCATTATAATTGTTTTACATTTGTCATTTCGGTGCCTTTTATAGCTGACTATGCGGTATGAGCTTTGCTCATTGTTGAAGACCGTAGTACGGTGACCTATAGTTGTTAATTTCTGTGTCATTTGGTCTCTTGTGAACAGTTGTCTCATTGGCAATCATACCACATCTTCTTTTTATTTGTGATACACATCGGTATAAGGGACACACAGGGCATGTACCTTTATATATACATAATAGGCAATCGTATAGTATAAGTTGGTAGCTGCGAGGTTAGCATGGTTAAGATCAATGAGTTAAAGAGTCAAGTTAAAGGTAGAGACTTGTCGGTTTAGGTTCGAATCCCTGTATTCTCTTTGATGTCCCTATTCTTTAGTTTTCCGTTGATTTTATTTTGTATGTTATTGTGGATTTTTTGTAATAATATCGGGTTTTCCCGTTTATTTTTGGATTATTATTGTCTATTTCACATATTTAAAACGATAATGATTACATTCAATTTGTCCATTTTGTTTTATTAATATAGTATGGTTTCATCTATTTTACTATATAATTTTCCAAATGTGTATTCGCAAATTCCTATATATGCGAGTAAATCATGATGAGCCTAGAATTAGGCCTCTTGTTAGAAATTTTGGTAACATACTTATTAAATAAACACGTACTTAGAAATAAGTTCGAATATGTCTTATTTTGTAAATTACAAATATTATTGAGATGCCTGATAATTTAAAGACAGACGTGTTATGTTATATTTGTATTTCTCTAATCAATTAATTGTGAACTAAGAGTTGAACATGATAACGTGGTTATTTAAACTCATTTACAATAGTTCTAATTAAGAGAAGGCTTTAATTTTGAAAAGTCATCAACACAATAGTTTAAGTTATAGATACAATGGATAAGCGTTGATTCACGAAAACAAACCATTCGCGCTCCGGGTTCATGGTTTCCTTTTCAAGAATCAACGCTTATTCATTGTATGTATACTACATAAAGTGATCATATTAATACAGAATTAATTTTTGTACTGAAAATTTTAAAACATTTTCTTTATGAGCCTTAGATTTTGTAGATCAAGTTTCTTCCTTTCGTGAATGTACAATGAGGTTGTAAGTTGTTTAAATGTAAGATTATCAACAAATATTTTATATGCGAACGAGTGTGCTCAGGTTGCGCAAAATAATTCAAATCGAAATTATCAACAAAACAATGAAATAGTGAATAGTTTTACGAAAATATCAAAATAAGTTATTGATTTGGTTACTAGCAGGTCACTTGGCGTCCGTCGTCAGTCGTCGTCTGTTAACTTTACAAAGTTCTTGTCCTCTGAAAGTGCTGGCCCAAATGTAACCAAACGCAGCCATACTCATCCTATAGTTTTAACTAAAATGTGTCCAATGACCCCATGTGCCAACCAACATGGCTAAAAATAGAACATAGGGTTAAGTGCAATTTCTATTTATTTTCTTGAAAACTGCTATAGATAGAGTAAATCTGACAAGGCAGAATTGTGCAGAATGTTGAAATCTACCTACCGTTCATTTAGGCAGAATTGTGCAGAATGTTTAGATCTACCTACCGTTCATTTACATCAAAACTGTCGTTAACTAGGAATTATTGCCCTTAAATGATAAAATTTGCCTGTTTGAAAACTATATTAGATAAATAGAAACTTCAAATAGCAAAAATGATTAGCAAGACAAGATCTACTAACAAGCCAAATTTCTGAAATGGTCAGTTGACTCCTTATAACTGTTTTTGCCCTTAAATGATCATGTTTACCAATTGTTTGTGTTATTCCTTTTCATTTTATTTTGCTTATTATTATATAAAAGCAAAACAATCAACAAGTCTAGATCTGCATATATATATATATATATATATATATATATATATATATACAACTCGTCTAAACATCAACCCAACAATGTTAGATCTGTAAATTTGTTTTCGCAAATTTTTGTTCTTCCTCGCCGGGATTCGAACCCATGCTACTGAGATATCGTGACACCAAATCGCCTGCACTGTAGCCGTCCCGCTAGACCACACGACCACCTGGGCTTCATAAAATGAAGCTTTCGGTGGCCGGGTGTTACCTTTCCACGTCAGTTTTAATCTAGCGTCGTACTACAGTACATGATATATAAGGCATGGAGATGTTATTTTACAGATCAGCTAAATTATCTATAGTAAAGGATCCTACAAATTATTGTAAGATACAGTCACAGAAAATAATTATATTTATAAGTACGTCTGAGCCAGTGACAACTCTACAACAGATATATATATACATATATGTCAGCATAGATGAAATTGTCATATAGGAATCATTGCCCTTAATTGATGATTTTACTTTTCTTAGTGTTTTATAACTATAGAAGATAGAGAGAAATTAAGCAAAAAAAAAAAAGAAATTATCAGCAATATCAAATCAACGAAAAACAGATTTTAGTCACAAATTTTATTCTTGTCTTCAATGTTGATGAGTGTTCATTGCTTTAGTTGCACATAGACTTATGTGAGCAACACATGCTCTTTAGAGCCTTTTATTATTTATTCATGGTACTATATAATCTTTTTTTTAAATTATCTTGTCTCTTTTTTTTCCATTGCAGTTTCTAGTATTTGACCAATAATTGTCCATTTAAAAGTAGAATATATACCGTAAATGTACAGTCCAAGAATTGTCCCCAGTTCTCGATAATGTGCGTGAGACAGTATACATTAGTTAATACACTGTCATCTGAAATACAAATTGTTTTCAAATACTTAATCAGGACTGTTGAAATATTTCACATTATACAGGTATACCATTCGTGTTTTTCGAATGTCCAATGCCAATATTTATATTAATAAATAAAATGACCCCATTGTAACCTTTGGGATAAATGGGCTATGCTAGAGAGTTGATTTGATTATGCTTCAATTTTGTTCCATTTAGTCTGTAATTATCTGATTATCTGCATGATTTTATATTTATTTTTGACATATTTTACTGTAATACGTAGTTCTAGATGTTACATTATACATTTATTTCCCGTACCTAGGGAGATATGAAGATTTGTTCACCCAAGAAAATGTATATTTCACGAGGCATTGCCCGAGTTAAATATGATTTTTCGATGGTGAACAAATCTTTATATCTCCCTAAGGCCAAGGAAATGAATGTTTTATTCCACTGCCTATATTTTTTTTACTTCCGAAACTAAAATATCAAATAACATATTTATTTTTCGTATCCGCTTGTTTTTATAACTAAACACGACATTAACAATGATATTCAGTACCGATCAAAATTTAATCATTTATTCTTTATGTTTTGTTTTTATTAGATAACGAAATGACTATACTATCTCTAAAAACCGTTTAAAACGTTATAAACATTAACCGCGCGTATAACGTTGCAAATGGAAGTCCTGACGTTCAGAGGGAATATGATACTCAGAGGGAATATGAAGTTTTGTTCGACGTCACGGGGATATAGTCTCAACCAATCAAATGTTGATTTCGCTATCAATATTAACATGCAGTGGAATAATAAATTTTATTAAACATTTTTAAATGTTTTATACCCAAATGAAAGAATTAGAGTTGATGCATTTTGTTGCACCATTGAGTCTGTCTGTCTGTTTCATCGAATTAACATTGTTACCATGATCTTAGCTTTTTACTTCATGTCTGACCGTCTGTTAACCTATATTCATTTTTTTGGCTGTTGTTTTGTTGCCTAATATGTTCTTTGTATATGTGTTTTGGTTTGAGCAATGGTATCTGTGGATATTTGGCCGTCCATCTGTTATCTTTTCACATTATGATTTACCTTAGACCACATTGGGGTATTAACGTTGGCGTTTGAGAATAAACATAAAAGATTTATCACTCTGGAAATTAAATTCCTTTTTATTTGAGTTAACCTAGCTTAAAGCTATATTCAGTCAAAGAATACATATTGGAGATACTCTTAAAGAGAAAACAAAGTAGCTGTTAACTACATACAGCGACCGTTAGTTCAATATTAGTATGAAGTTTCATTTAGACACACCTTATAAAAAATATTTAAAAACTAGTGCCGATAAATTAATAAATTTAGTACAGCGAAATATGTAAAGGTTGTAAATAAATAACAATAAACACATAAAAATAAAACAGGCTGGCTTAAAATTAGCAAGGGAGTATGAAAAACCATTTTAAAAAAAAAAAAAAAAAAAAAGACAACATAAGGGGCCCCAAAGGGAAAAAAACATACAATCCACAAAACACTTCACAAGATTGTACAACACATGAACAAACCCAATCAATAACTCAGGTGATATGGAAGGTTTAGCAGTTCCAGTTTCTCAAATGGTTCCCGTCATTTTGCTTGTTTCAAGTAAAAAGCATTCGAATTAAGATGTCATCGATAAGGAAAGGTGTCGGGGAATGCAGCTGCGACATATATCAAAATGATGTCTGTAAAATGTTGTTGAATGTGTAAAGTTTTACCATTAAAATCTCTTGGTTCATTAGATTCTTCAAGGAATTCCTGTTAGGATATATGCCTGCTCTGAAATATTATATCAACTTGGAGATGAATACTACATTTTTAGGTCCTACTTGAATTTATCTACATAAAATGGGGAGTTTACGTTGACAAAAAATACTGTTAATTTCTAAATATAATGATAAGTCAAGCATTGAAGCTGACCTAAATGTATCATTTGGTATGTTTATTTTCATGTTCATTTGGATGGATGTGGTGACCTTGCTGTAAATTTTGCAATTAGAGGACATCTTCTGAATACCTGAACATGATCTTAAACGGTTACGGAAGCGACAATTTTCTGATTGAGAGTTTTTGCCATCAAATTCAATGTAAACTTCCTAAAATATTTGGCGATTTGCGAGACAAAAAATAAATAATTTGATGCATGCGTAATAAGAAAAATAATTTCAGATTGAAAATAAAAAACAATACCCCCTCCCCCAAAAGTTTTATGGTCGTTTCCTAAGCTAGCTTATTTTTCTTTATCCCCTAGAGGCCCTTGTATGAATCATGCTTTCACGAATAAAAGTCACTGAGAACATAAGCATAGATTGCTCCAATAGGAATGATGACTTTAAAAGCACGTCCATCAAAGGTGACGGAGAAATAAAGCAGTGGACGATACCAAAAAGGACAATTAAAACTCTTGGTCTTGGTCTTGGTCTTGTCTTGTCTTGTCCTTGGTCTTGGTCTTGGTCTTGGTCTTGGTCTTGGTCTTGTCTTGTTTTGTCTTTTGTCTTTGTCTTGACGTGTCTTGTCTTGTTTTGTCTTGTCTTAAAAAAAAGGTAGAAAATACCAAGGGGAATAAAACAAACCCTTACATCGAAGAAAAGCAGACAACACCATGTTCAAAGGAAATACGGAAAAAGACAAAGATCAATCCACAAAACATTAAAAAAAATATATATATAAAAATAAAAAAGCTGCACGCACTCCACGCTAATTGAAATAACGGAAGTGAACTCTCAAGTGCTCAAGGGTAACAATTTCTACTCCAGTAGCGATACCCGTCGTGTTTATCCTGTCCAGATGCGTGCATTGTTGAATCATGGCGATAATGCAACACACAACAACGGATTAGTAGCTGCTGACAAGAACAAATTATAAATCACTGGTGAATATAAATTCTCCAGCCATTTAAAAATGTACATGACCAAACCAAATTTTGAATACACTTAGTACATATAAACAAACTATAAAAATCATAGATGATGTTTTTGTTTTGTTTGTGTGGTTTCCTTAGAGATCGTTTTCAACCAACAACTGTGGCACCGACTTTATCTACCTTCCTGTACTGGCGAGCACGTTCTCGCTCTGCTTTCAAAGACCTTATATATTATTCCAATGAATGTTTACCACAGGATACAAATATTCGAAATTTTGCAATGTTTCAGGTTACATTCGGCAGATTCAGTATAGGAAGAAAAGTTTAATTCATATAGCGTCATTTTATTTTGGAAAATAAAAAAAAAAAAAAAACAACAGAGGGACATCCTATAGAAACTGTTGTTCATGTGAAATTGTATGGATAAGAGCGATAACACATTTTAAAAGAGTAAAAATAGTTAAAATATTAAGAAATATTAACTAAAATCAAATTTAAACACAAGATATATATATAAATATTTATATATCTGCGCAATCCTAGGCGGTGTTGTAGTAGAAATGATAAGTGAAAAGTACAGGTTCTATCCCTGTTGAGGGGAGTAATGAATCAGATCTACTCTAACATTGTTAGGTTGATTCTCTAGGCACTTTAAATATATACATTTATACATTTATATATAGAAAAGGGGGTACATTCCTCAAGCGCCTGTGAAATTATCTATTGAAGACTTTGAATTTGATAGATTTTTATCAACTTCAAGTATTTAAGAACTGCTTTACATTTGAATTTGTAATAGGGAATGCAAAAAATTGAGAAATAGAAATTAGAAAGACAAATCTTCAATTATGACGCCACAATTATATGACACACTTTATATAAATGCTTACATATAGTCGTAAATTTCTGTGTCATTTGGTCGCTTGTGAAGAGTTGTCTCATTGGCAATCATACCACATCTTTTTTATATTGTATTTTAAAAAGGAATTGCTTATTTTATGCAATTAAAATTGGGCCGACAATAATCCCGGATTAAAAAGATTAACGCACACGAACTAATGTTGCAGCAGTCAGAAGCTCGTTCCTATGCGTTAAAATTCAATCCGATCTCAAATGGCAAAGTGATATAAAAAACTGTAATAAGCACACTTGGTTTTCTTTGAAGGAATCTTAACATCACCTCCGCCTCAGTAAAGGAACAGGCATACACATCTTTATTCAGACCATCACTAGAATATGCCTGTTCAGTTTGGGACCCTGTCTTTACTGAGGATATAAATAAACTACAAGAAGTACAAAGAAAGGCTGCTAGATTTGTCATTAACCGACAAAAAACATCTCATAAGTGTTTAGTGACACGATAAATAATCTAAAATGGAGACTCTTACCTCAAAAACAACAGAAGCCTGCCTTGCCATCTTCTATAAAATATCAAATCAACTGATTGCCATCACACAAACAGACAGATTAATTCAACCGTTCATATAGTCCCGAAACATGCTCTCACTCTCATACCAAGTTCCATCCTGCAGAACACATTTTTATACGCCAACACTCATTGTTTTCTATGTACTATTTGGAACAACCTTCCACTGAGATAAGCGACTCCATGGAGATCCCAATGCAGCTCTAGGAGTACATGTATCAATAGTTCAAATCTTTAATCTAATTATAAAACTGAGAAACAAAATGAAAATGTGTATTATATAAAAATTATATAATTGACATTTTTATAATTTGACCGTAAATACGTTTCCACTAAACAATGTGTAGTACAAGTGACAAAAATTTCTGAAGGCGGTCAATACAAATTAGTAAAAGTAGAAATATATGAATGTAGTAGTCCCAATCATAAGTAAAAAACACTCTTTCCCAAGATAATATGAAAATACTTGGTTTTTTTCAAAATATTATGAACAAAGTACACTATTTACTTTTTAAGTACACACATAGCTGTGGAATCGTAAAGTGGCGGGGCTGGGGATCTTTAATTTCAGTATAGGACTTTTTCTCTATCTTTAGAAATAACGTTTATTCTGAAAATTTTCATGAATATGATTTTACTTTCAAATATTTCTGTATAAAGTAGATGTATTCTTGATAATGCACATCGTTTATTTCTGTATAATCGGTACTGTATTGCCTAATTGTTTTATTTTCCACAACGGTTATTTTTATACTTTTGCACCCCATTATTCTTTCTTTATTTCTCTAATCACATTTTTTGGTTAGGTACCTGCGGAACCGTAGCTCTTATGGTCAATATGCAATTATTTGACAATTTGTGAACCAAAATAGTATAAGGACAATAAGAGCTACTGTTCCACAGCTAATCACACAGGCACTTGTCTCTGAAAATATAGGGTTTTTTCTGAGACATACATGTATCTAAATTCACTTATCTTTGGTGAGTTTTAATAAATGGGTATATGACAGAATTTTAATAGTACGATTAAAATCTTGGATTAATGTAAAAACTGTTCTATTTTTTCCTGTTGCAACACTGAAAAATCGGACAAAGGGAGATAATACTGATAAACCATGGTTTTGTTGATTCTTTATGGGAAATAACTCCGTATGACAAACTTCAAAATGAACTGTGAATAGACTTGGACCAACGAATTAGTTGAATATTGTCAGTGTTATAAAAGAAGAAGTCACTAAAATTTGCAGACGGAAAATGACTACTCAAAAGTAAGATGGGATGATTTTCTTAGGAAAACAACCAAAATGAATGTTTTATCTTAAAATTAATAAATTTTTCAAGGAAGTAAATTAACGAAATCGAAAGTAGGAAAACATCAATTTTCGTAAGCAGTATGAAACAAAAGTCAAACTAGAGATTTAAATAAAAATAATAAGCGAAACTGCTACAATGTAACTGTAGGTAGATAAAAAAGGCACTGTCAGAGTTAAAAAGTGATTTATATATATATATACAAAGATTTTAACAGTAGGAAATCTTTGATTTATAAATGTATAGATGTAGAGATTGGTTCCCATGTGTAGTTGATACTTAGCCAGTCGTAAGTGGTTGTGTTAAGGAAGTACTTCTTTAGCTCAGTCTGTTGGAGCTCTGACATGAAACACAGAGGTCAAGGGTTTTGATACCAAGATTTGGAATAAAGGGGGCACTTCAAGGTAATCTTAGAAATGGACTTGCCAAAAGTCATCTATGCATTAACCTTATAAGTAGCTCCATTAGGACCCCTTCCCATTTATCCATTTCACATGTTATATATGTTATTTTACTACTTGTTTCATTACTAATGGATCCACTCTGGTTCAATAGACAAGTTTCGAGTTCGTTGCATTTCCATCAAAAACTTTGGTTTTAGTGAACCTCATTCGTGCCTTTAGGAGTGTCATCACTTCCGTTCCCATGTTGAGCAATCGGTTGAAAAAATATGATGCTATATTGCACGAATTAGTCAGCAAATTAAATTCTTATAAATGATAATCAGCACTGCTGTCATTAGGGAATTGTGATTCAGTACCTACGGTACAAACGTATTTCTAGTTTATCATGCATAATGACAATCACAAAGATGCTTGATGAATTTTAATCATGTTAATAGTGCAAGGATACAGGCGGTCCCTCTATCTGGTAAATGACGTCTTAAAGGCGCTTAATTGACGAACTTTTCTGGTGATGGACATAACTTGAAATGGTCATATACAACTGTGGGAAGAGTAAAAGTTGTAGTAAGTATAAGATGGGTGGTATATAAAGTGAGTCTTTCTTGATCAAATTAGTGAAGATCTTCTCTAGTTCATCTTGTCAGATTGCTGTTCCTATCAATTTTGAGTTGCAGGTTTGAATCCTTCTGGTTCCATTGAATTTTGATCAATTTTCAATGCATGGTAAATGATGCACCTATTCAATGTTTCCCTTTCTCAGTTTAAAACCCTCTAAATGCCTTTTAAATTTTTGTCATAGGGAGCATAACTACCTCATTGACATGAACCTCTCATCTTGTGTTTACAGTTTCATTTTGTATTATACTATTATTCTTATTACCTTTTAAACATGTTAAATATTCTCATTTGAGGTTTGTGGGTTCTGCTGTGATAAGCCTAAACATTTAGAAGTTTTTTTTATTTTTATTTTAGTGTGTATGCCACAATTGAATTCGGCTCCTGCTCATTTTGCAAAATACTTGTATTTACAATTATATTTCATTCATAAAACTTTGGCGATAGACGAAAAAGAGATGTTCTAATTTTTAAATAAGTATTGGCGCCTTCAAACTAGTTTAACCCTGCCACATTCTGTATGTGCCTGTCCCAAGTCAGGAGCCTGTAATTCAGTGGTTGTCGTTTGTTGCTGTGTTACATATTTGTTTTTTCGTTCATTATTTTGTACATAAATTTGGCCGTTAGTTTTCTCCTTTGAATTGTTTTACATTTGTTATTTCGGGGTCTTTTATAGCTGACTATGCGTTATGGGCTTTGCTCATTGTTGAAGGCCATACGGTGACCTATAGTTGTTAATTTCTGTGTCATTTGGTCTCTTGTGGAAAGTTGTCTCATTGTCAATCATACCACATTTTTTTTTTATAATTCCCAGATAATCATTCTAATATGACACAAATCACTACTAATCAAAAGGTATGATAATTCCTTTTGTTTTGCATCTTGAAATTATTTTAAGTGTATTCTTTAGACGTTCATTAGACAATTAGTCTTATCAGGTATATTAAGCAATTATATTTTTATTTTTGTCTTACAAACATGTTTTACATTGAGGTTCTGAAAAAGAAATCACCAATTCACCAACATTCCAACTGACTCCATTTTCAGAAAACGACATCTGTAACAAACATAAACTTTTAGCTACCTCTTTACAAGCAGAACCAAATACAATGAAAGTCCCAACTATGTACTGGCTTCCGAAGCTACATAAAACACCTTACAAATATAGATTTATTTCGTCTTCAAGCCATTGTTCCACTACTAAATTGTCTATTCTTCTTACCAGTTCACTTGGTACAATCAAAACCTGATAATGAATTGTTCAAATAAGGCCTTTGAAAATAGTGGAATTAATTACTTTTGGAGTGTCAAAACTCGTTGGAAGTACTTGATAAATTGCATGCTTATATTGGTGATTTTGAATCTGTTCAAAGTTTTGATTTTTCTACCCTGTATACCACATTGCCTCACATTCTCATTAAGAAAAATTCACACACCTAATTAAATGGGCATTTAAAAGTCAGAATGTGAATACATATGTTCTAACTCTTTTAGGTCATTTTTAGTAGCAATAAACAAAAGAAATATGTCAATTGGACATGCTTTGATACTATATCTGCCCTTGAATTTTTACTAGATAATATTTTTGTTCGCTTTGGGGATTCCGTATATCGTCAGGTTATCGGAATTCCAATGGGGACTAACTGTGCACCACTTATTGCGGACCTGTTTTGTATTGCTATGAATTACAATTTATGACTAAAATCAGCAAAGACCAATCGAAACAACATCTGATACAAAAATTTAATAATACTTTTAGATATTTGGATGATATATTGGCTCTCAATAATGACGACTTCAGTATGTATACTAAAGAAATTTATCCTGTTGAACTTACTTTAAATAAAGCTAATACTAACAATAACCACTGCCCTTTCCTCGATCTTGATATCTATATCATTACCGGAAAGCTTAATACAAAAATTTATGATAAAAGAGATGATTTTCATTTCCTATCGTTAATTATCCATTTTTAGATGGTGACGTTCCTTGTCACCATCTTACGGTGTTTATATATCTCAACTTGTACGATTCGCTCGTGTATGTAACAACGTTTCAGATTTTAACGAAAGAAATTTATGTATTACTGAAAATTATTACACCAGGGTTTTCGATATCACAAACTAGTCAAAACATTTACTAAATTTTATCATCGGTACAAGGACATCATTCGTAAATATAGCTCAACATGCAGACTTCTTATACGTTCAGGTATTTCACATCCAATCTTTTATGGTAATATTCTTTATAAAGCACTAAAATGTCAGTATTCACCTCAGAAGCTAACAAAACCTTTAAATAGACTTATTAAGAAGGGATATAGTTACGATACTGTTGTCAGGTCATTAAAGATTGCATATTTTGGCTTTAATATTGATTCACTTATAGGGTCTTTGCATCGGAACTAAACACATTTCTTCTAAATCCAGTAATTGGCATGATACGGGTTATGTTCTTCTCATATATTTTATGATGGTATGATACTAAACCCTAACGGGAGGGATTGTACTTGATTTTCATATGATGAAGACATAATCTTTCAATCAGTTTAATTGAGGTCTGGAGCTGGCATGTTAGTTAACTGCTAGTAGTCTGTTGTTATTTATGTATTATTGTCATTTTGTTTATTTTCTTTTGTTACATCTTCTGACATCGGACTCGGACTTCTCTTTAACTGACTTTTAATGTGCGTATTGTTATGCGTTTACTTTTCTACATTGGCTAGAGGTATAGGGGAGGTTGAGATCTCATAAACATGTTTAACCCCGCCGCATTTTGCGCCTGTCCCAAGTCAGGAGCCTCTGACCTTGTTAGTCTTGTATTATTTTTACTTTTAGTTTCTTGTGTATAATTTGGAGTTTAGTATGACGTCCATTATCACTGAACTAGTATATATGTTTATTTAGGGCCAGCTTAGGGACGCCTCCGGGTGCGGAATTTCTCGCTGCATTGAAGACCTATTGGTGACCTTCTGTTGTTGTCTGTTCTGTGGTCGGGTTGTTGTCTCTTTGACACATTCCCCATTTCCATTCTCAATTTTATGTATATTTGTATTATGATATTATGAATAAAAGGGATATATATATATGCATATTAATTTAATGAAACAGCAAACCAACAAGAAAAGAACATCTAAAGGAAACATACAGTCTTCAACAATAAACAGGAGCCTGTTGTTCAGTGGTTGTTGTTTGTTGGTGTGGTTCATAAGTGTTTCTTGTTTCTTGTTTTTATATAGATTAGACCATTGGTTTTCCTGTTTGAATTTTTTACACTAGTCATTTTGGGGCCCTTTATAGCTTGTGTTGAAGGCCGTACTTTGACCTATAATTGTTAACTTTTATACATTGTGTCTTGGATGGAGAGTTGTCCCATTGGCACTGGCATACCACATCTTCTTATTTATTTTTATACAATATATGTCAAGATCTAAAATGTCCTAAATCTAAAAAGTTTAGTAGTCAACCGTCTTTCATTTAATACAAAACTGTGAAAAACTGCTGATATATAGTCATATTTTCAGATCTAATCCTTTTACTGATTTTAAGTATAAGCCAAGGCCTAAAAACCTCAAAAGGTATTCTGATATTAGATGTCTTGTTTAAAGATCTTTATATATGGGTAAAATGTCTTTGAAAGGTATTGGTTCATATCTAGATTTGTTAAAACCAATTATCAATTTTATTTTGTATTTACTATTCTTAAGATATTCCAATTGACAGAGCATGCTCCAAGTATTCATTATATTGTATGTCAATATTCTTTTGGAGACAGATTAAAATAAGCAATGTTGCTTGTTTCTGGATCCCATTGTTTATACTGTATTATATTATATAGCATGATTTGACTTATCGAATAAAATATTGTTTAAACCAAAACCAATGTGCAAAATGCCCATTTTATATTAATTTTGACATGTTCCTGACATCATACTAACATCACAAATGATACTTTTGCACTAAAATTTCTAGATCATTTCATCCTTTTCATTTATCAATAAAATTAACATAGATCTGAATAACAGGTTTGTAGAAATAACTAATTTTGCAGCTTCAATAGCCGGTGGCTCTATCATAACTGATATCACACTTCTTTCTTTTTAATCTTTATTATGCACTTCTTGCTCTGCAAATAAATTTGTTTTTTTCTAATTATCAGTTCATTTAAAACATAATTAGAGATAATAAAAGCTAGAAAATTATCCAATCATGGTATTTAATTGTTGTATTTATAGCATATATTTTTTTAGAATTATCTAACACTTGGGGATCATTGTATGGTGGATTTGAATTTTGTTGAAACAAATTCTAAATACATATTTCCTTACAAATCAGTAAAGTTGACTGAGGACTGATTCATTTCCTTTTTTATTTGGCCTGAGTGGTATTACTAAGACAAATGTTAGGCCTTGCATAAGGATATCTGGCAAAATGTGATAACAAAATATATATTTAGTTGCTGCGATCAAAATCAACCCATTCATGTCAATTATAATTTAGGTATTGATTAATTTATGAGTAGAGGAGCGGTGATCTTGCCAGGGAGCTAAATTTTGAACTAATGTTTTCAATTCAAGGGCAGATACTGTAATTAAACTGAGTATATATATCATTTCAACTTAATTTTATGCCATTTTGAGAGAACTTACTCCTTTTAGAACATGTTGAAAGCAATTGATCTAGATATTATCCTAACTGATAAATATTTTTTATTGACCAAATAATGATTTTCTCTTGTAAAATGAAAAAACAAGTATATAATGTTTTTATATTTGTTATCCCTTTAGCATGTTTAGTTCTTGAAAATAAGTATGTACAAAGTTTTTAACTGAATTTTAATTGTAAACTAATTGAAGTCTCTTTTCAAGCTTGTAGGAAAATTTTAGATTTAATTAGTCCCCTACCGACGAAGTCAAAGGGGACTTTAGGTTTGCACTTCGTCTGTCTGTCTGTCTGTCTGTCTGTCTGTCCATCCGTCAGTCAAGCAAATCAGTTTTCCACACATTTTTCTTCGTGCTTGAAGATATTGATTTGATATTTGGTGTATTGCTTTATCATAACAAGTTACAGTTTAAGTTCAAATTTTGTTCCGGTCTGACGATTTTGTGCAGAGTTCTTGAACTTAGAAAATTCACTCAAATAATCAGTTTTCCGCACTTTTTTTGTCGTGCTTGAAGATATTGTTTTGATGATTGGTATATAGTTTTATCATGACAAATTACAGATCAAGTTCGAATTTTGTTCCGGTCTGATGATTTTGTGCAGAATTATGATCCTTGGACTTAGAAAATTCACTCAAATAGTCAATTTTCCACATTTTTCGTCATGCTTGAAGAAATTGACTTGATATTTGTTATATAGTTTACACCATGACAACTTATAGATCAAGTTAGCATTTTGTTCCAGTACAATTAATTTTTAACCGGTAGGGGACTATGTATTGCCAGTTAATACTCACAGAATGCTTGTTTATCTCAACATTGGTTCTTAGAAAGGAGTATATTTGTTTTCAAAGAATGTGTACTTTATTTAGTTAAATTTAAAGGATTAAAAGATTTCTAAAGGGCATTCAAGAAATTCCCAGCTATGGTTATATTGTACAAATGATATACAAAGCACCTGCTAATTTTGTTTAACTCCGTGAGATTCAGTATGTGCATGTCCCTAGTCAGCAGCCTTCAGTGGTTGTCCCTTGTTGCTGTATTTAAGGGGCCTCAGTGACTGAGTGGTCTAAGTAGTTGAATTACTGTATCACTAGCCTGTTAACACTGAGGTTGTGAGTTTGAATCCTGCACATGGCAGGTGCACTTGACTCAATCTTAATTGACTAGAATTGTCAGTTTTCCTACCGAAGGTCAGTGCTTCTCTCGAAGCACTCCAGCTTCCTCCACCAATAAAACTGACCACCATAAAATAGCACAAAAGTGTTGAAAGTGGCGATAAACACCAATCAATCAGTCAATCAATTATTGCTGTATATCATATTTGTTTTTGATTATTGTTTTGTACATAAATCAGTTTGTATGTTTTTGTTTGAATTGCTTTACATTTGTCATTTGGGGACTTTTATAGCTTGCTATGCAGTATGGGTTTGCTCATTGTTGCATGTCGTTCAGTGACCTATAGCTGCTAACTTCTACTTCATTTGGTGTATGGTGGTGACAACTTATTGCAAATATGCCACATCCACTTATTTTTATATAGACATTCATTTACTATCATGAATATGATGAACAATATCATTTTGCAATACTTTGAAATTTTAGGTCATACCTACTATACCAGAATCAGTGAAGGACCACGTTCGAGAAAATTTATATCAATTTGTCAGTGACCTTGCAAATTTTGCAAGTGAAGCTGAACGTGATGATGCCCAAAGACAATACATAATGTTGTTAAATGCCGAAAGCAACTTGAAGGGCATATTAAAGGATCAGGTACCATTGTTTTCATTCATAGTGAATTTATAATTTTAAAATCGTTAAATTAACAAACTGTTAAGAATTTTCTGTAAATTACTTATAATATGACTTGAGCTTGTAATTTTTTACTTATAATCAAGTAATTTATTAATATGCATACAAATTCTTTGTTTTTAATTCTGTTTTTGACGTTCGTTTTGGAGTTACTGAAACTTATATTAAAAAGAGGAAATAGTTTTGACATGCTATGATTTAACGCGAGAGTCAACAAAGGTTACCTGAAATAATCGTTAAAATAAATTTACAATAATTGAATTTTTATGGAGTTTTAAATGACAGTAATGGCAACATTCATTTATTTTTGTTTCTAATAACTTCATTAACTTAGTGAAACTTTAGAAAAAATCTTCCTTCGTTTTAATTGCAGTTTAAACGATTACCAAACAATCCTGATGACAAATCATTTAACATGGAGGTGTTTAAAAGACTGCTGATGATACTATTCTATCAAGAGTAATACTAAATCAGTTGAACAGGAGTCCAGTTGCTTTAAAAGCAGGCTGGGACTATAATGTTTTAAAACAATCAGAAAGAACATTACAGGCTTTGCAAGGAAAGGTAGTTACGGTACCTACTTTCACTTTATGATTCCCCAAATCATGCTTGTTCATTAAACTACATGTTCTAAATCTATGCTATTGTATTACTTGGTTTAATCTGATATGGCTTTGACAACTACATAATTTGAGGATGTTTAATTATTTAAATTTAAGAATAGGTAATCTTTGTAGATTGCAAAACTGATTTCTATCTGCTATTTGATAAATGGACAGAAAGTAAAAGTTGATATAATGGAAAGTCACTGTACAAAAATTCACATTGAACTACTTTACAATCATTTGATTTTGAAAGAGACAGTTCTTGAAATTATTTCCTTTAATGGTTTTAAAATTCCTTTTACAATGACACTGCATTGAAAAATTGTACAGACTAATATTTTAAGTGACATGAGACCAGTCGCTTTGTTAATAGCAACGTGCACTTTGACAACTAATTTTCTTAACAATCATCTCATTATTCTCTGTAGAGCTAGTTGTTGCCATTCATAATCATTACTCAACATGGTTAATGTTTCACTTGCTTTCATTGGTTATAGCTTTCCTTGCTTTGCTCTGATTTGCTCCTGTGATTCTTACGAGAAAATCACATTGTCTCCACAGGGACTCGAATCCGGTACCTATATGTTACAAAGCAGCGCTTTAACTGACTGAACTAAAGAAGTACTTCCCTTGCTCAACAGCTTAGTGCTGGCTAAGAAGCTACTAAATATACTAAGGAAACAATCCCGTCACACTTATATTCCTTCTCCTTAACCCCTAATCAGAATTTGATCTAATTTTTCTCAAAATCTTTACCATTAACATGATTAATATATACCATAGTGCATCTCTTATTTTGGTATTTATCTCAATTATTTTAAGGTTTTCCTTATCAAAGCATGGATTGATATGAAAGAGACTTACTTCCTTTTATATTGAGGTTCAAAATGGAAGAAATATTCTGTAATATTATTTCCACTGGAACAAATATTACAGTATTTATTCCTTACTGAATTACAGGGTATAGAATACTTGTTCAATCTCATAAAAATCCGATGTTGTGATACGCTACACTCCTCTTACGGTGGAGAGTATCATAGCGAAAACTAACAGCTGATTTAAATGAGATTGATACTTGTTCGAACAGGAACAGATATAATGGCATTGTTTGTAACAAAGTTTTTAGGGGAACTTCTGTTTGGCAGAACAAATCATTGACAGACTTTGTGTGGGGTTATGGCCCATTGACCGTTTGAGGCTGAGAGCAGCCGGACTTTTATATAAATTTCGGTCAAGTCCGGAATATATGACCGTTTTGGAAGCCATAACTTATGGGTATCATTTTGTGAGCTTTGCTCACTTAAGTACCTATAGTTGTAAATAGTAGCTATTAAAATTTTGTAAATTTAGTGTGGATTTTGCATGTTCATTTCTGAAAATCCTGGCATTTGAATTTTGTTTGTACGGTACGTGTGATGCTCTTTTCATATTCTATGATATTATTCAAAGTCTCAATATTGATTATTCATTCCATTTTAGAGATATGATTACTTTAATACCATAACCAAATGTGTATTATTATATATATTTTTTATAGTGAAATCTTGATTTTAAACATATTTACTTTGCTTTGTTATATTTAGCTGGTACAGTGGTAAATTTTGGTAGTAAAATGATGCTCTTTAACTTGTTGTGACATGAGAATATTTCAGAAATTTTTTTTGACCTAATCAAAATGTATCCAGTTGTAATATTTTGTTTTCTAGGCACCAACAGGTAAAGGACGTCATAATTTTGGACCAGAAAGTGCAGAAATGAATAAGACTGTGCTACAAGTAAATCAACAGAAAGGACAAGTAGAAAAATGGATACATCTGGACCCCAGTCAGGAGGTGCTCCAGTCACACAATCACAAACACCCAAAGAAGTAAGATTTATTATGGATATGTGCATATTTTTGTATATGTTTAAGGTTAAGGACAGTAACCTGGACTCATATAATGTCACAGATTTGTTTTTATAACTTTAGCTTGTTGAACTGTAACTAAGAATAAAAATAATGCAGGATTCTATATCATTAAAATAGAAATGTGTTAACAGTTATAGTTACATAGTCTTGTATGTTTTTTAATTTTAGTTCCTTTATATGTTTTGGAGTTTAGTGTGACGTCCATTTTCACTGAACCAGTACACAATTTTATTTAGGGGCCAGCTGAGGACCACCTCTGGGTGCTGGATTTTCTCGCTGCGTTGAAGACCCATTGGTGGCCTTCGGCTGTTATCTGCTCTTTGGTCGGGTTGTTGTCTCTTTGACATATTCCCATTTCCATTATCAGTTTTATGTGTTAACAAAATATAAATTTTTAAAAAATCTGTTGATTTGAAATTGTAGATTTGATGATTTTAAGACAAATTTAAGAATGTTTTTTTTTTTGCAAATTTTATGTGCTTTTACAAATATTCATCTATTTTGAAAATATTTAATCTACAGTAATATTTCAGAAAATAAGTGAAGAGTTAAATGCACATTTTGATTTTTGATTTTCAGTTATAGTTCAGCAAGCTAAAGTTGTATGTGGAGGTTGAAAAGTCAGTCAAGTGACCTTTTTCTATGCATCTACCTAGTTTTTCACACCATTGATTTATTTTAGTAGATTTTAACTTAAACATGCCACCACACTTTTCTATTTTGACCCCTAACCCTCAGATGAAAACATACGGTAATGTGTCGTTACCCATAAGTTGATATTTCCATGCAGATGATGTTGTGTCAATCTCAACAGTGCATAGATTTCTAACATTATCATGTGACTGCTGTGTGTAAAATGAGATCGGACATGGAAAATGTATTATTTAGGAACTAAATAATTACAGTGTTCTGCGACCTTTATTCAATTTTGGTCATAATATGAATAAAAATAAGGGTAAGGTACAATAAAACAGCAGCAATACAACACAATTAAACCAAAAGAGACATCTAGATGTTAACATATGATCTGGATTGGGTACACAGAATAGAGAATGATGGACCCAAAAGAGAAAAATGGGCCCAAAATAAAGAATTGAGAATAATGGGGTGCTAAAATATAAGTAATAGAGTATAATGGTCCAAAACATGCCTTAAATATTAAAAGACCCCACACCCTCCCATTCAGACACTCATAAGTTCTTCAAAATGGAAAAGTTTCTAAATCCTCTTAAATGCATACAAGCTAAGAATAAACTAAACAGAAAACACCAAAATCTGTTATCAAAATTACATATTAATAGAAAAACAGCTATTGATTAGGTTACTGAGTTGGGACAGGTGCATTAAAATATGGAGAAAATCTATATTTCCAAGTCTGGAAAATCATGGCACCCAATTTGAATCGGGAACAACCACAATACTTGTCCCTCTTTTGCACTTTCTCTCACAGTTCTGAGTTATTTTCTTCGTTCCTATTGTGAGCATAATGTCATAGGACTCCTTTGTATCATGATCTCTGTCCCAATGTTATATACTCAATCATCCCCTCAGATGTAGGGGCCTTAGTGGCCAAGTAGTCTAAGTAGTTCAACTAAGTACTTGTCAAGACTGAGGTTGTGATTTTGGACCCCACTCCTGACAGGTGCATTCAACTTCAATCATAATTAAGTAGGATCATCAGTTTTTCCTGCCGAAGGTCAAGGTTTCTCCAGGCACTCAATTTCCTCCACCAATAAAACTGACCGCCACAAAATAGCTGATAGTGCTGAAAGTGGTGTTAAACACCAACCAATCTATCTTATCAGATGTGCAGCATCAAAGTCAGCACTGTGGTACTGGATGGTTTGACAGATTGAAGGTTTTCTTGTCTCATGTTCGTTGCATATCCTGCATTGAGTTCTTTTCAGTACCATGCAATCAGTGTAGATTTATGGACACAACATTGGTTGGTTCTAAGTAATCCTGCACATAAATAAATCTTGGAATAATTGATACTAAACTGACATTAGATGTCCATGCTTGTAAGAAAACCAATCAGTATCAAATTCTTGTTCTTTTCCATAAATGAGGGTCTGCATGGAAAGAGAAAATAGGCAAAAAAAAGAATGAAATGCTAACATATAAAGAATAGAGAATAATGAGGTGCTAACATATAAAGAATAGAGAATAATGAGGTGCTAATATATAAAGAATAGAGAATAATGAGGTGCTAATATATAAAGAAGGGAGAATAATGGGGTGCTAACATATAAAGAATAGAGAATAATGAGGTGCTAATATATAAAGAAGGAGAATAATGGGGTGCTAACATATAAAGAATAGAGAATAATGAGGTGCTAATATATAAAGAAGGAGAATAATGGGGTGCTAACATATAAAGAATAGAGAATAATGAGGTGCTAATATATAAAGAAGGAGAATAATGGGGTGCTAACATATAAAGAATAGAGAATAATGAGGTGCTAATATATAAAGAAAGGAGAATAATGGGGTGCTAACATATCAAGAATAGAGAATAATGGGGTGCCAACATATAAAGAATAGAGAATAATGGAGTGCTAAAATATAAAGAATAGAGAATAATAGCAAAATGATTAAAGAATAGAGAAAATGGTCTAAAAATAAAGAATAAGGAAATAAAGGACCCCATTTAGACCCTCATAAATCTACACTGATTAGTTCACAAATGCTGTTGTATTATAAGAGGTTGTTTTATTTGTAATACATTCTAACCTTGTCAAAGCATTGTTAAATTACACAACAAAGATTGATTGATTGTTTGTTGCTTAACGTCCATTGGCAAATATTTCATGCATGTTCAGAACTATACACAACAAAGAACTGGCATTTGAAATGTAATACAGCATTGTTTATAGCCATTTTGAATTAAACATGTCTTTATAATTAAAAAAATAACATTGTGGAATTAAATGTTTTGTTGTCAATTACAGGAGGTTGAAAGAATTTCTGAGCACATGTGGCGAGCACATCATCACATGCATCGTTTTGCTGACATTAAATTTCCTCATCCAGATGGTGAAGCTTCAGATGAAGAGAAAGAAGAAGATGATTCCAAGCAAGTTATTCTTGCCTTATTATGGACACATCACGAATATTTTGACCAAAAATTATTATCACGTGCACAGGCAGAGTACAATGTTTATCGTCTGCTGAAAAAAACAATGGCGACAAACTGTAAGTTTATTACAGTATTTGCAACCTTGGGCGTTACTATTTTATCGATAAAACAGCAATCATCGATAAGACACCGATCAGTCCAGGTCTCGTCAAATACACCTCACCAATCCGTCAGACTTATAGTAAAAATATTTGACGGATCGGACTGATTGACCTTTCTGAATAATTGAACTTTACTACGTCACATATTGAACTCATACAAATTACAGAATCTTAGTTTCGTTTCATTTAATTAAAATGGCGCCATGGAAAAATACTAATCGTTCAAGTACAGAAGCTCGACATTTTATTATTAATCATTCAACAAAATTTTAAGAATTAAAGAGAAGAGAAATATACAGATAAAATTAAATTTAAATATTATTAAAGAATTGTGATTGTCGTTTACATTAAGGTTATTTTTAAAACCAAATGAGTGCTAAAACAATGTTTATCGCGACTGTTATATTTTTTTCCGAAAATGCTCTGAAAATTGCATTTTAAGCAATGTGAAGAATATTTTAGTATCTTTTCCCTGGAATTCAGCATATTTTATGAAAAACAACTAATCCTGATGTACAAAAAGCACAAAAATCGAATGGCGGATAATAATTTGGCAAATAATATGGCATTATTTTGGATAAAAAGAAGAAATATTGGCATATTTAAACAATGCGAACACAATTTTACTATCTTTTCTCTGATATATATCATTATTTTTAAATACAACCCATCCTGATGTACAAAAAGTACTAAATTCCAATGGCAGTTCATGATTTCCATAAAAATATAGAAATAAATGCATTCTTATTCAACACAAACAAAAGTGTTAGTATCTTTATCCTTATATTATTCACATTTTATACAAAATTAATTATCTAAAGGCATTTATAATGACTTGTTGCAAATGACGTTGCATTATTTCTGATATAAAAGAAGAAAAATTTGCATTTTTAAGCAATGCCAACAATATTTTAGTATCTTTTCCCTGGAATTCAGCATATTTTATGAAAAAACCTATCCTGATGTACAAAAAGTACTAAAATCAAATGGCGGTTCATGATTTCCATTAAAATGAAGATTGCATTATTTTGGATAAAAAGAAGAAATATTGGCATATTTAAACAATGCGAACACAATTTTTCTCTGATATATATCATTATTTGTAAAATACAACCCATCCTGATGTACAAAAGTACTAAATTCCAATGGCAGTTCATGATTTCCATTAAAATAAAGAAATAACTGCACTCTTAATCAACCCAAACAAAGTTTTCAGTATCTTTACTGTTATGTTATTTTATTTTCATCATCTAGTGACATTAAAATGCATAATTGCTAAATAGGGTAGTTTTGATTCATGTTTAATTAAATGGTCTTTTGAAAATCTCATTACAAATTTATTTGCTGTAACTCTTTTAAAGCCTTTTCTGTAACGAAAAGGAAAGTATGCTAGATACACTTACTGGAAATGTGAAGATATGATTGAAGCTTTAAATTTTCTCCTGGACAACATATATGTACGTTTCGGCGATAAAGTGTATCGACAAGTAGTAGGTATTCCTATGGGCACTAACTGCGCCCTTTAATAGCAGATTTATTCCTGTATTGCTATGAATCTCAGTTTATGACCAAACTCAGTAAAGACACGTCATTGTTACATTTGGTTGATACATTCAACAATACCTTCCGTTATCTAGATGATATTTTTCGTTAAATAATCCAGAGTTCTCTAAATATACTACCGAAATTTACCCAATAGAACTTACTTTAACTAAATCTAACATAAACAGCAGTAGTTGTCCTTTTCTGGACTTGGACATTTCAATCTCTAAAGGAAAACTCCATACGAAAATTTACGACAAAAGAGACGATTTTTCATTCCCTATTGTAAATTTTCCTTTTTAGACGGCGATGTTCCTTTGGCTCCATCATACGGTGTGTATATATCCCAACTCGTTCGTTATGCCCGTGTGTGTAGTGATGTCATAGATTTTAACGAACGTAATCAATGCATCACTAGTAAATTATTAAGTCAGGGATTTCGTTACCATAAATTACGTAAAACTTTTGCTAAGTTCTTTCATAGATACAACGATTTGATTAGTAAATTTGGCTGTACCTGTAGAAAACTGATTAAAACGGTATTTCACATCCTAAATTTTACGGTAATATTGTACTTAAAGCGCGGAAATCACTATATGATCCGTGTAAACTCATCGAACCTTTAAATAAACTTATTAGTTCAGGTTATCTTACCAATGTTGTAATTAGATCTTTGAATATAGTTTACATTGGCACTAATATCGATTTTGTCATCAGCAAATTAAAACATAACTAAATTTGTATTCTTTTCAAACGGGATGTTTAAAGACACACCCACGTTCATTTTGATCTATAAAGAGGTTAAACTCCTAACTATCCTACTGTCTGTCGATACATTTATTTTGGCATTGCACTAGTCATGTCTTCTTTGACTGTCCATGACGTTAAAATACTAAATCCCTGGGATGTGTTTTAGTTGATTTTAGTCTCTGATGCATGATTTTTATTATTAATTGTTTTGGCTTTTAACTAGCTGTCAGTAACTGCGAGTACTCTCAAATCGTACTTTCTTGTTTATTTGACCTGTTGATAATAATTGTAATGCTTTTTGTTATTTAATGTTATTCAGGGTTATATCTGGTCTATATACCAGCTTTGATAAGTGTTTGGTACTAATATAAATTTCCACTTCGTACTATGAACATCAAAATTATTTATTTTGTTAAAATATTTCCTTTCTCTATTGTAACTGTATACGTATACCTAACAACAAAATTATTTTATTTACCTGTGTTTAAAGTTATTGCAAATGGCTGATATTTTGTTTGAGCATATTGTTTTTCTTAAATTGTTTAACATTTCATACCGATATAACATGTTACTTTTATTATTCTTCCCTTAGTTTATTTATTTTGAATTTACATTGTATCATAGGTCAAATTTATTTGTTCAGTGTATGTTCAATGGTGTTACTATGTCCTTTGATTGAGTTAAGCTATTTCAGTTGATATTTTATAGTGTGTCTTTCTATGTTGTGATGTTACACTATTGTTTCAGAAAAAGGGTGAAGGTTTGGTACCATTAAAACGTTTAAACCCGCTGCATTTGTTTGCACCTGTCCTAAGTCTGGAATCTGATGTTCAGTAGTTGTCGTTTGTTGATGTGGTTCATAAGTGTTTCTCGTTTCTCGTTTTTATATAGATTAGACCGTTGGTTTTCCTGTTTGAATGGTTTTACACTAGTCATTTTTGGGGCCCTTTATAGCTTGCAGTTCGGTGTGAGCCAAGGCTCCGTGTTGAAGGCCGTACTTTGACCTATAATGGTTTACTTTTACAAATTGTGACTTGGATGGAGAGTTGTCTCATTGGCACTCATACCACATCTTCTTATATCTATTGGTGTCAAAGAAGATTGCATTGTGTTTTGTTGTGATGATGTATAAATATATAGCTAAAGACAGAAGAAAACCCTGTCGTCATCTTTATTTTTCTTAGTAGGAACGGGTGTTTCTGTGATCACGTAAGCCTTCAATTTCATCAGGTGTCATTTCCCTCACAGTGGAGGGTCTGGATTTGTCCTTCATTTCTGTTTTCTTAATTTTTAGGTCATTTCTATGTTCTTTGTTTTTTGCCCATGATTCTCTATTCTTTATATTTTAGCACCCAATGTTCCCTATTCTTCATTTTGTGCTCTGTTTTCCTGTATTCTTGATTTTTAGGGCCTATTTTTCTGCATATTTGGCTCATTATTCTCTTTTCTGCGAACCCCCATCCAGACCCTCATAATACTAAATGTCGTGAGTGAGGTTTTATACGAGGACCGAAAATCTGAATATATACATATATTTGTGAATCCAAAATCGTTTACTCATTTACAATAGCACAAGCGCGTTACACAGTCAATGTCGGCTGAGACTGTCATTATGTGAAGCAAAAGATTTCCTGCACATTTGAATATGTATCTGATTACCGAAAAGTTTTATAATAATATGGACTTCGTCCTCTTTTACAGATAAGAGGGTGTGGATGGAGGTTTACAGAATAGAGAACAATGGGCAAATATATAGAACAGAGGAAAATGGATTAAAAAAATAAAGAAAAGAGAATAATGAGGAGATAAAATATAAAGAATAGAGAATAATGGGCAAAAAGTATAAAGAATAGAGAAAAATGGCATAAAAAATAAAAGAATACAGAAATGAAAGACCCCCATCCAAACCCTCATATAACACTGATCTGTCTCATATTATCAAAGGAACCAACAACAAAAGGGTTGGACAACGGATGACAGTCTTTTAAAGATCCATTCTTATTTAACTGTAAATTTCTGGTCCTCAATCAACATGAAAAAGTTCTCGTTGTTACGTACATTTTATTTTGGGCGTGTCTCCATAGTATTGATTTCTAGTATAAATGTTCTACTGTATATCACCACCAGTTCAACTGGTTGAGCAGCGGAGAAGTATGTCTGTCATATTTATTACACATGTGCAGAGATTGAATAATTTCATTATCAAATTGCTGCATGTAAGAACAAACTATTTTAATGACAAGATTACCATTTTTACGAAGTTAATAAATAATTGATTAAGGGGCCATGTTTACTAACAACCAGACTAACCCTCTCTGTGAAAGTTATGAATTTTTATTACCAAGCATATACAGTTAATTTATTTTATGTAACAATAATTTAAGCGGACATTGGTAACTGTAGGAGCGAAAGCATACAATTATTATCCATGCTTCCGCATATCTCCAAGTTCATTCTATTTAGGAAAACAACAGGTTTGGCGTCAGATATTCCACAATTGCTGTTGGTTAATGAGATAATGAATTTCATACCACAGAAAATTCAAACTTTGTTACACAGTTTACACAGACTGTCTTTGTACTAAATCTAAAACAATAGTATAGAAATGGTTCTCATCCGAAATCAATATAAAAGATATCAAATCCCGAAATCCCAGTAAGAAAAGTTTCCTGTCACAATAATTACAGATTTCTGAAGATAAAAATGTCCATGCCATGAAGAAAATAAAGAAGAAAATACTTTTCGTCTGCACAAGACTCGCCAGTGGCGATCGAATCAAAACAGTTGAAATGTCAAATGATCAGTGGCATCGACCCAATGGTTTTAAAACTCTTCAAAGTTATTACACCAGAAACTATAACATAACCTTCAATCTACTACTTTTGTTAAGTAAGCATTCATCTGCCAAGAACACAAGTATTTATAAGTAGGTGCTTTTGGTTTTCCCTTCGAAAAGACAACTTTTTAAGTTATGTTTTTAAGCTCACCTGGCCCCAATCAGCTAGACAAGATCTGCAAATAGGTCAGCATAGATGAAATTGTCAGCTGTGTCGTTTGAATAAGAGAAATTAAACAGAAATCATTACCATCAATATAAGGATTAAGAAATAAATAAAATCTCGTCCACTCCAAATGATCGTGCATTTTATATGACGTATTTCTACGGATAGTTTTAAACACAACCGGATGTATCAGTCATTATATTCTTTTCAACAATGTGCATCTTCATATTCTAGTCTACAATGTTGCAGAGTGTCTATTGTTGAAGATGCACATAGGTCTAGGCAACACATGCTCTTTAGAGGCTCTTTTTGGTATTTTGAATGGCTCTTATCTGGACCAAACAATATTATTCTTTTTTACTCCTCTACATCACTTAAAAATGAAAATCATAACCCCTCCGTCAAAATGATTGCCTCTGAGTTTCAATTAGACAAAGTTACGAATTGTTAAAAAAGAATATAATGACTGATACATCCGGTTGTGTTTAAAACAATCCGTAGAATTACGTCATATAAAATGCACGATCATTTTGGCATCCCCGCTTTCGTGACGTAATGAATGGCAGGTTACAACAGTCTAAAACCGTACGTTACCGTCTAGGATAAAATGATATAAACATGTTTAAATTAGAAATGACATTTACGCTCGTTTTACAGTTTTAATCTTTAGTTTGGAGATAAGTAAATTTACGTAATAATAAACGATGAAGATGTCAAAATGGTGTAATATCTATTTTTTTACGTCTAGATAATTGTTCAATAAGACTGCAGCATTGTCGCTGAGATGATTACGTATCAAAAGTTTGATACACAAGCATAGACAAATCGTGTATATAGGAATTTGCTGAATTCGAAGTCTTTTCTTAACCATGATTTAAGATTTGAGATTGCCCGTTTACGTGTTTTTTCTTGATTAAACCGCTCAGAAAGTAAAAGTGAAATGGTAGATTTATGTTTGGTTTTAACGTCCAGTGTGAGTGGCAAATATATCATGCATATATAAGACGATGAAAATTAACAATTAATACAGTAGGTAGGTTCTGTAATGTAGATTGAACGGGATCAGTGGCGGATCCAGAAGGGGGTTCCGTGGGTTGGAACCTCCTTTTGACGATCAATGCTTTTGAATGGGTATATATGATTGAGTCCCCTTTATCTTGGGTTGAAACCCCTTTAGAAATGGCTGGATATGCCCTGGGGATAAAGGGCGGATAACCTAGATGGGACAATATCCTAATGCGCCTTGAAATGAGGAACTCAAAAGTCACGTGTAAACAAAAATCTCTGTGTAGTGATAGTTGACACATTTCTATGATAAACAAATGACTGAGCTGAACCATTTGTGTTAATTTAGAAAGTAGGGGAACACAGAATAAATGTGTAAAACTATGGAGCTATTAAATGTGTTCAAAGTATTAAACTTTCAAAGAACTTATTGTGTTAAAATGGGATTTTTACCACGAGGAGCCGCATCACAAAAGGATACTCGGGGTTTGCTAATTTATGGAAAAGTAATCTCACTTCGTACCCCGAAAATTTAACCACATATGTGAAAATGTCTCAGCTTCGAAACGAGCCATCATACATATCCAAGTTAACGATATGGACTGAGCAACAGAAGAAAACGTTACCATTACCGCCTATGGAGAAACTAATACGCATCTTGACCCATCTTCTAAGAATAATTCCAGAGATATCTTAAGATAATTTCACCTTGTACACCACAGAAAATTGTGAAAATGATGGTTAGTAGTTTTTTATTTATACCTAGTTATCAGAAATGGTTTAAGATAAATATTATTGATAAAGATCAGCAAAACTCAATGAAATTTTCGCTTTTAAAATGCATTACTGGCACGGGCTGAACACTTTTTAGGCACAATCATAACTTTGTTTACCTCCGAGACATCCGAAAGGAATTGTTTATTTAATTGAAAAGGCAAGAAATAACTTAATATTATTAAATTGTAAGTAAACATGACACAATATAGTCTTTGTTATGTAATTATCACTCTGGTCTACAGGAATAACTGATAATCAAGGGAGATACATGTAACACACTTCATACGAGTAAAGTGAGATACATCATCACATGTGCTTTTATTCTATGATTTGACCCCTGGTCAGTAGATTTTAATATGCAAATAAACAGAAAAAACATGTACATGTATTAATAAAATCATGAATTATTATTTTTAATGCACATGAGCAAAACACAAGATATTGTCATTTCTCAGTGAAAAAGGGGGAGGGTCAAACCTTTTTGAAAACAATATTGCTGCACCTATTCAACTATTAAGCTAGTTAGCTACTACTCATTGCTTCTAATATAAAAGGTTTAAATGAAGGTGGCTTAGCCACAAGGGAGAAGCGTTTTTCTTTCTTTGTGATAAAACTTTCAAGAATTAGATTTTCTCTCTCAATAATACTTATGTATTTAAATTAAATGATAACACAGCCTGAGTAAATTTTTTGTCTTATTTCAGTTCCAGACATATCATTACTTTTTAACATGAGATGGCAAACTAGAGGTTTAAAAAAGTCCTGAATAACTGGTAAGCATTTTGTTTTATTAGGCAAGCTCTAAATTGTTTATTTATGGTATTTATGCAATTGAAATTACAGTCGGTATGTTAGAAATATGCTAATATGAAAACTGTTGCTATGGTCTTGATATTAAATGAAAATACTTAGTTACTGACCTTTTCGACTCAATATTTCGAGTTAAATCTTGCGGCAACTGTTTCTCATGTAACACTGCAAACTATAATTAGCACTATTTTGATCTGTCGTTATTTAATGACGCCATAATACATGTGATGTCACAATGTTTCCTTTAATACCTCATGTGGATTTTTCACTGATAAAGGTTTTCACTGAAATCCATGTAAAAACCTTTTTCTCAAATAGAATTATGTGAAAGGACAAGTTTTGAAAATTTGCACTTCATTGCACTGTAATTATATGATAAGAATGACTTTCCCAGTAGTTTAGAGTGGTTTCCACAGTATTAGATACCAGATTTCCACTAGTAAGAATAATTATTTTGGTGTTGTTTTTTTATAAAATCTACATTTTGCATAATTTCTCTGTCAAAATGCACTTTTAGGCACAAGAAAATTTTATAGAATGCTTTAACAGGGCCTGTGTATTGTAATTTAAGGTTATCATCAGAAGTTTTGTCCTTGTTTTGACTAGTGAAGGTATACTGGAAGAAATTAATTATACATACACATTGTATTCAAAATAAATCAATATAGCGATAAAAGTGTCATTGCCTTATAGTGCCTAAACAACTTTATTTTTTTCAGAAATGGACAAAATGCACAGATTTATTCAGAATGTCATACCGATGAAGATCACATAAAAATATTTGGAAAAATCAGAACTATGGATTTCAATATGGGACAATATCCTAATGCGCCTTGAAATGAGGAACTCAAAAGTCACGTGTAAACAAAAATCTCTGTGTAGTGATAGTTGACACATTTCTATGATAAACAAATGACTGAGCTGAACCATTTGTGTTAATTTAGAAAGTAGGGAACACAGAATAAATGTGTAAAAACTATGGAGCTATTAAATGTGTTCAAAGTATTAAACTTTCAAAGAACTTATTGTGTTAAAATGGGATTTTTACCACGAGGAGCCGCATCACAAAAGGATACTCGGGGTTTGCTAATTATGGAAAAAGTAATCTCACTTCGTACCCCGAAAATTTAACCACATATGTGAAAATGTCTCAGCTTCGAAACGAGCCATCATACATATCCAAGTTAACGATATGGACTGAGCAACAGAAGAAAACGTTACCATTACCGCCTATGGAGAAACTAATACGCATCTTGACCCATCTTCTAAGAATAATTCCAGAGATATCTTAAGATAATTTCACCTTGTACACCACAGAAAATTGTGAAAATGATGGTTAGTAGTTTTTTATTTATACCTAGTTATCAGAAATGGTTTAAGATAAATATTATTGATAAAGATCAGCAAAACTCAATGAAATTTTCGCTTTTAAAATGCATTACTGGCACGGGGCTGAACACTTTTTAGGCACAATCATAACTTTGTTTACCTCCGAGACATCCGAAAGGAATTGTTTATTTAATTGAAAAGGCAAGAAATAACTTAATATTATTAAATTGTAAGTAAACATGACACAATATAGTCTTTGTTATGTAATTATCACTCTGGTCTACAGGAATAACTGATAATCAAGGAGATACATGTAACACACTTCATACGAGTAAAGTGAGATACATCATCACATGTGCTTTTATTCTATGATTTGACCCTGGTCAGTAGATTTTAATATGCAAATAAACAGAAAAACATGTACATGTATTAATAAAATCATGAATTATTATTTTTAATGCACATGAGCAAAACACAAGATATTGTCATTTCTCAGTGAAAAGGGGAGGGTCAAACCTTTTGAAAACAATATTGCTGCACCTATTCAACTATTAAGCTAGTTAGCTACTACTCATTGCTTCTAATATAAAAGGTTTAAATGAAGGTGGCTTAGCCACAAGGGAGAAGCGTTTTCTTTCTTTGTGATAAAACTTTCAAGAATTAGATTTTTCTCTCAATAATACTTATGTATTTAAATTAAATGATAACACAGCCTGAGTAAATTTTTTGTCTTATTTCAGTTCCAGACATATCATTACTTTTTAACATGAGATGGCAAACTAGAGGTTTAAAAAAGTCCTGAATAACTGGTAAGCATTTTGTTTTATTAGGCAAGCTCTAAATTGTTTATTTATGGTATTTATGCAATTGAAATTACAGTCGGTATGTTAGAAATATGCTAATATGAAAACTGTTGCTATGGTCTTGATATTAAATGAAAATACTTAGTTACTGACCTTTTCGACTCAATATTTCGAGTTAAATCTTGCGGCAACTGTTTCTCATGTAACACTGCAAACTATAATTAGCACTATTTTGATCTGTCGTTATTTAATGACGCCATAATACATGTGATGTCACAATGTTTCCTTTAATACCTCATGTGGATTTTTCACTGATAAAGGTTTTCACTGAAATCCATGTAAAAAACCTTTTTTCTCAAATAGAATTATGTGAAAGGACAAGTTTTGAAAATTTGCACTTCATTGCACTGTAATTATATGATAAGAATGACTTTCCCAGTAGTTTAGAGTGGTTTCCACAGTATTAGATACCAGATTTCCACTAGTAAGAATAATTATTTTGGTGTTGTTTTTTTTATAAAATCTACATTTTGCATAATTTCTCTGTCAAAATGCACTTTTAGGCACAAGAAAATTTTATAGAATGCTTTAACAGGGCCTGTGTATTGTAATTTAAGGTTATCATCAGAAGTTTTGTCCTTGTTTTGACTAGTGAAGGTATACTGGAAGAAATTAATTATACATACACATTGTATTCAAAATAAATCAATATAGCGATAAAAGTATCATTGCCTTATAGTGCCTAAACAACTTTATTTTTTTCAGAAATGGACAAAATGCACAGATTTATTCAGAATGTCATACCGATGAAGATCACATAAAAATATTTGGAAAAATCAGAACTATGGATTTCAATATGGGACAATATCCCTAATGCGCCTTGAAATGAGGAACTCAAAAGTCACGTGTAAACAAAAAATCTCTGTGTAGTGATAGTTGACACATTTCTATGATAAACAAATGACTGAGCTGAACCATTTGTGTTAATTTAGAAAGTAGGGAACACAGAATAAATGTGTAAAAACTATGGAGCTATTAAATGTGTTCAAAGTATTAAACTTTCAAAGAACTTATTGTGTTAAAAATGGGATTTTTTACCACGAGGAGCCGCATCACAAAAGGATACTCGGGGTTTGCTAATTTATGGAAAAAGTAATCTCACTTCGTA
Source organism: Mytilus coruscus (assembly GCA_017311375.1). Taxonomy (NCBI): domain Eukaryota; kingdom Metazoa; phylum Mollusca; class Bivalvia; order Mytilida; family Mytilidae; genus Mytilus; species Mytilus coruscus. The sequence goes on along the minus strand of CM029597.1, from coordinate 91,348,895 downwards.
CCCCGAAAATTTAACCACATATGTGAAAATGTCTCAGCTTCGAAACGAGCCATCATACATATCCAAGTTAACGATATGGACTGAGCAACAGAAGAAAACGTTACCATTACCGCCTATGGAGAAACTAATACGCATCTTGACCCATCTTCTAAGAATAATTCCAGAGATATCTTAAGATAATTTCACCTTGTACACCACAGAAAATTGTGAAAATGATGGTTAGTAGTTTTTTATTTATACCTAGTTATCAGAAATGGTTTAAGATAAATATTATTGATAAAGATCAGCAAAAACTCAATGAAATTTTCGCTTTTAAAATGCATTACTGGCACGGGGCTGAACACTTTTTAGGCACAATCATAACTTTGTTTACCTCCGAGACATCCGAAAGGAATTGTTTATTTAATTGAAAAGGCAAGAAATAACTTAATATTATTAAATTGTAAGTAAACATGACACAATATAGTCTTTGTTATGTAATTATCACTCTGGTCTACAGGAATAACTGATAATCAAGGAGATAACACACTTCATACGAGTAAAGTGAGATACATCATCACATGTGCTTTTATTCTATGATTTGACCCTGGTCAGTAGATTTTAATATGCAAATAAACAGAAAAACATGTACATGTATTAATAAAATCATGAATTATTATTTTAATGCACATGAGCAAAACACAAGATATTGTCATTTCTCAGTGAAAAGGGGAGGGTCAAACCTTTTGAAAACAATATTGCTGCACCTATTCAACTATTAAGCTAGTTAGCTACTACTCATTGCTTCTAATATAAAAGGTTTAAATGAAGGTGGCTTAGCCACAAGGGAGAAGCGTTTTCTTTCTTTGTGATAAAACTTTCAAGAATTAGATTTTCTCTCTCAATAATACTTATGTATTTAAATTAAATGATAACACAGCCTGAGTAAATTTTTTGTCTTATTTCAGTTCCAGACATATCATTACTTTTTAACATGAGATGGCAAACTAGAGGTTTAAAAAAGTCCTGAATAACTGGTAAGCATTTTGTTTTATTAGGCAAGCTCTAAATTGTTTATTTATGGTATTTATGCAATTGAAATTACAGTCGGTATGTTAGAAATATGCTAATATGAAAACTGTTGCTATGGTCTTGATATTAAATGAAAATACTTAGTTACTGACCTTTTCGACTCAATATTTCGAGTTAAATCTTGCGGCAACTGTTTCTCATGTAACACTGCAAACTATAATTAGCACTATTTTGATCTGTCGTTATTTAATGACGCCATAATACATGTGATGTCACAATGTTTCCTTTAATACCTCATGTGGATTTTTCACTGATAAAGGTTTTCACTGAAATCCATGTAAAAAACCTTTTTTCTCAAATAGAATTATGTGAAAGGACAAGTTTTGAAAATTTGCACTTCATTGCACTGTAATTATATGATAAGAATGACTTTCCCAGTAGTTTAGAGTGGTTTCCACAGTATTAGATACCAGATTTCCACTAGTAAGAATAATTATTTTGGTGTTGTTTTTTTTATAAAATCTACATTTTGCATAATTTCTCTGTCAAAATGCACTTTTAGGCACAAGAAAATTTTATAGAATGCTTTAACAGGGCCTGTGTATTGTAATTTAAGGTTATCATCAGAAGTTTTGTCCTTGTTTTGACTAGTGAAGGTATACTGGAAGAAATTAATTATACATACACATTGTATTCAAAATAAATCAATATAGCGATAAAAGTGTCATTGCCTTATAGTGCCTAAACAACTTTATTTTTTTCAGAAATGGACAAAATGCACAGATTTATTCAGAATGTCATACCGATGAAGATCACATAAAATATTTGGAAAAATCAGAACTATGGATTTCAATATGGGACAATATCCTAATGCGCCTTGAAATGAGGAACTCAAAAGTCACGTGTAAACAAAAATCTCTGTGTAGTGATAGTTGACACATTTCTATGATAAACAAATGACTGAGCTGAACCATTTGTGTTAATTTAGAAAGTAGGGAACACAGAATAAATGTGTAAAAACTATGGAGCTATTAAATGTGTTCAAAGTATTAAACTTTCAAAGAACTTATTGTGTTAAAATGGGATTTTTACCACGAGGAGCCGCATCACAAAAGGATACTCGGGGTTTGCTAATTATGGAAAAAGTAATCTCACTTCGTACCCCGAAAATTTAACCACATATGTGAAAATGTCTCAGCTTCGAAACGAGCCATCATACATATCCAAGTTAACGATATGGACTGAGCAACAGAAGAAAACGTTACCATTACCGCCTATGGAGAAACTAATACGCATCTTGACCCAGATAGCAACCGGAAAATGATGATATTTGGGTAGGATCAGATACTATGCATTGGCACTTACGGACCCATCAGAGATTTTTTGGAAGGGTTCAATGACGAGCATGCAAATAGCGTGGCACTCATCCTACACGGGGCATAGGATTCAACGTTCCCGTTCCGACCAGATGTGGCTGTGTACTTAGCCAAATATGACACCAAACTGAAGCAATGGTTTTACTGACGGACGGCAAAATTCCAAAGATGACCATATTTTAATACCCATTCAACCCTTAGGGTTAAAGTATTAAATGCAGTTATACACCAGAAACGAAAAGGTTAACATGCTTATAAAAAGTAACTAAAAACAATAACACCAAATTTGCTGAGGGGAGTTGACTCACCGTGTATCTTATGTAGGTCTGGAACATAATGGATATTAATACAAAATAAAACATGAGAAAAGTAAAAGAACTTTTAAAGATTATATTTACGAAGTAGTGGTCATACATATGGAAGAAAGCAGGTGGTGCAGTCTGTTTTAAGTAAAATCAGTGAATTTACTCATAACGAGTTGCATTCCCCAGTTCCTCTCCTGTATTGTTTATATATAATTACATTACATAGATATAAGAAGATGTGGTATAAGTGCCAATGAGACAACTCTCCATCCAAGTCAAATTTTATAAAAGTAAACCATTATAGGTCAAAGTACGGTCTTCAACACGGAGCCTAGGCTCACACCGAACAGCAAGCTATAAAGGGCCCCAAAATTACTAGTGTAAAACCATTCAAACGGGAAAACCCACGGTCTATCTATATAAGAAACGAGAAACACTTATGAACCACATCAACAAACGACAACTACTGAACATCAGATTCCTGACTTAGGACAGGTGCAAACAAATGCAGCGGGTTTAAAGTTTTAATGTATATTTCATTATAATACGGTACGTTATTTTTATTGGCTAACAGCAATCTCGCGTCATTCTGAAATTAACCTGCATTTCAAAATGAAATGTAACATTCATGATGACACGAGCTCCCACAATAAAGAGCACAGGTAAATAAAAGAAAAACTTGATAGAAATCGTGTTTTCATGATCCTAGCAAAAAAAATGTAATTATAAGTATTGAATGCTTCTGTTTGTAATTTTATAGGGTTGTAAAAGCGTTGACCGTGCGCACATTTTTAGAATGAAGCGCTTCATACAAAATGTACTTCGGTCAACGCTTTACACCCCAATAAAATTACAAAAAAAGCATTCAATCTTAAATGAAAGTGCATAGTGTAATCTCGTGGATGTTCGAGAATTAAAATCACGAGAAGTACATGGGTTATCAACATTTTACTTAAATCTCAACCCTAAGAAACCGCAGTAAATCTTCGAGGATGAATTATGCAAAAGGCGGGAATGTTGAAATGAGAACTTCTAATCCTTATCTTTTACAAGAATTGTAATCTTCTGAAATTTTACCAGTGATTAAACGTAAATTTACCAATTTAGATCTACAAGCAAGAAATCCTCAGGGATTGGTATCTTATTTACTTTTATCTAAAGCTATTATCAGAAATAAATTAACAATCAGTACCAAAACGATAATCCTCTCTATGGAAGCTTAATCAAATTGTTATGGGTGACAAGAAGTGCCAAAACTTTACATACACAAACGGGAAAGACCATATACTGTTAGAATTTCAGTGGATTTTTAAATTCAAGCTCCCAGTCAGGGTTGTTCGAACTGGAAATAAAACAGACATAGGCATTCTCGATCTTATATATACCCATTAGACGTATTACCTGTACCCCAATGGTCAAGCATTACGTTTCAGATATAGAGAGTGTACAACGTCCCTCTCCTCGCCTCCACAAAATGGCACTAGTTTATCCAAATTAGTTTTGGGAAAGAAGCTGACTGATTGGTTTACGCGAAAAATCCGTTTCGTTGTTGTATTGCTTTAATTTTCTTCAGCCACGTGACACAAATGCCATTTTCCGTGGAATGTCAACTTGAGTAAATGCTTAATATATACAACTATTATTAAAGAAGTATTAAACGTAGTACGTAAATCAATGAATTACTTATATACATCTGAATGAAATAAAAACCAGACCGCCCAAGTGATCATCTTTCTCGTAGTTAGAAATTCGATCATGGCAGACTGGCGGTCGCCGAAAAACGTTTAATGCATTCAGATTCTCACTGAAAATAAAACCAAAAGAATCAATGTTTTTTCTTCAGACAACATGCTTATAGATATATCATTCATTAATGGGGTAATATAGGAAATTACCGATTGATAAAAGAAGATAAACAAATGGAAGGTTATGATTCAATTGGGCGAAAGCATAATTTTGCATGGCACTTGAAGATAAGTTAACAATATTGCAATTTATTTACTGTTGAACTGCACTAAAATCTCGTCCACTCTCGTGTCATCTCGTCACGATCGTATGTAATCTATGAACTTGAATAGATGTAATAGATGTTATGTCTAAAATACAAATAACTACATACACTTGTTTCCATCTAACTTTAATAATTCAAATCAAGTTGGCATGCACATTTCATGATTAAGACAAGTTGTCAATTGTGAATTAGACAAATTATATCATGATAAACATAATATGACTAGATGGACAAATTTGTCCCAAAATGGTAAAGAAAACTCCAATATGTAACAGGACCATTAACCTTAAGCACATTCATTAGATAATGAGACACATAAACTAAATTACGTACAGTGAAAATATCTTAGAAACCAAAGAAACAACTGACAGGTCTTCATTTGGGGGGGTTCTGATCCCGGATTCCCGGATCCCGCTTATTGTTTTGTTAGAATCCCGTATCCCGCTTATCATTATAATAATAGCGCTTGTAATTTCACGTGTCCCGCTCGACTTCGTTTCACGTTTTCAAGCAAAATAATTTGACTTTTCACGTGTCACGCTTACAAAAAATCGGTCAATCCCGCATCACGCTTACACCACAATGAGACCCACTTTAGGGTTAAAACGAAAAAATCATAGAAAAAACTTTACAAACGGTAAAGATTACAAAAAAGGCGGTTAAAACAGCAAGGTCGCTAACAAATAGAAAACGAAGCCACAATATACTGGTTACAATATCAAGTCATAAGAAACGACCAAGCAAAACATTGTTATATTAACAACTTCAAATCGACGACGTCAACAATCGAAATGAAGTAAAACCGTTAGAAAAATAACAGAATTCTAGTTTTCAGAGAGACAATGGACTTCCTCGACTGATATCTGACACCTACATGTACTTTACATATAAACTAATGCTCCGGATTCCACCAGAATTTGGACCCCTACTGGGTTAGGGGCATATCAGAATCGCTTGTTTCTACATGTATATACATGCACTTTTCCCCAAAACAATTGGAAAAAGAGTTTAGTATCGCCATACAGTTTAATCAACAATAACTCACTAGAATTAAATAAATTCATCAACAATACGAACACCTATGTATAACTTGATATACCGGTAATGATAGCGAGTGGACTATCAGTTTGTATTGATATTGGCATGCTTTTATAACATGGATGGTTTTACTGCAGGGATGATTTTACCTTAAGATGAAATTATCCCAAAATGCATAAACATTTATTTGAAACCACTTCCACCCATTTTCAAAAGTGTCAGATTCTACCATCTGTTTCTAAGTCCATCGATTTCCCCCGAAAACAGTTAAATAACGGATATCTATAGCCATTCCTGTAAGTAATATATTTTTCTGTATAAAATTATGTAATTGTAGACTACAACTTCGCCCTAGATTTTTGTGGTTGTTCTCCTTTAGACATTGTTTTATATTGTTGTTCTGCTCTTAAACGTTGTATATATCTATCTTCACAAATGTTGGTCACATGCAAGCGTGTCTGATGAAAGTTTCTCCAGAAAACGTTTTCTGACGGAAACCAAATAATGTTTTTTACACGTACAGTGAATATTTCGAGTCCCAAAAGGGTTTACTGGTAACCCGAAAAATTCAGTCCCTTCCCGTAATCGATCTCTACTATTAATAAAGTAATCGTAGATCAGCGGAATATAACGACTGAATTATTCGGGTTAGCTTACTAGTGGATCTTTTACATATATGGAAAACGACGAAAAGCGAAATAGTCTCTGATTTTCAATTTATCATGGAGCAGAAGTTCCATTATAATAAAAGTTCCAAAATGGAAGAACTATTCTGGTATAATCTGAGTTCCATTTGAAAAACTCAACAAAGGTACAAGGATTATAATTTGGTACACCATACACAAGACTCGTCGAATCAAATTAGTCGCAAAGCCAAATCAACGGAAGAAATATAACGATATTTGTTCCTGACGGAATACAGAATATATAATATTTGTTCCAACAGGGACATTTATCATAGCACTGTTTAGAACAAAATTTCCACAGGAACTTCTGTTAGGAGGAACAATTAAATACGTTGATAATTAACTGGCAGTTTTTGAAGCAATATTATGGCACCAAAAGTTGAAAATATATATTCTGACCGAACTATAGAAATTCTCTCTAGAAAAAATTTGAAAATAAATATTGATCTGTTCCTTTTAAACAAAGTTTACAAGGCCGATCCTATTAGGATCAAAATGGTCGCTCCCTTAGAAAATATTTTCAGAAAAAAGGATTATACAGTTAACGGTGTTTTGGAGAGATTTGTTTACGTCTTACGATAGTGTATATCTAATCTGATTATGATAATCCAATTAAAAAATTAAACCAAGATTAAAACTACTACTTTTACAATCCTGAATAAAACACATGGCCTTCTTTTATTTCTTTGAGGGCGAAAGGGGACGCTTCCTTCATGTATCAAATTGTGTCGAACGTCAATCATAATATACCTCCCTTAAAGAGTATATTGGATTATGAGAAAAACGTTACTGGAAAATGACAAAAAAATGTCGTTTGATCTGTAAAAAAACATGTCAATTTCTGAATGCGTCTTTTAAATACCTCTTATTTATGTTGTGGAAAGTAAGAATGATTGAAAATAAATTTGTTCATGTAAGGAGTGGCCAGACTACAACTTGAGATCCGGAAACAGGTTTTATATCCAGAGTCGCTTGCGGCTTTGATCCCAATTTTCTGTGTTCAATTTAATAACATACAGGAACAAAAATATATTTTGAAAAGCAAGGTTGAGTATTTTTCCCCTAATTTTCATTTGAAACAAACTTTTGTTTCTCTTTCCCTCTGATTTTTTCTCTCACAGAAGTTTAGAATCATGCAATTAAATAAAAATCATGCCCCCACGAACGAAGAGGCAAGTAAGTGAATACCAAAGAGATTTTGAAGTTGCATTTATTTTTATGGGGAAATATTTACGACTAATGCTGTCAGATGGTGGTAGGACGCGAGGGGTAGGGTTACAATATATTGCGCCGTTGGGCATTGTTTCTTACCATTTTATTTTATGGAGAATAACACAATTATAGATTCGTGTGTGGGTTCAAAGTTTAATGTCCATCAAAGCCAGATAAAGAGGGGCTACTATCTTTTTATTTATTTTTCTTTTTTTTTTTTGGTTATTTTTAGTGGTTGTATAAAAGAAAATTGCCAGAAAAGAAAAAAAAAAAAAACAATCCTGCAGTAAAAGTGTCCTATTGCAAAATCATTAAACCACTACTGTTTACAGCTATAGTGGATAGATAACCGTACCATAGGCATGCGCAACCATGCCATATATCTCCTAATTTCACATAGGTACAAATCGGAATTAAGTTTTTTCAACTTCCCTAAATTTTCTTCACATCTTTAAATCTTCCATAAAGTTAGCTACTGGATATTTTCAGACACTTTAGTGCGATCTAATTTTCGTCACAGTATTTTGATCTAACAAATCTTTTACTACAAAGTTGGTGTCAGATGTGGTTAAATCTTCACGGTATAAGGTTCTTAAAGGGACTTAAACTTTCTTAAATAAATTATAAGCAACGAAAAAACACAAACTACTTTGAAAATATGTTTCATACGAGTGCTTAAAATAATTCATGAAACTGCCTATAACAAACGCCTTACCGATTGAAAGATTTATCTCCCTTTAAACATATGCACTTTCGTGGTTCTACAATCTGTCAATACCTGTATCTTGGCATTGCACAAGGTCATGTTTTTTGTGACTGTTTATGACGTCTTTACACTAAATCCATTGGATGTTGGATGTGTACTGATTGATAATTTAGTCTTAGATGCATGATTTTTTTATTGGTTGTTATTGGCTTTAAACTAGCTGTCAGTAACTGCGAGTACTCTCAGATCAGAACTTAGTGTCTTTTTGTTATTGGGATGTACAAGTACCCGGCCACGACCACTCTATGTTTTTGTTAGATGTATTTCTATTTGTATCCATTTGATGAGTTAAGCCTTTTTCAACTGATTTTTATAGTTTGTTCTTTTGTTGTATTGTTACACCACTATCCTAGGTTAGGGGAGGGTTGGGCGCCGGCTAACTTGTTTAACCCTTGCCACATTCTATATGTGCCTATCCCAAGTCAGGAGCCTGTATTTGAGTGGTTGTTGTGTGTTGCTGTTGACCATATGTGTTGTTTGTTCATTGTTTTGTACAGTTCTTGTATTGTTCTGTTGCGCCGCTGTCCTACGATTAGGGGAGGGTTGCGCGCCCGCTAACATGTTTAACCCCGCCACAGTCTGTATGTGCGTGTCCCAAGTCAGGAGCCTGTAATTTATTGGTTTTCGTTTGTTGCTGTGATACATATTTTTTTTTTCGTTCATTATTTTGTACATAAATTAGGCCGTTAGTTTTCTCGTTTAAATTGTTTTACATTTGTCATTTCGGGGCCTTTTATAGCTGACTATGCGGTATGGGCTTTGCTCTTTGTTGAAGGCCGTACGGTAAGCTATAGTTGTTAATTTCTGTGTCATTTGGTCTCTTGTGAAGAGTTGCCTCATTGGGAATCATACCACATCTTCTTTTTCTATATATCTTAAGTTGGATTAAACGGATATGTTGGGTGAATGTCAATGTTACTAGCTTCCCAAGCGACAGTATGTCAGTATACGAAGCCTTTTTGTCGGTGGGTTGCTGTCTCATTGACGTTTACCCACATCTGTTTTCATTTATAGTAAAAAATAAAAGAATAGGATGTATCAATTCATGACCCAAAGTCACTACATACACATGAACAAACCAAAAGCAAAAAAAACCGAGCTTTTATTTGAAACATGGAACTTCAGAGGAACAGAACCTGGTCAGGATAATAGTAAAATGTCATAATAAGCTTGATATCAGTCCAAATCCAAATATGTTTCATAGAATGCAATAAATTACTTTTCAGATACGAACAATTCATCGGTTTGCATGGTCCCACACGGCACATGACATTTGCTCTGAAAAAACATTTTATATGAATAAATGTATATACTATCTTTGAGCTTTATAGGACTATTTTAACATTCAAATCACATGGGTTTATCAATTGTCCGAGTTTGACTCTCTACGAGAAGCAAATGGAAGAGAGATAGTCGTTTAACCTTTATGATGTTCAATCTTGAATTGCAATTAGAATTCAAAAGACTTTTTAAACATAAATTTTGTCACAATTTGGTATTTTGAAAAAAAATGAAATGTGACGAATATCAATGAATCCATCAACCAATCAATCAATCAATCATCTAACAAATTAATCAATGATAATGATAATTCGAACGAGACATTGCTACACTTATTTCAATGTTTTCTTCAAAAGAATGAGAAGAAATTTTTCAATAAATTATTTTTAAGTAGCCAGTGAGGAAGGAAGCCATCTTGTTTGAGATATACCAGATGTAGTATTAACCTATGTTCAGTCGTCATTATAAGTAATTAGAATGATTTTAGTAAACATCTATACATTAATGATGAAATCATGTGAATATAACTTTCCCTGTTATAATTTGACCACGTGCCCTTATTATTATACTGGTAAACCCAGTGTACCTTTATGATACTCCTTGAGAAAGTTATTAAACCGGGTTTCATGCGCTCTGGTAGACGCTTTCAACATATAGGAAGCGCTCCCTTTACTATCAAAAGTCCACTGAAAATGTGGTCATATGAGTAATGTATGAACTGGATTTCAAATATCCATTTCTCTCATAACTTTTTCAGAACATTCGGACCCCAAAAGGACAAAGGATAGACTGTATTAAAAACGCATTACCTGCAAATAAAGAAATTTGAAATTTTTAGATTATAATTTACGCTTTAAAAAAATCCAACTTATTGAATTCATATTTTTGAAACGTTTACTATTTTTAAATAAATTAAAAAGCCAAAAAGTCAAAATTTTGTAGAGATAGTCATTGACAAGTAAATGGGATATAAATATCTATAAAATATCTATATGTAGTTTTATGCAAGTTTTATGATGCGGTGGTAGTTGGTTCCATAGTATGATTGTTCGTGGAAAGAATGAGTATTTGTACACATTGACATTTGTCCGAATAGTCTGAAGTTTCCAAGCATGACTGTGGCGAGTTGATTTTATTTCTGCCATAGTAGGGTGATGTTGAATAGGCACGGCAATAAGGTGGTGGACTACCTTATACAAGAGGATTACGTCTGATGTTTTTCGCCTCTGATCTAATGTTTCCCAGTTTAGATTTTTTACCATTTCTGTTGTGCTGTCTGTTTTCTTGTAATCGTGTGGTTTATTGAGGACAAATCTTGCTGCGTTCTTTTTTTACAGATTCTAATTTATTTATGTTGTTGTTTGTGTGAGGATTCCAAATTGTTGAGCAATATTCTAATTTTGGTCTCACAAGGCTGGTATATGCTCTTTTTTTTACACTAGGTGGACAGTGTTTGAGGTTGCGCTTAAGGAAGCCTAGGACTCTTGATGCTTTCTTGCAAGTTTGGTCAATGTTATACTTCAGGTTGTTGCATAGTTGCACTCCAAGATATGGCTGATGGCTAACCTTTTCAAGAGTTTCACCTTTCATTTTATAGGTGAAATCTGTCTTCGATCTTTTGTTTGTGGCCTGCATTATTGCGCATTTAGAAACGTTGAATTCAATTTGCCATGTGCTGGACCAGTTAACAAGTGTCAAGATCTTCTTGCAATAGTTGATGATCATTTTCTGTGTGAATTGGTCTGTAGATTACACATTCATCTGCAAACAATCTTGCGGTGGAATGGAGATTGTCTGCGATGTCATTGATGAAAACAAGGAATAATATTGGCCCAAGAACTGTGCCCTGGGGAACCCCCGATGTTACAAAGGAACACCTGGAAGATTCCCCATCTACAACTACCTTTTGGATCCTGTTGCTGAGGTATGTATCAATCCATGTTCTGGTTGTTCCACTAATGCCATAATATTGTAACTTCTCTGATAACCTTTTGTTAGCAACTTTGTCGAAAGCTTTTGCAAAGTCAAGGATTGCTATGTCGACTTGGATATTGTTGTTCATCCATTTGGTGATGTCGTCGGTGGTCATCAGAAGTTGGCTTTCCCATGACCTTTTTGCTCTAAACCCATGTTGATTTTCATTGAGGATATTTTGATCGTCTAGATGGTCCATAATTTGAGATACTATAATGTGTTCTAGTAACAAATAAGGAATATGTTATAAATAACGAATAAGGAATATGTAACGAATAAGTAACCCATTTGACGATCTTAACTGAAGCCCGTACGCCGAGTTACACATGGGGTTGTTTACATCCTCGGCCGTTGTTCTCATGGAGATTGTCATATTCACACACATAATACATCTCCTTTATTTTTATATGTGTATTTTATTGTAAATCACGGTAATCCCTGTTTAGTATACAAACCATGATACGCTTGTCGTCTATAGTGTGTTTTGTGCATAGTTGAACAGTTGAATACTTCGGTAGATTTGCTACAGAATAAAATTTGACATGTTTATGCAGACAATGAAAACACAGAGACTCTGAATTGATTGACTAATTTCAATAACAGTTTTCTCATCATAAATGTTTATGATAAAGGAAAGATCTTGAACTTGTCTGTCACTTTATACAATTAACATGTATGTTATCAGCAAATTCGATGATCTATTAAATCAATGCACAATCTTTCCTTTATTCTATGCCATCAAAGATTTACAATAATTCAGATAATTCAGACTTATTTTTTTCTTCTTCAAATGATGTTAACTCAAAAATTTGATTTAGAACATTTTTATTCAAATATTTTTTAGACTACATGCAACGATTAATCTAAACAGATTGTAAACAAATAATCATACCCATAGCCCACAGGCACTTGTCTCAGAAAAAAAAACATTCCTATATACCTTAAGGTATATAGGATTTTTTTCTGAGACAAGTGCCTGTGCCATAGCCCACTTTAAATTATGCCGTTTTTGTTACGTATATTCACTGATAGGAAATTATTTGAAAAGGGGAAAGTTAAAATGAAAAAAAAATGTTTGACAAGACCTTAGATCAACCATGCATAATTAAATAAGGGAAGACCCAAGTAACTTAAAAGAATTGTAATAAATTTTCCACAAAAACTTCTCCCTGTGGGTGAATCACATATAGGAGCATTCTTAAATAATCTTATTTTCTAAATATTTTTACTGCACTGTATCAAGAATGTCGTATTCACAGGATACCTTGCATTTTTCATGCTTTTCAAGGAAATATGATCAAATCGCTGAAAGACCCCCTTCTAAATTATTGAAAACTGACAATAATATCTTGGTGTAAATTAGATACACCCACTCGGGCTAACGCCCTCAAGGTGTATCTAATACTTATGATTGTTTTATTATATTTCAAGTCTTATGATGCAAATTTTATCATGTACCGTCACCCACCCCCTTTTTCCATTTGCAATGAGCGGAATAAAACGACTGGATTAATGGTACATATAGTTTTTGATTTTAAGCAAAAACCATTTATTTGGTAAAAAAAGAAATATATAAATTAGACGTTAGACGACAACCCAAGAACTTAAAAAGGACACCTACAGACGTTTGCATTGTCACACAGACTTTATTTAGAACAGATGTCTATATACAAAATATCAACTTCTAAAATGCCCCAAATCTAAAACCAACATAATGAATTTTACAGAGACTATCAAAGATATGTCATTGACATCAAATCCCATAACTTATATATATAGGTAAAAGACAACGACCGAGGTTTCTGACCCGGGACAGGTACATTGACGTGTGGCAAAAGAGAGGCGTAAGATACCAAAGGGACATTAAAACTCACAATTCTATGACAAAATGACAACGCCATTGAAAATAACGAAAAACGACTTAAAGACAAACAGCAGTATACGAAACACAAAATAGAAAACTAAAGACTGAAAACCACGACCCCCACAAAAACAGGAGTGGTATCTTATATTTCAGTGATGAGATATTTTTTCTAGCCAAGGTGTAAAGTACTCATAATTCTTGAAAATGGTCAGAATTACTTACAAACGGATGGAGGCTATTAGTTTAATACGATATTCGCGCCAGCTTGAAATTATAACGTAACAAATATCGGTTCTCATCGGTAGCCTTATAATGTGGAAAAGATAATATTGGCTAGAATGAGATATAGAACTGGGAACATTTCCCGGACAGGAAAAGGTATTGATAACGGATAAATAAGAGTATTGGTATTTGAATTGATGCAGAAAGATTTCTGGAGTGGAAAAATAATGATGCAAAAATATACTCCCAATTTAGTTATTATTTTATGGAATTTACGTTAATCTCAAACCAGATGGAATTCGCAAATGAATATCATGGCCTGTTAAGAACTGAACAAACTGAGAGAGAGAAAAATACATGTAATCCTTTCATAGACAGGATGGAAATCATCATTCTGCAGCAGAAAATGCAGTAAATAATTGTAGGTAAAACTGTAAAAATGAAAATAAACTTTAGAGCAAATTAATAAGCGGACTGAGCAACACATATCTTTTATTCCAAATTATAGGGACCATAGAGGGCATTTCAAATAATATGAATCACAAAGACAAAAATAATGACAATTGAATAAAAAGATATAGGCCTTAAACATTCCTATTGTTAAGGATGTACACCTCTGAGGAGCCAACAATTTCTAGAGTTAAACTTTTTTCCTTAACCTGATTTTTTGGGTTTATATGACTGTAAAAATAATTGGTGAAGAAAAAATCATATTGTGGTGCACTTCTTTTTTTGCTACGGCCATTTGAAAGTACCCAATTATGATGATTTTTCCATTTTTCGTCAATTTTTACCCATTTTTGGGCTATTATCATGAAAAAAAATCACAATTTCACAATTAAACTTTTTTTTTATACTTTCAATAAAGATGAAGTGGACCAATCTGAATAAATTTAACTTCAAAAAACTATAGGTAGGTGTTAAAATAAGAAAGTTTTATAACATTTTGTTGCTTTTTCGTGTCAAATTTACCATGCCGTCGATTTTGTAAATTTGGGATTTTTCTCATTTTTTAGAACAAAAAGCATATTATTGCAACTTCTTTGTTATAAATGATTGATAAAAATACATATCAAGAAAAAATTGATATGGGATGTACAAGTTTCTGGTAAAATCATTTCTTGTACCCCTCACCCATTTTCTCAACATTTTTGCTAATGAGACTGACTTGATTGGTAATAAAATTTGAAAATTTTATTACTCAAAAACTACTCATTGTAAATACACAGTTTTTTTCACAGATTTAAGTTTGATTATAATATTTTTTAAATTCATTGATATTTTCCACTTGTATCACATCTTTTGGAAATAATTCCAGAACGAGATTTCAACGAGACTGAAACGTCAGAAGAATACATGATCCTTAAGTTGTGATTTTGATTACTTAAACAGAACAAAGCGCAATGAATACACAACCAATATAGGAGGAAAAGAGAGCCAGATCAAGAACAGTTTTGTCTGAAGAGGAATAACTCGAGTTTTTATTTAACTGAACTATATATTAAAAAAAAAAAAAAAAAAACAAGTAACAAATACATGCTAATCATAGTCAAAAATAAACAGTGACAGGTAATATATTTATATGTATATGTTCCGGACCATATGGTATTTGGACCATACGCGTATGGCCATCACCCTATGCGTATATACTTATATGGTCCGGGTAATTAACTAATGAACGTTGAAAAGGTGTCCCATAAATTAAGAGTTTCAAAAAAATGGTAATTTTCGACTTGTCCTTACGAAGCTAGATATATGTCGACTTTGGAAAATAAATTCAAGAAATATCTAAATAAACTGTTAAACAAGAAGTCAGTTGCTTAACTCACGGGAAATATGGTCATTGAACCCTCTTTCTTTTCTTTATCTAAATTTATTTTGGTATTTAGATGTGTTTTTATTGAATTAAAGTTTCTCAAATATTATATACTATATGAGTATACGCATATGGTCCAAATACTCAGATGGTCTGGGACATATATATCTAATGAGATTCTCTCCTCAACAGGTAAAAACAAAAATTCCTCCCGAAAAAATAATCCAACAGCCCCCAGCCCAGATATTGAAATGTTCGTCCCATCAATAAAAAGGGTTTGTCCAATGTTCGGAAAATTTAAAATGCCATTTCGTCATCCATTTTAGTTTAAATGAATAAGAAGATGTAGTATGAATGCCAATGAGACAACTATCCATCCAAGTCACAATGTGTAAAAACTTTAAGTAATCAATTATAGGTCAAATTACGGCCTTCAGCACAGAGCCTTTGCTCACACCGAACAAGCAAGCTATAAAGGGCCCCAAAAAGACTAGTGTAAAACAATTCAAACAGGACAACCAACGGTCTAATCTATATAAAAAAAAAACGAGAAACGAGAAACATTTATGAACCACGCCAACAAACGACAACCACTGAACAACAGGCTTCTGACTTAGGACAAACATGTATTAATGATATACAACTACAACTGGTTTTGTTAAGAATTTATAGGAGGTAACTGTGTGGTTTAAAATCTTTGATGAACCCAAAGAACTGGTAATAAATAAACTTCAAATTGCAACCGCCTTTACAATTGAATTTGTAGGAGATAATGTCGTACAGAGTAAGTGAAATTCTATAAATTCGTTAAATTGACTATTTTCAAATCTAATTTTTATAGGAAAATACTTGAAAAATAAGAGGAAGTAAAATCTAAAACCAAAAGTAGGTTATGAATTTTTTTTATTATGACAACAATTGCATATAAATTGACTATTTCATATTATTAATTGAAAAGGCAAGCACGCAGTATACAGCTTGTACTTTCAGTTACAATTATGGCCGTCTGGAAACTGCCCTGAGAACAGGATTATTTCTCTCTATATATAGTCCTATAAGGGACTGGTGATTTTCTTTCATTGGTCCGGGTGGGTGGGGTGGGGGGACCTGGGAGGGAACATTGGAATTTATCTTTTTTCTCAAGTACCCACCTTGACGAAGGAAAATATAATTGAGACCCCACCCCCTCCTTTTCAAAAGACATGAAAATTCAGTAGTTGCATTTGCTGCCTTGTATCACTGAAACAAAAAATGAATGATAGGTTCCGTTTTTATATATATTCATGCAGAATGTTTTTATTAGGGGACGAACATTGGTATTCTGGGTCGGGGCCAGGAGGATTTTTAAAGATTGACTATTCAATTTCATCTGTTGCTATATAAAAATAAGATGATGAGGTATGATTGCCAATGAGACAACTATCCACCAAAGTTCAAATAAAGTGGATGTTAACAATTATAGGTAACCGTACGGCCTTCAACAACGAGAAAAACCTATACCGTATAGTCAGCTATAAAAGGCCCGACATGAAAAATATGAAACAATTCAATACAGAAAACTAACGGCCTAATTTATAACAAAACAATAAACGAAAAACAAATATGACAGACACGAACCAACGACAACCACTGAACTACAGGCTACTGACTTGGGACTATGCATGCATATTATTTTCTGCGGCTTTACGAGAAATTTTATTTGCACTTTAGTGTTGCAGAATATTCATTTCCATCCTGTCTTGTGCAAGTTTATTTAATTTCAGCACTTACCAGGCCAGGATATTCATTTTCAAAATCTAACTGCCCCCTCCCTCCCACAGAAAATTAAATGGTCGTCCCCTTACCAAATCATGGAAGCAGAAACTTAATATGGTAACGTAACATTTTTGTAAATCAGCTCTTGCAGTCGGCAACTTGTATTTCTTTCTAATGGCGAAGCTAGCCACGATTGACACGCTCCCGAATGACCAAAATATTAAAAAAAAAAACCAAACGCGTACAAGTCTGTTGCCACACAGTGGCAATAATATTTTCTGAATGCATGCGGACTGTATTTGAACATGTTGTTTTCGAAATGCTGTATCAAACTTGTTCCAATCGTTTGCATAAAACACAAGCGATTACGATCGGTATATACTTACTTGGGATTGATCTACAATAGGTAGGTTTTGCAAAAAGTAGATAACAAAAATACAGAACTCCAAGGAAAATTCAAAACAGAAAGTCCCTTATCAAATGACGAAATTAAAAGCTCAAACAAATCAAACGAATGGAAAACAACTGTCATATTCCTGACTTGGGACAGACATTTCCTTATGTAGAAAATGGTGGATTAAACCTGGTTTTATAGCTAGCTAAACCTCTCACTTGTATGACAGTCGCATAAAATTCCATTACATTGAAAACAATGTCAAAAATAGGGGTACAGCAGTCAACATTGTGTTATAATCTTAATCACTTTATAAACAAACAAATATGTCAACAACGAAAATCAAAATGGCAAAGTAGGTCCATCGGGATGAACACCGGTAAATTTGGACAGCAGATTTTGCTCCATTGTGGTATTCGTTGTGTTGCACATGTAAGTACAAATTCCTTGATATGTCTAATTCGGTGATATCACGTTCGAGGACAAGAGGATTGAGTTTATGACAATTATATATACGTCGTGAAACAGATGTTCCATAACGATCAACTAACTCGTGAAGGCGTCCGTAAAATTGTCAAAGGAATGTTAACTTCACCACTTGGAACCCTATGTTTAATAGTTTTCTTGTAAGCATCAATCCTATATCAAGGAAATCATGATAGGAAATGCAAGCTCTTGAATTTCGTGTCAACTGAGAGTATACATATGCAGGCGCTAATGATATATATGTTACTTCGTAGCAATGGAAAGTTCACAATTAGGACGTTGAAAGGAAAGTTTTGTTCTTAACTGAGCCTCATTGTAAATTTCTAGATGTGTGTCAAGATATGAGGCAGACTTAACTGTAACTGTGGTATTTAAAAATGTATTTCAAGTTCGATGTGAATAATTAATTGATTGTTTGTGTTTAACACAACTTTCATTATTGGCTATATTGTGGCGGTCAGGTGTTAATAGTGGAGGAAGCCAGAGTGCCCGGAGTGAACCACCATCCTTCGGAAGGAAAACTGGCAATCCTAGTTAATTGAGATTGGAGTCGAACGCACCTGTCACGTGCGGGGATCGAACTCACAATCTCAGTGTTGACAAACTAGTGATACCGTAGATGAACTACTTAGACCACACCATCGATACTTTAGTTCAATGGGATAGATGCGTTCATCATAGTCACCAAACTTTGATTTATTTAGCGAGGACATACTCTATAAGGTTATAGCTGACTATGCGGTATGGGCGTTGCTCATTGTTGAAGGCCATACAGTGACCTATAGTTGTTAATTTCTGTGTCATTTGGTCTCTTGTGGAGAGTTGTCTCATTCGCAATCATACCACATCTTCTTTTTATATCTATAATGCGGAATGTGAAGTTAAATTATGATGCTGGCTTTTTTTGAATTTTTCCTAGAAGTTCCTGTATAAAATGTGCCTAATATGAATAAAATAACAAGTCGGCAAGACGAGGAGCACAGTTAGTTCCCATGGGAATGATGATTCTTTATTGACAAACACGTCCGCCAAACATAACACATATATTGTCAATATAAAAAATCAAGCATCTTGATAATATCAGTTTCAGAGAATGTTTTATTTGAATCAGTTTTTTTTTAATTATTATTTGTATCAATGACCGCAAAGCCCTAATATAATCATTCTATTCCTTTTTTTATGGTAAAAGTTATTAAAACTTAAAAAAAAAACTTGTTATATTGCAAATGGCAGATTTGGGATAGATAAGACTATACTGGCAAAACAACAATTGAAGAATAGAATATAGGGATAACATATTTGTAAGAGATTATATAAAAAAGTAACTAATAAATCAAATTCGCAAGAGTGTAGGAGCCGGAGGAAAAGGGTGCAATTTTATCCACATGGTCATACAAAGTATTCCGCTTTCTGGTGATATATATATCTTATGGTGATGAATTAATTTTATCTGTGACAGTCCATATGTCTGGAAAACTGAAAGAAATATCCCTTTCCAAATTGTTCAGAACAAATGAGCACAATTTTCTTAATTTCAGTGCACTAACATTAGCAAATCAATATCCACAGCACGTCGTTCAAGGCTGACAACTGGTCTACTTGGAGGAGAAAGTGCAGATAAGGACAAGACTGTGCCACATGTACACACAGGAAAACAAGACAACAATGAAAAATGTAAAGATTGGTTTAAGGTAGTTTGGAAAAACGTAGTAAATATGCATGTTCCTTATGGAATTACCTTCTTAAATATATGGCAATATATTGGGTTTTGACCAAGAATTTGAGGTTTTCTGGTCATGGAAATGTGCATTATAGTTGGAGAGTTGCATGGTGTTTTTTTTCTAGTCAAGTTCTTGTTATGTTATAAGGTCAACTAAACAAGATAAAATTATCTGCTTGACTAAATGAAATTTTGTCTATCAAATGGTACTTTTTAACCAAAGATCCGTCGGCATTACCATAAATATACCTCTCGTTCCAGAAAAGTGAAAATACAAAAAAGATATATACATATCAATTTTAATTTAATGAGTTTAGCCATTTCCAACTTATTTTACAGTTTGTTCTTATGTTGTGTTGTTTCATCACTGTCCAAGGTTAGGTGAGAGTTGAGCGCTCACAAACATTTTAACCCCGCAAGTGTGCCAAGTCAGGATGAACCTGTAATTATGTGGTTGTCGTAGGTTGGTGCTGTCTGTTATGTTTTTTTTCGTTCATTGTTTTGTCACATATCAGGCCTTTGTTATTTTTGTTGAATTATTTCACATTTTGTCATGGTGGGGCTATTAATAGCTGCGTATACGGAATGGGTTTTAAATCATTAAAAATATTTCTTGACTCAGAACGATCAAGATCTGAACATATTTTTAGGAAACTTGTCTTTTGCTAGAGACCTTATATAAACACCTAGTAGCTTTGAACTTTGTGAATCGATGGCAATAAAATAATCACTATAAGATCATTGGATAATTGTGAATGACTTAATATTGTTAACATAATAGTAGCAAAAGTACATTTGATAAATGATCATTAGTAACCGTAAGTAAGACATTACGCATAATGATTTTTGCATATATTGTTTGAGGATTTTTCTGCTGGAACAACAAAATAAAAACCCTTCTAAAAATCCCCAAAAAAAAAAAAAAAAACACCAATTGAAGTATCAACAGAATTTCATTTTTTTTATTTCTCATCAGCATATCAAATCGAAAAACATTTAAAATGTAATAAAGTTACTTAAAAAGATGGACAACCTAGTCAAAGTGGGTCTCTTTTTTTATTCACTGTAACCTCTAAATCTCCAAACCGATACATAGATATAAGAAGATGTGGTATGAGTGCCAATGAGACAACTCTCCATCCAAGTCAAAATTTATAAATGTAAACCATTATAGGTCAAAGTACGGTCTTCAACACGGAGCCTAGGCTCACACCGAACAGTAAGCTATAAAGGGCCCCAAAAATTACTAGTGTAAAACCATTCAAACGGGAAAACCAACGGTCTAATCTATATAAAAACGAGAAACGAGAAACACTTATGAACCACATCAACAAACGACAACTACTGAACATCAGATTCCTGACTAAGGACAGGTGCAAACAAATGCAGCGGGTTTAAACGTTTTAGTGGTACCAAACCTTCACCCTTTTTCTGAAACAATAGTGTAGCATCACAACATAGAAAGACACACTATAAAATATCAACTGAAATAGCTTAACTCAATCAAAGGACATATTAACACCATTGAACATACACTGAACAAATAAATTTGACCTATGATACAACGCAAATTCAAAATAAATAAACTAAGGGAAGAATAATAAAAGTAACATGTTATATCGGTATGAAATGTTAAACAATTTAAGAAAAACAATATGCTCGAACAAAATATCAGCCATTTGCAATAACTTTAAACACAGGTAAATAAAATAATTTTGTTGTTAGGTATACGTATACAGTTACAATAAAGAAAGGAAATATTATAACAAAATAAATAATTTTGATGTTCATAGTACGAAGTGGAAATTTATATTAGTACCAAACACTTATCAAAGCTGGTATATAGACCAGATATAACCCTGAATAACATTAAATAACAAAAAAAAGCATTACAATTAGTATCAACAGGTCAAATAAACAAGAAAGTACGATTTGAGAGTACTCGCAGTTACTGACAGCTAGTTAAAAGCCAAAACAATTAATAATAAAAAATCATGCATCAGAGACTAAAATCAACTAAAACACATCCCAGGGATTTAGTATTTTAACGTCATGGACAGTCAAAGAAGACATGACTAGTGCAATGCCAAAAATAAATGTATCGACAGACAGTAGGATAGTTAGGAGTTTAACCTCTTTATAGATCAAAATGAACGTGGGTGTGTCTTTAAACATCCCGTTTGAAAAGAATACAAATTTAGTTATGTTTTAATTTGCTGATGACAAAATCGATATTAGTGCCAATGTAAACTATATTCAAAGATCTAATTACAACATTGGTAAGATAACCTGAACTAACAAGTTTATTTAAAGGTTCGACGAGTTTACACGGATCATATCGTGATTTCCGCGCTTTAAGTACAATATTACCGTAAAATTTAGGATGTGAAATACCGTTTTTAATCAGTTTTCTACAGGTACAGCCAAATTTACTAATCAAATCTTTGTATCTATGAAAGAACTTAGCAAAATACATATTTAGGAATTTCTGAAAATAAATGTAGCTAGTTTAAAAAAAATACACGTAAAGTATGAAATATGAGAAATAAAAAACAGAAAAAAAGGACAGTAGAGCCACAGTGTCTTTAAAAATATTTGCAGAGTTATATGGTAAACTAGAGACTCGAGGTGGAAGTTACCTAAGGGACATTCAAAACCCAGTAGTAAAATGGAAACTGACAACGCCATGGCAAAACAAAGGTCGATAAGACAAACGACAGCCTACAACATAAGGAAGGGAATATCCGCCATAATTATACATTTCTTAATTTGTAAAATGCAATTTCTTAATTTGTAACATGCAATTTCTTAATTTGTAAAATGTAATTTCTTAATTTGTAACATGCACTTTTTACATCCGTTACATGAATTTCTACATTTCTTGATTTGTGAAATGTAACTTCTTGATGTGAAAATGCAATTTCTTAATTTGTTAACGTATTTCCTTCGTTCGTTACATGGGGGTCCTATGGGGTGGTGGGGGGGGGGGGGGATTCTAATCCCGGATCCCGCTTATTGTTTTGTCAGATTCCCGTATCCCGCTTATCATTGTAATAATAACGCCCGACATCGTTTCCCGTTTTCACGCTTAATAATTTGACTTTTACGCTTACAAAAAATCGGCCAATCCCGCGTCACGCTTAGACCAGGCCAATCACAGGGGTTTGTTACTATTTGCCGGGTTCACTATCCATGGGAACCTCTAAAAAATCAGTGTTTTTTTAGGGGTTCCCATGGATAGTAAACCCGGCAAATAGTAACAAACCCCTGTGCCCCAATGAGACCCATTTACATGAAACTTTACATTTCTTAATTTGTGAAATGCAATTTCTTTGTTTGAGTCACGTTTTGGGAGAATGTGTCAGTGTAATTGTTACCAATGAGTTCCGTTTCTCAAGAAAAACTTCAAGTTAAAAATCAACAAGTTACAAATCAAGAAGTTTTACATATCAACAAGTCTTACAAATCAAGAATGAAATAGATCCACAATATTCCGCACGAGGTCGCTGTGGGTCTTTATCAACTCGTACCTTAGCCAACTCGTACCCAATATTTACCAACTTGTACTTCTACCAACTCGTACTTTTACAAACTCGTACCCAATATTTTATTATTTATACGCAATAAAATGTTCATGTTCTTTTATATAATATACAAAATACAATAAAGTAAAACTTTATTTATTGGTAATCTGATGCAATTTGTATTCAAATCAGAAATATTTAAAGTAAATTATTCGTCTTTAGAAGTAAGTGATAATATGAAATTGTTTGAACAGTAAATTTATTTCATATACATGTTGAATAATTATAATCATACAATGTTATAATCAGTGATCATTAGTCAGTGGCCGGGGTGGGTCCGGGAGTTTAAATCCCCTATTTGTTTGACAATTAATGCTTTTGTATGGGGACATATAAATAGAACCCCCCTTTTTATATTACTTGTATGTTTTGGTCCCCTTTTAAAAAATCCAGAATAGCGCCTCGGACGCATGAAATTATTAACGTGTTTTCAATTTTTTTTAAATGGCTGTATCCGCGCCTGATTACTAGTAGTGGATAATAGGCTCGGACCTACATAAATAGAATGGGTTTGTTCAAATGAAAAATAAACATAGAAGGGTTTATGAAAACACAGATTTCGGAATAAATGCTGCACCAAAGTCCGTTGAGTTTTACTTATTAACTTTGTAAAAGCCAAGCTGGGCGTATCTGTTATAGTATCTAAATATCTGTATATGTAAAAACGTTTAGACTATGTTTAATTCCTGTCCTGGCTTTATCACTTCAAAAATATAAGAACGGCCTTCATATATAAACTAACTATAGAAAAATCTTCTTGAACACATGTTCAACGAAAAAAATTATTAAAAAATATCCTTCTCTCATATTCTATGGAGCCTTTTTTTTTTTTTACTGATTTTTGCTTTGAATGTGTGTTCAAGAAGATTTGCTGGTTAGTTTATGTATGAAGGCATTTCGAATCTTTTTGAAGCGATAAAGCCAGCACAGGAATTAAACAAAGTCCAATAACATAGATATAATCGTCTGGAAGGTTTAAATTATCGGTCGGTTAACATAGTTTCAACAAAGAATACAGATATCATGTCCATGCAAAATGTAAATGAAATCCGGAGACAGCAGTCTTTTCTTCAGCCCACAAACATTTAAGAAACAAAACTTTAAGCTATCGTTGTTCAATTTATATTCACTATTTACAGTTCCATTACTGGTCGATTTCTTTTTAGATATAGGCCTCTTGCACCAACCCTCTATCTGCCAGAAGTCGGTGGAGCATTTGCGTTCGGTGGACGAGGGGACGGTCCCTGTCGCTATCTTATGCTAGGTGGGGTAGCACTAGAGTGAGACCCTTTTGTGGACGTGTTAAATTATGATATTTTGCCGAAGAGCTGGTACGCTCTGATCTAGATTCGTCTAATACAGTGCTTGAATATAGATCTGATTGGCTAAGACGAATGATTAACTTTAAATATGTCTGATTTGAAAAAAAATTGCACCAGATTACCAATCAATAAAGTTGTACTTTATTGCATTTGTATCTTTCTATATTATATAAAGAGCATAGCAACTTTTATGCATGTAAATAACAAAATATTGGGTACGAGTTAATAGAAATATGAGTTGGTTGAGAACGATTTGGCTGAGGTACGAGTTGACATGGATCAACAGCGACCTCGTGTGGAATATTGTGGAACTATTTCATTCTTGATTTGTAAAACTTCTTGATATGTAAAACTTCTTGATTTGTAACTTGTTGATTTTCAACTTGTAGTTTTCTTGAGAAACGGAACTTCTCATTGGCTGGCAGCGGTAACAATTACACTGACGCATTCTCCCAAACGTGACTCAAACAAATAAATTACATTTCACAAATTAAGAAATGTACAGTTTCATGTAACGAACGAAGAAAACACTTTAACAAATTAAAAAATGCAATTACACAAATAGAAGTTACATTTCACAAATCAAGAAATGTAGAAATTTATGTAACGGATGTAAAAATACATGTTACAAATTAAGAAATTACATTTTACAAATTAAGAAATTGCATGCTACAAATTAAGAAATTGCATTTTACAAATTAAGAAATGTATAATTATGGCGGATATTCCTTCCATAACAACACACTACATATACAGAAAACTACAGAATGAACAACACTTACCCCACTAAACAACCAGGGTTATATGTTTATCAGTGGATAAGCAGATCTTGCTCTACATGCGTCATCGTCGGTGATAGTTCTCACTCGGTGATAACACCATCAAGAAAAAGAGGACGGGATTGTGGTTACAATAGTTGTACATATCCGTGGTTATCCATGACAATGGTCAACCAACTCGTAGTGGCGTCCGTAAAACTTCGAAAGGGTGACTTCAATTTTACTACTTTGAACCTTTTGTTCAATAGCTTCCTTGTAAGCATCAGTCCTCTACCAAGGAAATAATGACAGGAAACGCACGCTCTAAAATATCGTATCAAATGAGATATAGATATGCTCCATATACAGGCGCCGATCTGATGTTGTTACATAGAAATAGAAATTTCACAATTAAGAAGCTGACACGATCTCTTATGTCGTAATTGTTTTGTTTTCAAAGGACCATCATTATCAATTTCTAGATCTGAGCCGTTGCGATACTGCGATACAGATTTTATTAAATAGTGTACAAATCAGTTTAAAATATAAATATTTCTGGGATTTTTAACCATTGTAGTGAAAACATTTCGCTCCGTTACAGTTTGAGACAGACACTTGGAACATTCGACATGAAACAACTTCAACAGATGAAAATAAAGAAGACGATTTTGAAGTAAGAGAATACTAAGGGACAAACTACCATAAGCGAATTCTCTTTTGATTATGTCCATGACTAGCAAAATCCGATAACAAGTGCCATTCGATCTTGTCATCAACACAAAGTATACGATAACAGCTACAACAAATATAACATATTCTTTGTCATCTGTTAGTGTTATTCGATATCTATATATGATGACGTCCAGGAAACTTCAAGAAGGCTAGCACTGTTTCAATAATGACATCCGATGTTTTTTTATTTCTTAATTGTTTATAACATTTTACTCTGAATTCAAAATTGCAACGCAAATGGAGGTCACTAGTTTTTCCACACTAGAAATGAAAATATTGTGTGATTCAGTCCCATTTTCAACATTTGAACAAGACTATTTCAAATTTAATGTTTACCAGAACAATGTCGTTATGACAATTTTCTTAAAAAGCAATACCATTCAGTATTTAAGCATTTTCAAAGTTGTTTTCTATTGACACAGCATTTTGTTTTAGATTTATGTGAATAATAAGCCAATTTAATTTATCATTATTGGGTTAAAACTTCTCAATATATGTCGAATGAATGTTTATTTAAACATGTAATTACAAAACACACAGAGAGAAGATACCAAGGCCAGCCATACATCATCAGTCCAAATAGAAAAAAAAAACTACGAAAAGACAAATTTGTTAATATTTACTTTTTAGCTCATCTGGTCTTAAAACTACACTCATCTTTTGTCTACAGACACTTCCATGGTCTGTTTGAAGTATTATTGTATGAGTGAGGAAAAGTGAATCTAAAAAATAATTGTAGTCAGGTCTCGAATTCTTCACACAAATTATTCTTTCTATAGATTATTTCAGCACAGGCGGCTTCGGCTAACAGTTGTGTATTTTGTGACAACAAAGGAGTTTTCTACTGCTACGCATGCAAGTCATCATTTTGTAAACCTTGTAGAGTCAATCATGATAAGCTACCGCCTTCCAAAAACATTCTGTGATTGAAAAGTGTTAATCCATCAACCGTTAGACATATATGCGAATTACATGAATCTGAATACACATTTTACTGCATTCCATGTAATACTTTGGTGTGCAATATATGCGTTACATCTGACATCAAGGAACATGGCATGTCTGGTATCATCGAAAAGTCCGACGAACTTAAAAGACTCGGAAAAATTATCAGATATGAAAAGCAAACTTCAGAAACTGTCAAAAGTGGCTGAAAAAACAAAAATGGTTCACATACCAAAATTGGATGACGAATCAGAAATAGCTGTTGCTAAGATCCGTTCTATTGAAAATGATGTGCAGAAGTTAATAAGCACAAAAGCTGATATCAAAGTCAATGAAGTTCAGGATGTAGCGCAGTGGAAAAAAGAGGAGCTACAAAGTGCTTGGAAAAATAAAGAAAGAATTCACAGAAAACAAACATCTATTTATGAAAGTCTAAAAACACTTTTGTCAGAAGAGCACGCAGTCTCGTTCTTGGTGTCTTATCAGACCCTAAAGAGAGCTATATGCGATCTAACCAGTGAGGCAAAGGATGACATAGAACCACATCACATACAGGCGCCAGATCTGAAAGGATTTCTCGATGAAACCATTAGTTCCTTACAGGAGTACAGAAAGAGGTTAGATTCACAATTAATTTAGAAATCAAAACATGCAAATAATGTTATACACGCATATTACGATTAAAAAGTTCGCCTTAAATCTGGCTTGATAAACCTTTCATAATAATGAAAACTGTGTTACAGTTTGTGAAGTGAAATGTGATTAATGTGTGAAAATGACTAAAATAAAGTTAATGCCTACCTTGGCAATGGACCTGGACCATACACTTTAAATAATCAATGAAAACGTTAAACTTAAATTAGTCGCCTGCTTTTGTAATAAGTTTTTCATTCATTAACTGAATTTTTACAAAAAGTGATATGACTGCAGATCAGTGACTATCTGATACGATAGGAGGAAAATAAAAAAGGGATATTCAAACTCATCAGTCGAAAACAAAGCTATAACGCAAGCAAAAAAAAACGAAAAACAGAGAAAAGACAAACAATAGTCTACAACACACAATATTGAAAACTAATAAATGAGCAACATCAACCCCAAAAAACTAGATGACGTAAAAAATTAAAACTGAACTCGATTGCATAGTGGAAATAAGTTTAAAATGAAAACTTTTTTAAAAGTCACTAACCATAGAATATATGCATGCAACATTGATCTTATTTTGAGTCTCATTAAGATACACCTGCATGGACAATCATATGACTGTATTTTTGCTTAAAACAATTTACGTGATATAGTAGACTTGTTTCTTTTAAATTTAATTTTTTATATTCAACAGATTAGAATAGAGGAAATGACGGGAGTGTACAACATAATCTTCAATGAATAGAATGCAGAATATTTACTTTAGTTGTGTTTTTCTTTTGAGATTTAGTAGTACTTTTTATTTATTTTATAAATTTAGTTATTATGATTGTTATTTATACATTTTCTTATGGTTATTGACATTTGTTAAATTCTACTTGAATTTAATAGTTTGTTATATTTGTTTTAGTGTCATTGGTTTCCTAAAAACAAGCATTAAAATAATAACGAAAGAACGTTTTATCAAAGTCATTTATGAATACATGTAAACATTTTGATATTATAATGTTCGTATGATATTGACATCGTCAAATATTGGACATACTATTTTATATTCATAAAAGTGTAATTATTCATGTAAGTGGTAAATTTTTGTAAAAGTTTTTTGCCAGCATCATGTCTAGAAAGATTGGTCGAGCATTATTTGGCATTCCTGTGCTTGATTGGAAATGTATGAAAAAGGAGAATTGTGTTTTTAGAACTATTCATTTTAATTTTCATTTTAGTTTTCTCACTGTACATATTGATTCAAAGTACTTTTTTTCACTTTTTATTGATGTTGTTTAATAATTGTTTAATTCAGTTTATTTTGTTGAGCATTCCCAAGTTTTTTTCCTAATTTAATCTGTGTTCTCGACATGAAAACTGCGTTAAAATGCAATTATTGATTTTAACGGATGAAGCGAGACATATTTTTACCCTTCCCCTATAACCCACAAACGTACTCGTACATTTGGTTTCATGTTAGTTCCGTAATATGCAATATGCATACATTTTTCCCGCCTATTCATTCACGTTATAATCTTCTTTTTAGAATCAAAGCTTCCTAAATCTGTAGCTGAAATGGACTCAACACATTATATTCAATTGTTTCCTTTGTGTCTCTTATTTGATTAAGTTTGAATTGGATAATATACTGATTTCTGTTCACAAATGGAATTAATTTAAAAACCTTTAATTTTTGTAATTTTGATATGCCTTCACTGGGAATCGAACCCCTCTTTGTAACCTGTTTTGTGTCACTGACAGCTACACAATGACGAAACCTCTCGACTACCAATGTGTTGCAATTTAGATGTCTATTTTATATATGTAAATGAACATGTTAGGGTTTTTTACTTGTTAGAGAGCTGTCTACATATTCCATTATAATTGTTTTACATTTGTCATTTCGGTGCCTTTTATAGCTGACTATGCGGTATGGGCTTTGCTCATTGTTGAAGACCGTAGTATGGTGACCTATAGTTG
This sequence comes from Mytilus coruscus, assembly GCA_017311375.1. Classification (NCBI taxonomy): domain Eukaryota; kingdom Metazoa; phylum Mollusca; class Bivalvia; order Mytilida; family Mytilidae; genus Mytilus; species Mytilus coruscus. Next base: position 91,319,024 of record CM029597.1, on the reverse strand, counting down.
TTAATTTCTGTGTCATTTGGTCTCTTGTGAAGAGATGTCTCATTGGCAATCATACCACATCTTCTTTTTTATTTGTGATACACATCGGTACAAGGGACACACAGGGCATGTACCTTTATATATACATAATAGGCAATCGTATAGTATAAGTTGGTAGCTGCTAGGTTAGCATGGTTAAGATCAATGAGTTAAAGAGTCAAGTTAAAGGTAGAGACTTGTCGGTTTAGGTTCGAATCCCTGTATTCTCTTTGAAGTCCCTATTCTTTAGTTTTTCCGTTGATTTTATTTTGTATGTTATTGTGGATATTTTTGTAATAATATTGGGTTTTCCCGTTTATTTTTGGATTATTATTGTCTATTTCACATGTTTAAAACGATAATGATTACATTCAATTTGTCCATTTTTGTTTTATCAATATAGTATGGTTTCATCTATTTTACTATATAATTTTCCAAATGTGTATTCGCAAATTCCTATGCGAGTAAATCATGATGAGCCTAGAATTAGGCCTCTTGCTAGAAATTTTGGTAACATACTTATTAAATATACACGTACTTAGAAATAAGTTCGAATATGTCTTATTTTGTAAATTACGGATATTATTGAGATGCCTGATAATTTAAAGACAGACGTGTTATGTTATATTTGTATTTCTCTAACCAATTAATTGTGAACTAAGAGTTGAACATGATAACGTGGTTATTTAAACTCATTTACAACAGTTCTAATTAAGAGAAGGCTTTAATTTGGAAAAGTCATCAACACAATAGTTTAAGTTATAGATACAATGGATAAGCGTTGATTCACGAAAAACAAACCATGGCTCATGGTTTCTTTTTCAAGAATCAACGCTTATTCATTGTATGTATACTACATAAAGTGATCATATTCATACAGAATTAATTTTTGTACTGAAAATTTTAAAACATTTACTTTATGAGCATTAGATTTTGTAGATCAATTTATATTGTTGATATAGTTTCTTCCTTTCGTGAATGTACAATGAGGTTGTAAGTTGTTTAAATGTAAGATTATCAACAAATATTTTATATGCAAACGAGTGTCTCAGGTTGCGCAAAATAATTCAAATCGAAATTATCAACAGATCAATGAAATAGTGAATAGTTTTACGAAAAATATCAAAATAAGTTATTGATTTGGTTACTAGCAGGTCACTTGGCGTCCGTCGTCAGTCTTCGTCTGTTAACTTTTACAAAGTTCTTGTCCTCTGAAAGTGCTGGCCCAAATGTAACCAAACGAAGCCACACTCATCCTATAGTTTTAACTAAAATGTGTCCAATGACCCCGTGTGCCAACCAACATGGCTGAAATGGCTAAGAATAGACCATAGGGGTTAAGTGCAATTTCTATTTATTTTCTTGAAAACTGCTATAGATAGAGTAAATCTGACAAGGCAGAATTGTGCAGAATGTTGAGATCTACCTACTGTTCATTTACATCAAAATTGTCGTTAACTAAGAATTATTGCCCTTAAATGATAAAATTTGTTTGTTTTATTGAAAACAATATTAGACATGACAAGATCTACTAACAAGCCAAATTTCTGAAATGGCCAGTTGACTCCTTATAGCTGTTTTTGCGCTTAGATGATGATTTTTACCGACTGTTTGTGTTATTCCCTTTCCTTTTATTTTGCTTATTATTATATACAAAGCAAAAACAATCAACAAGTCTAGATCTGCATATATTGATGTCAGCATAGATGAAATTGTATTAATTGACGATTTTTACTTCTTATTGTTTTCTAGCTATAAAAGATAGAGAGAAACTAAGTAAAAAAAAATATCAGCTATATCAAATTAACGAAAAAGAGATTTAAGTTACAAATTTTATTCTAGTCTTCAATGTTGACGAGTGTTCGTCGTTGCTTTAGGTGCACATAGACGTATGTGAGCAACACTGGCTCTTTCGATATTTTTATTATATATTCATGGTAACATATAGTCTTTTTTTAAATCGTGTCTCTTTTGATTCACTGAAGATGTTGTATTTGACAAATAATTGTTTATTTCATAGTAGAATATATACCGTAAATATACAGTCCAAGACTTGTCTCCAGCTCTCGATAATGTGTGTGAGAGAGTTATCTAAACTACTTGTTTTCAAATACTTGTTTAGGATTGTTTAAAATATTTAACATTATACAGTTATACATTCGTGTTATCGAGTATTTACATTTATAAATAAAATGACCACGTTGCAAACTTTGGGATTGATCGGCTATGAGAGTTGATCTGGTTGTGCTTCAATTTTGTTCTTTTCAGTCCTTGATTTTCTGATGTTATATTTATTGTTTTGGTGCATATTTTACCGAGACATATGTGATCTGTAGTCCTAGATTTTACATTAGATTTTATTAAACAATTTCTGTTTAAGATTTTATACACAAATGAAAGAAATAGAGTTGATACATTTTTGTTGCATGAGTCTGTTAGGCTGTTTCATCGATTAATGTCGTTGTTTTGTTTCTATATATATTCTTTGTATATGTGTTTTTGTTTGGGCAATGTTGTTTGTGTATCCGTGGTCGTCTGTCTGTTTTTACATTTTGATTTAACTTAGACCACACTAGGGTATTAACGTTGACATTTTAGAATTAACTGACCGTAAGATAAACATTTATCACTCTGGAAATTAAATTCCTTGTTTGTTTATACTTATTCTGTAGTATATTTAAACAACATAACGACCAATAAAACATACTATTAGTTATAAAATCGAAAAATCACCAAGTGTTTAATTGGTGAAATTTGCTTTTAGAAAGACAAGGAATGCGTGTACTGTGATGGTTACTTAGGGTCTTTGTTCTTCTGTTAGAATACCTCGTTTACTCACTGTATTTGACTGATATTCTAATCTTTTGTAAGGTTACTGTCATTTAACTCTTTGATGATTATTTAATACGTAATTTCCTGAGTAAATTGGCTAAAAGCTAAATTCAGACTAGGAATACATATTGGAGACCCTAAAAAAGAGAAAACAAATTACGACATACTAGTGCCGATAAACTGATAAACTAATAAATTTAGTATAGAGTAAATATAAACAGTCCGGTATGCGGTTTAAATAGAACAAAAGAATTGGAACTCTTGTGTTTAGAAGGTAGAAAAGGGAAATAAACTTTGTATACGGTTGCCAAGATGTCACAAAAGTTACTTTCCGTCAAAACATTATAAATATTTGTATTCACGTTGATCCATTTTCATATTGTACAAGTGTTAACAATGCAACTTGCTAACAATCGTTTTTAAAACTACCAGAAGTTCAGCTGTTACGTCAATTAGGGGGTCTTCTTATAAAATGCTACTTTTTTTTTGCCCGACATAGAAAAAATCTGTGAAAAATTACGAATATTGAGAAATGAATTATCAATCGGTTAAGACCATTCCCAAAGTGGCACACCAAAATTTGACATTTGTACGAAATATCAAAGTTGGATGTTATCTGGCGGGGTTTCCTCGTTGATTAACGCATGGAACACACCCCGTTCTAAAACTGTAACATCACATGACTTTTTAGTGATTAAAACTATTATTTAAAAAAATTATTTGCATGTTTGATATGTGTTTTTACTTAAACAAGTACAATTACTCTGACAGTCATATTTTCTGTATCATTTAAAAAGTTTTGTTACACATTGAGTTTCACCTTAGTTATGCGGTAACCCGGATTGGTTGACCATTATCAAGTTGAGTTCTTGTGGTAGCAAAGTCCTATAAATTAATATAAGACATCGAAGGTTCATATCAATTACATTCAACGTTTTTTATTGGATTTTTCTTTAATATCAATGTTGCACCTCGAATTCAACATTGATAGTAAGAACAATATCCGATAAAAAAAAAAAAAAACGTTTAATGTAAATCATATGAACCTTCGAAGTCTTTGAGGTTCAACATTGATAGTAAAACAAAAATCCGATAAAAAGCGTTGAATGTATATGAACCTTCGAAGTCTTATATTATAGGACTAGGGGTAGCATAGATTTATATCGTTGTATTTTTATTGTTTGTGTTAACCAGTTGTTCTTTCGGAATTTTGTTTGATACATCTAAAATTGATCTTGTAATTTCTTGTAATTTAGTTTGCGTCTTATTTCTTTGGTGTCTTGTTTTGGTTATGTTTGTGTTCGATCAAACAATATTGACAAGTTGACAGTTGCCCACCAACATTGGCGTGATCTGGTTATTTCTTGTGACTCTTTGCGTCTAATTTGTGGATTGCAGTTCTGTTTTTTTTTTGTCATATGTTTCGATCGTACAACGTTTTAAAAGTCGACAGTTGCCCGCCGAGATGGTGTGATCTTGTTTTTTCTTGTGATGTGTTTGCGTCTTTAATTCGGATTGCAGATGTTTCAGTGATTTCTTTGGGGTTATATTTTCGTTATATTTGTTCTCGATCTTATAGCATCTTACAATTGTCCGCCGATATGATGTGATATTTCTTTCTTTGATCACGAATATTATTCATAAGATTTATTATTTATATCTTTTACTTTTTTTAATAGTTTACCCACAGTTGTAAAGTTGTGAGACATTTAGAGTCGTGCAGTGCATCGATATCTTGACTAAGTTAACAGTTTTACATTTAGACTAAATCTTATTATAGATCTTTGCATAAGGACTCGCTTGTATTATAGTTCTCTACTTAAATAACTGTCCTAATGTTAGTTGTGTGTTAGTTCTTCACAACTCAGAAACAGATTCAAGAATATTAAAGTTCTTCACATAATGACTCGCTAATATTAGTTTTTATCTTATACGGTGGCTCACTATAATTTCAGTTTTTCTCATACATGCTCACTTTTACCACTAGTACACGAGTGTCTTCATATTTCACGTACTACATATATTTTGAAGAATGTACAACCTGTTTTATTTAAAATTTATTTTGATGCTGGTTTTTTTAAAAAGATAGCAGATGAGTTCAGATGATAAAGTTCTTGGAACAAAGAGAGGAGAAACCAATGGCACTGCTATATCATCTCAGCAATAAAATCACATTAAAGCTTGTGTTAGAGTCAGAAGAAGAACAGAAGAAAAACAACTGTGCATGCATCTGAAAATACCATCAGTATTACAAATGTATGAAGGAGATTGTTCTGTTATGGATACGTTTGACAAATTCTGCATGAAGAAAAAAAAGACAGTTCCTATTGTGGGATAATTTTATTCGTATATATTGTTTCTTCCATAGTTCAAAGTGGAATCTCAGATTAGCACCACTTAAAAGCATCTCCCCTCTGTTCCATGCGTTTGATCGGCATATGTACTTGAGAATAATTCCAAGACATCTGACTATCAGATATAGTAGAACTTCCACACAATATTTTAACGTGCTTTCAAAATGGGGACTTTTCAGACAGCGTAACAGGTAAGGCATGTCAGCATCTTGCACTAAACGAGGCTCATGAGTCTCTTATAAACCGTGATGTTAAGGAATCTGTTCGGAAACCATCTGCATAACGTCATGATAAAATTACTGTCTATCTTCCTTTTCGAGCATTACTGCAAAAAAAAAATTAAACAAGCAATTAAAGAGGGGGTTCCAACCACATGTTCCCCATACAAACGGGTCTGAACACAGCACTTTACTCCGGATCTGCCACTGGATTTATACATCAGATGCATCACGAGATATATACATGTCATGATATATGAATTAAAGATAAATATATATCGAAAATGCTGAATTATCATTAATATTTATGAAACCACAGATCTTACTTAATTGTCCAAGTTTTTCAAATAATATCAAATGTTTTCATTGGTCTTTACTTGTTGGGAAAATGTACTGGATTCATTGTTAGCTAAATAAAGGTATTCCGGTGTTTAAAGCATCCCCCCCTTTTGTAATATACACCACAAAACATTAAGTTAGGATAAAGAACCAATAACCCGGTAAATAGAATAATTAACATTGAGTTCATTTGTGTGATAAGCGCTTTTTAGCGACTTTATGAGCGTGTATTATATAATGTTACAGTGTAACAAACGTAACCAAACACACCCGTAAAAGTAACATTATCTCCCCTGAAAATGCTTAACAACAAGACACAAAAAACTGCTACCTTTTTTTGCCCTTTAGCACATAATTATGAAAACACATTAGATAGATAGATGATAATGTGGTTGTGTACATGTTTGAATGTGTAGGTGGCACACTCAGAACGATCGTCTCTAGATTTTTAAAAAATTTTCTACCTTCGGTTTCCGGGTCATCGTAGCAACACGTTTCGTTCCGTTCCAGCTATTCCTGATTATGAATTATTCTACATCATACATTTATCCTAAAGCAACAACTATTATACAACTCACCTATACTAATGGGGATCGTCTAGTTCCTAACTGATTCCTTTAATCGTACCTATCCTGACGACACCCATCGTTGTCGCGTCTACCATTGGAGGCAGCGAAATGACATGATTCGACCGGAGAGCGAAATAAACAAGGGAATCAATTTTATCGAACCTCATCCCGGACTGTAAAGGTTGCCAATAAGTAATACAGGTAAAAACGATTATAAACATACTTTTTAACCTACAATATGAAATCAAACAGACCTAGAAAATCCAATTGGACGTGGCCGGTATCTATTTATATTTGTATGTATGTTTTTATCGGATTATATAACCGTCCACAGTCTTCGGAGGTCATCTTGATTGTTAATTAGATTGTGTCTTGACTAACATACACACGAAATACTTATACATACTACTGAGCCCAAGCATAACTATTTACGAAAAATATTCAAATTAGTTATTAATTTGATTATTAGTCGATCACTTGGCCTTCGTTGCCCGTCGTTGTTTGTTAACTTTTACAAAATACTTGTACTCTGAAAGTGCTGGCCAAAATGTAACCAAACGCGGCAAAAATCATCTTATACTTTTAAAAATGTTTCCGATGACCCCATCTGCCGACAACCAACATGACTGGTATGGCTTAAAATAGAACATAGGAGTTATGTGCAATTTTTATTTATCTTCTTGAGAACAGCTATACGGAGTTCAATAGACTTTGTTAGATGATGATGTTTACTATTCCCTTTTATTTTATAACAAGCAAAAACAATCAGTAAGTCAAAATCTGCAAATATATTTCAGCATAGATGAAATTGTCATATAGGAATCATTGCCGTTAATTTATGAGGTTTACTCCTTTTATTGTTTTGTGCAAAACTATAGTAGACGACGGAGAGAACTTAAGCAGAAACAAATTATCAGCTAAACCAAATCAACAACAAAAAAAGATTTTATTCACAAATTTGTTCTTACAATATAGGCGAGTGTCCATTGTTTTAGATGCAAATAGACTTATGTGAGCAACACCAGTTCTTTGGAGATTTATTATATATTCATAGAACCATATAATCTTTTTTTAATATCTTGTCTTTCTTGTTTTCTTGGAAGTTTATAGTATGACAAATAATTGTCTATTTTAAGGAAAATATATACCGTAAATGTGCAGTCCAAGAATTGCCCCAGTTCTCGGTAATATGCTTCAGAGAGTAAACATTAGTTAATACACTGTCATCTAATCTATTTGTTTTCAAATACTTAATCAAGATTGTTGAAAATATTTAACTTTATACAGTTATACCATTCGTGCTTTTCAAATTTCCAATACTAATATTTATATTTAAACATAAAATGACCCCATTGTAACCTTTGGGTTGATGGGTTATGCTACAGAGTTGATTTGGTGATGCTTTTGTTCTATTAAGTCTGTGATTATCGGATTATCTGAATGATTTTATATTTATTTTTTGGCATATTTAAGTATAAGCCTCATACCTTTGATAACTATTTACTGTGATACGTAGTTCTAGATTTTACATTAAATTTTTATTAAAAATTTTTTAAATGTTTTTATACACAAATGAAAGAATAAGAGTTGATACATTTTTGTTGCATTGTGCATTCACCACTGATTCTGTCTGTCTGTTTCATCGATTAAACATTGTTACCATGATCTTAGATGTTTACCGCATGTCTGACCGTCTGTTAACCTACGTTCATTTTTTGTTGTTGTTTTATTGCCATATATGGTCTTTGTATATGTGTTTTTGTTTGTACAATGTTGTTTGTGGATCTTTTGCCGTCTGTCAGTTATCTTTTACACATTATCACCTTAGACCACATTGGGGTATTAACGTTGGCATTTTAGAATAAACTCACTGTATTTTAAGATAAACATTTATCAATTTCCTTTTTTGTTTAAACAGTAGTATATTTAATCAACATAACAACCAATAAAACATACGATCAGTTATAAAATTGAACAATCACCAAGTGTTTAATTGATGAAATTTGCTTTTAGAAAGACAAGGAATGCGATTACTGTGATGGTTTCCTAGTGTTTTTGTTCCTCTGTTAGAATACCTCGTTCGCTCACTGTATTTAACTGATATACTAGTCTTCTGTTATGTTACTGTCATTTAACTCTTTGATGATTATATAATACGTAATATCCTGACTAAAAGCTATATTCAGCCTAGGAATACATATAGGAGATCCTAAAAAAGAGAAAATAAATTAACTGGTAAAGACATACTAGTGTCGATAAACTAATAAATTTAGTACAGCGAACAATATAAAGGTAAGTAAATAAAAATACACATTTAAAAAAAAAAACCAGGCTTAAGATTAGCAAGCGAGTATTTATAACCATTAGTTGACAAAAAGACAACATATAAGGCAAAAAAAGGAGAAGAAAAAGACACAATCCACAAGCACTTCACAAGATTGTACATCACATAAGCAAACTTAAATCAGCTCAGGTGGAATGGAAGTTCAGGTTTCTCAAATGGTTCCAATAATTTTACTCCTGTCAAGTAAGGAGACATTCGATGATGTCAATGATGAGGAAACAAGAGGATTGCAGCTACGACATATATCAAAATGACATCTGTTAAATGTTGTTGGGTGTGTTAAGTTTTACAATTGAAACCTCTTGGTTCATTAGATTCTTCAAGGATCAAGGAAATACTGAAAGGATATGCCAACCCTTGAATATCATCACAACTTGTAGATATGTACTCCATGTTCAGTTCCTTATTGAATGTTACTACATAAAATGGGAAGTTTAAAATGAAAAAAAAAAACTATTAATTTCTTAACAAATGTGAAATTTGAAGCAGACCTATATATATCCACAGTTTTGTTTATTACAAGCTTGTCAGCCTGAATTGGAGGGACGTGATCAAAATTAACACCAAACTTTGAACTATAAAATAGGGGAACATCGTCCAAATAGCTGAACATGTACGAAAAAGGTTAAAATAACGTTTGTTTTGCTATTCCCGAGAAGCCAATGAATGAATTATGCTTGAACGAATAAAATAACAAGTCAATGAGAGCATGAATACATTTGGCTTCACTATGAACGCTATTTAAAAGCACTTCCGTAAAAAGGTTAGAAAAAAAATAAGATAACCTGGAGGACTATCAAAACTCATACTTAAGCCAAGAAGATTCCGACAACACCATAGCAGAAAACGAAGACGACGAAAATTAAGCAACAGTCTACAAGACACTACAGAGAAAACTTATAAATAAAAGCCAAAAAAAGCCAAGCACTTCGGTGTCAGTTCCAGATATGTTTTGTTTCAATCAGAGTAACTTTTTTCGAACTATGATTTATCTCTTCCTCAAACAAAACAATTTTATTCAGGTTGAGCATTTTTAATGAAAGAAAGTTGAACTGATCGTTAAATCTGTCTTTAAGTTTAGAAAGAGGAATACTCGTGTAAACTATTGAATGAGGAAAAGGACTTTGATTGGATGTTATCTATAACAGATCTTTAACCTTATTTTGGTATTCACATCGGATTTATATCAGTTCATGGTAACTCCCAGGCTCGGTTTTAATTGTTTAAAGCTATATATAAATATGCCGAATTTCAAAGGAGTTTTATGGGAAAACATTTTGAAATATAAAATATAACATTGTGTGTATACGGACGTTGTAATTAGGGTATTCGGTACAATGCCAGAAGGCCATATACTTATTATTTTTGAATTACAAAGGAACACAATATTGATACAAAAAAAAAACTATAAATGTCCACAAAATGTTCTTAAGTTAATATAAAAAGGAAGATGTGGTGTGATTGCCAATGAGACACCTCGTCACAAAAGACCAAATGACACACAAATTTAACAACTACAGTTCACCGTACGGCCTTCAACAATGAACAAAGAACATACCGCATAGTCGGCTATAAAATGCACCAAAATGTCAAATGAAAACAATCCAGACGAGAAAACTAACGGCCTAATTTATGTATAAAAAAATGAACGGAAACAAATATGTAACACAGCAACAAACGACAATTATAGGCTAAATTATATGCTCCTGACTTGGGATAGACACATAAATACAGAATGTGGCAGGGTCAAACATGTAAGCGGGATTCAAACCCTCCCTATCTTTGGCTTACACATTTCGAAGACATAACAAATGGGCAACATGCATAAGTGCAATCAAGGGGTTTAACCTTGAATTGGTATTCTGTTCTTTTATTTACGTTGGTATTTTAGATCTGACTAATTTATGATGAAGGATATTGCCTGAATCAATGGCATCAGAGAATTAGAGCCTTTTGGCAAATGAAAAATTGAGAAAGGGGCAACTATACTCGTGACATCTTTTATTTGGGGATCAGGTATAATAGGCCTATATAATCCCCATGGAAATGAGATAGCAAATGTTAATAAAACTGCAAACCAAATATCATTGACGTAACATCAGTGGCTCATCTTAAACTGGTCTAGGCATAAACTCTGACATGTTAACTATGCAATACATTCAAAGTCAATATATATCATGACAGCGGGAGCAATGAAAATAATCTCCATGGAAATACGATTTGCCAATACTAAAAGATATGTATACCAAATATCATTGACCTACCACTAGTGTTTCCCATAAACTGTCCTAAGCATGCACTCCTAGTAAACTAAGCAAATTAGTTAGGCGGTATATCAACTAAATTACTTGTTAATTGAAGTTGTTTACGGGTGATTAAAAAGAGTGGTTATGATAACACAATATTTTGAAATAACAGTTTTTATTCGAAATGAACATGAATTGAAATGTAGAGATCTTTTAAAAGATTTACAGTACAAAAAAAAAAAAAAAAAATAAATAAATAAAAACTAGTATCTCAATTATTTGTAAAACAATTGAAAGGTCTTTTCTGTAAAAGTGATGTTTTCGTAATGTACTTTTTACGACCTTTCATTTGATATACGACAAGCATACCTTCTGAATCTTTTCACTTTTTACACTTAATGACCCCATCCACCTAACTTTTGCGAGATCGTAAGTACGATATTTGTAATGTAGACTTGATGATCTTTCATTTGATATGCGACAACGCCATGTTCTAGAAAGTTTGATTTTTGCACTTAATAACCCCATCCAACTATTTTTTTGAGGACAAGATTTTGCTATTTGAAATGTACACGTTATGACCTTTCATTTGATATACAACCACCTTATCTTAAAAGAAAATTTATGTTTTGCACTCAATGACCCCAACCAACCCATTTTTTGGGGACGTCAATTTGATATTTGAAATGTACGCGTTATGGATTTTCATTTGATATGCGACAGCCTAACCATCTGAGAAGTTTGAATTTTTCGCACTAAATGGCCCCACCCTTCCCACTGGGATGAAAAAGGGGTTTGAAATTTTCATTTTTGAGTAGAGCTCATTTAGAGGTTCAATTTGATATACATAATGACCGCATTTGGCAAAGTGCCAAAAATGATGCAATATCAATTATATAAATAGAACCTATGAAACTTACAAATAGATATAGGAAGATGTGGTATGAGTGCCAATGAGACAACTCTCCATCCAAGTAACAATTTATAAAAGTGAACCATTATAGGTCAAGGTACGGCCTTCAACAAGGAGCATTGGCTAACACCGAACAGCAAGCTATAAAGGCCCCAAAAATTACTAGTGTAAAACCATTCAAACGGGAAAACCTACGGTCTAATCTATATAAAAACGAGAAACGAGAAACACGTATGAACTACATAAATAGACGACAACTACTGTAAATCAGATTCCTGACTTAGGACAGGTGCCAACATTTGCAGCGGGATTAAACGTTTTAATGGTACCAAACCTTCTCCCTTTTCTGAAACAATAGTATAACATCACAACATAGAAAGACACACTATAAAATATCAATTGGAAGGCTTAACTCAATAAAAAAAACGTAAATTAAAACACAATGAACGAATAAATTTGATCTGTGATACCTGAATGCAAATACATAGTTAATAAGAATTATAAGGGATAAATAATTAAGGTCAAAAGTAAATAAACAGGTTTAAACAAAGTTAAAGTATGATACCACTGTGAAATGTTAAACAATAAGTCAATGTAAAAGATGAAAATTTCAAATTGATTTTTTTTTGAGTTTTTCATTGAAAGTTTTTGGTAATTTGTCAAACATATAACCATGTTAAACTCTTTAATTTCTGTAAATTTCAGGTGGTAAGATGTTGTTGATTCAGGAATACATGCCTCCGCTTGCAAAATTTCAAACTGCATTATCTCTATAATGACAATAGATATCTCAAATATATTAAATGATAAATGATCTGCAGTTGAAGGACAACATTGTAGAAAAAAATTAGGGACAATTCCAAAGTTCATCAAGGTCACAATGAATCATCAAATATATGATGCAATACCAAACTTGAGAACCGGAAGTCGTAGAGACATGAGACTACCACCATTCAACTCAGGACCACTTGACCTTTCAAATGTCACAAGGTCAAGGTCATAGTACACTTTGAAGGTCAAGGTAAAATTTCATCATGACCTGACATTGACCTCAAATTGAAGGTCTTAAAATACTGATCTTTTTGCAATTTATAGTAGGTTGCTACCTGTTACCTTTTAAAAGATATACACACAAAACTATACTTTTAAGAATTATCTCGTTGTAACTTTTGAACAGACGGTCGGACATTTTTTAGCTTAATGTATGAAATGTAGAGCTCGTCGAGAGGAACATTTTATACACAGTATGTATGCAGCAAACCCTTATGATTTTCTTAATATGTAAGCTTGAAATTGAAGCGTAATTTATTTTTGCACTCAGTGACCTTTGACCTTGAGTGCAAGTTAAAGGTCACATGAATTAAAGATTATTGATAACGGTTCCAAGTCTCTACGACTTCCGGTTCTCGAAATAAAAATTTTCAAAAATTGTATATAATTTTTAAAGGGAAATAACTCCTTATAAGGGTTGGAAACAAAATAATTGTTTATGTTTATTAACATTACCATCTGTTCTTGTACATGCTGCCATTTTCAATTCGATTCTATCTCTAATACTAATAAAGAAAAATGCAAATAAAAGAAATTGCTTCAAGGGGACATAACTCTCAAAGGGGATGATGAAATCCTACGCAGCCTCATATGGTAATACATCATGAAGAGATCTACCTATTGTCAAATAAGGTTATGATATCTTTAAAGACAACGAGGGGAGGGGGGAGGCATGTCAAAAAAAAAAAACAATAAAAGGGAGATAACTTCTAAAGGGGGTGATGAAATCCTACACAGCCTCACCTGGTAATACTTCATGATGAGGTCTACCGATGGTCCATATTTGGTCTTGATATATATTTATTCAAGATAAAAGGCATGATTTTGACAGAATACAGATACATTAAATTACAATGACACAGATACAGATAGCACTAGACATAGACACTAAAATGATTTACATGTTTACTAAAAATCATAATTTAAAAAATAAAATTAAGAAAATTGTCATGATGTTTTGATAATATGAATAGACTAGATTAAAAAATGATTGAAATTTAAATTGACTAGATTTTCACTGTAGCCTAATACCTTAGGATGACCCACAAAAGTTGTTGAAACTTATTTCCAGTGGGGTCCTTTTATGACAAGACTTCCAGTTCACACCAAAGGTTGACACATAGAAATACAAACAAAAATCATTAAGAATTTATCACAGATAAATGGTCAAAGCCTCAGCATAATTAATAAAAAAACAAATTCACTATTAAATATGGATTTAAATTTATCTATCAAATATCAAAAACTTTTTCATTTGTACTTTAAAATTATATTTTTAAGAGCAACTTTTACTAAGTAATCGTTTCTGGTAACGAATTCCAGTCTTTTATTCCATTATAAAAGAAAGTGGTGGATTCACACCCTTTAATTCCTGGTATATAATTTTTTTTACTTCTTGATCTTGTATTGAAAGATGTTTCATTTCTATCAAAATTAGTATGCAAATAGTTTGGGCATATATTGTTAAAAATATTGAAAACATGATTGAGTCTTAGTTGTTTGACTCTATTACTAATATTTAAAAAACCCAATTTCTCAAATTCAATATATGTCACACTCTTTCTGGGATGTAATTGCAGAATAAATCTCACAATCTTATTTTGTGCCACTTGAAGTTTATTCTTCATTTGTTTTGATATACCTTCATACCAGCATGCACATGCATAGTCAAAATGACATTGAATCAGAGAAGAGCACAGTGTTTTCCTAGATTGAAAATTTAAACACTCTTTATTTCTATATAAAAATTTAAGCCTTTGATTGACCTTTTTCACTATAGAGTTGACATTAAAATCACCAGTTAGAAACTGATCAATTATTATTCCCAAATATTTTACAAAAGTTTTAGATTCAATATTGATACCATTACAGGAAATAGCAAAATCACCCGGTATTAAAGACCGAAGTTTTCGACCAGGACCAAAAATTATACTCTCCGTCTTTCCCAAATGTAGGGACAATTTATTGTCAGTTAACCAGTCATGGCATGATTCCAGCATTCTGGATAATTTATGCGAGATGACCCCAGGGTCTATATGGGAAAATAAAATTGCAGTATCATCTGCATATATCAAAACTTTACAATCTGATACTAGTTTGAACATCATTGACATAGATCAAAAATAATAGTGGACCCAGTAAGGTGCCTTGAGGGACAACACATGTAATATTGCATACTTCTGAAATTACCCCATTTACACTTACAACCTGTTTTCTGTTTGTCAAATATGACTCAAACCAAGGTATAGATCTAACCCCAATTACTTCTAATTTGTCACATAATATCTTGTGATCTACTGTGTCAAACTCCTTCTATAGGTCTAATAGGACCAGGCCTGTAAAAAGACCTTTCGCTGTTTGTATTTTAATGTGATCTATCAAGTGGATGAGACAAGAATCAGTTGAATATGAACTTCTAAATCCTGATTGAAACTCAAATAATAAATTATTTGTAATCAAAAAATTTTCAGGTTGCTTATAGACAGCTTTTTCTAGAATTTTAGAAACAATACTTAAATTACTAACCGGCCTGTAATTTTCAGGCTTAAGTCTGTCATTTTTCTTAAATAAGGGCTTGACCTTAGCCATTTTCAGATCGTCAGGTACCGTACCTTCAGAGATAGATAAATTTATCAAGAAAGTAATGGGAATTTTCAGTATTGGGGCTGCATCCTTAAGAAACCTTGCTGGAATACCATCTAGGCCCATGCTCTTACTTATATTTAAACTGCATAGTTCTTTATACACAAATTCCTCTGTTACATGTTTTAGGTTAAAAATAATACCCAATTTCCATCTCTGAACATAAAAGGATTTAACAATGTTTGTGGTCGCACTATATAAACCCTTTGCAGTTGGTAGTTTTTCTACCAATTTTGCAGCTATAGTTGTAAAAAACATGTTAAAATTATTTGATATTTTTTTGTTATCGTGACAGTTTTGCCCATCAATATTTAATACTATATTTGGATTTGATTTAGGATCTTTTTGATATCCCAAAATTTAAAAACTTTTCCAAAGTTGTTTAGGATTATTTCTATTTTCTTCAATTTCACTGTTGTAGTAGTCAGATTTTGCAGTTTTACATGATCTTTGAACATGATTTCTAAGTTTACTAAACTTTTTGAAATCTTTAGGATTTTTAGAAATCTTAAAATCAGATAAAAATTTATCTCTCTGCTGAATTTCTTTCAGAATTTCTGCTGACATCCATGGTTCTGTTCTTTGTTTAATACATACTTCTTTAAGAGGGGCAACACTGTCAAGAATATCCATAAAAATTTCTCTAAAAAATGACCAGGCCTCATTTATGTCTGAGGCACTGAAACACATTTCCCATTTTGCTTTAGTAAGCTTAACTATAAATTCATCTTTCAAAAGTTATAAAATTTCACAGATCTGACTTTAACATTACTGTGCTTATTATATACAGATTTTGCTAATTTTCTAGTACAATATACCATACAATGATCACTAAAACCAATATTTAATACACCAGACTGAGAGATTTTCTCAGTATTATTACATGAAATATGATCTATCACAGACGCTGTAAATTCTGTAATTCTTGTTGGCTCTTTAATAATTTGACTTAAATTAAACAATTTTAAAAGCTCATTAAAAGATTTAAACAGTGATCCACTCTGATCTTTCTCCAAGTAAGGTAATTTCACAATCCTCTCTTAGCTGAGACAAAATTTTTTCAAATTTCTCAACAAAATTACAATTTTGAGGGGGTCGATAACCTGATAACAAGTCCCGACAAAAATTGGTTTAGATTTTGGTAATAATAATTCAATACACAAAAATTCATCATTATCTATAACAATGGAAACGGGGGGAGGCCATGTAAAAAAAATGCAGGAAGAAAAAAAAACATTAGAAAAAACAATAAGGTCTTTCTTTCCTAACGGAGTGGAAAGACCTTAAAAAAATGAAATATCTGTGGGAAAAGGAGACAACAATAATACATTGTTTTCTAAACATGGTAGATAACTCTGTATAGTTTAAAATCTGTGATTGCCCTATTAAAGAACTGACAAGAAGTAAACTTTGAATTCCATCCACTTCAAGTAACTGATTCACTTTGAATCTTTGTATGGTGAAAGATGGCAGACAAAAAGTAAGTAAAATTTATTTAGATTCTTAAATATTCTATTTAAATAAATTTTTAAAGGAAAAGATTGGTGAAATAAGAGGAAGTAAAATTCAAAACCGAAAGTAGCTTTTTAGAAAATATAATATTAGGATAAAAATAACATGTTAAGTACAGCTCTTTGTAAGAACCAGGCAGAGTGCGATATATGAAGGTTTCAGATTTTATCTAAAATGGGCCTAGTAGAAGCAGTAAATGAATACTGCTCAAAAATAATTTTGAGTGGGAAAATATGAGTGGTTGCCATGGTAACGAACACTCTATTTTTGGTTGTTAAGCGTAGTAAAATCTTTCAAAATCAGCTAAATCACCACAATTCAGAGCCTGATTATGAATAGAATCGTGCATTTTCATTAATGTTCATATGTAACATTGATACAACTTGGTTTAAGCTTCATTTTAGTGAAGATTGCATGTCAACCAAATTTGTAAATTTTTTGAAAAATTTTGCCAAAAAATGCATGTTTTCAACTTTTCTGAAATTGGGATTTTTGCGAAATTATCAAATTTTCTCTGGTGTTTTTCAGAAAAGTGCAAATGTGTACAGAATAGTTAGCACTGTAGTTATGAAGTTTTGATACTACTTTACCAAATTAAATAGAAAAATGCGTGGGATTTTCTTTAGTTTTATCACCATAGCAACCGATTTTTTCCTTGGAAACGGAGTGTTTATTTGCAGAATATTGCAGTTTAAGAGCTTAAATGTCCTGAATTGTTTCATAACCGATAAGAAAATAAATAAAAGCTAACGCAAACTTTAAATTACTATCGTTAAGTGTTGTTGACTTCAATTGTTACCATGGAAACACATATTATCCATAGAAACATCCACTCAAAAACTGCATAAATAGAAATTTATGTAAAAAAATACATAAATAGAGGGTGTTTATTTTCAAATTGGAATATGACTTTATTCTTTGCTTCACTCACAGTCTTGTCTGTTTTTTTCTTCTTCAGATGGTTCAATAAATGTAATATATGATGTAACATTGGGGTTGGGGGGTTTGGAAAAAAAAGGGGGTATGTTGATTTTTTAAAATGTTTCATACAAGTAGATACTTGAAAAGATAATTGCGTTTGAGTTCATCATCTGATAATCCATTTTTGAAAGTAAACAGATGATGAACTTCATGGGATTGCAAAAGCCGGGCCAACCTGGCTTATGGTAAGGCATGATAGATATGGCCCTTAACAATTGTAAGAAAATTCTGAATTTCTTAGGGCACACACCGTCTGAGATATTATTCCACCAGCATAAATCACAAAATTGACCTGTAACATAATATTAAGCTTACAAACCAATAATAGAATCATTTGGCCAAAACATTTCTAAACTGAAACTGAAGTCTGATGGACTTGACGGTTAGACGGACAGGCAATTTGAATCAAATTTTAAGTTGGTGGTGACTTAAAAATAATAATAGTCAATTGGTGATCGCTAATATCAGAAGTGCAGTATAACATGTATAATGGAATCCTCTTAATATATAGCTATTAACATATCATTAATAGCTCCTTTGTTGTACTGCTATCCATAATTGGAATTCAGGATCCCCAATTCAGGATCCCGAGATAGACAAATAGATACATCTGCTAACTTGAATTGTGCTAATCCCGGTAAAATAATTATGCTATTACCGGCAAAATTATCAAATCAAAATTATTGTGCAAAATAATTGTATTAATTATGAATCATTCCTTACTATGCATCGTTCTACATATATCTCATAAGTTCATGATTTCCGACAACATTATATCTTGTTTTGTGTGTGTGTGTTTGTTGGGGTGTCAGCTGAAGCACACTTCTTATCCTTCTTTATAAAAGACTGTCCCGAGATTTGGAATGAAACCACTAAGCTGAGAATGTCTGCATGATCACAAGATTAATAACAGTAATAATTTGAAGACAAATTCCACACATGGTCTTATTCAATTAACCGCAACACTAAAAACAGCGCAGTACATACCAATCTTATTTTCTTTGTAATTATCAATGCTTTCTAGTCCAAACAAGTTGTAATCATTAATGAATACAAGACGGTACAAGAGCAAAAACTAAAATAAACACTTTTATGGCCGCACCGCAATTGGGGGTAGGTTTAACCCATGTCTGTCAGTACATTAGTCGTCACAAAGTTGGTTTCCATTTTCTAATTTTAGTTTGCCTCAACCAAATCTTATGAAACATGTATACACAATGCTTATTACCACAAAACAGAGTTCAAGTTTGAATTTTGTTGGTGTCACTGTCAACTGTATAATTTGCCTTAAATGGCATGGTTAACTAAAGAAATTTCTCAAAGTGACCATTTGATCTTATGAGAACCTTTCTGGAGCCCTTTTTCTGTCATACATACCATATTATATTTTCTACTTTCATGTAGATTTTTTTTTATCTTTTCTGTGAATTTAAAAAAGAAGATGTGGTATAATTGTTAATGAGACAACTCTCTTCAAGAGACCAACATGACACAGAAATTAACAACTATAGGTGATCATAAAGCCTTCAACAATGAGCTTATACCGCAGTCCCACTAGGCCACGATCGCACTACGATCTGTGAAAAAAAATACAAATTTAGACGATCG
The DNA here is from genome assembly GCA_017311375.1 of Mytilus coruscus. Taxonomy (NCBI): domain Eukaryota; kingdom Metazoa; phylum Mollusca; class Bivalvia; order Mytilida; family Mytilidae; genus Mytilus; species Mytilus coruscus. The sequence continues at coordinate 91,299,397 of CM029597.1, read as the reverse complement.
TAGTGCGATCTTGTAGATCGCAGTAAGGTCGTAATACGGTCGTAGTGAGGTCTTCAAGATCGTGATGATCGTGGTCATCTTTGAACATGTTCAAAACAATCGTGGTGCGGTCGTGGCGAAGTCAGGTCGTAGAAGAAGCGTAGTGAGAGCGCAGTTAGGTCGTGGTAAGATCTCAAAGGTCGCTGTTACATCGTAGCGCGAGCGTAGCGAAGCGGATTCTATTCGGAGAGACTGCGTTACGATCTCACAGCGACGTTACTACGACCTCACTACGACCAGCACGTTCTCACCGCGACCCATCTACGCTTCCACTACGACTATACCACGTTTACACCAAGCTGTTCAAGACCATAGTACGATTCTAGCACGTCTATGCTGTCCTCATCACGCTCTTCTTAGGACCCAACTACGTTCTTACTACGACCATCATGCTAATTGTCATTTTGACATGAAATATATAAATGCCCTCCAGCGTTTGTTTGTCTGTATGTAATTTGGACCTCTTGTCTTTTTTCTCCAACGGCTCAACCCTGCTTGACACATCTCTGTCATCTCTGCTTTCGTTCACTAAAACATCGTCATTTGAGCTTGATGGACTAGCAATAGGTTGTATATAATTTGTCACAAATCGTATGAGTTGGTTTATATGACAATAAAAAAAACTTGAAAAAAAAGAAAAAAGATTCAGGTTGCATTGGTCGGTGCGACATCTCTGCTAGATCAGGATTCGTTACTATCAGACCTCCCTCTGCCTCTACACCTACACCTACCACCACGCCCACGCGTTCTGGTAGATTTTGGTGGCATGACTGTGTTTTTTTCTGAGAAATCTAAGTATTAATCAGAAATATAAGGAATGGAACAGTATTTATATGGAACACGATGTTGACGTTGTTGCTGAGAACGTAGTAAGATCGCGGTATGAACGTAGTATAATCGTGGTAAGAACGGGCTATAATCGCAGTAGAAGCGTGGTAAGATCGTGTTGCAATCGGATAACTCGTGGTATGGTCGTAGTGAGAACGTGATGAGCGTAGTAAGATTATGATAATCGTAGAGAAAGCGTGGTGAGAACGTGGTATAATCGTAGCGGGATCGTTGTGGAAGCGTAATGAGGACGTAGTATCATCGTGAAATCAACTAAAAATATTATTTTCATGCCGCTCATACCGTGACCTCACCACGATCTGAATTTATTTTAGATCGCGGTGAGCGTGGTGTGATCGTGGTCTAGTGGGACTGGGGCTTAAGCCCATGCCACATAGTCAGCTGTAAAAGGTCCAGAAATGACAATGTAAAACAATTCAAACAAGAAAATCTAACGGCCGAACTTTAGTGTTGGGTTTATATATATATTAACATAACCTCCCTTTTAGTTTTTCATGAATTTATGATATGACATTGAGAAGTTATTGAAATTTATTCTTTGAAAAAGCGACGGGCGTAACATGTGCTCATGGCGCAGCTGTTTATTTTTATTTTATGGAATAACACCCTTTCAAGGTCTAGGATCATGCCCCAAAGGTATGAGTACATTTGAACTGTGCAGTAGTTAATGTACACCTTAGCATTGCATTATCCTGAGTAATAACAAAGAGATTTTACCTTTGTTATGTGTAAAGTGTTCTTAAAAGACCATGACTTTATATGTTTTGTTTTGGTCTGTCCGTCCATCCGTCTGTCCTTGTCACTTCAGTTTCAGTTTGGAAATGCTTAAACCAAATGTTTCTATTATTGGTTTGTAAGCTTATATTTATAAGTGAGATTTCAAGTTGAGTCTCTTGCTGTTTGAAATTTGTGAGAATTATTGCGCTAGGAAAATTAGAATTTTTCCCAAATATCTTAATTTCTTCCCATTTGTAAAGGACATATATTGTTAGAGCAATACTTTCAAAAATTATATGGACCTTGACAAAAGCTAGAATGTGCTATTGCAATCCCCATGAAGTCGATCATCTGTTAGTAACATTTCATGAATAATTATAGATTACCAGATTGAAACCAAATGTTGTAGGAAAAAGTAAAATAACAAATATACGGAACACTGAGGACAATTCTAAACAGAAAGTCTTTAAGCAAATGACAAAATCAAAAGCTCAAACACATCAAACGAATGGATAAAAACTGTCATATATTACTGACTTGGTACAGGTATTTTCTTATGTAGAAAATGGTAGATGAAACCTGGTTTTATAGCTAAACCACTCAATTTTCCTTAAAAGGATTTATGAAAGATTCAAACAAAAACTACCAAACCTCCACTCCTCCCCCAAAATGCCACAGTGTATATATTCAAATTTGTCGAGTCTTCTCAAGGAGCAAAGACAGGACTGAGAGTTAAATAGATTAAAGCATGCAGTTATATTCCCATTAGAAAAATGAAAATTATTAGCATAATTATATGTATTTGTAAAAATTATATTATATATATTTTGATTGGATGTTGTTATGGGTGATATTTGTTACCATGACAACTGTTGTAATAATACTTAACCGTTGTAGTTTAGATTTAAAGTGTATATATGCTTTTATGTATTTTCATGAAGGTTTGGAAACAATTGAGAACATTGAATTCCCTATACTGCAGAATTCAACAAATAAAAACTCTATTTCCAAGGGACAAATACATTAATATGGTGATCAAATTCAAGAGAGCCCCACACAATATTCTATTTATTTTGGTCAAGTAGTATTCAAACTTTGTTACTACAATGCTAGCTATGCTTTACTTATCTGCACTTTTCAATAAAAAAACACATGAGAAAATTTGATAATTTCACAAAACTCCATGATTCAGAAAAAAGAAAATATGTGGGTTTTTTTTGTATATTTTAACAAAAAATCTAAAAGTCGGGTTGAACTGCAATCTTAAGGAAGTTTGCTTCTCAGTTTCAAATTAATTAACTTTTCAAAACACTAGTTAATATCGATAGGGGATCAATAAAGGAATCAAAAGAGTAAAAAAAAATATACAGGTCAATGTGCTTGTTTTCGAGATATTACCCATTGAAATTTTGGCGGGAAAATATTCTCTCTTGACTTTTCATAGCTTTATCATTGACAAGTAAGTTTACATTCTCAAAAACTATTAAAGAATAATCGAAATTTTATAAGACTTTTACAGATGGCTTATCATTACACATGTAAAAGATTTATAAAAGAAAATGGGGTCAATGGCCATTTTTAAAGGCATTCAAGTGAATAAAACCAGAGGTTTCCGAAAATCTGACAAAAATCCCAAAACATAACAAGCGAACTACCTTAACTAAGCTCTGAAGCTAAAACCAAGTTATATCGATGTTATATATGAAATTTCTGAAAAAAATTTGATTCTTTATATAATCAGGCTCTCCAATCAAACGTTTTCTTTTCAAGAATCTACATGTATGATATTTAAAAAAAATAGATAGACCCCCCTTTTTTCCCCACCTTCCAACCCCAATGTTACATTATATATTACATTTGTTGAACCTTATGAAAAGAACAGACAAGACTGTGAGTAAGCAAAGCATGCAGTCGTATTCAATTTTAATATATACACCTTCTATTTATGTATTTTTTACATAAATTTCTATTTATGCAGTTTTGAATGGATGTTGCTATGGATAATATGTGTTTCTGTGGTAACTATTGAAGTCAGCAACTCTCAACAATGTTGATTTAGAGTTAGCGTTAGCTTTATGCATTTTCTTATCGATTATGAAACAATTCAGGACATTTAAGCACTTAAACTGCAATATTCTGCAAATAATAAATCCGTTTCAAGGAAAAATCGGTAGCTATGGTGATAAAACTAAAAAAGTCCCACACATTTTTCTATTTAATTTGGTAAAGTAGTATCCAAACTTCATAACTACAGTGCTAACTATTCTGTACACATTTGCACTTTTCTGAAAACACCAGAGAAAATTTGATAATTTCAAAAATCCCAATTTCAGAAAAGTTGAAAATATGCATTTTTGGCAAAATTTTTCAAAAATTTACAAATTTGTTGACATGCAATCTTCACTAAAATGAAGCTTAAACCAAGTTGTATCGATGTTACATATGAACATTTATGAAAACTCATGATTCTATTCATAATCAGGCTCTGAATTGTGGTGATTTAGCTGATTTTAAAAGATTTTACCACGCTTAACAACCAAAAAATAGAGTGTTCATTACCATGGCAACCACTCATATTTTCCCACTCAAAATTATATTTTTAGCAGTATTCACTTACTGCTTCTACTTAAGGCCAATTATAGATAAAATCTGAATACCCTCATATATCACATGTATATGGCACTCTGCCTGGTTCTTATAAAGAGCTGTACTTAATTGGCGAAAAGAAGATAAAGGAATGGATTATACTTAGTGTCACTTAGACTTGTAGTGTTTATAATAGCTCTGAGAACTACCAAAGAAGCAGTTATTGTCTCACTCTCACTGGACCTCACAGTTGTCCCACCTCTCATGCCTATCAACTAAATAAGAAAGGCACAGGCTACGGTTACATTGAAATGTATAACAACAATAAAAAGTTATTGTTGCATTGAAGACTAATTGCTGGAATGCAGGGTTGGGTAAGGAATTGATTAATTAGGAATGTAACAATAATATTCGTGTCTACGGTTACATTATTATTATCTGAGACTACTATAACACTACTTGTTTTTTTTTAAATAGTTTAAAGTATTAATTGTTTTAATATTCTTCGAGATACTACTGCAGTTAAGTAGTGCCAAAGAAGAGAAATATAGTTCAATGGTTCGATGTTAAGAAGAAGTGTTCACTACTATGTATTTAACGGCACACCAACCCATATTACTGTCATTATACTTTGAACAATGGATGAAGTGATTCCTATTACCAAATTTGTTTTGGGTGAACATTTTAAACTTGGGATGAAATTATATTAAAAGACAACACGAAACAACCGCACATGTTTCCATCAAAAGTATTGGACGAAAATATAAAAATATTTTTTCCTGAAGCATGGCAGACACTGACAGTTTTCTTACCTTCAAAAAGGGATACTGCAGAGTGCAATTATAAAGTCTGCAAAACCGACGTGCACGTACATTGCTGCATCACTCGTTTGTGGTGGCTGTCTAGAGCGGTTTCACCAAAAGTGTCAGACTGAAACATGCTCCCAATAAACATACTTGATGTGTAGAAACTGCCATTGTAAATAACTAAAGGCGATCAAGAGCCTGTGTCGCTCACCTGATTCTACTTTGGTTTTCGAAATCTTGTAAAAATAGATTAAAATCTTAACAGAAACCCTAATAATGATTGAGGCCAAATTTGGTTTAATATTGGCACCGTAATTTAATACAAAAATTCCTGGTTCCTAATCTATTATTGTTGTCTCTCTTTTCCCACAATTATTTCATAATTTTATTTTTTTTGCACTGTAAATCTTTCAAAAAACCATACCGTGATTTCAATACATGCAAAGTCAGATTTATGTTCATTAGCTCACCTGGCCCAAAAGGGCCAAGTGAGCTTTCTCATCACTTGGCATCCATCGTCCGTCGTCGTCCGTCGGCGTCCGTCGTCGTCGTCTGTTAACTTTACAAAATCTTCTCCTCTGAAACTACTGGGTCAAATGTAACCAAACTTGGCCACAATCATCATTGGGGTATCTAGTTTAAAAATGTGTCCTGTGACCCGGCCAACCAACCAAGATGGCCGCCATGGCTAAAAATAGAACATAGGGTAAAATGTAGATTTTGGCTTATATCTCTGAAACCAAAGCATTTAGAGCAAATCTGACATGGGGTAAAATTGTTTATCAGGATAAGATCTGTCTGCCCTGAAATTTTCAGATGAATCGGACAACCCGTTGTTGGGTTGCTGCCCCTGAATTGGTAATTTTAAGAAAATTTTTCCGTTTTGGGTTATTATCTTGAATATTATTATAGATAGAGATAAACTGTAAACAGCAATAATGTTCAGCAAAGTAAGATCTACAAATAAGTCAACTTGACCAAAATGGTCAGTTGACCCCTTAAGGAGTTATTGCCCTTTATAGTCAATTTTAACAATTTTTCGTAAATTTTGTAATCTTTACAAAATCTTCTCCTCTGAAACTACTGAGACAAATTTAACCAAACTTGTCCACAATCATCATTAGAGTAACTAGTTTAAAAATGTGTCCGATGACCCCCCACGAACCAAGATGGCTGACATGGCTAAAAATAGTACATAGGGTAAAATGCAGTTTTGGCTCGTATCTCTGAAACCAAAGCATTTAGAGCAAATCTGACGAGGATAAAATTGTTCATTAGGTCAATATCTATCTGCCCTGAAATTTTCAGACCAATCAGGCAACACGTTGTTGGGTTGCTGCCCTGAATTGGTAATTTTAAGAAAATTTTGCCGTTTTGGGTTATTATCTTGAATATTATTATAGATAGAAATAAACTGTAAACAGCAATAATGTACAGCAAAGTAAGATCTACAAATAAGTCAACATGACCAAAATTGTCAATTGACCCCTTAAGGAGTTATTGCCCTTTATAGTCAATTTTTACAATTTTCATAAATTTTGTAAATTTTGTAAATTTTACAAAATATTTTCCACTGTAACTACTGGGCCAAGTTCATTATAGATAGAGATAATTGTAAGCAGCAAGAATGTTCAGTAAAGTAAGATCTACAAACACATCACCATCACCAAAACACAATTTTGTCATGAATCCATCTGTGTCCTTTGTTTAATATGCACATAGACCAAGGTGAGCGACACAGGCTCTTTAGAGCCTCTAGTTTTGGATTAAAACTTTGCCAGTCTCGATTAATCAAGAATTTTCAGTATGTTAATAAATAATTGTAAATAGAAAGAAATGAAACACACATATATTAACTTAGAAATCTCTAAAAAAAAATGTGTCTTCTTTAAAAAAATATATATAAAACATAAGCTATGCGTGCATGTTGTAATTAATTTTCTAATCAGCAGTGTCCCATAAGTTTTGAAATTTAAAGTTACTTTATATACAAAAATATATAGATATAGGAAGATGTGGTGTGAGTGCCAATGAGACAACTCTCCATCCAAATAACAATTTATAAAAGTAAACCATTATAGGTCAATGTACGGCCTTCAACACAGAGCCTTGGCTCACACCGAACAACAAGCTATAAACGGCTGTATTTCTTTTAGATATAATACATAAGCAAAGCATGCATATTTGAGTTAATATACTGATTTGTAATTAAAAATTAAGACAAAAAATATCCCATAAGTTTTTTAATTAAAAGTAAAATTAAACACTTTCAAAAATGTTTTACAAGTGTTACAAAACCAATGTCCTGTTATTTGGTGTATTTTTTAGTCTTTTGCAAGAAAGATGCTGCTAACTACAAGTACACATAAGACTTGTTGGATAGGGTTTTTATAATAGTTTGTTTATTATATATGTATTTTAGTGATAACACTTCTGTTTTATTTGTTATTTAAGGTTACATGTATTTATATTATGCACTATATTAAAACGCACTTGTATGTGCAAAATGTATAGCCAGTTTGGTTTCAATCAATTGAAAGATGTTGAATGGCGGACAGTTTTGCAAGCTTTGACTACATGTATGTTAGTTTTGGTGATGTTTCTCATCTCAAATGCGTGCCGCCATTCGTAATTAAATGTATATAGTTACATGATATAAAAACGAAGATACATGTACATGTACTAAAGATGAAACAACTGGCCTCACCAGTGGACGAAGCTAGGTGTGTGATCGTTGCACCATGAACACAGCAGTATTTATTGCACCATAGAATAGATTGTACGGAAAGTTTTATTTGGTGCTCTAGTTTTAATAGATTTTATAGTCTGTTAATAAGGTTTCCACAGTTACCATTAGATCTATGTCCTTTTCAAAGTGCTCCAAATATAAACTAGAGGCTCTAACATGTCTAAAGAGCCTGTGTCGCTCACCTTGGTCTATGGGCATATAAAAAAGGATATTCTCCAACATTGTAGACAAGAAAAGACTTCATGACAAAAATCTCTATTTTGTTAATCTTGTATTACTGATCTTTTAGTCTGTTTAGTTTCTTTGACTTATTAATAGATCTTGCCTTGTGGAGGAAGCCGGAGTGTCCGGAGAAAACCTCCGACTTTCAAAAGGAAAACTGATAATCCTAGTCAATTAAGATTGGAGTTGAGTGCACCCGCGCGAGCATGGTTCGAACTCACAACCTCAGTGTTGACTGGCTAGTGATTACAGTAATAACTACTTAGACCACGAGGCCCCCAGAAAGCTCGACATAGTGATAATGATCCGTCGGCGGTGGCGTTAACTAACTTCTTAAAAGCTTTATATTTTAGAAGGTGGAAGACCTGGATGCTTCATACTTTGTATATAGATGCCTTATGTTACGAAGTTTCCGTCTGTCACATGTCCATTGTCCTTGATCTCATTTTTATGGACTATATTTGGTATGTGCGTACCTTGCAAGGTCCTCATGCTCGTCTGACAGTTTTCACTTGACCTCGACCTCAATTCATGGATTAGTGAACAAGGTAAAGTTTGTAGGTCAAGTCCGTATCTCAGATACTATAAGCACTAGGTCTAGTATATATATTTGGTGTATGGAAGGATTGTAAGGTGTACATGTCCAACTGGCAAGTGTCATCTGACCTTGATCTCATTTTCATGGTTCAGTGGTTATAGTTAAGTTTTTGTGTTTTGGTCTGTTTTTCTTATACATGTACTGTATGCAACAGGTCTACTATATTTGGTGTATGAAATGATTGTTAGGTGTACATGTCCAACAGGCAGGTGTCATCTATATTTGTTGTATGGAAGGATTGTAAGCTGTATATGTCTGTCTGGCAGATTTCATCTGACCTTGATCTCATTTTGGGGGTTCATTGGTCAATGTTAAAGATTTAGTTTTCTTGGTTAAGTCTGTTTCTTAGAAACTATAAGCAATAGGTCAACTATATTTAGTGTATTGAATGATTGTAAGGTTTACATGTATTTCTTGTTTGGTTTATCTGGCCTTGACCTCATTTTCTTGGATCATGTTAAGTTTATGTGATAGTTGTAGTAAAGCTTTATATTTAGGACTATCAACATAATATCAATAATAAAAATCTATAATACTAAAATAACGAGGTCCAATTTGTTAGCCGGCATGACGTAAAAACCACGAATCAAAGAATTCAACTCTATATATAACTAATATAGGACAATGGTGTTGATTGAAAATTACAACATTCCAGGCCTTTTCCACTTAATTAATATTAACAATAATTAACATAGATCCTTTAATTCAGTCACGCGTTATCGCGGGTATGTTCTAGTATGTTTAAAAATAAAAATGTTTTTTTACTTCTAGCTTTCCAAATGGAAAAACCCAGCAGAGCAAGGAATATCCGATTGCAATGATTTGCTGACATGGATTAAAGAGGAAGCTGATGAAGTTCTACAGATCGTAGACCAACCAGTTACAGACAGACAGGCAGAATATATGGTAAGTTTTTCAGAAATTGAATGTCTGCTTGCAAGAATGTTATATAGTCTTTTCAGCTTTAAAAAGGTTTCCTACACCAATCAGAATCACCGAAACAAATATGGTTGGATAATACTTAAAGATTTTGATGTCTCTATTGTATGTGAGAAAGTCTATATTATATGGATTTGAATAAATAAATGTATGTAATTTTATGGTAATTATTTTTTTATAAGAACAGGTAAAGGGAGACCAGTCAATGTTCCATGAGCAATTGATCAACTTAAATAGTCAAGAACCGCTAAAGACAATCACATTAAATAAATATGTGTAAACATGCAGAGTCAAGGCTGAAATTCATGCTGTAGTGGTGTAAAGTTGCTGTGGTCTTTAGATAAATATTTTTCAACAAGAGACCTGAACTTTTTTAGAACAAAGTCCCTGATTTGTTCTGAATTCATTTTTACTAATAAAAGTTATTCCTTTTGGATTATTTGAGGGTCTGTATGGCGAGGTCTTTATTCTGTATTTTTCAATTTTTTAAGCTGTTTTCCTCTTTTTTTTTTATATTTTGTGCAAATTATTCTCTGTTTCCTATATTTTAACACCCAATTATTCTCTATTCTATAATTTTTGGCCCATTTTTCTCTTTTTTTTTTATTATTTTGGTCTATTATTTTCTATTTTTTAAACCTTATCCATTCCCTCTTATATATTTGAGAGATAGTTTAACCTAGAGTTGTTAACCCAGTTAGTTCTTTTATTTCAGGATTACTTAGCATTTAGAACAAAATTTGACAAAAGACAGAAAATATTCCAGAGGTTAGAGGAGAAAGTAGTGAGCAAAAATGCTGTAAAAATTACTCCCAAAATGTGGCAGGAATTGGAACCCAAATGGCGAGACATTGCTAGACGTACTCGTATGTGGTTATGGAAACTTGATGCTAGTCTACCAGGTCGTCTTGGAAAGTTTGGTGATTGTTTAAACCAAGCAGAGGAAATATTAGAGATTGAACCTGAAAACCAGGAAGACCATATAGAAATGGCGGATCAACTTCTTAAACTATTAAATGAACACAAAGTATGTTGATTAGTTACCTCAAAAAAGACAGTCTCTTGCTATACATCAGTCTATGGCAGAATAACTGTTACAACACATTTGCTTGGTCATCATGAAAATAAACAAAATATTTGTCATTGGCCAATTGGTATTAACAGTACATAGATATTGAAAACGATTATATTTTTTAAAAACTACCTCATTACATAGGCTTTGGGGTAATTCTCTGTCTGAGTAGTTAATAATTCAATTTCCTTGTTGCTTGGGAGCAAAATGACCAAATATTTGTACTGGTGATTAAGTTCATTGTCATAATTGTTGTACATGCACAGAAATGAAAAGTAATGATAGAAGATGATCCCTTTTTTCTAAAAGGGATGAAGGATCCTAAAACTCTTAAAGTGGAAAGGAAACAACCAATTTGCATCTAAACCTCTCTGCATCTTAACTAAAGTCAACTCCTGCTGTCTGTTTGGGCAAAACAGTTTCACTATAAACAGCTTCCATAGTGCAACATAGTGTCCTGTACATTCAGTAAATGTTGCATTTTTGATACTATTCTTGTTGCTGTAAATAGTTTATGGGGAGTTGATATAACTTCATTTGAGAATTCTTATGGTTAATTTGAGGAATAATTTTGTTTGTTTTTTGTTAAATTATATACTGTGGATTCATTATTATGCGTTGGATACCAATTTTAATGGGTGTCATGGGAATTGTTAAACAAAGAATTTAAATGTTCAACTAAGTATAAACTTTCTATGGGCTTATATGTGAACTATGGCAAAGCCACATAATCAACTATCCTCGAATATATACAATATTTCCTCAATCCACGTAAATTGGTACCAAAGAAAATAAATGAATCTATAGCATAACATTTAAAAATCTCACATACATGTATACATCACAATATTGTGTTTACAAACATCCTGACATGTAGATCATAGAGATAACTTGTTAATTTTTTTTATTCTGAACACTGCTGTAGAATTTTCAGATGAGCATCTACTTTTGCTAATTTTAGGACTTTTTCAACATGTTCAAAGAGATGGACCAAAACAAAGTGTTTTTCTTGCAAGTAAAACATGCAGGAAAATATGAAGGAGAAGTCATCCCACCACCACAAATGAATAATTTACACAGTAGGTTTCAAGTTGTGTGTAAAGAAGCACAAAAACGAGAGAATCTACTACAGTATGATGAGTTCCGATTTAGACTTGCTGGATTCAGTGCAGCTACAAAAGAAAAACTGAAGATTTGGTTGTCAAAGTTAGGCACAAAGGAGGATGTCGAGGAGATGGCAATGGATTACAAGGTAAAGATCATCTATGATCATTGCTTACATAACCTCTGACCTGAATATATATATATATAAAGAAATACTAAATGGATGTATTCAACTTATAGGTTTAAAGATGTACAGAATAACAGCAGTTAAAATATTTTATTGAATTAGTACCAACTTTTTAATTTAAAAAAAAGGAAAAAAGAAAATAAAGTTGAAAAGGATAAAATGTATACTTGGTATCACAAGGAGTAAATGTAACATCTTCCTTGTAAGTCTAACTTGTATGATTTACCAAAAATGTGAAGGTTTATATATTTTAAATTGAATTTTTGCAGGATTTTGTACAGACCAATAATTTATTTGCAAACTATGACAAGATGCTCAGTGAGACAAATAAGAGAGGTGATGCTTTCAGAAAACATGTCTGTAAGTATTTTTAACTGTTGAATAGTAATTTAAGGTCAACTTTGGAAATTCTATCATTTTATTTAATTGACCCCAAGACAAAAACTATGTTTAATCCTTTTACAAGTAATTCTCAACCCAAACATGCTATTTTTTTCATGTCTAACTTTCTTGGAACCTCAGAATTCTTTATATGTGTACCCCAAATAAATATATCACAGGGAAATCAATAAAGTGTTTACATAGGTTATGAAAAAAGTTTCAGCAGCATGGGATATTGAAGTATCAACCAAGGGAAAAAAATGAAATTACCAATGGCATTCAAGTATTTGTAGTTAATTTCTTAATTTACTCTGTTCAACTGAAAAATATGTCATTTATGTACTATTAATTTCTCACGACAACCATGTAAGTAAATACCTATATCTCAAATGTCTGACTCACTTAACGATGAAATTATTTCTGTATATGTATTTAAGACTAAATCTAAGGTACTTAGACCTATAATGGTTTACTTTCACAAATTGTGACTTGGATTGAAAGTTGTCTCATTTAAGGCATTCATACCACATCATCTGATATCTATAAACAACATTATAGAGATTTTTAGGTGCAGTGACCATCTTTGATTAAAACGTTATAAGAACTATAATTACTTATTTCTGGTTAAGAATTCTGTCTTTCCATCCTTCCATCTTTCTGTCTTTTCGTCCAAAAAATGCATTTTTGCGCCTGTCCCAAGTCAGGAGCCTCTGGTCCATGTTATAGCTATATATAGTCTTGTATGTTTTTTTTTAAATTTTAGTTCATTTATATGTTTTGGAGTTTAGTGTGACGTCCATTTTCATTGAACTAGTACACATTTTGTTTAGGGGCCAGCTGAAGCCCGCCTCAGGGTGCGAGATTTTCTCGCTGTGTTGGAGACCCATTGGTGGCCGTCGGCTGTTTTCTGGTGTTTGGTCGGGTTGTTGTCTCTTTGACACATTCCCCATTTCTATTCTCAATTTTATTAAGGATTATGTACCCTTGTGTTGATTCAATGCTCAACATATGGAAATTTTATAGAAAATCCACAGCCTTTCCCATTGTACTCTCATATTTTGCAATTCGATGCTTGATGGTTAGAGGATTATTGCATGCAGTGCTAGCAACTATTAAATTTAGATATTGGTTAAAACAAATATTAAAATGGACCAATTCAAGTACACCTTTTAGGGTGCGCTCGACTTTAGTGACTCAGCACGAGGTGTTTTGGAATTTAAAGGTTGTTTAGGACTTTTTGTAAACAATAAACGCTAGCTGATCATAGAAAAACAAGTGAGTAATCTATGTTTAAAATTCTATAACTGAAATCTCTGTATTAAAGTCTGTGGATTTTCTACAAAAATCTTGGTTTTATTTTCACCAAATTCTCTTTTTCTACTAAATGCAGTTAAACTATAAATAATAATGCTTTGCACAAAGTTCCCCCTTGGCCTTGTACAAAATGGCCCATCTCTATTATTCATTATCTTTGCTGTTTTGATACTATTGCAGTTTGAAAAGTTCGTAATTGACAGGCCACAGAAGGGGTCATAAACCTAATGGAAATGTGTACCGAAATCAGATTTTCACATAAAAAAAAAACCCTTCGAAAGATAAGTAATTATAGGGCTTGTTAAGGCTATGACCGGCAAAGTATGATTTTGTTAGCACATATTTTTTTATAGAATTCATTTTTTGATTGATTGCTAAATATGTTTACAGCAAAGGAAGAAGCTGCACAGATTACACAATTTGCTGACGAAGAAACACAAAAATGGAAAACAATGTCTGCTGAAATTAAAAGTTTACAATCTATGTTTGACAAGGGATTAGAGCAGTGGACACGGTATAACGGATGTTACGATATGTTAATTGCATGGATCACAGAAGGAGAACAAGTCATGCATGGTGGAACAAAAGAACAAATTGAGGAGTATTTCACTGAAATTCCACAGTGCAAATTTTTAAAAGAATCTGCAAACTTTTTGATAGAAAATTGTCAAGAACCTATCGCAGAAGAAATCAAACAAAACGTTGATATGATTAAAGGTAGATTTATGAAATTAGTGGAAGGATATCAACATTATAAGAAAGTAGAAGTTATAGGAAAGGGAAGACAAGAATACCAGCTTGGAGTAGAGAGAATATCACAGTGGTTACAAAACGCTGAGGAAATATTGGCCACAGAAGTTCCATGTAAACATGCTGCATTGAAGGAACATTTACAGGATGTAGATGTAAGTAGAGTGAGTTGTATCTAAAGCTTGTTAAGAAAGTTCACTGGTGGCTGGGAAAATTACCAAAGTTCAAAATAGGCTGTAATTAAGTAATATTTAAATAAAAATATATATGGTGTTGAGGGGGCGATAAGAGTAACAATGTTTAGCATCTCAAAGGGACATAAAATTTTATCCATTTTGTAGATACTCTTAAAACACTGGAAATAATTTCTATGACATAACTCATTTATATGATATACAAATTAAGGTCAATGAACGGTCTTCAGTCATGAGATTCATCTTGCATCTTAGTTTATCTCAGGATGCCATAGAGAATGCAGGCAAACAACAAGTCAGTCAAATATAGTCAAACATAGTCGTAGGAAAATACCAGAGCAAGTATGAGAAAACTAACTAAAGAAGACTTTCTTTATTGATAGAAATGGAATATTTTTGGCAAGCATTGATGGTATAAAAGGCCCGTAAAAAAAGAAGTGGGAAATCTAACTTGATTGTTCTAATTTAAAATAAAAAGTGCATGTTTTTATTCAAATTTTTATACATTTGTTGAATAATTTTGTATTTGTGCATCCAGATATGAACAGGATAACTCAGATGTAAGTTTATAAATCAAGTCATGGTCCTTGATATATATATCTAAAAACAAATTCTATATTCAAAGGATTGATTTATTGATATGAAAAGCCAATTACTCTTCATGAAGTATTGACATTTTGCAGCATGAAATCTTATATGATATAAAACTTTCTCCTTTTGGACCTAAAAATGAGGATTTTAAGGAATTAACATGCATGATTAATTATCACAGAGAGTTGACACTTTGCATGGGGTTTCATTATAAAGGAAATATATATTTATTCATTAGCGAAATTATGTAATGTGTGAACATTTACAGTAGATAAACTTGTATTATGCAATGACTAATGACAAAGCATTTATTTCTGTTTATTGTCTCCTGTCTGATAAGAAAATTGCATTTGTTCTACCTCCGCTGTCATGTATCCAAGCAATTTTTAAATTAAGTTGTTTCAAGTTCTAGATCTCCTCATTTACATATAAATGGTCACACTTAATTAATGTAAATGAAAATGAATAGACCAAGATATGATTAAATTCCACTGTTATGGTTAATTTCTAAAATGCAGAAATGCTTATTCCTCTGAGCTTGTTTGACAACATGCCCTGAAGTGTCCAGACTAGCATGGGTGAATGTATTCTCTTTCCCTGCAGATTAAAATTCTTGAAAAATAGCATTTCTTTTCCCAATCAGTTATTCAAAATAAATTATAAATTCATTTTCATTTTCATCATACGAAATTAAAAATATTTAAATTTAATGTTTTCAAAGTAATTTAACATCTTTTACATTTTAACCTATGATTTCCTTTTAGTAATACATGTATAACAAGTTGTTCTTTAAGTTAAATTTAGAATTTTAAATACATTTTCTGATTTAACAGGCGAATAGTTACACAATTTATTTGCTCTGAATTTCAGATGTGTGGAAATCAAGTTGCAGAAATGGAGAGCGATTTTAAAGAGATCACAAAAAAAGCGCTGTCTCTAGTCAAGCATTCAGAGCAAACAATGGTCAGTGAAATGTTACAGACTCTAAATGAACAAAAAGAGGTCGTTGTACCACTTCGTAAAGAAATCCCCGAAAGGATTAAATACCTCAAAGCTGTGCTTCCTAATGTAGAATCTCTAGAAACTGGTATATTAGATTTAAATGCTTGGCTTGTCAAAGGCGAGGCATTGTTAGCTACACACAAACTGGATGGTGACCATAAAGCTGTTGAAGAACGCCTTGAGAAACACAAGGTATGAATCTATTTGATGACTTGCTCAAAGTTGTATTTTCACAATTTATAAATGATAATTTATGCAAGTCAATAACAGATCATTATTTTAAATATCAATATCAAAAGCATAGAAGATGCAGTTAATATAAAATAAGGAGATGTCATATTATTACCAATGAGACAAGTATCTATCAGAGACCAAATGATTGTAATATAAAATATTTCTGGTAAATTTCAATAAATTAGTAGATCTGAAATCTCGTGTTAATGTATCAGTGAAACATCAAATGGGATTTAATTAAGAATGGCACTGTTAAGAACCAGCAATAGGGTATTTCGTGCAACAGTGTTTTGAATAATCAGTCTTTTTATTTTACAGCATTACATGTTAACATTGCTCAATTATTCACATTTTTCTTTTCCAGCAATTCTTCTCTGAAACAACATACATGAAATCCATTATTGAAAGTAAAAATAAAGTTCATAAAATAGTCACGTCCACCAAACCAAAGTTAAAGAATGTCAATTTCGATGACGTTGATATTTCAATTAAGGAAACAAACGCTCGCTTCCAGGTGTGTATTCTAAATTTTATGATACAGACAAAAATGAGTAAAACTAGTTCAGTGTGTCATTACATAGATAAAATTTGGCCTTCTGCAGTTACAGTCATTTCAAAACTTCATTGTTTGTGTGCAGCAATAAAATTGATGAAATGTTTTAAAGTGAGAAAGGGGAAAAATAGATTGTAAAGGCTCACTTTAAAGGAATTGAGAAAATTGATTGAAAGTTATTGTTTTAAATGTAATGAATATATTTTGATCATTTTTAGTTTCCTTAGATAAATATGTGGCAGCCATAATAAAAGTGAAAAAGAAGCTCACACTAAAAATACTAATCTAAAGCAATTAGAGTCAATTGTTTTCTTTTCAGAGTTGCATTTCGGCATCAAAAGACTGGAAGATAAAATTGGCCTCAAGGCAAGAAACCTTGAAGGTAGGTTTTATAGTCCTCATTTTGTTTGAGGTTTTGCACTTCCAAAATAACTTATATTCTTTATATTTCCTGTCTTCATATTCTTCTGTTTTGTTTATTTTTTGTCAGCGTTGGTCAGGTCACATTATTAAAAATTATTAAATTTGTAAGTAAAATAACAAAGAAATTAGGACTTTTCATCGGTCAGGTCATTACCATTGTTGGTCAGGCCATGTTTTCGGAATTTTTTAATACTTTTTTTCTATATTTTTCTTATATTTATGTATAAAATGATCTGATCTGATTATATTTCAAATTAGAGAGAATATTTTGAGAAATAAAAAAGTTATTAGCATTTTCATTTGATCCTGTCATTGTCGAGGTTGGTCCTGTCATTGTCAGCGTTGGTCAGGTCACGTTTTCAAAAAGCTTTTTAAAAAAAAATATCTTTTTTCTTAAATCTATGTATTAAATGATGAAATCTTATTGTATTTCAAATTTGAGATAAATCCTATAAGATATAAAAAAGTTTGCTTGGATGTTTCTTCATGGTAATGGAAGGTTCACAATATGGAGGCTGAAATGGTCTCTTTTGTAATACAGTTTTTTTATCTACTGACCCTCATTGTCAATTCCTAAATGTAAGTCAAGATATGAGGAAGACTGAGCTGTATCTTTTGTGTCCTTTATTTCTAGTTCAGTGGGATAGATGCGTTTAACCTCAGGAATAGATTACCTTAGCTGTATTTGGCAAAACTTTTAGGAATTTTTGGTCCTCAATGCTCTTCAACTTTGTACTTTTTTTGGCCTTTTTAATATTTTTTGATTCGAGCGTCACTGATGAGTCTTTTGTAGACGAAACGAGTGTCTGGCGTAAATATAAAATTTCAATCCTGGTATCTATGATGAGTTTATTTATTAACACAATCGCCAACATTTTATAGTTGTTTCAGGTTTTTGTCGAGCCTGCGACTTTTGTCGCAGAAAGCTCGACATAGGGATAGTGATCCGGCGGCGGCTACTTCGGCGGCGGCGTTAGCTAACTTCTTAAAAGCTTTATATTTCAGAAGCTAGAAGACCTGGATGCTTCATACTTTGTATATAGATGCCTCATGTTACGAAGTTTCTGTCTGTCATATGTCCATTGTCCTTGACCTCATTTCATGGTTCAATGACTACTTGAAAAAAAAGTCAACATTTTTTGTAATGTTAATTTCTTTCTTATTATGAGTAATAGGATAACTATATTTAGTATGTGCATACCTTGCAAGGTCCTCATGCCCGTCAGTCAATTTTCATTTGACCTCGACCTCATTTCATGGATCAGTGAACAAGGTTAAGTTTTCGTGGTCAAGTCCATATATCAGATACTATAAGAGTAGAGTAGGTCTACTATATTTGGTATATGGAATGATTGTAAGGTGTACATGACCAACTGGTAGGTGTCATCTGACCTTGACCTCATTTTCAGGGTTCAGTGGTCAAAGTTAAGTTTTTGAGTTTTGGTCTTTTTTTCTAATACTATATGCAATAGGTCAACTATATTTGGTGTATTGAAATATTTTATGATGTACATGTCAGTCTCGCAGGTTTTATTTGACCTTGACCTCATTTTCACAGTTCATTTCTCAGTGTTAAGTTTTTGTGTTTTAGTCTGTTTGTCTTCAACTATAAGCAATAGATCAACTATATTTGTTGTATGGAAGGATTGTAAGGTGTATATGTCTGTCTGGCAGGTATCATCTGACCTTGACCTCATTTTCGTGGTTCATTGGTCAATGTTAAGTTTTCATGGTTAAGTTTGTTTCTTAGATACTATAAACAATAGGTCAACTATATTTAATGCATAGATTGATTGTTAGGTGTACATGTCTGTCTGGCATGGTTCATCTGACCTTGACCTCATTTTCATGGTTCATTTGTCAATATTAAGTTTTCTTGGTTAAGACTGTTTCTTAGAAACTATAAGCAATAGGTCAACTTATGTTTGGTTTATTGAATGATTGTAAGGTGTACATGTATTTCTCGTTTGGTTTATCTGACCTTGACCTCATTTTCTTGGATCATGTTAAGTTTATGTGTTACTTGTAGTAAAGCTTTATATTTAGGACTATCAACATAAAATCAGTGGTTAGTAAAGAAGGCGAGACATTTCAGCGTTTGCACTCTTGTTAACATGTAAACGTTCGGTGAGACATTGATTTCATTAAAATGTACCTTCATCAATCTTTGTCTAGATATCTTCAGCGCAGGCTTCAATGAACACTTGATTTTCTGTGACAACAAAGATAGTTTCGTTTGCTATGACTGCAAGTCAGCATTTTGTAAACCTTGTTGATACAATCACGATAAACTACCGCCTTCAAACTTGGTCGATTTGAAAAGTGTTAATCTATCAGCAGTTAGACTAATATGCGAATGACACAAATTTTAATACATGTTTTACTGCATTACATGCAATACTTTGGTATGCAATTTATAGTTGACATCTGATCACTAGGAACATTTATTGTCCGATATTAAAACAAAATCCGACGAAATTAAAAGACTCACCAAAACCGAATTTACAGATATGAAAGACAAACTCCAGTGCGTGTCAATATTGGCTGAGAAAACAAAAATGGTCCACATACCGAAATTGGAAAAGTAATCAGGAGATGCAATTACTAGAATCCGTGTGCAGAAATTAATAGAGACGAAAATTGATATCAAAGTCAATTGCAACTCAGTGGAATAAAGAGTAACTACAAAGTGTCTTGAAAAATAAAGAAAGAATTCACAATACACAAATAAATATTTATGAAAGTCTTGAAACACTTTTGTCAGAAAAGCACGCAGTCTCATTCTTTGTGTCCTGGTCAAACCCTAAAGAGGGATATGTGCGATCTAATCAGTAAGGCAAAGGATGACATAGAACATTATCAAATACTTACTGTAAATAACTTATATATCATTGAATTAACTTGAATTCCATATTTTCCGAAAGGTGCTTAGCGGGCTGACATGAAAAAGTTATCAACTGCTTCTGGATATTATCGCATGCCTTTCTGTAACGTTATCACATGGTATTCCAATGTTACTCTGCAAATTCCGGAAAATACACCTCAATGGTAGGTTTTCGGTCAAACGCATAACAAAGTAGAGTACAACACAAATATAAGGAACAATGAAAATAGTATGTAAAATGCATAACAAATGATACAATAAATGCATTTTTAAAAGTTTCCAGCATGATTTAGCAAGTTGCTTTACAAATGTTGACTTTTCCAAACAGTATTCATTTTATTTTGTTGATTTTTTTGTTATCACTAATAAAAAAAAATATACTTTTGTTTTTCTTCTCTGTTGAAGCCTATAATAGAAAGATTTCATATCGGATGTATTACATTTGGCGTCCCACGTCCGTAAACTTTTAACCTTTTAAACTCCCACTTGAGAACCACTTAAAAAGATAAAAATATTAAACTGTTATTTTTCTCCATTGTTGAAGCATATGATAAAAAGATCATGACATGTCATTTTTATATCAGATGTAATATCAGCCCTCCTTCTTTTTTGGCTGGGAATGAACCTTGTGTTGAAAATACATCTGATATGAAAAATGCCATGTAATAATCTGATAATATCACATACATACAAGATCTGAAAGAATTTCTCCGTGAAACCATTAGTTCCTTTCAGGGGTACAGAAGAAAAGTATTTTTATTTAAGGTAGATTCATGGTATACCGCCATCTTGGATTGTACTATCACAGTACACAATCAGTCTAGTTATTTGCCCTAATCTGCAAATTTGTAGACAGATGTGCACTTTTATTGGTTATATGAAGAAAACTTGCTGATTTATTTCATTATCCAAAATATTTAAACAAATACTTAAATTTGTGTTTTAAAATCATTTTTTTAAACTAAGCCATTTAAGGGGAGATAACTCTTTTAGTGATAAATTTATACTGGACTGATAGGGATTTTTTGGGAAAGACGGCTTCAAGCCATCAATTCCCTATGTGGCTGGCCAGACTTCCGAGCCCCTGACGTCACTCATTTTGTTTTTATAGTTGGGGAAAACACCTCAAAATTTCATACTGAATTGATGAGACGGAGACACACAAATGAAATTATCGTATCTTGAGCTCTCCTTAACATTATTTACGTTTCTTTTACAATTCGGAAAAATCAGTATTACGAAATATTCTAAATATATCCAACCTAGTGACGTCATGGTTGGAATTCCACACTAGGTAGAAGCAGGGATATCCTTTCCATATTATTAAAATCATTCATAGAAATCATGTATGATTTAGAAATCGGTATTTGTTTATTTAAAAACATTATGTTTGCTGTAGATGATTCAAACATGCAATGCTTTGATTTGTAGGTCAACTTTCTCGGTAAACAATGGGAATACATGGGATTGGGGAGAGAAACGTCAGTTTTCATTCTTTTCTGTAACTGTATTGAGAATCTCTCCTCCAATACAGGAGCACCTCAAATTGATGAGTAATTATCCACCTAAAGAAAAGTTTCTGTATCTGAACACTTAAAATGTGATATTTATTATATGATAAGTAGTTTTCCATTTAAACAAAATTTTATGTACCAACATAATCATTGTAATGGTAAAATTAAATATAAAATTTTCAAATGGCTTTTTGTAGTTTAAACATATTTAATTGGAAATTTAAAACTGAATAGACTTTTCAGCCCTCACTTTATTGAGAACAAATTTTAAATCTTAGAGCCCTGTCACAAAAAATGGAGAAATGCCCAAATTGCAGTTCAGTGGTATACAATAAAAAAATATATATATTGTTGTAGTTATTAAATGATAGAATTCAATTGAATTTTAGATAATTAACTTTAGTTTCAACTTTAATGAAATGTTTTGAATTAGAAGGTGCCAATCTCTTTATTGGTCCAAATTGATTCTATGATGAATTCTTGGCTAAGGAAATGAAATTACATTATTAACCAACAATTAATTTCAATATTATCAATCTTTCTACATGTTTTTGCTCATTCTTTGTATGAAGACTATCAAAAGATACACAAAAAAAAAATAGAAACATTTGCTGTCTTTTCCCTCCGAGCTTTTAAGCTCTTTGATTTTAATTTTTACTTGTAGCAAGAAAACAAGATCAGTGACACCATTTTTTCTTTTTATTTTCTTAAAACATAATAAAACCTATCTCCTTACAATTTATTTCAAAATTCTGTCTCATAGATTTCTTTTTCTGCACATAAATGTGTTTTTTCATGATCATGCTAAGCAAATTTAGGCAATTTTAAACGACTCATAGCTTGAAAAATAGCATGGTGACCCATCCTTTTTATCATATTTTTGAAAACAGCATAATAAAATCTTGATTTTGGCAAAGTATAAGAAAATTCAATTTCGGGAAACTTATACCTACGATCTACCTTAATTTCGAAGTTTAGTTCTTATGTGATTGCAGATCATTTTCTATCGGAAGTATGATGTGAAATAAAAATTTGATATAAGTCGAAAGCAATGTAGGTGAGAGTTATCTGTGGTTTATTTTACAGAAACCATTGTTTTCGCTGAAGTAGATACGTATCCTTACTAACCTATATGAATGTAAGTCCTGAAGTATGTGAGATCTGACATCAAATCTTTGAATAAAATAAATTTAAATAAAGCTTTTAATTTTATGCCCCTGCCGTAGCGGAGGGCATTAAGTTTTACCCTTGTCTGTCTGTACGTCTGTCTGTCTGTCTGTATGTCCCTAAGTGGGTTACCGTTCTCCAACTTTAGATTGCCTCAAATAAATGTTCTGAAACTTATACACAATGCTTATAACCACAAAATACAGATCAAGATTCAATTTTGGTGGTGTCACTTCAACCGTTCTAGAGTGATGTCCCATTATACATATAGAAAAATTGCTGAATTTTTTGTTTCCGTTCTCTAACTTAAGTGAGCCTCAACCAAATGTTAAAACTTATACACAATGTTTATTACTTCAAAATACAGATCAAGGTTATTTTTTGGGGTAGTCATTCTTATTTTTCTAGAGTTATGCCCCTTTACAAATGGAAAAATTGCCGAATTTTTCATTTCCATTCTCTTACTTAAGTTTGCCTCAAACAAATGTTATGAAACTTAGGCCGTGTTCACACCAAACGCCATGTACAGTAAATATGTTTACAAATAGTTTAATGTAACGTACACTGGTTTCACATTAAATTTGTTCACATCTATACTCCTTGTTTATTTACTTGTACATAAGATTTGTTCACACTTGTAAACTATATGTCATTTAAATGTTCATTACGTACAACCGAATGCAAATTTTTCAGACAACTTTTGGGGAATGGATTTTTCTTGAAAATATTCTGATCCCCAATTTGATAAAAAAAAAAATATTCTGGTCATACAGATGATTAAAAAAAATTATTCTGAATCCAGAGTTTCCCCATACATTCAAGTGTTAAATATTGAAAAAAAATTATTTGATTGCTAGCATCGAAAAAAACTGAATAAAAACGTTCGTGCGAAAAAATTCTGACTCAGAACCACCCAGTAGTTTAAAGTAACTAAAGATGTCTCGATTATGCATTAGAAAACATAGGCTGCAGCAACGTGCTTACAGACAAAGAAAAAGGATTGAGATGTTAAGGATCACACATTTCTATCTTTTCTGTTTGTTTCAAATGGTATTTTTTTCTCCAAGGAGTATTTGGCAAAGGGAAGGGGAGATACTATTTTTTTGATTTCTAAGTGTATTTTTGCGGATCTGAGATACTAGACAAACAAAACAATTTATCTCACACTTTTAGTAATGCATTTATGTGTGAATCATTGTTTAAGTAAAGACCAGTGGCATATATTTCTGTGTACGTCCTGTTGATTACGGAAGGCCTTTTCAAATGAATTATGTGTTCGGCAATGATGATGCTTTGAGTCTTGATAAGGGGTAAATAAATCTACATAAAGCGTTTTTTTTATAACAAAAAAATATATCAATTTTAGACAAATATTTCTGTAAAAAGTAAAATCACAAAAATACTGAACTCCGAGGAAAATTCAAAACGGAAAGTCCCTAATCAAATGGCAAAATCAAATGATAAAACACATCAAACGAATTGACAACAACTGTCATATTCCTGACTTGGTACAGGCATTTTCAAATGTAGAAAATGGTGGATTGAACCTGGTTTAAAAGCGCTAAACCACTCACTTGTATGACAGTCGCATCAAATTTCATTATATTTACAACGATGTGTGAACAAAACAGACATAAAAGGTAAAATAGTCAAAATAGTGGTACAGCAGTCATCACTATGTCACAATCTCAAAACAAACAAATATTTAACAAAAAAGCACAAAAAGCATCTATCAAATTTAAAAACCACATGCATTGCTTAGCGTGTTTGACGTCATAAAATGTAAACGTCACATAGGAAGAAATATAAAATAATTTTGCCGTTCAATGTTTTTTCAAAACACATTTGTAAAGGACTTTATTAATAATTGTTACAAATATCAATTTTGTTCAAAAATCGTTTCTTCTTTAAATATACATGGTAAAATTAATGTTCTAAATGCCTAGTTTTGTGTACACTTAACCTACACTAGGCCTACATTGACTATCGACTATTGACTGTAGACAAAACATGATTTAAATTACATGTAAACATTGAGTTTTATCAATGGGAACGTAATTGGGTTAGTTTACGTATGAGTTACACTAACACAACACCGAGTTTAGGTCAATGTGAACACGGCCTTATACACAATTATTATTACCACAAAACTCAGATCAAGTACAAATTTGGATAGCATCTCTTTTACTGTTTTTCAGTTATAATTATGTCCCTTTATAACTTCATACGATAGACAAGCGGGGGCATCATCTGTGTTCCATGGACACATTCTCCATTTATATTATATTAAATACATATACCATTAGATGCTGCTATTCTCCAACATATGCATCTTCAAAAGGCATTGACTCAATCTCTGGCTTACTTTTTAGCTCACCTGGTCCGTCGTCATTGTTAACTTTTTACATTTTGAACTTCTTCTAGAGAACCACTGAATGGAATGAAACCAAACATGGCATGAATGTTCCTTATGAGGTGCTGACCAAGTGTTGTTACTTTGTAGCCGATCCATCATCCAAGATGGCCGCCAGCGGGGGACTTAGTTTAACATAGGACCCTATGGGAAATGCATACAAATGACTTCTTTTATAGAACCACTGAATGGAATGTAACAAAACATAGCATGAATGTTCCTTACAAGGTGCTGACCAAGTGTTGTTACTTTGTAGCCGTTCCATCATCCAAAATTGCCACCAGTGAGGGACTTAGTTTAACATAGGACCCTAAGGAAATGCATACAAATGACTTCTTTTAGAGAACCACTGAATGGAATGAAACAAAACATAGCATGAATGTTCATTAGGAGGTGCTGACCAAGTGTTGTTTCTTTGTAGCTGATCCATCATCCAAAATGGCCACCAGCGAGGGACTTAGTTTAACATAGGACCCGAAGGAAATACATACAAATAGATATAGGAAGATGTGGTGTGAGTGCCAATGAGACAACTCTCCATCCAAATAACAATTTATAAAAGTAAACCATTATAGGTCAATGTACGGCCTTCAACACGGAGCCTTGGCTCACACCGAACAACAAGCTATAAAGGGCCCCAAAAGTACTAGTGTAAAACCATTCAAACGGTAAAACCAACGGTCTAGTATATATAAAAACGAGAAACGAGAAACACGTATAAATTACATAAACAAACGACAACTACTGTACATCAGATTCCTGACTTAGGACAGGTGCAAACATTTGCAGCAGGATTAAACGTTTTAATGGTACCAAACCTTCTCCCTTTTCTGAAACAATAGTATAACATCACAACATAGAAAACACACGATAAAACATCAATTGGAAGGCTTAACTCAATCAAAACGTAAATTAACACACTATGAACGAATAAATTCGATCTGTGATACCTGAAAGTAAATACATAGTTAATAAAATATTAGGGACAAACATTCAAGGCCAAAAGCAAACAAACAAGTCCAAATAAAGCCATGGCAAAACACTACCGCGAAATATTAAACCCTTAGAAAATAATCACTTTTGAAAAACCGGTTTTCATAATATATACAGGTAAATGAAAATAACTTTGTCGTTTTAGGTATACTTTTCTGTCTATATAAAATCTTCCAATAATTAGGAATACCAAGAAAGGTCTGTCATATAAATACCTAATTTAACACTAGATACATAAGGGTAAATATCAACAATAAAACTTCCTGTACAGATTAAAGGAGAATAATCTTGATGTTAATACAAATGTAGTACGAAGAAGTGAAAATTAGTAGATATTCCAAATAATCAAAGCTGGTATACAGACAAGATCCATATTAATATAAAATAACAAAAAGTATTAAAAATAGTATCAACAGGTCGAATTAACAAGAAAGTACGATTTGAGAGTACTCGCAGTTACTGACAGCTAGTTAAAAGCCAAAAACAATTAATGATAAAAATCATGCATCAGAGACTAAAATCAACTAAAACACATCCCAGGGATTTAGTATTTTAACGTCATGAACAGTCAGAGAAGACATGACTTGTGCAATGCCAAAATAAATGTATCGACAGGTACTAGGATAGTGAGGAGCTACTTCTTAAGAGATAAAATTAACGTGTGTGTCTCTAAACATCCCGCCTCAAAAGAAGATACAACTTAGTTATGTTTTAATTTGCTAATGACAAAATCGATATTAGTGCCAATGTAAACTATATTCAGAGATCTAATTACAATATTGGTACGATAACCCTTACTTATAAGTTTGTTTAAAGGTGTCTTCTTTTAGAGAACCATTGAATGGAATGAAATCAAATATGGCATGAATGTTCCTTATGAGATGCTTACCAAGTGTTGTTACTTTGGTGCCGATCCATCATCCAAGATGGGCGCCAGCAGGGACTTAGTTTTACATAGGACACTATGGGAAAAACACTCAAATGTCTTCTTTTAGAGAACCACAGAATGGAATGAAACCAAATATGGTATGAATATTACTTATGAGGTGCTGACCAAGTGTTGTTACTTTGTAGCCGATCCATCATCAGAGAAGGCCACCGGCAGGGGACTTAGTTTAACATAAGACACTATGGGAAATACATTCAAATATCTTGTTTTAGAGAACCACTAAATAGAATGAAATAAAACAGGGTATGAATGTTCCTTTTGATTTGTTAACCAAGTGTTGTAACTTTTGTAGCTGATCCATTATTCAATTATTGTGATCTATTGTAGACCTACCTTATTAAATAACTTTAACGGTACCAATTTTTTTTGCAACAAAGGAGTACTTATTTTCATATCAATTGTACCATTCAGGTTTTATCCGCACTTTTTTACATAAGCAAATGCTTATACCAAGTCAGGAATATGACTGTTTTTATCCGTTCCTTTGATGAGTTTGAGATTTTCATTTTCCCATTGGATTACACTCTGACTTTCCATTTTGAATTTTCTTCAGAGTTTGGTAGCTATGTAATTTAATTTTTTCATAACTTCAAGACTATTCTATTTAAATGAGTAATTCATTAAATTTTGAAGCATATACTTTTAATTTTAAATACTGTGCCAAATTAAACCAAACTTGGTCTCAATCGTTATATAATTTTACATGATTTCCAAAACCACATTAGATACAGGTGAGCGACACAGGCTCTTGAGAGCCTCTAGTTAAATTGATGTCAATGAAATGTAAATTAGATCCACGTGATTTCTGTATTTTGAGACACTGCTTCAAACTCCAATATCAATATGTACACTAGGATTATTCTACAGTCACATAGTTCCTGAAATCTGAACTTGGACGTACAAAATAATCGCAGTCAGTTGAAACCAAAAAGTCAATCAGATGGTCAAACCTTTTATGGGAGGCTACTACGTTCTTCAAGATGCGTCAATATAATTGTAATTTACTTATTGTTCGAGGTATGAGGTCGAATAAAGAATTTAATCTAAATCAGTGAAGCGTCAAATTGAACTAGAACATCAAAATAAAGTTTTGTAATTAAACCTGTTTGCCAAAGCAACTATCCATATAATATTAGTCATGCAACATTGATCTAATGGTTATTCCTTCTAGAAACATTTGCCCGTCTGTATTAAGAAGTAAATGACTACATTTATTAATTTTGCACGAGAACTTGCTTTGAATGTGCACGACTGTGGACATGATCGATGTAAATTTAAAAAAAAAAATTCCTCAAGGTCTTTGAAATTGGCTCTTGCAACAGTCTCAAAGTACTGGACCAACAATCTCATATAAAACATAGGAGTTAATATACTAATGCAACACCATTTCTACATGCATTGAACCAGTGAGTTGAAATTTAACCACTAACGAAAAATAGCGGACATGCATGAAAAGGTTCAACAACTAATCTTTCTGCAACAATTAACTGAATGACTTTTATTTTGATTTAATGGTTTATTCAAAAGCTATTTAAATGATATATATAATAGATTTATCTGTTCTTATTATCAAATGTTTGTTCTAGTATTATACAGACTAGAATAGAAAAAAAAATGCCACATGTGTTGTTAATACTTAGCCCCTAGTAATTGGTTGTGTGGGGGCAGTACTTCTTATGCTCAGTCATTTAGAGCTATGACATGAAACATGGAGGTGAAGGTTTTGATACCAGGATTTAAAAAGGAGGGATGGCACATCAAGACAACATTAGGAGTGGGACTTGTTAAAAGTCTATGCATCAACCATATAAGTAGCTCCATTAGACCCCGCATTTATCTTTTTCACATTTTTATACGAACGCAAATTTTTTTTGGGGGTTGTATAATGTTATGATGTCGTCGTCGTCAGCGTCGTCGTAACGTCGTCTGAGTCGTTGTCCTAAGACACATTTGGTTCCGGCCAATAACTTTGGTTAAAGTGAATGGATCTCCATGAAATTCTATTATAAGGTTCAATACCACAAAAGGAAGATTAGGATTGATTTTTGGGGTTATGGTACCAACAGAATAGGAATTAAGGGCCAAAAAGGGGCCAAAAACAAGTATTTTTGTAGTTTCCAGACATCAACTTGTGTGTAAGTGTATGAATCTCTGACATTGTACCACAAAGTTCCATATCACAAATGGAAGGTTGGGATTGATTGGGGGTATTTGCCACAAACATGCAGGAGTTAAGGGCAAAAAAGGGACAAAAACAAGCATTTTTTTAGTTTTCAGACAATAACTTGTGTTTAAGTGTATTGATCCCTCTAAAATTGTACTAAAAATTACTACAAAGGGAAGGCTGGGATTGTGTTTAGGGTAATTGCTCCAAAAAGTTTGGGGGGATTTTTTTTACTAATTTTTTTAAGGGGCTCATATTTTTTTTCTTTAAAGTTTCAAGAAGAAACCTTCAATTGCACAGTATTGTGCAATAGATTTTAAAGATCTTTGACCACATTTATTTTATGTCAGAAACCTATATTATGTCAATAATTTGATCACAATCCAAATTCAGACAGTATCAAGCTTGAATATTGTGTCCAAATTTGCCCCAACTATTCAGGGTTCGACCTCTGCGATCGTATCAGGCTGCGCTCAGCGAAGCATTTTATTTGTTTTGGTTTACAACTTGTTTCATTACTATGGATTCACTCTTGTTTAATTACACCTCAGAGGGACGATGACAAAGGTAAAACATTGTAGTATAGCTGGAGGTATATATAGTGTGTCTAAGTCGATTAAGTTTATCATGTATTATCATATTATCAGGCGTATAACCTTTTATATACTATCATCAGGCATGGGTCCAGAATTTGGGGTTAATGGGTTGGGCCCCTTCGATATCAGTCATGTAAAGCCATAAATTTAAAATGCATTTTTTTTCTGATTATAAGGTATGTTTGTGTGTGTGTGCCCCCACCTGTATCCGCTCCTGCTCATTATGCATAAGATATATTTACAATACAATACACTCTTTCATACACTTAATCTTTTGCAAACAACACAGATGTTCTGATGTTTGTCTTTGGAAAAGGTATTACCAGATAATCATAATAATATGACACACATTAATACCATTCATAAGGTATAAAATTGAGAAGGAATACTTTTGGTCTCTTGAAATTATTTTAAATCTTTCAAACAAAATCCTTTAATTGTTCATTAGAAAATTAATTTTATCTTGTTAAAGCAATGATATTTTTGAATTTGTCTTACATCTATATATGTTACAGTACATATTCGAATTCAGTAGAAACTAGAATCCTCCTAGTACAAATTAGAATTCTATTTTGTGATATAGCACATTATATTATTATATTAAGCCGGTTCAGCGGTAAATTTTGGAAATAAAATCATGCAGCAGAATATTTCAGAAACAATATTTTCAGCCTAATCAAAATGTTTCCAGAAGTATTATTGTTTTTGTTTTGCAGGCATCATCAGGTAAAAAATTTCCTAACAGATTTGGAACAGAAAGTGCAGATATGAACAAGACTGTGATACAATTAAATCAACAGAAAGGACAAGAAAAAACATGGGTAAATCATGTAAATCTTTTCCACAGATCGGAGGTCCCCTGGCAAACAATCAAGAACACCAAATGAAGTAAGATATATAATATGGACTAAAATCGAAAATTAATGCATTATTTCATATCATTAAAAAGAAAACTATGTATCAACAAAATATAATGTTTAAAGAAAAAATATGCATTTGAAATTGTAGATTTGATGATTTTAAGACAAATTTAAATATATTTTGGCAAATTATATGCGCTTCCTATATACAAATGTTCATCTTTTTATTCAGTAATATTTCAGAAAATAAAAGAGATAAATGCCTTATTATTTAGATTTTCAGTTATAGTTCAAAAGAGCTAAAGTTGTATGCAAAATGTTATCAAAATCTATGAAATAGCTCATTTACTGTAACTTGGCCTTAAAATTTACCTGTAAACAAGATCTATAAATGATCGTTTTTGTCATCAATTTGTCGGTCTTTCTTTACCTTTTGTTTTTTATTTTCATTTTGGTTATCTTCTGCATCGTTTATGCTCACTGACCAAAAGAGTCAAGTGAGCTTTTCTCATTACTTTGTGTCTGTCATCGTTTTACCGAGATATTCTCCTCCGAACCAATTGAATCAAACATGGCCACAATCATCATTTAGGTATCTTGTGTAAAGTTGTATCCAATGATCCAGCTTCCCAACCAACATGGCCGACATGGCTAAAATTAAAGCATAGAGGTAAAATGCAAATGTTGTCTGTTATCTGGATAACTGCTATAGATAGAAAATACTAAGCAGAAATGTTAAGGGTGATGAATGATGAGATCTTTTTAGTGTCCGTTTACATCAAAACTATTAGACGCCTTCTTGTAGATAGAGAGAAACTATATATGGAAAAAGTTATTATCACAACACGATCTACAAATAAGTTGCAGGACCGAAATCCTCAGTTGACTCCTTATAGAAGTTAATTCCTTTAATGACGATATTTATCAAATTATTGCGTTATTGCAAATAAAAAAAAATATTGATAGAAAGAGCTCTTGAATAGCAAAAATGATCTACAATATAAAAATAAGGAGATGTTTAGATGAATGTAACAATAGTCCACCCTCTAGCCTTCAACAATGAGGAAACATCCATACCATATTGTTGGCTATAAATGGCATGACAAATGTGAAAAAGATCAAACAAGAAAACTAACGCCCTGATGTATAACAAAAATGAACAGGACAAGATATACAATAAATCAAGATTTTCGACATTGTCAAACTGTTTATAGGAGATTTTGCCTTTTAATGATGATTTTGCAACCTTTTTCATATTTGTGAAAAACTTTATTGAATAAAGAATGAATTATATTCTTGCTGCAATGTTGGGGAGTGGCTAATGTAATCACATTATAAACTTTAGGATATACCGTTCATGTACAAACGTATCTCACGTGATTAATCTTTTGAAAAATTAATTTAAGATTTTATTGATAAGACAAAAATGGTTTTGAAGGGCCTGAAGGTTTTTCCTATGCTCTTGTCGCTAGGCATAGGGACATTAAGTGCTACTCTTGAACGAAGACCGTCTTCCCAGTGGTCCATCTGTCTGATTTATCTCATCCAAATTTATGAAACTCAGACAAAATGCCAATTACCAAAACTCACAGATCGAGTTTGAATTAAGGCTTACTGTTCTAGAGTTATACCTTGTGTTACTAGGAAAATTGCTAATTAAGGAAGTTTGCTGCTCAGTTTCAAAATAAATAACTTTCCATAAAACTAGTATATATTGATAGGGATTAATTGATGGACCAAAAAGCAAAAAATATAGGGTCAGTGTGCTTGTTTTCCAGATATTAGCCATTGGAATTTTGGCGGGAAAATGTTCTCTCTGGATTTTCATAGCTTTATCATTGACCAGTTAAGTTCTCAAAACTATTAAAAATAAATAAGATTTTATAAGACTTTTACAAATGGCTTATAATTATATATGTAAAGATTTATAAAAAGAAAAATGGGGGTCCATGGGCAAAGTTTTTTAAGGCATTCAAATGGATAAAACCAGAGGATTTCGAAAATCTGACAAAAATTCCAGAACTTGACAAGCAAACATCCTTAAGTCCTTTCCGCACTATCAGAAATAGTTTGAATTAGGTAGTGAGTCACTTACTGTTCAGAAAATACAGAAGACTAAAACAATTGAGCTCTTTAAAAACTAGCAGTGACATTAAATCTTTCAAAAAGTGTTTTCACTTTTTATAAGCAAGCTTCAGTGGGAATATTTGTGTCCTCAGACCGTTCTTCTTTTATTCTACACTCAAATTGTTATATTTCCGTGTTTAGAGTTGGAATAAGAGTCTCTCTTACACAGTTTGTAACCTGATAAAATAATTCAAATTAAGTACTATGAAAGTAACTCTGTTCTAATAAAGGTTAACAAATCAATAGGTTATTTTTATGTTGTAGTAACAATATTTAATAAAAGTTATTTCGAAACCACAATCGTACATTTTTGAAATGTTATGTTATCTTAACTTATCTGTAAAACTATGTTTTAAGCATCTATGTTCAAATAAGTATTGCTTTGTTTCCTTTTACAATTTAAGAGTGTTCAACATAGTCCTTAGCGTTGTACAATTTCTAAAAATCTACCTATTTTCAACATCTTATTTTTGGACCATGACATAACTGTCTTTGTATGGATTTAAAAGTTCTGTTTATTCAGGTTAACAAGTTTATATATTTTTTTTATAGAAATGATTTTTCATTGAAATTGTTTACATGCAATTTTTAAAAAAAAAATTTTAAGATTATATTGTATCGATTTTTGTATATGTCAACATTGCCATTTTGCGGTGAAGAGAAGATATAATTCATGGTTGACCGAATTAGTTGGCCTGCTACGAATGATTCCGACAGCAGATGTAGGTGAATTATACACCATTTTGTAGATAACTTAAAGTTGACTTGCGACATTACAATTTTCTGTGGGAATAGACAAACTGGGAATCGAAATATAAAGGAATTCTCAAAAATGTGATCGTGGTACCTTGTGTTATATTATAGATATAGAATCTATACTAGTGACCATCGTGTATTATTTGTGAAGTTGATACGGAATATTTATCAACAAGGTCTTGGTACCTTCCGATGAACTTTTTTCCAGACATGTGCCTGTGGTTTTAACCTATCATTTTGGAAACTAAAATAATAAAAAAAGAGAGAAATGTTAAACAGCTAAAATGATCAACAAGACATCTCCATTTGCATATAGGTAAATATTGCCAAAATTTTGGCAATAATTTGCATTTTGCGTATTATTTTGAAAACCATAATAGATTGATAGAAATTAAAAAAGCTAAAATGATTAGCAAGACAAGATCTTGATAGTAGTCAACATAGCCAAAATCGTCAATCAAATCCTTATATGGGTAACTGCCCTTGAATGATGATTTGCACCCACTTTTACATTTGTAAGGAAAACTTTGGTGGATAAAGAAAAGTCTGTAAACAGAAAAATGGATCAGCAAGATAAGATCTACAAATAGGTGAACATAGCTGAAATTGTCGGTCAACACCTTATATAGAAGTGATTGACCTTACATGAGAATTTTTACTAATTCTTGTGGTATGTTTTGGGCAAGAACTTTAGTACAGAAACTGTACAATTAAAATAATCAGCAAGACATGATCAACCATAATAAGATTTTAGTCATTTATGATAAACTAGACTACAATGTTTGGGAGTAGCTATAAGTTTAAGAAATATCAAGGTGAGCGACACACCTAGGCTCTTAAGGGCCTTAGTTTTCTTACTTGGGCGAAAACGCCATTAGCTAGATTTTGCGCTATTGGGATTTTTGGGGTTTCCTAATTCTTAAGCTTCGTAATTGATTGATCTATTTTGATTTGACCGCAATGAAGGAATCTTGTGTAAACGAGACGCGTGTTAAACCCAAACGATGCATTCAGTTGTTGTCTCTCTATGCACTTAATAGCAATTTGGAAGGGTTGTGAAATGGATGATTGTTTTGCTGGAATTTTGGTTTGTCACATTTCCTCTTAAATGATAACACGAATATTTGTATTGATAGAGAAAATTATGTTGTAAAAATTGCAACACAATAACGTCTATTCTTAAATTAGTTATTAGTGGAATAATAGGAAAAATGTTAATATTCAAATAAATCAATTTCTATAAATAATCAAATTGTATCTTTATATAGGTATTTTCAGCACAGACCTCAATAAGCAGTTGTGTTTTTTGTGAAAACAAAGGTATTTTCTTCTGCTATGACTGCAAGTCAGCATTTTGTAAACCTTGTAGAGACAATCATGATAAACTACCACCTTCAAAAAAACACTCTGTGATCGACTTAAAAAGTGTTAATCCATCAGTCGTTAAATTAAGATGCGAATTACACAAATCTGAATACACCTTTTACTGCATTCCCTGCAAAACGTTGGTATGTAACAAATGCGTTACATCAGATCACAAGAGACATGACTTGTCTGGTATCAAAGAAAAATCTGACGAAATTAAGAGACTTGCCGATACCAAATTATCTGATATGAAAGACAAACTTCATAGGATATCAAAATTGGCTGAGAAAACAAAGATGGTCCACATACCGAATTTGGTCGAGGAATCAGGAGATGCTATTGCTAGAATCCGTTCTATTGGGAAGGAACTGCAAAAATTAATAGAGACAAAGACTGATATCAAAGTAAATGAAGTTCAGGATGCAACTCAGTGGAAAAAAGAGGAGCTACAAAGTGTCTTGAAAAATAAAGAAAGAATTCACAGAAAACAAACAGCTGTGTATGAAAGTCTTGACACACTCCTGACAGAAGAGCACGCAGTATCATTCTTGGTGTCTTATGAAACCCTTAAAAGGGATATGTGTGATTTAACCAGTGAGGCAAAGGATGATATAGAACCACATCACATACAGGCGCCAGATCTAAAAGGATTTCTCGATGAAACCATTAGTTCCTTACAGGAGTATAGAAGGAGGTTAGATTCACAATTAATTTAGAAATCAAAACATGCAAATAATGTTATACACGCATATTACGATTAAAAAGTTCGCCTTAAATCTGGCTTGATAAACCTTTCATAATAATGAAAACTTTGTTACAGTTTGTGAAGTGAAATGTGATTAATGTGTGAAAATGACTAAAATAAAGTTGATGCCTACCTTGGCAATGGACCTGGACCATATACTTTAAATAATCAATGAAACGTTAAACTTAAATTAGTCGCCTGCTTTTGCAATAAGTTTTTCATTCATTAACTGATTTTTTACAAAAAGTGATATGACTGCAGATCAGTGACTATCTGATACGATAGGAGGAAAATAATAAAGGGATATTCAAACTCATCAGTCGGAAACAAAGCTATAACGCAAGCAAAAAAAAAAAACGAAAAACAGAGAAAAGACAAACAATAGTCTACAACACACAATATTGAAAACTAATAAATGAGCAACATCAACCCAAAAAAACTAGATGACGTAAAAAATTAAAACTGAACTCGATTGCATAGTGGAAATAAGTTCAAAATGAAAACTTATTTTAAAGTCACTAACCATAGAATATATGCATGCAACATTGATCTTATTGTGAGTCTCATTAAGATACACCTGCATGGACAATCATATGACTGTATTTTTGGTTAAAACAATTTACGTGATATAGTAAGACTTGTTTCTTTTAAATTTATTTTTTTATATTCAACAGATTAGAATAGAGGAAATGCCAGGAGTGTACAACATAATCTTCAATGAATAGAATGCAGAATATTTACTTTAGCGGTGTTTTTCTTTTTTATTTTGAGATTTAGTAGTACCTTTTATTTATTTTATAAATTAAGTTATTATGATTGTTATTTATACATTTTCTTATGGTTATTGACATTTGTTAAATTCTACTTGAATTTAATAGTTTGTTATATTTGTCTTAGTGTCATTGGTTTCCTTAAAAATAGCCTTAAATAATAACGAAAGTACGTTTTATCAAAGTCATTTATGAATACATGTAAACATTTTGATATTATAATGTTCGTATGATATTGACATCGTCATATATTGGACATACTATTTTATATTCATAAAAGAGTAAATATTCATGTAAGTGGTAAATTTTTGCAAAAGTTTATTTGCCAGCATCATGTCTAGAAAGATTGATCGAGCATTATTTGGCATTCCTGTGCTTGATTGGAAATGTATGAAAAAGGAGAAGTGTGTTTTTAGAACTATTCATTTTAATTTTCATTTTAGTTTTCTCACTGTACATATTGATTTAAAGTACTTTTTTTCATTTTTTATTGATGTGGTATAATAATTGTTTATTTCAATTTATTTTGTTGAGCATTCCCAAGTTTTTATCCTAATTTAATCTGTGTTCTCGACATGAAAACTGCGTTAAAATGCAATTATTGATTTTAACGGATGAAGCGAGACATATGTTTACCCTTCCCCTATAACCCACAAACGTACTCGTACATTTGGTTTCATGTTAGTTCCATAATATACAATATGCATACATTTTTTTCGCCTATTCATTCACGGTATATTCTTTTTCTAGAATCAACGCTTCCTAAATCTGTCGCTGAAATGGACTCAACACATTATATTCAATTGTTTCCTTTGTGTGCCTTATTTCATTAAGTTTGAATTGGATAATATACTGATTTCTGTTCACTAATGGAATTAATTTAAAAACCTTTAATTTTTGTAATTTTAATATGCCTTCACTGGGAATCGAACCCCTCTTTGTAACCTGTTTTGTGTCACTGACAGCTACACAATGACGAAACCTCTCGACTATCAATGTGTTGCAATTTAGATGTCTACTTTATATATATAAATGAACATGTTAGGGTTTTTTGCTTGTTAGAGAGCTGTCTACATATTCCATTATAATTGTTTTACGTTTGTCATTTTGGTGCCTTTTATAGCTGACTATGCGGTATGTGCTTTGCTCATTGTTGAAGACCGTAGTATGGTGACCTATAGTTGTTAATTTCCGTGTCATTTGGTCTCTTGTGAAGAGTTGTCTCATTGGCAATCATACCACATCTTCTTTTTTATATGTGATATTCATCGGTACAAGGGACACACAGGGCATGTACCATCATATATACATAATAGGCAATCGTATAGTATAAGTTGGTAACTGCGAGGTTAGCATGGTTAAGATCAATGAGTTAAAGAGTCAAGTTAAAGGTAGAGACTTGTCAGTTTAGGATCAACCCTGTATTCTCTTTGATGTCCCTATTCTTTAGTTTTTCCATTTATTTTATTTTGTATGTTATTGTGGATATTTTTGTAATAATATCGGGTTTTCCGTTTATTTTTGGATTGTTATTGTCTATTTCACATATTTAAAACGATAATGATTACATTCAATTTGTCCATTTTGTTTTATCAATATTGTCCCTTATGGAAAAATAAGGCTTCTTGCAAATATTTGCGGCAATGTTGCTGCAAATATTTGCGGCAATATTGCTGCAAATATTCATTTTCGTATGCAAATTAGTTTTCTTGCAAACAGTTCCTGCAACATTGCTGCAACAAATTGCGGCAATATTGCGGCAAATGTTTGCGAGAAAATCAGTAACTGTAATTGTTGCAGCAATATTGCGGCAAATTCATTAGCTGCAATGTTGCAGCAATATTGCAGGAAAATTAATTTTTGCAATATTGCAGCAACATTGCAGCAAATCTTTCAACAATTTCAGTTGAAAAATTAGGAATTAAAAACTAAGCATTTAAAAAATATATGATTTAATAATAAAATAAATTTTCTCTGTCCTCTATAGGTTGTCGTGTTACATCTGTGTATCTTTTAGTTCCGTTTCTCTGTACTCACTGTCCTTAAAGTTGAATTTTCTGATTTCAATTACTGCAAAATAAAAGTTCAAGAATTTAGCATATATAAAAAATAACTAAACATTATAAAGATATAAGTTACTACTATATATTGTAAATTCTGGACTTGTAGAATGAAAATAAATCTTTATAAAGAGATAATTACAGAGCAATTTTTCCAGCATTTTTTCACTTAAAGGGTCAATGTCTAAAAGTTATCAAGTCCTCCTAGAAATTGCATATTTTCAAATTTATTGATCAGCAATTAATATATATATTACTATAGAATACATTTAACCTCATGCCAGTACTAGGTTGTTATTGCTTTTTGAATATTTATTTTCATTGAACTATAACATAATTGGTCTTGTCTATTCTTTAAAATTTTAATTTTGTGATTAGTTGTGTATTATATATAAAAGCTATATATAGTTGCCATTTGTTGATAGACCTCTTATTGGTAGTCAAACCACAGATCTCTAATTTAATACCAAACTGCTTTTATTAGAAGATTTCTTGTTATAATTTAAGTAATGTACTTTCTAAAACATATAGTTTTAAAAGCTTAAAAAATATCTCCTGTCTAAAAAATACACAATTTTAATAATATTCATGTGCATAAATCTATTGTCTAATGCTTTTGTCAACTCTATTAAGTTAAGAAGACTCTTTAAATATCACTATTTTGAACTGTAAGAGCATGCACTTATTCAAAATGGTGGACATTCTACTCCATTGTACTTACCAAAAGATGTTATCCAAATTATGTGTAAACACCAATC
The DNA here is from genome assembly GCA_017311375.1 of Mytilus coruscus. NCBI lineage: Eukaryota > Metazoa > Mollusca > Bivalvia > Mytilida > Mytilidae > Mytilus > Mytilus coruscus. Next base: position 91,259,966 of record CM029597.1, on the reverse strand, counting down.
TTCCTAAATCCAAGAGTCATGTCAACTGAAGGCTATCATCTGCACTATCCAGTGTCAATAGAATTAATTGAAACTTTGGATCTAAATCCATTGTAAAATTCATATTACTTTGTTTATGATAGAAGACATCTTTGTTTGTTGTTAATGCATGTTCATGTCCAGTTCAAATTTTGAATATGTTGATCAAGGTTGCTTAGGGTATTGTGACAGTGTGATCCCTTTGACATTTGCCCTAATTATAAATATCAATTGCCTAAATCTTGAATATTTGTTATCTATTATAATAAAAAATAATTATATATATTTTTTTTATCTTTGATGTTATAATGGAAATATATACAAAGAAGATATGCTCTACCCTTAATTTGACCTCAAACTCTATGTACATTAATTTATGGTACTTCCTGTCTTTACCACTACACAGAGATAAATGGAAACCAGATGGCACATTACATTTCTATCACCAGCTCATATTACTAATTGAGATGAGAAGGATAATTTGTGTATACATAATTTGAAGATAATGATACTAGAAATTAAACAAAATGCAACTTGCAGGTGGGGCTAAATTCATTTGATGGAAAATATTAGAATTAAAAATATTGTTCATAGAAAATGTCACAAAAAGTGACAAAAGGCATAATAATACAGATAGAACAAAAAAAATTATGACTCAATTATTTAGATTAAACTTGTTGAAATAAATACCAAAGTATTCTTGAAATTCTTTCCTTGCAAAATATCATATAAATGTGATGTACAGTGAGTTTAGGAATTCTTTATAAGCATTGTTATTTGAAGATTTGTTTAAAATAAATTATTCAAATATCCAGATATTTCTGAGTAAAATAAAATATGACGATAAAAATTTAGATAATAAGAAGTATCTATAACCAAATGTTCAAAGAAACAATATGTTGTGTATTATTTGAACCTTAAATCTTAAAACAAATAATCATATGTAATATTTTAAAATGCTTGAAATATTGGTGCAAACTATCATGTCTGACATTATTAAAGAAACTTTTCTTGCAAAGTTGTTGCAAATAGTTATTCCTTAAATAATAAAAGAAAAGGTTCCTGCAACTTTCTAGCAAACAATTCTTTCTTGCAATTTTCTTGCAAACAAATTTTGTTGCAGTGAACATTGCGAGAATGTTGCAGGTAGCTGCAACAACCTGCAACTTTCTTGCAAACAAATTTGTTTGCCGCAATATTGCCGCTATATTGTTGCAATACTGCAGCAAACTTTTCATTTCTGTAAGGGTATGGTTTCATCTATTTTATTATATAATTTTCCAAATGTGTATTCGCAAATTCCTATGCGAGTAAATCATGATGAGCCTATAATTAGGCCTCTTGCTAGAAATTTTGGTAACATACTTATTAAATATACATGTACTTAGAAATAAGTTCGAATATATCTTATTTTTAAATTACGGATATTATTCAGATGCCTGATAATTTAAAGACAGACGTGTTATGTTATATTTGTATTTCTCTAACCAATTAATTGTGAACTAAGAGTTATTAATGCATCGTTGAACATGATAACGTGGTTATTTAAACTCATTTACAATAGTTCTAATTAAGAGAAGGCTTTAATTTTAAAAAGTCATCAACACAACAGTTTAAGTTATAGATACAATGGATAAGCGTTGATTCACGAAAAACAAACCATTCGCGCTCCGGGCTCATGGTTTCTTTTTCAAGAATCAACGCTTATTCATTGTATGTATATACTACATAAAGTGATCATATTCATACAGGAATAATTTTTGACCTGAAAATTTTAAAGCATTTACATTATGAGCCTTAGATTTTGTAGATCAATTTATATTGTTAATATAGTTTCTTCCTTTCGTGAATGTACAATGAGGTTGTAAGTTGTTTAAATGTAAGATTATCAACAAATATTTTATATGCAAACGAGTGTGCTCAGGTTGCGCAAAATAATTCAAATCGAAATTATCAACAAAACAATGAAATAGTGAATAGTTTTACGAAAAATATCAAAATAAGTTATTGATTTGGTTATTAGCAGGTCACTTGGCGTCCGTCGTCAGTCGTCGTCTGTTAACTTTTACAAAATTTTTGTCTTCTGAAAGTTAACTGGCCCAAATGTAACCAAACGCAGCCACACTCATCCTATAGTTTAAATAAAATGTGTCTAATGACCCCGTGTGCCAACCAACATGGCTGAAATGGCTAAAAATAGAACATAGGGGTTAAGTGCAATTTCTATTTATTTTCTTGAATACTGCTATAGATAGAGTAAATCTGACAAGGCAGAATTGTGCAGAATGTTGAGATCTACCTACCGTTCATTTACATCAAAACTGTCGTTACCTAGGAATTATTGCCCTTAAATGATAAAATTTGCCTGTTTTATTGAAAACAATATTAGATAAATAGAAACTTCAAATAGCAAAATGATTAGCAAGACAAGATCTACTAACAAGCCAAATTTCTGAAATGGTCAGTTGACACCTTATAGCCTGTTTTGCCCTTAGATGATGTGTTACGTAGTTCTAGATTTTACATTAAATTTTATTAAACATTTTTAATGTTTTGTACACAAATGAAAGAATTAGAGTTGATACATTTTTGTTGCATGGCGTATTCACCATTGAGTCTGTCTGTCTGTTTCATCGAATAAACATTGTAACAATGATCTTAGCTTTTTACTTCATGTTTGACCGTCTGTTAACCTACAATCATTTTTTTGCTGCTGTTTTGTTGCCTAATATGTTCTTTGTATATGTGTTTTGGTTTGAGCAGTGGTATCTGTGGATATTTGGCCGTCCATCTGTTATCTTTTTCACATTATGATTTACCTTAGACCACATTAGGGTATTAACGTTGGCGTTTGAGAATAAACTGACTGTATTTTAAGATAAACATTAACACTCTGGAAATTAAATTCCTTTTTTGTTTGAGTTAACCTAGCTTAAAGCTATATTCAGTCAAAGAATACATATTGAAGATACTCTTAAAGAGAAAACAAAGTAGCTGTTAACTACATACAGCGACCGTTAGTTCAGTATTAGTATGAAGTTTCATTTCGAAACACCTTATAAAAATATTTAAAAACTAGTGCCGATAAATTAATTAATTTAGTACAGCGAAATATGTAAAGGTTGTAAATAAATAACAACAAACACATAAAAAACAGGCTTAAAATTAGCAAGGAGTATGAAAACCATTTTAGAAAAAAAAAAAAAAAAAAGACAACATAAGGGCCCCAAAGGAAAAAACAAACAATCCACAAAACACTGCACAAGATTGTACAACACATGAACAAACCCAATCAATAACTCAGGTGATATGGAAGGTTTAGCCATTCCAGTTTCTCAAATGGTTCCCGTCATTTTGCTTGTTTCAAGTAAAAGCATTCGAATTAAGATGTCATCGATAAGGAAAGGTGTCGGCGAATGCAGCTGCGACATATATCAAAAATGGTAAAATGTTGTTGAATGTGTTAAGTTTTACCATTAAAATCTCTTGGTTCATTAGATTCTTCAAGGAATTCCTGTTAGGATATATGCCTGCTCTGAAATATTATATCAACTTGGAGATGAATACTACATTTTAGGTCCTACTTGAATTTATCTACATAAAATGGGAAGTTTACGATGACAAAAATACTGTTAATTTCTAAACATAATGATAAGTCAAGCTTTGAAGCTGACCTAAATTTATCCGTTGGTACGTTTATTTTCATGTTCATTTGGATGGATGTGATGACCTTACTGTAAATTTTGCAATTAGAGGACATCTCCTGAATACCTGAACATGATCTTAAACGGTTCAGGAAACGACAATTTTCTGATTGAGAGTTTTGCCATCAAATTCGTGATACGAAAAATAATTTCAGATTGAAAATAAAAACAATACCCTCCCCAAAAGTTTATGGTCGTTTCCTAAGCTAGCTTATTTTTCTTTATCCCTAGAGACCCCTTGTATGAATCATGCTTTCACGAATAAAAGTCACTGAGAACATAAGCATAGATTGCTCCAATATGAATGATGACTTTAAAAGCACGTCTATCAAAGGTGACGGAGAAATAAAGCGGTGGACGATACCAAAAGGACAATTAAAACTCTTGGTCTTGGTCTGAGTCTTGGTCTTGGTCTTGGTCTTGTCTTGTCCTTGGTCTTGGTCTTGGTCTTGGTCTTAGTCTCGTCTTTGTCTTGTCTCGGTCTCGGTCTTGGTCTTGTCTTGTCCTTGGTCTTGGTCTTGGTCTTGGTCTTAGTCTCGTCTTTGTCTTGTCTCGGTCTCGGTCTTGGTCTTGGTCTTGGTCTTGGTCTTGTCTTGTCTTTTGTCATTGTCTTGACGTGTCTTGTCTTGTCTTGTCTTGTCTTAAAAAGGTAGAAAATACCAAGGGAATAAAACAAACCCTTACATCGAAGAAAAGCAAACAACACCATGTTCAAAGGAAATACGAAAAAGACAAAGATCAATCCACAAAACATTAAAAAAAATTATAAAATAAAAGCTGCACGCACTCCACGCCAATTAAAATAACGGAAGTGAACTCTCAAGTGCTCAAGGGTAACAATTTCTACTCCAGTAGCGATACCCGTCGTGTTTATCCTGTCCAGATGCGTGCATTGTTGAATCATGGCGATAATGTAACACACAACAACGGATTAGTAGCTGTTGACAAGAACAAATTATTAATCACTGGTGAATATAAATTCACCAGCCATTCAAAGATGTACATGACCAAATCAAATTTTGAATACACTCAGTACATATAAACAAACTATAAAAATCATAGATGATGTTTTGTTTTGTTTGTGTGGTTTTTGGGATCGTTTTCAACCAACAACTGTGGCACCGACTTCATCTACCTTCCTGTACTGGCGAGCACGTTCTCGCTCTGCTTTCAAAGACCTTATATATTATTCCAATGAATGTTTACCACAGGATACAAATATTCGAAATTTTACAATGTTTCAGGTTACATTCGGCAGATTCAGTATAGGAAGAAAGGTTTAATTCATATAGCGTCATTTAATTTTGGAAAATAAAAAACAAACAAACAGAGGGACATCCTATAGAAACTGTTGATCATGTAAAATCGTATGGATAAGAGCGATAACACATTTTAAAAGAGTGAAAATAGTTAAAATATTAAGAAATATTTACTAAAATCAAATTTAAACACAAGATATATATATTTATATATCTGCGCAATCCTAGGCGGTGTTGTAGTAGAAACGATAAGTGAAAAGTACAGGTTCCACCCCTGCTGAGGGGGAGTAATGAATCAGATCTACTCTAACATTGTTAGGTTGATTCTCTAGGCACTTTAAATATATACATTTATATATAGAAAAGGGGTACATTCCTCAAGCGCCTGTGAAATTATCTTTTGAAGACTTTGAATTTGATAGATTTTATCAACTTCAAGTATTTAAGAACTGCTTTACATTTGAATTTGTAATAGGAAATGCAAAAAATTGAGAAATAGAAATTAAAAGACAAATCTTCAATTATGACGCCACAATTATATGACACACTTTATATAAATGCTTACCTATAGTTGTTAATTTCTGTGTCATTTTGGTCGCTTGTAAAGAGTTGTCTCATTGGCAATCATACCACATTTTTTTATATTGTATTTTAAAAGGAATTGCTTATTTTATGCAGTTAAATTGGGCCGACAATAATCCCGGATTAAAAGATTAACGCACACGAACTAATGTTGCAGCAGTCAGAAGCTCGTTCCTATGCGTTAAAAGTCAATCCGATCTCAAATGGCAAAGTGATATAAAAATAACTGTAATAAGGTTAACAGCACACTTGGTTTTCTTCGAAGGAATCTTAACATCACCTCCGCCTCAGTAAAGGAACAGGCATACACATCTTTATTCAGACCATCACTAGAATATGCCTGTTCAGTTTTGGATCCTATCTTTACTGAGGATATAAATAAACAACAAGAAGTACAAAGAAAGCTAGGCTGCTAGATTTGTCATTAACCGACAAAGAAACATCTCATAAGTGTTTAGTGACACGATAAATAATCTAAAATGGAGAATCTTACCTCAAAAAAACAACAGAAGCCTGCCTTGCCATCTTCTATAAAATATCAAATCAACTGATTGCCATCACACAAACAGACAGATTAATTCAACCGTTCAGATAGTCCCGAAACATGCTCTCACTCTCATACCAAGTTCCATCCTGCAGAACACAATTCTATAGGCCAACACTCATTGTTTTCCACTTACTATTTAAACACGGAACAACCTTCCACTGAGATAAGTGAATCCAGGGAGATGCCAATGCAGCTCTAGGAATACATGTATCAATAGTTCAAATCTTTAATATAATTATAAAACTGAGAAACAAAATGAAAATGTGTATTATATAAAAAGTATATATCTGATATTATTATAATTTGACTGTAAATACGTTTCCACTAAACAATGTGTAGTACAAGTGACATAAATTTTCGAAGGCCGTCAATAAAAATTAGTAAAAGTAGAAATATATGAATGTATAAGTCCCAGTCATAAGTAAAAACCCACTCTTTTCCAACATAATATGAAAATACTTGTTTTTTCAAAATATTATGAACAAAGTACACTATTTACTTTTTAAGTACACACACAGCTGCGGAATCGTAAAGTGGCGGGCTGGGGATCTTTAATTTCAGTATAGAACTTTTTCTCTATTTTAAAACTAACGTTTATTCTGAAAATTTTCATGAACATGATTTTACTTTCAAATATTTCTGTATAAAGTAGATGTATTCTTGATAATGTACATCATTTATTTCTGTAATCGGTACTGTATTGTCTAATTATTTTATTTTCCACAGTTATTCTTTATATTTTTGCACCCATTATTCTCTTTTTTTTACTCATGTTTCTGTATTCACTATTATTACCTGGCCCAAATAGAAAAAAACACACTTTTCCAAGATAATATGAACATACTTGTTTTTCAAAATATTATGAACAAAGTACACTATTCAGAATTTGAGCGCACAATATATTAATTTGTGCGCACAATATATTCAGTTGTGCGCACAATATGTTTAAGTTGTGCGCACAATATATTTAAATTGTGGGCACAATATATTATTTTGTGCGCACATTATATTTAAGTTGTGCGCACAATATATATATTTTCTTCCACAAATTGTAAAAAATAGTATAATAAGCTCTTATGGTTATTATGCTATTTTTACAATTTGTGGACAAAATATTATAAGGACAATAACAGCTAATCACACAGGCACTAAGTCTTGTCTCTGAAAATACAATGTATAGGGTTTTTTCAGAAACAAGTGCCTGTGGCTAATCATACATGTATCTAGAGATATGCTATTTTTTGACAATTTGTGGACCAAAATAGTATAAGGACAATAAGAGCTACGGTTCCACAGCTAATCACACAGGCACTTTAATTATCTCTGAAAATATAGGTATTTTTTATTCAGAAACAAGTGCCTGTGGCCAATCACCATACATGTATCTAGATTCAATCATCTTTGGTGAGTTTTAATAAATGGGTATATTGACCTATAATGGTTTACTTTTATAAATTTTGACTTGGATGGAGAGTTGTCTCATTGGCACTTATACCACATCTTCTTATATCTATATATGAAAGAATCTTGGATTAATGTAAAACTACGGAGCCCCGCTAGGACATCCAAAGAAAAAAATATATATTGTGCGCATAACTTAGATATATTGTGCGCACAAAATAATATAGTGTGCGCACAAAATAATATATTGTGCGCACAATTTAAATATATTGTGCGCACAACTTAAACATATTGTGCGCACAACTTAAATATATTGTGCGCACAAAATAATATATTGTGCGCTCAAATTCATTGAGCTTACACATGGTACGGCGCTTTAATGTCTCCTTTTCAAAGTGACAGATTGGAGAAATACATAAGGGTTTATTTTGAAATGGGGTTAGATTACATGGAAATACTCGCACTTTTAGCAAAAAATCATCACTGCATTGTTTCTTATCGACACCTGAAACGAATACTGAAGAAGCTACGTTTATTTCGTCTGAAACTTGGTTTACCAACAGATGCGTTTGAAGCTGCCACTTTGTATCGGTGTTTATTGGAACGGTTTGAAACAGACTTGGCATTAGAGTGAGGTCACTATCGAACTTATGTAGACTTTGATAATGTGGTTTTACCTATTCTCTTGTAACAATTTTAAAACTACTATTTGTGCTTATGCATTATACTTTATGTCTGCAAATCTCAAGATTTTGTTTATGTTGATTGACACAAGACTGACATGCTGCTCAATTCACGACTTTGATTTTGTTATGCCCCGTCGACGATATAAGATGGTTTAATATTAGACAGATTCAAGATATAATTGACTATTCTGATAAATTCAATGTAGATGGAGCAATCTTATTTCTTGACTTTTCGAAAGCCTTCGATTCCTTAGAATGGGAGTTTATGTACAGTGCATTAAGAAAATTTGGTCTACAAAATTCTATTATAAATTGGATACAGACTTTATATACAAATATTAAAGGATGTGTAACAAACAATGGTTGGATCTCTGCGCCCTTTGGCATTCATAGGGGAATTAGACAAGGCTGTCCGGTCAGCGCGATTATTTTCTTGATGGCAGTAGAAATCTTAGCATGTAGACTAAGACAAGATAACAATATAAAAGGTATACAAATCAAATTAGATAAAAAAACACATAGTTTAAAATTAACTCAACTAGCAGATGACACAACAATTTTTGTTAAATCTAAAAAAGAAATTAAAGTAGCCCTAAACATAATAGAGATATTTGGTTCTTTATCTGGTCTTAAACTGAATAGAGATAAAACAGAAGGTATTTGGCTAGGAAATCTTAAAAGTAGTAGGGACAAATATGAAAATATAAACTGGTCAACAAAGCCAATAAAATGCTTAGGAGTATACTTTGGACATAATAAGATCGAATGCGAAAAACTAAACTTAGAAAAACAGTTAACTAAATCAGAGAAAATTATCAAAGATTGGTCTAAAAGACAACTTACTATCTTAGGCAGAATAACGGTTGTAAAGTCTTTAATAGTTCCAAACTTAACCTTCTTAGCATCAGTAATCAATATTAATAAGGAATGCATATCAAAATTTAAAAAAATAATATTTAACTTTATCTGGGACAATAAAGAGAAAAGATCTGTTGTTTGTACAAATTATGCTAATGGAGGATTGAACATGATTGATATAGATAAATATATTGAATCTTTAAAATTAAATTGGATTAAAAGACTAGTTAACAATGACGATATGTTACCGAACTGGAAAGTTATTCCTCAATTCTACTTCGATAAACTAGGAAAACATTACTTAATCTTCTACATGAACATAGATAAAACACAAGACATAGAGAATTTGAAAAATAACGTAACTCCTTTTTACTTAGAAATGATTAAAACTTGGGTGAAATGGAAAAACAGTAGAATAGAAAATTTCCAAATAATTTTATTGAAATAAGAAAACAAATAATATGGAAACAAATACATAAAATTAAACGGTAAATGTCTAGTCTATAATCAATGGATTAAAAATAATATAATATATATTAATGATATCCTAGATAATAACGGGGATATTTCTCAAAATTTGATATTAAAAAACTATCATCTCATTGCAATTGGTTCTCAGAATATACAAAATTAAAAAGGCAATACCAAAACAATGGTTAAATTTACTTAAGGATGAAAAATCAAAGCAAACAAAAGTTTACTTTAATAAAAACTAGAAATAGTAAGTAAAATCATAAAAAGTATGAGTTACTAAAAGTAACAACAAAAGATATATATAATATACTCATACAATCTAACATAGAAACACCAATAGGTTTTGCAAAGTGGAAAAATATATTGCAAGTTGATGATATTTATTTGAAGATAAAACACAACTTACTGTTTGCATTTAAATACTTAAAAGATAATAAATTGAAAATATTGAGGTGGAAATTGTTACATTGGATATTACCCTGTAAACAAATATTAGAAACTTGGAAAATAGTTGATACTTCTTTATGTAATATATGCAATGTTAATGAGAATTATGAACATTTCTTTATCACCTGCAAATATTTAAAAATTTTGGGAAGGTATTAGATTAATTCTTAATAAACTTAAAATTGGATATCATATCATAAGCTTAGAAAACCTAATACTTGGATATAAAATAACTGATGAAAAGTATTATGAAATTAATTTTTTATAACAATAGTATTATTTAGTATAAATAAAGCATACTATTTGTCAAATAGAAAAGAAAAGGAAGTAAATGTGTTCTCTATTTTAAATATGAATTTCTGTCAAAAGTAAACCACTGCAAAGCAATGAAACAAGAAGTAAGCTTTATGCAACAGCAAATTGCAAGTATTTTAGATAAAACTTGTATAACTGCTTAATACAACTACATGTTCGTGACACTAACGAGCAATAGTTAAAATCTATTATATAGTTATATACTCACAAATTATATAATTAAATCCCAACAACTTGTACATTTTTAAAATAAAATGAGATTTTATTAAATAAATACTTACCATCATAAATTCTGAGTACATCCATCTGCGCAAGTCTGACAGACGGAAAACCCCAAATAAAAATATCATCCAATGAGAAGAGGGATGACCAAGCAGTGCCCGTATAACCATGCCTTTATATCATCCATTTAATTTCCTAAAGTAAGCAAGAAACCCTAGGAAAAAAACAGGGGATGAAGGGGAGGTTGGGAGGGACCTTTATTTATGATGGTAAGTATTTATTTAATAAAATCTCATTTTACTAAAAATGTACAATTTATGTCAATAAATACGTTACCATCATAAATTCTGAGTAAAATATAGAATCTAACGCAAAGCTGAATCCCTGAACCAGAAGATGCAGGAGGAAAACAACTCTTTGTGCGGAAACTAAAGGTCCTAAGGAATACAAACTCTGAGCTTGAGTAGATAAAGACTGCAGATAGTGAGAAATGAAAGAATTTTCAGTTCTCCAGAAACCTGCAGATAAGACTTCCTCTAAAGAAGCGTTATTAAAAGGGCCCAGGAGGTAGAAATAGCTCTAACATCATGGGCTTTAACATGCATACTATTCAGAAGTTCTTCATTAGAAGAATTGTAAGCTAATTGAATAGTTTTACAGATCCAAGTTGAAATGGTTTTAGCAGACAAATCTTGTTTTCCTTTGTAAATAGGAATAAATAACCTGGAATTTGAGGGGTGCGGAGACTCCGTGTTCTCTGAAGATATAAAAGTAAGACTCGGATAGGACAGAGTACTTTAGAACTTGAATCATCAGGAAGGGCTGGAATCACTATCGGTTCTGAACCTCTGCTCGGAATTTGTTTTTGGCTAAAAGGCTGGATCCGTTAATAGAGTAACAGATGACTTATCCCTATTAAAACGAAGGCAGTAATCAGCAGTGGAAAACGCATGAATTTCACTTCTTCTTCTACCAGAGGCCAAGGCAAGAGAACAACACTTATACGATAAAAACTTTATTTCAACCTTTTCAGCAGGTTCAAAAGGATGGGGTTTTAAAGCTGATAAAACTACACTCAAATTCCAAGACGGGATTAAAACTCTCTGTCTAGGCGTTCAAGAGTGAAATTCTTAACTAAAAGAGAAATGAATTCATTATTACCAAAGTCTGGACCTCCAGACAGTTGAATAGTCCTAGAAATAGCTGATCTATAGCCTTTAATTGTAGAGGGAGATAATCTTTCTCTTCAAAAGATGGATCAGAAAGTCTGCTAGTTGCTGTACAGAAATTTGGAAAGGATCAATTTCCTTCTCACTACACCAACTACTGAAGATAGTCCACTTGGCATCATAGACGATGTTAGTGGAATCTCTAACTGCTCGGGAGAGATGTCTGGCTGCGCATTCAGAAAACCCTCTCCTTGAAGTTATCCCTGAGAGAAGCCACGCGAACAGATGTAGCTTCTCTGGATTGGGATGAAGAATCTTGCCCTTGAACTGGGACAGAAGGTTGTGTCGTACTGGTAGAACCAGTGGACGAGCACAAGACAGATGAAGAAGATCTGGAAACCAGGCTTGTTTGGGCCAAGTTGGAGCAATAAGAATGATCAACCCTTGCTCTGCTGAGATCTTCCGAAGAACTTCTGACAGAAATCTGAACGGAGGGAAGGCGTAAGCGAACATTCCGTCCCAAGGAACACTCATGCAGTCTACTGCGTAAGCTTTCGGATCTGGTACAGGAGACATGAACACTTGAACTTTGTAATTGAGGCTTGTTGCAAACAGGTCTACATGAGGAGACCCCAAGAGATTTGTTCTGCAGTAGGGACTGAAAATGAGACAGTGCAAGAAGAACTGCCTTCATTTCTAGTATGTTGATATGTTCCTTCAAAAGATCTGAGTCCACACTCCTGAAACTGAAAGACCCTCCAGATAAGCTCCCCAACCGAGGTTGGAGGCATCTGTGAACAGGGTCTGATTTGGAACTGAGAGGACAGAAGTTGGCCTTTCAAAACGTTTGCTTGAGAAGTCCACCAAACCAAATGAGGATACAGTTCCTGATGAATGATTGGAACTGGAAATTCCAATCCTGTGAAGCTGGGAGCCAATGTTGATGTAGATAAAATTGAAGAGGTCGAATGTGAAGGCGACCAAGTGGAACAACATCCGCTAGTGAATTCAAGAGACCTAGCAGTTGTGAAAACTGGCGAGCAGTAACTGTTTTTGAGATAGAAACAGATGAATTTTTGAACAAAGATTTTGAAACTTTTCCTGAGGAGGTCGAACTATGCACTGATGAATAAGGTAATGTTCGCCTAGGAAAATAAAGTCCTGAGACGGAATAAGGTCTGACTTTTCCAAGAGATGAGAAACCCCAGAGAGAAGCAATCTGATGACTACATCGGTATTGAGATAGAGTTTCTCGGGAGAAAGTTCCTTGATCAGTGAGTCGTCCAGGTAAGAATGAATCTGAATAGCCTGTGAATGAAGGTGAGCTATGGCTACCTGCATGAGTTTGGTAAAGGCTAGTGGTGCAGTTGACAGACCAAAAGGAGAGCTCTGAATTGGTAAACCCTTTTGTTCCAAACAAACCGAAGGAATTTGCGGTATGAATGGCAAACTGGAAGATGAAAATAAGCGTCCGTCAGATCCAGGGATGTTGTCCACATACCTGGAAGAATAGAAGCTCTGATTGAACGATTGGTCTCCATTTTGAAATGGGAATAATCATGTAAGAATTGAGGATAGACAAATCGATGACTGGTTTCATTCCTCCTGTCTTCTTCGAAACAAGGAAGAGACGAGAATAGAAACCTGGATCTATTGAAGATACAGGGACTTCCTCCACTGCCCTCTTTGTCAAAAGAGTCTCTACTTCTGTTGACAGAAGAAGAAACTTCTGTGGTTCTTGAGTATTGGACAGTGGGATAGGAACAGAAGAAAGAGGAGGTTGTTCTTTGAATTGAAGAGTCAATCCTCGAATTACTGACAGAACCCAACAATCTGAGGTAATACTTGTCCATTTTTTTAGAAAATGAGTTAACCTCCCCCCTACTGGCAATTGAGAAAGAGGAGTTTTGTAGTACATCTCTGGATTGGGTTCTGACAGTAACGTACGAGGGGGCAACTTCCTAGGGAAGAGGATTGGCCCTCTTGCCACCTCTCTTAAAACTGTTAGGTTTAGACTTAGGGAATGAAGACTTCTTAGGTTTATTACCTCCATCATTAGTCATTTTCCTCCTCTTCTCTTGAGAATTATAAGAAGAGCCTCCAGCGGAAGAATAACTACCTCGTTTAGAATTATTTCCAGAAAGAGATACATTCACCTTCACTGGAGCTGGGGTTTGATTGAGATGCTTCTGTACCTCATTAAGTGGCAACCCGAAAATCTTATCATCTAAAGGAGACTTAATTAAAGCATCCTTAAGATTATCCGAAACCTTTGCTTTATCCAAAATTTCAGCTCTTTTGGATAAAGTGCAGTTGGCTATAGAACCCATAATCAACAACTGAGAGGCACCCAAAGCCTTGTCCACCTGTAATAGAAAAGGCTTGACCTCTGGTGGAAGAGAAGAGTCTTTAAGTACTGGAGCAACTGCAGTTAAAAAGTGTTCAGCAGTGCCTAAAACATGAGAGGCATTCCTGAGAAGATTCTCTGTTTTGGACCAAACAGACTGAGACAGACGCAGTCCATCGGCAGGTTTAGAAGCAATAGAAGATGAAAAACCTTGTCACATTTAGGTACCAATTTACCCAAGGTAGAATCAAAGATATCATAATCTTTAGAACGGAACTGCTCAGTAAATGAGGCAAGCCCAAAACCACTCACTTGGGAAAATTGGGACTCATTAGCCACAATCCCATCATTGATGATCTGCAGAGAAGTAGACATATGGTTGGATTGTGGAAAACTAGTATGTGACTTAGCGTTGTCTATAGACAGACCACATGAAGCCTCGAAAGTAGAGGTAAGTCTCTTGGGTCTGGGAGGAGACTGAAATGGTACCTTGTTGACGTCTCTCATAATGGTTTAAACCGAATCTCTAAGATCCTTCAAGGTAGAAGGAGTATCTTCAGCCTCAGGATCCTTACTGGAATTGGTAGAATGACCAATTACAAAAGAAGAGATAGACACAGGAACAGAAGGTTGAGAAACATTCTGAGAGACCTGAGTTGGATTATCACCTTCTTCATCAGAAGTAAAACCTTCTTCCTGACTGCCTGGGGCCACCGAAAGCGTCCTTCCTCATCACTGTCCTACGGGTCACTTCCAATATTATGATCTGGAAGGAGTGAAATCACTGGAGAATTTGACTTATTGGCAATGTTCTCTAGCGTAACCAGGCGGTTGGAGAAAGACGTCAATTCAGAAGAAATAGACTGACGAAAGTCGTCCAGAATACTCTTGAACCCATCTAAAGAGGGGCTAGAGTCAGTAACCTGATTAAACTAATGCCTAACAGAAGAGGTAGGCAGAGCAGCAGGTACAGATACACTACTACAACTACTAGATGACACTGCTAAAGGAGGAGCAGGAACTGACAAATTAGATGTAGTACTCTGAGGAACAATAACTGGTGTGGTAATTGGTCCACAATAAGGCCAGAAACCTGGGAAAGGCTGACCAGGAACCTGACTAGGAAAAACCTGATTAGGAAACCCTTGACCAGGAAACCCTTGACCATGAAACCCCTGACCAGGAAAGCCTGAATAAGGATAACCCTGAGACCAAGGAGGTCTAGACCAAGACATGGCGTTACTAGCCGAAGCAGGTAAAGTGAAGCCACAGTATGACGCTGGTGCTCTAGACCCAGGTAAGTTTAGACCCATAGAAATACCAGGGTAGGATGAAATAGACCCAGTGGTGTCAACTGGCCTAGAAAATGTGTGCGTAACAGTGGCAATGGTAGGGACACCTCCATGATAACCGACAGAACCTGTATTGAGGGTCTGTTGACCGGTCTTAGTAGTCACCGAAGTAAAAACGTCGGTTAGTTGAGTACTAATAGGAGGGGTTCCCTGCCTTACCGTTGTTGCGGTAACAGTAAAGGGTAACGAACCGTCTAAAAAAACATCATTACCTGTAATGGCCTCGAAAGGACTGGAAGCATTAAACTCCATAATTAAATAAGTATGAAGTAAAATACTTATAAAATATAATATTATAACAACAATAATTAATAAACAATGGTATGGGGATACCTACAATATTCACTATCGAAAAAAACAAAAAACTTAAAAGTCTCCTCTGTAACACGTGTGTCTCGATGCGCAGGTGGAAATTAAAATGGATGATATAAAGGCATGGTTATACGGGCACTGCTTGGTCATCCCTCTTCTCATTGGATGATATTTTTATTTGGGGTTTTCCGCCTGTCAGACTTGCGCAGATGGATGTACTCAGAATTTATGATGGTAACGTATTTATTGACATAAAATGGTTTTGTTATGTATTACTTATATAGGACGATTTATTAATAAATAAAAATATACGGAAAAGCACTGTTATATTTCCGGAAAATTGTAAATTGTAATTTATATTTATGTACTTAGTTCATAGTATTAGTATGAATAGGTAACCCTAGACCTATTATCTATAGTACTTAGGGCTTCTAAAGAGAAAGCTGTATCCTTAGAAGATTTATAAACAGCTTTAATGAAATAAAGTATAATATGTTTAAAAAAAAAAAAAAAAGATGGTCATTATATTCAAAAGTCTTTGCGTCCGTCCATCCGTCTGTTTCTTTTTAGGATATATGTTTTTGTCATATTAGTTTATGATGAGTTGCAGTGTTATCAACTTAAATAAATTCTGTGGTTTCTCTGAAGATATCATTGTAAAAGTGTAAAGTAAGTCAAATCGACTTAAAACTAAGTACACGTACAAGTTCTTTATTAAAAGATTACTATGTTTGATCATGTTTAAGTACGGTTTTGACCCAAAATTTACTGTTCATTATTGAAATGTGACGGTGTGATCAGTCTAAGAAGTTCACCATGAAGTTGTGATTAAATAAAGGTAAAACTGAGTACATATATAAATCAGAAGATGTAATATGAGTGCCAATGAGACAACTCTCCATCCAAGTCACAATTTATTAAAGTTAACAATTATAGGTTAAAGTACGTGGTCTTCATCACGGAGCGTTGGCTCACACCAAACAAAAAACTATAAAGGTTCCCAAAATAACTAGTGTAAAACAATTTAAACAGGAAAACCAACGGTCTAATCTATAAATCTATAAACAAAACGAGAAACACCTATGAACCACACCAACAAACGACAATCACTGAACAACAGGCTCCTGACTTAGAACAGTATGCTTATTATGATGTAAACTTTTTAAGAGTTGTGTAAAAGTGTTTCAGGTCAAGTTTTAGTTTCATTCTGATTAATAGAAGAGAGATGACAATAGGTCACAAGTATCTATTTTTGATCGATTTCATGATAAAATTTTACAGAATGTTGTCCGTATACATTATGAAACTGAAATGTTACAAAGCAATTTAGGAGTAGTCAATGAAAATGTATACCTCAGTGGAATATTTAGAAAACAAACGAAACAATTATGATTAATTTTTTTCAAATATGGTCCGTTTTGGTGCATCATTTATTCAAATACTTATGGCGCGATTGATCGCGATCGGTGCGATTGTCAATGAGACAACTACATATCCACCATAGCCCATACAAAGAAACAATCAACGAAAACAAATTTGACAGACGGGTATCGATGCAAGCCTTGAATTACGGACTCCTGACTTGAAACAGGCAAACATAAAATGTCATAGTTTAAACATGTTTATGAACGAGCAATCATCAACAAAACTGTGACAAAGCTGAAACAGCATAAACAAAGATTAACTTGTAACAAGAGTGCACAAGCTGAAATGTCTCGCCTGCTTTATTGACCATTGATTTTATGTTGAAAGCTTAAAGATGAAGGTTTTACTAAAAGTATTACAGAAACTTAAAACTTTTAAAGATCTATGACAATGAGGATAAGGTCAGTTAAATCGTGTCAGACAGACATATACCCCTTACAATTTCACCAAATATAGTTGACCTATTGCCTATGGAAATTGAAAAACAGACCAAAACACAAAAACTTAACATTGACAAATTAACTATGAAAATGAGGTCAAGGTCAGATTATACCTACCAGACAGACATGTTGACCTTACAATTATTGCATACACCAAATATAGCTGACCTATTGCTATTAGTATTTAAAAAACAGACCAAAGCACAAAAACTTAACATTGACTATTGAACCATAAAATGAGGTCAAGGTCAGATGATACCTGCCAGACAGACATGTACATCTTACAATCATTCCATACACAAAATATAGTTGACCTATTGCTTATAGTATTTGTAAAACAGACCAAAACACAAAAACTTAACATTGAGCAATGAACCATGAAAATAAGGTCAAGGTCAGATGATACCTGCCAGACAGACATGTACACCTTACAATCATTCCATACACCATATATAGTTACCTATTGCTTATAGTACTTGAAAAACAGACTTAAACACAAAAACTGAACATTGACCAATGAACCATGAAAATGAGGTCAAGGTCAGATGGAACCTGCCAGACTGACATACACCCATTACAATCATTCCATACACCGAATATAGTTGAGCAACTGCTTATAGTATTTGAGAAACGGACCTAATCACGTAACTTTAACCTTGATCACTGATCCATGAAATGAGCTCGAGGTCAGGTGAACTCTGTCTGACAGACATGTAGACGTTGCATGAAACCCATATACCAAATATAGTTATCTTATTACTCATAATAAGTGAGAAATTCACATGACAAAAAAACGCATATTTTTTTTCAAGCAGTCACTGAACCATGAAAATGAGGTCAAGGACAATGGACATATGTTTGACGGAAACTTCGTGACATAAGGTATCTGCATACAAGATATGAAGCATCCAGGTCTTCTACCTTCTGAAATATAAAGCTTTATACAAATAGTTTACGCCGCCGCCGCCGCCGGATAGTAATACCTATGTCTCGCATACTGCGACTTTCGTCGCAGGCGAGACAAAAATAGTTGAAAATGGATTTATTCATCAAATGAAGAAAAGGCACAAAACTTATAATTATAAAAAAAAAAAAAAAAAAAAAAACAAAGTATCGCTGTTCGAGTACTGGAAGCTAGTTTAAATTCAATTGCAAAAAATGGAAATCATGTTCCCTGGTCTAGGATATCATCAATCAATACACATCCAATTGACTTCTCATATATAAGTCTGCATAGACATACTGAAAAAACAAGAGTGGACACACTGAAACGTCTCGCCTGTTCTTGTGTTCATAATTGAATTTATGTTGAAAGTAAAAAAAAGGAAGTTTATACCCCAAGCATTACATTAAATTAACATTTAATGTTCAACGTACATTATGTCAAGGTGAGATAAATCCTTTCAGACAGCCATGTAGGCCATACAATCATTGCGAACAACAAATTTAGTCATAACAAATAGCTAAAAATATCTCAGAAACAAACCTTATACGGCATACGCACCTTATAATTATTTTATACATAAAATACAGTTCTACTATACCTTTACTATCGTATCTGAAAAACAGAACAAATCTGAGATATTTAACATTGACCAATAAACCATGAAAATAAGTTCAAGGTCAGATGATACCGACCAGACAAATATATATACCTTATAATCATTCCCTAAACCAAATATAGTACACTTATTCCTTATAGTATCTGAAAAACAGACCAAACAAGAATCAAATAACATGGACCAATGAACCATGAAAATAAGATCAAGGTCAGATGATTACTGCCAGACAGACAAGTACACATTACAAACATTCCATACACCAAATATATTTTAACTAAATGCTTACAGTATCCGAGAACTCATGGACCAAAACACAAAAAGTTAACTTTTCCGGACCACTGAACCATGAAAATGAGGTCAAGGTCAGATGACACCTGCCACTTGGACATGTACACCTTAAAATCGTTCCATACAACCAATGCCTCGTTCACACGTACATTTAATTCGAATTGAATTCGAATCGAATGCGAATCGAATTCGCTAATCGTGTTCACACACTCTTCTTTTTAATTCGAATTGATTCGAATTGGCTAATTGAATTATCCAATTCACATTAAAATACGTTTTGTTAATACGAATTAAAAGTGAACGTCGTTCGGACAGTAAAGCGAATTTGACGCGCATTGCAATTCCAATTAGAATTGACGTTAGGACGTAAAACGTTTTGAATGCGAATTAAACTAATTCGAATTAGTTAATGCGAATCGAATTCGAATTACGTGTGAACTCAGCACAAATATAGAAGACCTATTGCATATAGTATCTGAGATGTCGACCTTATCACGAAAACTTAATCTTGTTCAATGACTGATGAAATGAGGTCAAGGTCAAGTGAAAACTGTTTTACTTATTTTGTTCGCACATTATATTATTTTGTGCGCACAGTATATTATGTTGTGCGCACAATATATTTAAATTGTGCGCACAATATATATTTAAATTGTGCGCACAATATATATTTAAATTGTGCGCACAATATATATTTAAATTGTGCGCACAATATATTTAAACTGTGCACAATATAATATATTGTGCGCACAATATGTTATGTTGTGTGCTTAATATATTTATATTGTGCACAATATATTTAAATTTTGCGCACAATATATTATTTTGTGCACAATATATATTTTTTCTTTGCATGTCCCTAGCAGTGCTCCGTAAAAACTGTTTCAGTGGCGGATCCAGAGGGGGTTCCGGGGTTGGAATCCCCGTTTTTTGACGATCAATGCATTTGAATGGGGACATATAGTTGGAACCCCCTTTATCCTTTATCCTGGGTTAGGAACCCCCTTTTATAAATGGCTGGATCCGCCCCTGTGTTTTATTTAAATCCTCTAGTTTTTTCCTGTTGCAACACTGAAAAATCGGACAAAGGGAGATAATACTGATAAACCATGGTTTTGTTGATTCTTTATGGAAATAACTCCGTATCACAAACTTCAACATGAACTGTGTATAAGAGTTGGACCAACGAATTAGTTGAATATTGTCAGTGTTATAAAAGAAGCAGTCACTAAAAATTGCAGACGGAAGAATGGCTACTCAAAAAGTAAGATGGGCTGATTTTCGTAGGAAAACCACCTAAAATGAATGTTTTACATAAAAAATTAATAAATTTTTCAAGGAAGTAAATTAACGAAATCGAAAGTAGGAAAACATCAATTTTGTAAGCAGTATGAAACAAAAGTCAAATTAGAGATTTGAAATAATAAGCGAAACTGCGTACAATGTAACTGTAAGTAGATAAAAAAGTACTGTCAGAGTTTAAAAAAATAGTTGATTTATATACATCCAAAGATTTTAACAGTAGGAAATCTTTGGTTTATAAATGTATAGGTGTAAGGATGGGTTCCCATGTGTAGTAGATACTTAGCCAGTCGCAAGTGGTTGAGCTAGGTAAGTGCTTCTTTAGCTCAGTCTCTTGGAGCTTTGACATGAAACACAGAGGTAAAGGGTTTTGATACCAAGATTTGGAATAAAAGTGGGAGGGGGTGTCACTTCAAGGTAATCTTAGAAATGGACTTGTCAAAAGTCATCTATGCATTAACCTTATAAGTAGCTCCATTAGGACCCCTTCCCCATTTATCCATTTCACATGTTATATATGTTATTTTACTACTTGTTTCATTACTAATGGATCCACTCTGGTTCAATAGACAAGTTTCGAGTTCGTTGCATTTCCGTCAAAACTTTAGTTTAGTTTTAGTGAACCTCATTCGTATGCGTTTAGGAGTGTCATCACTTCCATTCCCATGTTGAGCAATCGGTTGAAAAAATATGATGCTATATTGCACGAATTAGTCAGCAAATTAAATTCTTATAAATGATAATCAGCACTGCTGTCATTAGGAATTGTGATTCAGTACCCACGGTACAAACAGTATTTCTAGTTTATCATGCATAATGACAATCACAAAGATGCTTGATGAATTTTAATCATGTTAATAGTGCAGGGATACAGGCTGTCCCTCTATCTGGTAAATGACGTCTTAAAGGCGCTTAATTGACGAACTTTTCTGGTGATGGACATAACTTGAAAGAGGTCTATTACAACTGTGGGAAGAGGAAAAAGTTGTAGTAAGTATAAAATGGGTGGTATATAAAGTGAATCTTTCTTGATCAAATTATTAAAGATCTTCTTTAGTTCATCTTGTCGGATTGCTGTTGCCTATCAATTTTGCGAAAAGGTATTGAGTTGCAGGTTTGAATCCTTCTGGTTCCATTGAATTTTGATCAATTTTCAACGCATGGTAAATGATGCACCTATTCAATGTTTCCCTTTCTCAGTTTAAAACACTCTAAATGCCTTTTTAAATTTATTGTCATAGGGAGCATAACTACCTCATTAACATGAACCTCTCATCTTGTGTTTACAGATTCATTTTGTATTATTCTATTATATTTTTCACCTTTAAATATTCTCATTTGAGGTTTGTGGGTTCAGCCCTTTAATAGAATTCTGCTGTGTTAAGCCAAAACATTTAGCCGTTTTTTTTATTTCAGTGTGTATGCCACAGTTGAATCTGCTCCTGCTCATTTTGCAAAATACATGTATTTACAATTATATTTCATTCATAAAACTTTGGCAATGGATGAAAAGAGATGTTCTGTTTTTAAATACATGTGTAAGTATTGGCGCCTTTTAACCAGTTTAACCACGCCACATTCTGTATGTGCCTGTCCCATGTCGGAGCCTGTAATTCAGTGGTTGTCGTTTGTTGCTGTGTTACATATTTGTTTTTCGTTCATTATTTTGTACATAAATTTGGCGTTAGTTTTCTTATTTGAATTGTTTTACATTTGTTATTTCGGGTCTTTTATAGCTGACTATGCGGTATGGGCTTTGCTCATTATTGAAGGCCATACGGTGACCTATAGTTGTTAATTTCTGTGTCATTTGGTCTCTTGTGGAAAGTTGTCTCATTGGCAATCATACCACATCTTTTTTTATAATTCCCAGATAATCATTCTAACATGACACAAATCACTACTAATCAAAAGGTATGATCATTCCTTTTTTCGGCATCTTGAAATTATTTTAAGTGTGTTCTTTAGACGTTCATTAGACAATTAGTCCTATAAGGTATAAGCAATGATATTTTTAATTTTGTCTTACATACATATAGATTCTACCACTGTATCAGTGTGATACAATATTTATCCACTAGAGACAGTTAAATTTTAAAATTTAAAACGTGAGGCTTGCCGAGCATTTTATATATTTAAAATTTAACTGTCGAGAGTGGATAAATATCGATTGCACAAGATTTGGTGGTGGAATCTGTTTCTAATGATTTTTAATGATATGCAGACAGACTCAATCCTTCTTTTCGATTGATCTGCAAAAATATGTGTTCATTCTATGTGAAGTCATCAGGCATGGTAGCCTTTTTCATGACATCAAAATAGGAAATTCAGAGGAAAGCAAGAACATTTGACGTCATAGTCGAATTTTGACCAATGAAGGACTGAGATCCAAGAACCACAAGTTGATTAAATAAAAATAATCAACGGGTCAGGAAAAGGATAAATCGTGTAAGAATTAGAGAAATGTATATTTGTATTATGATCTTATTAATAAAAGGGATATATACATATTAATGAAACAGCAAACCAACAAGAAAAAACACCTAAAGGGAAACATACAGTCTTCAACAATAGTCCGGTCTTTATACAGTATATTTCAAGCTCTAAAATGTCCTAAATCTAAAAACGTTTAGTATTCAATCGTCTTTAATTTAATACAAAACTGTGAAAAACTGCTGATATAGTCATATATTCAGATCTGATTATGTTACTGATTTTAAGTATAAGCCAAGGCCTAACCCAAAAATGTATTCCGGTATGAGAAGTCTTGTATAAAGGTCTTTATATCGATAAAATGTCTTCGGAAGGTATTGGCTCATGTCTAGATTTGTCAAAACCAATGTTCAAAATGTCCATTTTATATTGATTTTGACATGTTCATGACATTATACTAACATCACAAGTGATATTTTTTGCACTAAAATGTTTAGATCATATCACATGTATCATCCTTTTCATTTATCAATAGAATTAACATAGTTTTAAAAGGCTTGTTACCTTGTACAATTTATATATATTTCTGCAGTTTCAAGGGCAAATGGCTTTTATATCTATATTATATTTCTTTCTCTGCAAATGAAATTGTTTTCTGAAATTTTAGTTTTATTTAAAAATTATTAGAGGTATACATAAACCTATAAAATTTGACATTTCAGGAAGTTGATTATTGTTAAGGGATAAAAGTATAGGAATACAATCAACTGTTAATTCAGAAATTATTGAGTGCTTTTTATTGCGATTTTGAAGATTTAACAAAAATGCGAGTTTAATAATTGCGATTTTAAGAAAAGTTTCATACATATATATCATGTATATCTGAATTAGAGTTCTTATTATTGCGATACTCAAGGAGTTGCATTATTCGCATTAATAAAAACCTCGCATTAATTTCTGAATTTACAATATATGAAAAGTGGATTCAAATATATTTTTTGAAAAATTCTAAATAAAGATTTCTTTACAAATTGATAAAGTTGACTGAAGATTTTTTGTTTCCTAGTTTTCTTTAACCCGAATAATTCAGTTGTTATATTTCCCTGATCTACGATTTATTTTTTAACGCCTGAATGCATAGACGATAAAACATCATTCGGAATTAGCTCTGGATTTACCTATCTCGATAAAGTAGAGATGTTTACTAATTTGTCACCTCTTCTACAGGGCACCAATCACAATCTAGGATTTGTGGAGAGTTTTTATCGTGTTAGGAATTCAGGTCCTCGTATGTAGGAGAGATCGATTATGGGGAGGGACTGAATTGCTCGGGTTAAGTTTTCCTTTGCCTGAGAAGTATTGCATAAAGGTAATAGGCAAAATGTGATTGCAAATTATATATTATCTACATAACTGTGATAACAAAATCAACACAGTAATTTCTACATACTTTTTAAAGATTAATTAAGGCAGAGTTCTCAAAAAATGGTTGTCTGAAGGTTTTGACCTAAATTTTGCAAAGGACCAACACTAGTTTGATATTTTGCAATAGAAATAATAGTGAGGGCCAGCAGATTTTCTTCAAGGACCACCCGGGAAAAAAGATTTTGTGAACTCTGTTAATGTATTAAATAATTCATTAATAGATGAGGCATGATCTTGCCAGTGGAGATAG
This sequence comes from Mytilus coruscus, assembly GCA_017311375.1. Lineage (NCBI taxonomy): Eukaryota > Metazoa > Mollusca > Bivalvia > Mytilida > Mytilidae > Mytilus > Mytilus coruscus. The sequence continues at coordinate 91,235,148 of CM029597.1, read as the reverse complement.
ATTTTGTACTTATGATTTTAAATCAAGGGCAGATAATTAAGCTGGATATCATTTCACTGAATTTTATGGCATTTTTCATTTGTTTTTAGAGAACTTTTCCCTGTTTGAAATCAATTTATCTTTATATTACCCTGACAGTAATTGGTAAAGTTTTTTACTGACCGAAGAATGAATTTCCCTTTAACAATGTGTAATCTTAAGTACAGAACAATTTAAATTTTTCTTACTCTTTTTAATTGAGAAAATGTATGGTGTTTTGTAAAATTACATTTGTAATTGAAATTTGAGTAGTAAATTTATATGAGTCTCTTGGAGAAAAATAAAAAAAAAATTCTACTATTATAATAATTTTATGTATCTAATATTTTACTTAACTAGCATCTCATTTTTGTTTGTTAGTTAATATTATCCGATTATCACATGGCATTTTTCATATCAGATGTATTATCAGCCCAAGAGCCGAAGGCTCGAGGCTGATTTTGACCCATGGCTGATAATACATCTGATATGAAAATGACATGTTATGATCTTTTATCATATGCTTCAACAATGGCGAAAAATAACAGTTTAATATATTAGTCCTTTAAAGTGATCAAGTAGAAGTTCAAAATATTAAAAGTTTACGGACGTCAGACGACAAATGTAATACATCTAATATGAAATCTTTCTATCATATGCTCAACAGAGGAAAAAACAACAGTATTATATATTTTATATTGACGATAAAAAAATCCACAAAACATAAGAACAATGTATGGAAAAGTTAACATTTGTAAAGTAACCTTCTAAATTATGCTGGAAACTTTGAAAAATGCATTTATTGTATCATTTGTTTTGCATTTTACATAATAAATTTTCCTGTTTCTAATACTTGTTTTGTACCTTACTTTGCTATGTTTTGGAAAGATTGGAACTATTGTTCCAAGTCTTTTCTTAGGCACCGGCCTCCCGAACATGAAGTAGCACAGGTTAGCTACTAAATCTACAGAATGTATACACACTGAAATATAGTTCCCTGTAATTATCATGCCTATATGTACAAATGCACATATAAACTGTGAAAAATTTGGGTTATGTCTTTGGAGCAGTTCATTCAAATATGTGTGTCGTTAGTTTTGTCAATTAACAGGCTAGTTTTGTCATTTTAATTAGGTAAGAGTAATGATACATTACCAGCATGATTGACAACTGTCATGCTCGCCAAACAATCAGAGACAAGGTGGGGCTTAATTAGAATGTCCCACCTCCTTAAATGCCAATTATATTGACCACATTTCCAATCAACCTCAGTCTTACATAATTGAGCAGATCCTTTATTATACATCGCAATACATAAATACTTGACCTCATTATTGTATACACAAATGTATACACTAGATGTTTGAAATATAGAAATGATTGATTTATTCATTGCATATTACTTTTGATCTACACTACATAAAATGATTCCATAAATTATGTCTGAAAGAAAATTATTAATGATTAACAAGATCTTTTATTTTCAAAAGAAAAGACAAAATATTAAATATAAATATTAAAAGATATTCAAGTAAGGTCTATATTTTACTTAATAAATGTATGCAATAATTTAGATTACACTTATCAGTGATTGGCTTGAAACAGTAAGTAAAATTTCAAAATTTGTAACTGAGTTAATAAATATTTTTTTAGTTTATTCTCCATTAATTTCTTTGAATTATATTAGTCATTTGAATACAGGAAGTGTATTTTGCAATGAAGAATGAATCCCTATATCAACAAAATAAATTTTCAATTTGTTTATGTCGAAAAGAACATTATTTGGTTAAGACATTTAATTGCAATTCAAACGAAATTGTTGACCCCTCTCATTGTTTCATACTTAGCTCATTTTATCTACCGAAAAGTGCTTTTCCTTCTAAAGACCTGTAGTATTTGCAATTGTCTGCAATATTGCTATACTAGTTAATGTTCTTTTGTCCAAACCATATACTGAAATATATTTAGAAATTATTCAACCTACTCTTCCAATCTTTCCATGAGTGATTTCCATCACTTTTATTTTTATTTTTATTGAAAACATACCATTATTGTGTATTTTCCGAATTTGCCGAGTAACTACGGAATGCCATGCAATAACGTTACAGAAAGGCATGTGATAATAGCCGGAGGCATGTGATAAATTTTTCATATCAGCCCGCTAAACACCATTTCGGAAAATATGGAATTCACATAAATTTAATGCTATTATCATACTGTAAGAATTATAAGTTATTTACTTTAAATATATGATCAAAAGATTCAATCTAATTTATCTTAACATTGATTCTTCAAAAGAGTATTTTTGTTTTCATAGTATGTGTTAGTTTTAAGTTCAGTTTAAAGGATTAACGGATTTCTAAACAACATACATTTTAAACTCATAAATTGAATGAAATTCCCAGCAATAGTTTTGTTGTACAAATGATATCCATAGTGCCAGCAAATATGTTTAACTCTGCCTGTTTCCAGTCAACAGGCTGTAATTTAGTGGTTGTCATATTTGTTTTCTTTTATTGTTTGTACATAAATCTGTCTTTAAAGTATTCTTGTTTGAATTGTTTTACATTTGTCATTTGGGGCCTTTTATAGCTTGCTATGTAGAATGGGTTTTGCTTTGGTTGAAAGTCATACAGTGACCTATAGTTGCTAACTTCTACATCATTCTACATTATTTTGACTTTGGTGGTCAGTTGTTTCATTGGCAATCATGCCACATCATCTTATTATTATATAGATATGTATTCACTATCATGAACAATATTATTTAGCACCACTTTCAAATTTTAGATCATACCTTCTATACCAGAATCAGTGAAGGACCATGTCCGAGAAAATTTATATCATTTTGTCAGTACCCTTGCAAATTTTGCAAGTGAAACTGAACTTGATGAAGCCCAAAGACAATATATAATGTTGTTAAATGCGAAAGCAACCTGAAGGGCATATTAAAGGATCAGGTACAAATGTTTTCATTCATAATGAACTTATATTTTTAAAATCGTTAAATTAAATAAACTGATAAGAATTTTCTGTATATTTTTGGACTCTAGCTTGTAATTGTTTCACTTATAATCAAGTAATTTATTATTATGTAGACTTGTATTTTTGTTCACTCTTTTGAAAGTTGGAGTTACAGGAATTATTTTTATTTAAAAGAGGAAACAATGTTAACATATTATAATGAAACTCCACATAAAAAGTAGGAAATTTGTCAACAAAGGTTACCTTAAGTATTCGTTAAATTGATTTTATGGAGTCTTTTTAAAATGACAGTAATTCATATCAATATACATATTTTCTTTAATCAATTCATTAACTTAGTGCATTTGGAAAAAAGCAAAAGAAAACAATCATCTTTCATTTTTAATTGCAGTTCAAACGATTACCAAACACTCCTGATGACAAATCATTTAACATGGAGATGTTTAAAAGACTGCTGATGATACTATTCTATCAAGAGCAATACTAAATCAGTTAAACAGATATCCAGTTGCTTTAAAAGCAGGCTGGGACTATTATGTTTAAGACAAGCAGAAAGAACATTACAGGCTTTAAAAGGAAAGGTAGTTTACCTACTTTCACTTTTTATTCCACAAATTATGCTTGCTCATTATAAACTACATATATTTAATCTATCATTACATGTAACCTTTTTTCTTACACATTATATAACATTACAGTAGGATGGTCAATATAGTGTCTGTCATTATAATAATGCTGACAGTAATTTGGTGAGAATCTATCATTTCAGACATCAAAATAATGGTTCAGATACAGAATTGCTTGATTGTTTCATGACAAGGGATTGGGGAGAGGAGGGGTGTGTGATAAAAAGATATAGGTAGAGCCAGTCATTGCCATTTGTAATTATTACTCACTAGGCAGCATCAGGTCCAGGACGTCCTAAATTTGGATCAGAAAGTGCAGAGATGAACAAGACTATGCTACAAGTAACTCAACAGAAAGAAAAAGTAGAAAAATACATACATCTGGACCACAGTCTGGAGGTGCTCCTGTCAAACAATCACAAACATCAAAAGTAAGAGTTTTTATGGATTTGTACATATGTTTTGTATATTTCAAACTATGAATCTTGATCAACCATTTTAATCATTCGTTGACATCGGTCTTAGATAATAAAATCTGTAAACGATGTAAATTTTCCTATTCGTATGATAACAGAAGTAGTATTGTTATATAAATACAACTCGCTGAACTAGTATACATTTTTGTTTAGGGCCAGTTGAAGCCCGCCTCCAGATGCGGATTTCGCTGTGTTGAAGACCCATTGGTGGCCTTGAGCTGTTTTCTGCTCTTTGGTCGGGTTGTTGTCTCTTTGACACATTTCCGCTTCCATTCTCAATTTTAAGAATCATTTTGCCAGCAGTATTTTTAAAATCGCGTAAACAATGATGTGGTGATCAATCATATTAGAAGCCAAGCAATAACAAAACATTCTGACAGTAACGTTTTGATTAAGTAATCACTTGCTTAAACCAATTTAAAGTATATCAATTGATAAAAGAAATATAATTTTCTGATGATTAAGTATGGGTACTCATGGCATATCACGAATAAATGAAGGCTATGCATGATCTTTCACGATCAATTTTGGTTAAAAATTTTAAAATCCTACATTTAAAAATCATCTGAACCTTCTGCAAGACCCCAAAAAAAAAAAAAACCAACAAAAACAGTTACTTTGTCCTATACTTTCTGGCATACTAACTGATTAGTTTCAAATGTCGCATGATATATTATAATTTGACCAGAATAGATTATAAAACGTGTTTTCTTTAATCAGTTGCATCTGGTTATACCTCGCCTTTTGAGAGACACATGTTTTTTTCTACAGATTTTTCACGCTTTTGATGATGCGACCGTTTTCCGAAGATATTGCATTCACTCTCCGGTACTTGATCTTTGACGATCCTATCGCAATATACTTGATCAACTGTTACTTATTCTTCCACGGTCATCTGTCTCAATTTACCAAATGACAGTCGTTTAGATGTTCCAGGTAAATTGGCTTCTTACTCGCTGGAAGAACTCGTTTAAATTGAAATTATATTAGAAGGAGAGCAGAACTAACAAACAAAACAAGAGACAGAAGATACTACGGGGACAATTATTGCAACTCATAAGTCGAAGATAAATCGACAGCATTATGGATTAAATAAAACTGACATAAAGATAATAACAGTCTACAAAACCTAAAGATTGAGCAACAAGAACCCTACCAAAATCCCGTAGTGATTTCAGGTGCCTCTGAAGGGTTAACAAATCCCACCCTATTGATCATGAGGCACCCGTCATGTTGCTCATTGTCTTTCTTGCACAAAAGACTTGACTGGAGTGAAGATGAGGAAGTTGCAATTTGTCAAAAATTGGGGTTACTAATTTTTTTTTTTTTAACAACATAATAAAATATTTATTTCAAATATTGGCTTGTGTTATGAACAGAAAAATCGCCTTTTAATTGTAGCCAACAAAGGACACAAATCAATAATAAAATTTAACAAGATTTATTATACACAAGTTTACAAGAAGTATTACATAAAAGAAATGTCAACTTAACTGTCAAAATATATGTCCAATCTTTTATCTTTTCTTTATCCGAAATCTTCTCGGAATCCACAGAATATTATATCCAATTGGTCACAATCTAGTATGATGTAGTTTGTAAATAAAAGTGTCATCCAACTGCTGAGAATGTTGATGTCTATCGATGTCCAAGTCTATCTATGTCTGCATACTTATATATATACTCAAATGGAAACTTCTAGACAACGCTAGAAATTTAAATTACGCATCTTTTGTTATGATCATTCTGGAAATGTTATGTAAGTGAAATAGAAAGTTCTAATGATTCCATGAGTATCAATGATTGTTCCAGTGATTTCTAAACTGCATAGTTGTAACACAGTGTGTATAATTTTGTACACAATGTAAACAAATGTAATAGGCCACACAAAACAAATAAGGCCAACTAAATAAATATAATAGTTACAATATCCTTCAGGAGTCCAAGCTCCTCCTGATGTTCCCTCTTACAATCCACTAATCACTCAGTGTAGTGATTAGTTGTAAAATACATATTACATTTGTACATCAAATATATATTAAATAATATCACTTAATATGACTATTCATATGTTTTCTAATAGTTGCTAAAATATTACTTTAATTTTCAAACATACTCTTCTATTGAACTCATTGAGATAAATTAAGAAAACACTGACATTTTTGTCTTTTGATCAGATATGTAATAGGCTTTGTAAATTGAAAAGCCAACAATCGTTAAAAATAGTTAAAATCAAAATATTCTTCGTCAGAAATTTTATATCCAAATACCAAGTGCCTTAGTTTTATCTTAAAAGTTATTTTACTGTTCTTTAAAACTTCATTTATTTTATTCCAAAAGTTTTAAATACGGACACAGTATAAAGTAGTGATCATAATCATCTTCTTGTGTACAAAATTTCAAGAACTATTGTTTACAATTTTCCACCTGCATAAAAGTTTCTTTGTAGGTAGAATATGTTGTAGTAATTTCCATCTAAAAATTCAAAGTTTATTTTCTTTTAAATATCTGAATAAAAATTTATATAAATTGTTTTGATATAACACATCATCTATATCAAATATACGAGTCATTTTTTGGTCCGATAGCTGGTTCAAATTTTTATTTATCAGAGACTTATATAAAAGTTTATTTGATATTGATTCTAATTTTATAGGTAAACCTTTCAATATAAATTGGTTTCTTTTTATATTAACAATACTTTTACAGAATTCTCCAATTTTTAAAATTGCTGGCCAGTCTTTTGGTATTGATTTCTTTACTAAATTAATTTCAGCTATCCAGTTTCATTTATTTTTAGTTTATTTAAAATTATGTCTTGAGAAATACAGCCTTTTCATCTATGATATCATTTACATAAATAAGATCGCTTTTAATCCAATTTTTAAAATATAGCTTTATTTTCAAATTTAATAAATTTATTGTTCCATAATATTTGTTTTCTTATATCTGTAAATGTTTCTGTTTTTTTTTGTTGGACCTCCACCAGTTGATTTCCAACATTTAATGATAATTTTATAAAAATCTGGGATGTGTTCAATGCTTTCGTCTGGCTTATCCCCACTGTTTGTTTGAAACACTAACCAGTTTGACCCAAAATTATAAAAATAGTGCTGAGGTATAATTTTCCAACCTCCTTCACAATCATTTACTAGTCTTCTTACCCACATAGCTTTTAAAGCAGTGAAATAAGTCCTTATATCTATCATATCCAATGCCCCCTTTCATAGGGACCGATAATTGAATTTCATTTTACTTTATCTGGTTTATTATCCCAAACAAATTTAAAACAACTTTTTTCTATTTTTTTAAATATTTCTCTGGAACTATGCAGGCAGATCCCACAAAAGTAAAATGGGCACAATTAGTGTTTTGATAATCAAAATTTTTCCAAAATAGTAAGATTTCTTTTTGCCAAGCACAAAATAATTTATTCATCTTTTCAATTGTATTTTCCCAATTTAGTTTTTCACATTCCTCTCTACAATGCCCAAAGTATATACCAAGAGTTTTAACTGGTCGATTGCTCCAGTTGATTCCCTCAATTTTGTCTTTACATGATTTAAGCTTTCCTACCCATAACCCTCTGTTTTATTTCTGTTTAGTTTCAATCCTGAATAAGAACCAAAATTTTCAATTTCGTTCATAGCAACTTGAACGTCATATTTAGAACAACAAAATAAAGTAGTATCATCTGCCAGTTGCGAAATTTTTATACTATGATTTTTGCAATCTAATTTGATTCTGATACCTTTAAAATCAGTATTGCTTCTTAATCTTGAAGCCATAATTTCCACAGACAATACAAATAATAAAGCAGATAAAGGACATCCTTGGCGTGTTTTTAAAGACATCAGATATCCAACCATTGTTCATAACACATGTTTGAATATCGCTATATAAAGTCTTAACCCATCTGATAAAAGATTCATTAAATCCAAAATGTTTTAAAACTGAAAACATAAAATTCCATTCTAGAAAGTCAAACGCTTTAGAAAAATCAACAAACTGTTAAACCGTCAAATCCAGGGATTTATTAAGTTTCATTTTATAAATAGCATCTGAGCATTCTTTTACTGTAATATCCCCATCGCAGAGTGATTTATCATTTTATCTATTTCTTTCTCGAGTTTTGTCTCAAATATATATTTATCACTTGATGTTTTATCAGGGCTTTGCGTCGAGTATAACTTTTATAGTATTCTTTAATACTACATAGTATATCACTTTGATCCGTTAAAATCTCATCATTTTCCCCTTTAATTTATTGATTGACTTTTTACCTGTCTCTGTTTTTCTAAACCTAAAAGTACCAGTTATTTTTCCCAAATTCAACCCATTTCTCTCGTGATCTTATTTGAGCCCTTTAGCCTTTTGTTCGTAAATTTTGGCAATATTATTTTCAAGTTCTTCAATATCTTTATCTAAATAGTTATTCTCAGATTCTTGCTCATCTCTAATTTTCAATTTTATTTCAAATTTTTTCAAGAGTTCGTAAGTTTTCTTTTGTAAATTTTGCTTTAGATTTACAATAAGCTATAGTTGCCTCCTTACCTTTATTCTAAATATATCCCATGCTATACCAAGGTTTTTAAATAACGATTACTCATAAAGCAGCCTTTCATTTCTTTATTAACTAATTGTACGTAGTCATTATCTTCTAATATAGAATTATTTATTTTTCCAGTACCCCTTCCCTTTTCTGATGCACCAGTTCTAAATTTCATAAAAACACTTTGATGATCCGTACAATCAATAACTGCAGGTTTAATTTTACAACATTATACTAGTGGTATGAAGTCTGAACCTATCAGAATCATATCAATCCTACTTGCCTGAGATTTATCTTTTCTTCGCCAAGTATATTGTTGTTTATTTTTATTTGAATATCTCCAAATGTCTGTTAAATTATTTATTTTTATTAAAGATTTTAAACTATTTACTGACTGAATATTTTTACCTCCGAACGAGTATTTGTTCTGTCGATCGCTTTCATCGTACCATTGAAATCTCCCCATTATCGTAATTCCTATTCGTTGTTCTTTTAATATATTATTTACTTTTTGAAAATATATTTCTATTACTTTTACAATTAGGTGCATATATACACATTAGTGTAAACACGCTTTCAGCAATTTCTACATTAAGAAGAACTAATCGTCCATCTACATCGGTATGTTTATTTATCAACTTATAATTCAGTGACTTTTTAATGAGAATAGCCACACCCTACTAGAGGTCGTTCCGTGACTGCAAACTATATTAAATTCTAAATAATTTCTTATTTCTGTTTCTATGTTTTCATCAAAATGAGTTTCTTGTAAAAACAAATAAAACTATTTTGACATTTAATCCATTCAATTACTCTGTCTCTTTTAGCTTTATTTTAGTACCATTTACATTTAAACTACTTAAGTTTATTAAAATTTAGATGCCATTTCAAAGTATAATTTCATATTTTTGTATTATTTCCTCACATAACTGTACATGCCTACAAACAGTACAGTTAAAACACATGCTTATAACAATCATACAGAAATCGACAAATTGAATGTATATCACTCTGTTTCTACAAACATAAAAAGTACATTTCATCAGGCTACATATAATTACAGGTAACAAATAAAACACGCTACCTGTGAATACGGCATTTAATTTACTGGCCTGATTTGACCTTGTTATGTTAAAATCAATAGACAATAAAATTGACACTGAAATAATCAACATCCACGTGTGATTTGTTACAGTCTTACAATGACTATTCGAATGGATATATATTTCTGATATACGTGTCTTATTCACATAATGTGTGCATATACTTTTATTTGGATAAGTGAAATTTGGAATGTCAACAAATTTAAGATAATAACATAATTATGTCAACTTCACCGTTTGCTTTTAAAATTTTGTTGGCTATGTTTACTAAAGAAGCAAACTGTTTGCAAGATATTTTACATGTATCTAGTAGGAAGTGTAAAGGAATATCCAATAGTGCATTTCGTGGATTTATTACACGTACTATATTCAAATATGTTTCAAAAATATTTTGCTAAACTACAAATACAGTACGGTCTGTATGAATGAATACTCTGACAGTGAGGTAAGTATTTATACATTTTAAACAGTGAAAAGTTGTATATGGATGTATTCAGTGTTTTACTTAATGTCCACAATTGTTCATTCACTATTAATAGCACACAGCATGTGTATACTTTCGCTACAAATAGCACAGATAAAACCAACATAATAGTAATATGCTAAATATATCAATAAATATTCGCTGTTCGATTTTGTTCAGCGATTGACCTATAGTAAACACAATCATTGTAAATAATATTAAAGCTATAATGCACATCATGCATACATACATTTCATGAGATACTTTATTGAAACTAAAAATAGTTAGCAATATATTTCTTTTGACATACAAATCTCACACTTTATATATATTTTGTTATAGCTTATCAAAGCCTTTAAAATGAAGGTTTTGAGTTTGCATTTATAAAACATGCACATGAGTTGCATTTATGACCAATAGTCAACTTCACAATCAACAACATCAACACTTTGAAGTAAACTCTTTAAAGAGCTGAAAGCTTTTTTTCATTTTCATTTTTTGTTTTGTTTTATATTATATATAGATAAAAGAACATTGTACTGTAATATTTACATTAAAATATTTTACATTGTCTATATGACTACAGTTAAGCTTTGGCCTTCTTGGGCCATTATTACCAGTTATGGCAAGCCGTTCTCGTCAAAACTATGTTTAAACCATTTTTCGAAAAATTTACACACTGAGAATTTAAAAAACACACTGAGATTAAAAACTTAAAACACACACTGAGAATTAAAATTACACACTGAGATTTCATAAAGACGCACTGAGATTACAAAAATGAAAACACACACTGAGAATTAAAATTACACACTGAGAATTGAAAATTACACACTGAGATTTCAAAAGACACACTGAGATGAAATAAACTGAAAACACACACTGAGAATTGAAAATTACACAATGAGATTTGTGCGCACATTTTATGCGCACAGATCTAATTAGCATAGTTATTCTGATTCTATTACAAGCTTAAACAACTAGGGACAGAACTCGCTTTTCATCTGTAGCCTGGGTTCCTGACTCAAATTGACATTGCGATGTGAAGCTCAGAATAGGCCGGGATCCCAGACTATTTTTATTTGGCGCCATGGAATCCGCAAGGAAACTTGTCACAGAACTCGTGGATAACGAAGCGATGATGACCCGGCTTGCCAATCAGTTACAAAACAGATCTAACCGTACGAGTCCTGTCACTAGTCTGGCCAATTTTGCATTCCACAGTGGGAGTTGGAAGGCAAAGGAGGAAATCCTAGAAGCAAATCCTTCAAGATGAGGTACTTTTCTTGATTATGATATAAAATATAATTCTAAGCTAAATGATCAGTTATGTCCGTATACTCTACGAGGTACATGTACCTATTTGGATTGGACGGTGTGTTTATGGGCGATGCAGGGCGTGACGTCCATACTGCTACGTCGTCCATAGGATGTATCGTCCATACATTGAAAGATGCATCGACCATAGCCTTAGCTGCGGAACCGTAGCTCTTAGGTCCTTATGTTATTTTTGACTATTTGCGGACCATAGAAATAGGAAAATCCGTAGCTCTATGGTCCGCAAATAGTCAAAAATAACATAGGACCTAAGAGCTACGGTTCCGCAGCTACCATAGCCTATGACAAAATCGTCCATACTTTGTGAAGTCCATCGTTTTTTTTTCGGAAATAAATTAATGGTAAATATAACTTGTAAATGTATAGTTCGAGATTACTCTGACGTCCAACGGCTGTTTTGCCAGACAAACTGGGGCCGTGGGACGTCGCGCCGTCCCATATCAAAAGTGGATATTTGCCCATCCAAAATAGATGCGCTGCTTCGTCGCTTCTGGTGTCAACTAACGGCCTTGGAATTATATAAAATACTTGGAAAATACCAAAGCTTGAGTGTGGGAATTCATGTACTCAGACACATTCTTACCTTTTAATGCAAAATTCAATGGGAACCAAATTTTTTCAACTTAAATTTGCATGGGACATTGACTGTTTTATTAAGGACCATTCAATGTTTATCTGAGAGATGGGCCTGTGCAAAATTCAATGGGAACCAAATTTTTTCAACTTAAATTTGCATGGGACATTGACTGTTTTATTAAGGACCATTCAATATGTTTATCTGAGAGATGGGCCTGTGCAAAATTCAATGGGAACCAAATTTTTTCAACTTAAATTTGCATGGGACATTGACTGTTTTATTAAGGACCATTCAATGTTTATCTGAGAGATGGGCCTGTGATCATGAGGAAGGGCAAATACATTCAATTTATTGCTGTACACAAATGTATATATTTGGCAGGGCAAAATCATTATTTACTAAGAATAGTGTTGGGGCAGGAACTTTTCTGTTAATGATAATCATATGCTGTTAATGGGGACTCAACCTCATTTTGTCTCGCCTGTGACGAAAGTCACAGAAAGTGAGACATAGGTATTACTATCCGGCGGCAGCTGCGTAAACTATTTGTATATAGATAAAGCTTTATATTTCAGAAGGTTGAAGACCTGTATGCATCATACTTTGTATGCAGATACCTTATGTTACGAAGTTTCTGTCTGTCATATGTTCAATGTCCTTGACCTCATTTTCATGGTTCAGCGACTGCTTGAAAAAATTTTATAGTATTTTGTTTTGTAAATTTCTCACTTTTGAGTAATGGGATACATGTAACTATAATTGGTATATTGGTTCCTTGCAATGTAAACATGTCCTTCAGACAGGGTTCACCTGACCTCAGCCTCATTTCATGGATCAGTGATTAAGGTTAAAGTTACATGATTAGGTCTGTTTCTCAGATACTACAAGCAGTAGGTCCGCTATTATGTGGTGTATGGAATGATTGTAAGGGATAAATGTCAGTCTGGCAGGTGTCATTTGTCCTTGACCTCATTTTCATCGTTCAATGGTTAAAGGTAAGTTTTGAGTTTTGGTTTGTTTTCTAATACTATAAGCAATAGGTCAACTATGTTTGGTGTATGGAATAATTGTAAGGTGTACATGTCTGTTTGGCAGGGTTCTTCTGACCTTGACCTCATTTTCATGGTTCATTGATCAGTGTTAAGTTTTCCTGTTTGTCTGCTTCTTTGATACAATATGCAATAAGGTCAAGTATATTTGATGCATGGATTGATTGTAAGGTGAACATGTATGTCTGCCTTGGTTTATATGACCTTGACCTCATTTCCATGGATCATTGATAATATAAAGTGTATGTGATACTTGTAACCAATCATGGTTAGTAAAACTTATGAGACATTTCAGCGTGTACACTCTTGTTATTCATCATGTCCATTTGGGACAATAACTATTTCAGCAATTTTTTGTAACAATATTTGTTTCTTATCAAATAAGGCTTAAATTCCATTTGTATTTAACTTAAATTATCATATCTGATGTAAAGTAAGCACAATGATTTGTATTGAGTATGTAACAATCTTAAGATTAAAAAAATGACAATTTCTAACATTGACAATCATGATTTACTGAAAACAATTATATAATTTGCCTTTTTCAACACGGTAGATCTCCAAACTAATTAGAATTTGGCATTTTGTAAGAACAGTATAGACATGACATAATGGCCCAATTTTATGAATAATCTTGGGTCATTTTAAAAAAGATATACATGTAGAATCTCTCGAAGTTGACTATTGGTATCTCAATTTATTCCCAACTGAAGATTCTTATTTTTTTCTAAAGCATAAACTTTGACACTGATAAATTTACATGAAAAACAGATTTAACAATTTTGTAAGAACAGTATACAAGGTAGATACCTGTCAAGTTTTATGACAATCCCAGATGATTTGAAACAGTTAAAGGAAGTTTTTAAAGTCAAGTACATGAATTTAATCCCAACTGAAAAACTATTTTTTTCACATATATTGATTATAAAGTTTATAACATTTGAGAGCAAAAATCTTAATAAAAATAAAATTTGCCATTTTAAGAACAGTACCTAATGAAATAGCTTTAAAGTGTTATGAAATTGAAGAAAATCCCACTTGATTTGAAAAAGTAATGGTCATTTTCTGTCGTAATTAAATGTATGGCAAGCCGTTCTCATCAAAACTATGTTTAAGCCAATATTCCAAAATTTTTTAGACAGACTAAATAAACTGGAAAACACACACTGAGAATTGATAATCACACTTAGATGTGAGTATTATTAGAACTTTAATATTTTTAAATTAAAAGCTACAAATAACGTTTCATGGGAGCAAATTGCAAATCAACTGACACACATGGCCACATACTGGGGAAAAATCTGTCCGTATTTTATTTCAGATCCTAAAATTAAGAAAGGAAAAATTATTCTTATAGAGATCAGCAATATTACAGAGCCATCAGAATTAGGTTGAGGAAAAAATGAAAAGAAACTTTCTTTATTGGCAATACATTTTGTAAGTAATGGTAATCCACCTCATGCTTATGAATTAGGAGGGTTTGATTTTAAACATATTTTGATTTTGATAAATTTAAATAAAATATTCATCGATCAAGACCTGTTTATTTCCTCTTTAGGGTTAATGCCCTGGTGTTCAAATTTCTGGCGTTGTTTGGATATGTTTTAGAGATGGCAGTTATACATTTATATCTAAAAAAGGTTAGTGTTAACCTGGAATGTGATTTTTTTAACTTAAAAGTTCAAATTATCAAAATGCCTGAAAATTTAAAGAACTAATTAATTTTATACCTGAATAAAAATGCAATATTTGTGGATTAAGTAGTCCTGTAATGTTGTCTTTTGTGCCAAAGATGTAGTAAGGGGACTATTTTATCATAGCTGGAATGAAGAATATACAAGTGACATTTCATTTACAGTAAGAAGTCAAAAGGTGTGTTCATGAAGGAGGTGGTTCTTCTGGCAGGGCCTAATTCAAGCCTACCAAAACAAAGCAGAAAAGAAAAACTCCACCAAAATGGCCATGTTATGGCAGCTATGATATTTGAAAAGACTGGGAAGAGGAGGAAGTGATGGCATCATTCTACTCAGCCTTCAGTTTCCTTCCACAAACAGTAAAGTGAGTATACATCATGTACATGTAGAAAGTCTCCCATTACTGGACCTTGTTATTAAGCTATGTTTATAAAGTCACTGAGTTAGATATAGTTGTCATGAGGTCCATTTTGTCGGGTTGATACCAAAAGAATCATTATCACCATTTACTATAAATAGAAACTTATTTCGATTCCATAATACATATGTATATATATATAGGATATGAACCAAACTTTCACAGGAGATACATGTATGTCCCTAGATACATAAAAGTTGAATGCACATAATATTGATAATAAGGAACATGAATTATTATTTAGATATACTTATACAAATCATTGAAAATAAACTAAATTTGATCCATGTACATTGAAGGAGACAATTCAGGCCTCTACATTAACATTTTTCTAACTTGTCCCTTCGGACAAGTGGTAATAAAATCAGCTTGTCCGAACTCTTAACTTACTTGTCCGAATTCATAATTGAAAATCTAACATATTGATGATTTATGCAATAATAACACTTGGGCTTTGATTGTACCCAATAAAAGGAGCATTTTGTAATGTTATATGAATACCGCATCAAAATACATTTCATTATTTCAGAATGAAAGTTTTTGCAAGACTGTGTTCTCTGACTCAATGTCATTATCATTTGTCAATCATTAAATCATCATTTCTTCCCAAACCACTACGTTCCCCTATGGACCTATTCATTCTTTAGTAGTGGTATGGGTTAAACCAAGGATGTAAATACACCTGGCCACCTTGAACATGTATATGAGTAAACCTTTTTAATTTATTGATGATGTCAAAACAAGCTTTAACAATTTATTTTGATTTGTATATACATTGATATATGATCATGAAGTACATACATTTCACTAAAAATCTGCCTTTAGTTTTAGATTTTTTTTTTTTTGTTTGTTTCATCTTAAATTTTTATATCATAGATCTTATCAAATAAAACCTCTTTTAATGTATTGTTATGCATAAAAGCAAAATCAAATGAAACATACTTTAATTTAATATTTTAAAGTTTAGGTAAAACTCCACATGGAGGTGCTCCTAATTCAAGGAAGCTTATACTAATTAGATACATTAACATTGGTTTCTTTCCCCTTACTTATATCCCCATGGTCAATGGCTGCCAGCATGTTCAATACTTAATCAGAGACATATTATACAAGTTTTATATGTCTCTAGTTCAATCAATGAATAATTATTTCATTAAGTATAATCAATAAAACAATCATTCATATTTGTGGGAATGTATAAGTCTTGAATTTGATCTATTTTTATCTGACCTTGATTTTTCACTTGTCCCATCGGACAAGTAGTATGGTGAATGTACTTGCCCGACACCTGTGTCCACTTGTCCCGGACAATCGGACAAACGTTAATGTCGAGCCCTGCAATTATGGCAAGCCGTTCTCGTCAAAACTATGTTTTACCCATTTTTTTAAAAATTTACACACTGAGATTAAAAAACTTAAAAACACACACTGAGATATTAAAATAACGTACTGAGAAATTAAAATTACTCACTGAAAATTTAAATTACACACTGAGATTTCAAAAATACACACTGAGAATTGAAAATTACCCACTGAGATTTGTGCGCATAAAATGTGCGCAAAAATCTCAGTGTGTAATTTTCAATTCTCAGTGTGTGTTTTCAGTTTATTTCATCTCAGTGTGTAATTTTAAATTCTCAGTGTGTAATTTTTAATTCTCAGTACGTAATTTTAATTTCTCAGTGTGTGTTTTTAAGTTTTTTTAATAAGTTTTTTAATCTCAGTGTGTTTTTTTTTAAATCTCAGTGTGTAAATTTCTCGAAAAATGGCTTAAACATAGTTTTGATGAGAACAGCGTGCTATAGACAATCATCATGAATCCTATTGCGAAATTGGATACAGTTGTTAATACTGGAAATATGTTTTACAGAAACTTAGAAGTTCCACTGTAGAGATTAGTCTTTATCTGTCCCTTGAGCAAAGGGCCAGGGACAGCACTAGTCAGTCTAGTCGGCCTGGAGTCAGAATTATGTGTCTGGGTAGGCCAAGGGTGACATGTCTTCCTGCAAACTGTTACCTTATGGGCTAGCATGTTAAAGATCCGGCTTGTACAAAGCAGGGTCAGTATCACTAGAAAACCAAATAGCTAGAACGCCGCCAAAAAGTCTAGAAATAGACTAAACATCTAAAACTAGTCATTTACCACTTTATTCATATTATTAGCTTTCATACTCTAATTTTGCCCTTTCCATAATTTTTAGCCTATACGTTCAGCACTTTAGAACTTTTTTGTTATCCCTCTCATAATCTCAGATAATAGTGACCCTTTAGCAATGTTTAGTAATCAGAGATGGGTCCGATTACTTTCAATGTAATTGATTAAATTACAATTACTTTGTCATTTGTACGATTAAATTAAATTAATGATTACATCATTTCTGAAAGTATCTGATTAAATTAATGATTACATTGGCAAAGAAATCATGATTACATCTGATTACAATGAATTTAAAAACAAAACATTTTGAATGATGTGGATGAATAAACGTTTAATATAACTATAGCATTTTTGAGAACGTATTTTATTTGGTTCAATTATAAAATAATAACTTCAAATTAAACGTCATCTATTTAAATAAACACCAAATTTCACTACATATATATACATTACACTTTATCACCAATGTTTTCTAAATTATTTTGAATTAAATTCAATTAAGTTATATCATAATCAAGAGTTTTTTGTTTGTCTTCTGACCTCTTTCATAATTTATATGTATTCCAAGTTGCAGTTTATGGAAGTTTAAATATGGATGAAATAAAGTTACGTTTGTACCAGTTAAAACTATGTTAAATTTTAATAGAAATGTTTAATCAAATTGTAAACAATATGTTTTAAAGTACTAAAACCATTGCATTTACACATCCAGTCCAAATACAAAAAAGTTTAAACAACATATTTGTCCAACTTTTAATTTAGTTTGTGCTAATTAGATAAATTTTCATGTCTGATTTATCTTTTATCATATATATTTCCTACAGCTATACTCAATTGGTAATTGCAATAAAACAAACCTTAATTAGTCTCCTACCTGTCAATTCAAAGTTGAAAAAATCACAAATATTAACAAAAGATTATAATTCAGGGTTAAAGAAAAGTATTACTTGAATATATAACAGTTATAATCAAATATTAATATGAAGATCATTATAAAACGATGACTATACATGTATGTACAATATCTTTTACCAAGATAAAAGGTATATAATTGTATTATATGTCTCTGCTTAGGCTAATGATGACTTTTCAATACTGTAACAGTTTATTTTTACTGAAGTAGACAAGCTTAAAGTAACCAAACCATTTTAGTATGTTAAAATTTATCAAATATGAACAAAGAGGTTCATTTAATGACCAAAACACAATTTTAGATTTTTTCATTGTAATCAGAATGTAATCAAAAGTAATCATGATTACAGGGTAATTTGAAAAGTAATTGATTAAATTATATTACATGTAATCAGATTTTGGCTGATTAATGATTACACTGATTACTTGAAAAATTGTAATCAATTACAGCTGATTAACGATTACAATTACCCCAAGTCTGTTAGTAATTTACTTTTAATTATTAAGAGCTTGTGAACGTTGTTCTAATGTTACATTAGTATTACAATGTTTTTATGAATGTGTATTCATTTTACTGATTTTAAATTAAAACAGGATTTTGAAATTTATTAGTATAAAATTTTGTACATAAACGACAATGCATCATAAAGCCTTCCTCTAAAGGCTGATTGGTATTAAAAAAAACTTTTGGTAATTTGACTAATTTCTATACTATCAGAATAATGTAATAAAAGACAACCAAGCTTAAAAGAAAATTGATTGCAACAGAGAAATATGTTTCATCAACATAAACCCAGGAGATAAACATTTCGGGAATCGTGGTTTATTTTGAATTTAGTCCTAAAAGACTAATATTGACTTTTAACCTTCAATATATCATTACTTCAATACTAAAACATGCAAATGTAATGTTTTGATCAGGTAGGGCGGGTTTTATAGTAATGTCTTCTTAAAATTTCAATTGACCAGTATTTACCGCTGACATGGTCAATAGTATTGACTGTTTTTGGCCAACCATGAGAGGAATATTTCTATTGATTTTGAGGTGACAGAAGGTCAGGTCATGGTCATGACTTTATAAATATTAAATTAACCAAGTTCTAACATTGCACTCACAAAAGGTTTTAATATGAGGTTAGCTGATCAGAGGTGTCAACTTGTACTTCACTTGAGGATTTGCGATCCTCTTAGATTTTCTAAAAGTTAAGCCAATAATGAAGCTTTTAAATGACTTAATAAATGCATATCATAAAAAAATCCATATGATATTTATCCTTTGCACAGGGATATTAAAGACAATAACAGAAATAATCATATAATTTATAAATTTCAGACTTGAAATCATGTTACCTTGCGGTAATTCCTTGGTTAAGCCCCATATTAGTGGAGGGAATATGGATGGCCAGATTATACACCAGATTTTCTGTAGGAAGACTATTTATTTACAACCGTCAAGCAACTTCTTGAGGTAAGTTTACTTAATTCATTTGTTCATGTACCTCAGCTGAGGTCAAGATAAGGATAGGGTCTTTTGGGTACTTCACTCCTCTTTTCCATTCAATTGGGTTCTGCAGTTTTATTTTTAGCTCACCTGACCCATCTTCTAGAGAACCACTGAATGGGTTCAAACCATTTAATTTAACAAGGTCCAGGTCAGATGAACCATGCCAGGCAGACAGGTACAGCATGTACCTGTCTGCCTGGCATGTATTCTTTGATCTAATACTATATGCCTTAGGTCAACTATATTTGGTGTATGGAAATATTTTATGATCTTTATGTCAGTAGCGCAGGTTTCTTTTGACCATGACCTCATTTTCACGGTGTATTGCACAGTGTTAAGTTTTTGTGTTTTGGTCTATTTTTCTTAAACTATAAGTAATAGGTCAGCTATATATGTTGTATAGAAGCATTGTTCGCTGTACATGTCTGCCTGGTATGGTTCATCTGACCTTGACCTCATTTTCAAGGTTCATTGGTTTTGTTTACTTATCTTGGTTAATGTTAAGTTTATGAGACAGTTGTAATAAATTAAAGCTTTATACTTAGGACAGAGATGGGGTCGATTACTTTAAAATTTAATCGATTGAATTACAATTACTTTGCTAATAAAATGTAATCGATTACATTACAATTACACCCTATTTCATATGTAATCAATTACATTAGATTACTTTTCTTTATTGTAATCATGATTACTTTAGATTACTTATGATTACATTGTATATTGCTATATCAAAGTTTTTCATAACTTTTATCCGCTTATTTTGGTGATTTTTTAAAAGCCTTAATTTATTCATCTTTTAAAAGAATTTATAGACAAGACAGTTACAGTTACAGTGTAACATGTGTAAGGCCAGAATTTTTAATTTGTTGGTTTACGGATCCACGACCCGATTTTGCCGATTTTCAGAATAAAAATAAAATTGACTTTCATGCTTTTTATTCCACCGACCTTAACAAATGCATTATCCCTGAAAAATAATTAAACAATCTTTTTTTTATGAAATGAAATGCTTTAATCACTAACAAAATTGATAACACTTTCTGTAGTGAAAAAATAAAACTTCCAGTTTACGTTTCTAACAATTGACAAATAAATTATAAATGACCTTGAAATGTCGTTTATGCAAATAATTTTAAGAAACGAAACCTGTGTTTAAAACCAACTACACAATGAGTTCGTTTCCGTATTTGTAATCAGTCCGTAAGATGCATCATCTGATAGAAATAGACTTGTCCAAATGTACACAGGTGGAAGACATCAAGTTAAAGTACTGAATATTAGATAATCATTTTGAATTTTTTTGTTTTATAGATAATAAAAAATATCGTCTATTTGGACATGTTGGATAAAAAACGGAATGCATGACAACAGATTAACCCGATATTCTCGTTTTCCAGTGGACGAGTCTATTTCGTTTTGACACGTGTGTTGAAACTTATTTTCGCACGACGACGTTTTACATTTTTTCTTAATCAGTTTTCGTGCTTGAAGATCATACTTCAACAAGTTTTCTGGAGTTGATAAAGAGCTACGCGAATCTGTTTTTCTTGTTTGTGAAATGACAATTTAATTTCGTCTTTTCCGTGCATCCCCTTTTGTACGGAAAATTATTAGAATGTCATGCGATGTTTATGACAGCTGAGCAATACAAAATAGCATAACAAACATATTGTCAGAAAGGTGAAATATATATTTATTTGCATATTTTTCTGTCTTGAAAGATATTTTTTTATTTTTTTCCCGACCTACCGACCCGACTTTTTCATGGGGAAAATCCGTAAACCAACAAATTAAAAAACCCTGGCCTAATTTGATAAAATAGCTATAGACAAGTGTCCTTTCTCTATGTAAAAGATGTAACTTTATTTTTAACTACAAATTGTTACCAACTTAATTACTTACTAATTAACAAAAAAAAACTGAAAATAAGGAAAAATGAATTAAGTATAGTTTTATTGTCTGTTGGGACATAATTGACACATCCATTAATGTTTTTACAGGTGTTAATCACTACTTCAATTTTTCAAACAAACAATGGGGGGGCTTGGGTATTAAAATTTTATTGTCTTAATAACGATATAAATAAAGTTGAAAGTGGTTGATTGTCATTATTTGTTTGAAAATTTTAATACTTGATCTAATTGAAATTAATATAATTATTGTCAGGTGAAAACACAAAACAGTTTTGTAACTTAGGAAAGATTATACATTTCTCTTTATATTAAGCAACAGTTTATTGTATTGATGAAACTTCTGACGTCACCTATTGTTTACTTTGCATATTGTTTGCAATATTTATGCCATATGTATACACTGTACATGTACAAAATATACTTGTTTATACTGGTGAGCCTTAAGGCTATTAAAGTTAATAAAGAAGAAAATAAGAAAGCACATAATATACACGAATATATGGAAAATAAAATTCATTCAATTTTGTCAATAAATGAAACCTGGTTTTAACTTCCATTTTGAATTAAGTGGACTTATATATTTATGCCGACCATCAAAGTCAAATAGGAACTAAATGTTTTCTGCATTTGAATTTCAATGTATTTATGTAAAATATTGGGTAAACTAATATGAAATTGAGTTAATATCAAAAGTTTTCAATCAAGGAAAACAAATGCTTTCAAGGCATATTCTTGTATCATAAGAGCTCAATTTCACAAAGAAATATTGGACAGTAAATTTCTTTTGTAAACTGTTAAAACAAAATAAAACACTTGGTTATACAAATTTGTTATATAGATGATCACATTAAACAAGGTCCCATCATTGTGATTACTAGTTTCATGATTTTTCATTCAAGCTTTACATTTTCTTATTTTCATCTTGTCTATCAAAACTATTTTCATATTTATACAAGATTTGTAATCATCAAGTAATCTTATGAATGTAATCTTAAAGTAATTTAAAAGTAATCATGATTACACCTGTTTTTTGCCATGTAATCGATTACATTACGATTACTTGTAATCAGAAATGACATGATTACTGATTACATAGGATTACACTGCAAAATGTAATCAATTACAGCTGATTACGATTACTGATTACGATTACCCCATGCCTGACTTAGGACTATCAACATAATATCAATGATTAGTATAGAAGGCGAGACATTTCAGCATGTGCACTCTTGTTGGTTATTATCTTGAATAATATTATAGATAGAGATAAAATGTAGACAGCAATAATGTTCAGCAAAGTAAAATTTACAAATAAGTCAACACGACCAAAATGGTCATTTGACCCCTTTAGGAGTTATTGCCCTTTATAGTCAATTTTAAACCATTTTTTGTAAATCTTAGTTATCTTTTATAAAAATCTTCTCCTCTGGTTATTATCTTGAATATGATTATAGATAGATTTAAACTGTAAACAGCAATAATATTCAGCAAAGTAAGATCCACAAATAAGTCAACATGACCATAAAAGTGAGTTGACCCCTTTAAGGAGTTTTTGCCCTTTATAGTCAATTTTTATACGACCCCAAACATTTTTTGGGATTGTATATTGGTATGATGTTGTCTGCGTCGTCGTCGTCTGAAGACACATTGATTTCAGATAATAACTTTAGTTTAAGTGAATAGATTTTCATGACATTTTTCAGAAGATTCAATACCCCAAAAGGAAGGTTGGGATTGATTTTGGGATGTAGGTCCCAACCGATTAGGAATTAGGGGCGAAAAGGGCCCAAAACTAGCATTTTTCTAGGTGTAGGAGAATAACTTGTAGAAGTATTTCAATTGCTCTAAAATCATACAGCAATGTTTAAAACCACAAGTAGACGGTTTGGATTCATTTTAGGGTTATGGAGCCAAAGTTTAGGAATTAAGGGCCAAAAGGGGTCAAAACAAGCTTTTTCTAGTTTCAAGACAATAACTTATGTTTAATTGTATGGATCTCTGAAATTGTGCCACAGTGTACCATATAACAAAGGGAGGCTGGGATTAAGTTTTGGGTTAATTGCCCAAAATATGTAGGAATTAGGGGCCAAAAGAAGCATGTTTCTAGTTTCCAAACAATCATGAAAATAACTTGCGTTAAAGTGTATGGATCTCTGAAATTGTACTACAAGGTTCAAAACTGCAATGGAAAGCATGGGATTGAGTTTAAGGGTTATTGCTCCAAGGGTGGTTCAAAAAGTTTTTTGGGGGGGATTTTTTGTTTACCATTTTTTGAATGGCTTCCTTTTTTTTCAAAGAAGTTTCAAGAAGAAATATTCAATTGCACAGTATTGTGCACAAGATTTGTTAGATCTTTGACCACATTAATTTTGTGACAAAAACCTTTATTATGTCAAAATTTTGATCACAATCCAAATTCAGACAGAATCAAGCTTGAATATTATGACCAAATTTGCCCCAACTATTCAGGGTTCAACCACTGGGGTCGATAAAGCTGGGCCTCATGGAGCACCTGGTTAATAATTTTGTAAATTTTAACAAAATTTTTTCCTCTGTAACTAATGGGCCAAGCTCATTATCAATTGAGATAATTGTAAGAAGCAAGAATGTTCAGTAAAGTAAGATCTACAAACACATGATCACCATCACCAAAACACAATTTTACATGAATCCATCTGTGTCTTTTGTTTAATATGCACATAGTTTTTTTGAACTAGCTGTCAGATAACTGAGAGTACTCTCAGATCTGTTAATTGTGTCTTTTTGTGTCGGGATGTATAACTATAAGTACCCGGCCACGTTCACTTATATTTTTGTCCATCTGATGAGTTAAGCCTTTTTCAACTGTTTTTTATTGTTCGTTCTTCTGTTGTACTGTTATACCACTGTCCCAGGTTAGGGGGAAGGTTGGGATCCCGCTAACATGTTTAACCCCGCCACATTATTTATGTATGTGCCTGTCCCAAGTCAGGAGCCTGTAATTCAGTGGTTGTCGTTTGTTTATGTGTTACATGTACATATTTGTTTTTCGTTCATTTTTTTACATAAATAAGGACATTAGTTTTCTCGTTTGAATTGTTTTACAATGTCTTATTGGGGCCTTTATATCTGACTATGCGGTATGGGCTTTGCTCATTGTTGAAGGTCATACGGTGACCTACAGTTGTTAATGTTTGTGTCATTTTGGTCTTTTGTGGATAGTTGTCTCATTGGCAATCATACCATATCTTCTTTTTAACCGGATTTTTGTGACAAAAATGTCGGTTATTGATTTGGGGATGTGCGGCGGGCGGGCGGCAATCAAATGTTGTCCGTGCATTAACTCATGAACTGTTCAACCAAAGCTTTTAAAATTTTAATATGTTGTTACTGACAACTAAATGAAGGTCAACTATTTTTTAAATCTTCTCCTGTGAAACTACTAGGTCAAATACTAACAAACCTTTACTGAATGTTCCTCTGGGTTTGAGTTTATAAATTGTATCAGGTGATTGGATCCATCAACAAACATGGCCCCGGTTGCTAAAATAGAACATGGGGTCAAATCCAGTTTTGGGTTATATCTCGAAAAATAAAGTTCTTAGACCGCATTCATTCTGTGTCAGAAACCTATGTTGTGTCAACTATTTAATCACAATCCAAATTCAGAACTGTATCAAGCTTAAATGTTGTGTCTATACTTGTCTCAACTGGTCAGGGTTCGACCTCTGTGGTCGTATAAAGCTGCGCCCTGCAGAGTATCTGGTTCTGTCTTTCTTAGTTTTTGGCAGAAACTGACAAATAGAAACATAAAATGGCATTTTCAAACATGTATTAAATTGTACTTTAAACATAAATTATATAATCAATCACTTGCTCTTAAGAAGGGTGCAGGTTGGGTATCTGTGAGCACTAAATCACCTTATTCTAGTTTTATTACATTTCTTTTAGGAAGATGATACATGTACTGTAGAAAAGAGACATTGGATCTTCCAGATTTGCATCCACCAAAAAACGTCAAGATACATGTTCAAAGGAACAAAAGACAATGGATCTTCCAGATTTGCATCCTCCAAAAACGTCAAGATACATGTTCAAAGGAACAAAAGACAATGGATCTTCCAGATTTGCATCCTCCAAAAACATCTCAAGTAAATAATAAATTTGCTTTTTTTTTCTTTAGTTAGGTCATGTAAGCTGGTGTCATTACATTGTGTCTGCTGTCCTTTTATTCACATTGTTATCTTTTCAAGAATCATTTGACCGTATTTAACAAACCTGTTGTAAAAGGTATGGTAAGGCCAAAAAAAAGTTTCAATTCATTCTAATAAGTGGTTATGGAGGAGTTGCAGATTCAAAGTGAAACATATTGTACCAGACGAAAGAACAGAAGGATGGACTTCCCATCACTATATATACCTCTGCTTTTAAAAGGGGGTATAATAATGACAAATGCTATAATGTCACAAGCTATCATCTATAAGGTTTCCATAAGCTATCGTCTATAGGGTAGACATTTTACCAACCAAGGGTCGCAGTTATTCATTCAATTCTTTTGTGTAATATGATCCAGAAATCAGTGAAAATGTTATACCACGAATATAATGATTTCACAGTATTGTTGAAGCCTTCATAGCAAATAAAGAACAAAAATCTAAACACTGTTCCTATACTTGACTCATGTACTGTATACTATGTGCAATGTTTTATGTGTTTATTCATGTATATCTCTGAAATTTTAAATATAAAACTGATATAATTAGAATTTTTTAATTTAGGCCAAACTATGAAGGAACTGAGAGCATGTCATTTAAGGATAGCAGACCTAATATAAGTGACAGAACAGATGCATGTAATATTACACAACTTGATGATCTTTACATGAAAATGGTGTATGTATTCTTAATATTAACAGTCTTTCTGTATTGCTTTTCATTTCATTTCCAATTTCAAAAAAGTCATTAACAGATGGATATTATCTGGGTGATTTCTTGTAATTTATGAAATTCCTTCTTGTGAAAAATGTTTCAAACAATCTTTAGCAAAAATACACATAATAAAACAATGCACCAGATAATACAGCACAAATCTCATTGTGTAATTTTAAGTTCCATCTTTATGGCAAGCCGTTCTCGTCAAAACTATGTTTAAACCCTTTTTTCGACAAAAATACACACTGAGATTTAAAAACCCAAAATAACACACTGAGAAATCGAAATTACACACTGAGATTTAAAAAAATAAAAAACACACACTGAGAATTCAAAATTACACACTGAGATTTTAAAAAGACACACTGAGATGAAATAAATTGAAAAACACACACTGAAAATTGTTAATTACACACTGAGATTTCAAAAATACACACTGAGATTAATATGCAAATTTCTAATGAATATTCATGAGATGAATAATTCAACAGATTAATATCTTGATCTCAAGAACTCTTGTCATTATAATGAAATGCGATTCCTTCAACCAACATTCGTATTAAATTTCAAGACTTAACATCGCTCATATTCATAAGTTTGTTGCCTATAATTCAATGTAATTCAGATCATTACTACTACCAGTAATTAAACATGGGTCCCTTTTCAAAAGTCTTCCAACAGTTTCCTTGATTTTGCTAGTTCATCTTTTATATTTTTGTTACGTTTATATGCTATAATAGACACTTGGGTAAAAATTTCACTGCATTCTTTTTGCAGATTGTTCCAATGTTTTCTTATAATTTTAAT
Source organism: Mytilus coruscus (assembly GCA_017311375.1). NCBI lineage: Eukaryota > Metazoa > Mollusca > Bivalvia > Mytilida > Mytilidae > Mytilus > Mytilus coruscus. Next base: position 91,207,642 of record CM029597.1, on the reverse strand, counting down.
AAAGTTTTTCACCATTTGGTTGTATTTTGTAATAAGAGTAAGTGGGTATTTTTCTTGTTCTTGTATTTCTAAAGTTTTTTTTATTAATAATTTGGAACCAAATCGAAGGACTAACGAGTTCTGTCCCCTTGTTGTTTTAAGCTTGTAATAGATTCAGATTAAGTATGCTAATTAGATATAATGCATAAAAGCTCAAATATGAAAATCTCAGTGTGTAATTTTAAATTCTCAGTGTGTAATTTTAAATTCTCAGTGTGTAATTTCAAATTCTCAGTGTGTGTTTTCAGTTTATTTATTCTCAGTGTCTCTTTTTGAAATCTCAGTGTGTAATTTTCAATTCTCAGTGTATAATATTCAATTCTCAGTGTGCATTTTCATTTTGTAATCTCAGTGCGTCTTTATGAAATCTCAGTGTGTAATTTTAATTCTCAGTGTGTAATTTTCAATTCTCTGTGTGTAATTTTCAATTCTCAGTGTGTAATTTTCAATTCTCAGTGTGTAATTTCAAATTCTCAGTGTGTGTTTTCAGTTTATTTATTCTCAGTGTCTCTTTTTGAAATCTCAGTGTGTAATTTTCAATTCTCAGTGTATAATATTCAATTCTCAGTGTGCATTTTATTTTAGCTCACCTGGCCCAAAGGGCCAAGTGAGCTTTTCTCATCACTTACGTCCGCGTCCGTCGTCCGTCGTCCGCGTTAGCTTTTACAAAAATCTTCTCCTCTGAAACTACTGGGCCAAATCAAACCAAACTTGGCCACAATCATCATTGGTGTATCTAGTTTAAAAAATGTGTGGCGTGACCCGGTCATCCAACCAAGATGGCCGCCACGGCTAAAAATAGAACATAGGGGTAAAATGCAGTTTTTGGCTTATAACTCAAAAACCAAAGCATTTAGAGGAAATCTGACATGGGGTTAAAATGTTTATCAGGTCAAGATCTATCTGCCCTGAAATTTTCAGATGAATCGGTTAACCTGTTGTTGGGTTGCTGCCCCTGAATTGGTAATTTTGAGGAAATTTTGCTGTTTTTGGTTATTATTTTGAATATTATTATAGATAGAGATAAACTGTAAACAGTAATAATGTTCAGCAAAGTTAGATTTACAAATAAGTCAACATGACCGAAATGGTCAGTTGACCCTTTAGGAGTTATTGCCCTTTATAGTCAATTTTTAACCATTTTTCATAAATCTAAGTAATCTTTTACAAAAATCTTCTCCTCTGAAACTACTGAGCCAAATTAATCCAAACTTGGCCACAATCATCTTTGGGGTATCTTGTTTAAAAAATGTGTGGCGTGACCCGTCAACCAACCAAGATGGCGCCACGGCTAAAATTAGAACATAGGGTAAAATGCAGTTTTGGCTTATAACTCAAAACCAAAGCATTTTGAGGAAATTTGACATGGGATAAAATGTTTATCAGGTCAATATCTATCTGCCCTGAAATTTTGAGATGAATTGGACAATCGGTTGTTGGCTTGCTGCCCTCCAATTGGTAATTTTAAAGAAATTTTGCCGTTTTGGTTATTATCTTGAATACTATTATAGATAGAGATAAACTGTAAACAGCAATAATGTTCAGCAAAGTAAGATCTACAAATAAGTCAACATGACCTAAATGGTCAATTGACCCTTAAGGAGTTATTGCCCTTTATAGTCAATTTTAACAATTTTCATTAATTCGTAAATTTATGTAAATTTTACCAAATATTTTCTCTGTTACTAATGGGCAAGGTTCATTATAGATATAATTGTAAGAAGCAAGAACGTTCAGTAAAGTAAGAACTTCAAACACATCACCATCACCAAAATACAATTTTGTCATGAATCCATTTGTGTCCTTTGTTTAATATGCACATAGACCAAGGTGAGCGACACAGGCTCTTTAGAGCCTCTAGTTGTAATCTCAGTGCGCCTTTATGAAATCTCAGTGTGTAATTTTAATTCTCAGTGTGTAATTTTCAATTCTCAGTGTGTAATTCTCAGTGTGTAATTTTCAATTCTCAGTGTGCGTATTGAAGTTTTAAATCTCAGTGTGCTTTTTGTAATTCTCAGTGTAAATTTTTCAAAAATGGTTTAAACATAGTTTTGACGAGAACGGCTTGCCATTCATCTTAGTAAATTTAATCTCCAGTGAATTTTGGCATCCATCTGTAACTTTGTACATTTTATTCTTTTTCCTCTAACCACTTGGCCAAATGAAAGTGAATTTAAGCCATTTTTCTCGAGCCTTTGACTTTAGTAGAAAAGCAAGACATAGCGATCCTACATTCCATTGTCAGCGTCCACAAATATTCACTCTGTGGTTAAAGTTTTAAAATTTTAATAACTTTCTTAAACTATTCTGGATTTCTACCAAACTTGGACAGAAGCTTGTTCATGATCATAAGATAGTACATGTATCTAGAAGTAAATTTTGTAAAACAAAATTCCTTTTTCAGTATTTGACTTAAAATAGACTTAGTTTTTCTGCCAGGAAACATAACATTTACTCTTGGTTAAAGTTTTTAAAATTTGAATAACTTTCTTAAACTATCCTCAGTTTGTTCCAAACTTGAACAGAAGTTTGTTTCTGATCATAAGATAGTATCCAGATTTTACAAAATTCCATTTTTTCGCCTTTACTTATAAATGGACTTAGTTTTCTGCTGGGAAACATTACATTCACTCTGGTTACAGTTTTGAAATTTTAATAACTTTCTTAAACTATACTTGATTTCTACCAAACTTGGACAGAAGCTTGTTTATGATAATAAGATAGTATCCAGAAGTAAATTTTGTAAAATAAATTTCAATTTTTTCAGTATTTTTCTTTTAGATGGACTTAGATTTTCTACCCTGAAACAACACATTCACTCTTTGGTTAAAGTTTTATCTTTTTAATA